>CM077462.1:58950413-60150413 GCA_039654755.1 Calcarius lapponicus | reverse complement strand
AAGCAGAGTAACACACTGCTCCTGTGAGACTGCTTCAAATCCCAGAAGTTGGCAGCTTTCACAGCACGCTGCAAGATTTCTGTTGGGATTTTTTCTGAAGTTTTGGCCTATGATTAATTGGTTTAATTTTTTTTAGTAAAGTTCAATTTCTGCTTTACAGGCACCATTAGTATTTGAGTGTCTGCTTCTGTGGTGATGGATGCCAGGTAGAGTTGGGTGGGTTTGGAAATGGTTTTCCTGTCCCTAGAAAACTGTTCATGTTTAAAAAAAAAATGGATCTAAAGTCAAACTGAACTATCTGAAGCAGTGGGGGAAAGCAGGGGAGGGGGGGGGGAAAGAACATGTATGTGCTATGCCATTAGTAATTATTTAGTTCAGAAAAGCCACTGTGGACGTTAGGATTTTCCTGGGTCTCCCTGAGGCGTGTCCCTCTCCCTCATCTTCAGGTGCCCGAACTCTTTGGGTGAATAAATGCATGTTTATTGGAGCAAGGACTTCAGATTTCTCTGCACTTCAGATGTGCAGATTTCTCACATCCCAGATTAGATTTTAAGCATGGGACTAAAGAGCTTGTCTCTTTTCTGGCTGAATGAATATTTCATTATTTATACAGCTGCAAGAGGACTTGCCTGTCATCAAATAGCCAGGCTTTTTTGAATGGGTGACTTTCTGCTTCACAACCACATAGCTGCAGCCAGAAACCATTTTCTGACAAAAATTTAGGCTGAAGTTGATATGTCTTTTCTGTTACTAGCACTAGTTTCAGCAAACCAGTATTTTCACATGAAAGACAGAAAAGCAGATTTCATTAAAAATTGCAGGCCAGCACTTTTGCTAAGCAGCTGGTCCCATACAAATCCACGGCCACCACGGTTTTGATTGTCAATGAGTTACAATGTGGTTTATCTGGTAGTGCTATGAACATACACAGATCTTCCAGCATCCAAATCCAGCTGCCCTGAGGCACTTGAGAATTGCTGATCTAGAAAAACATGAGGTGGGTTGTATGTGGCAGACTTCTGGTTTGGCCCAGCCAGCTCTGTGAGCTAAGCCCTGCTCACAGAAGAGCATTTACTCTTTAACTGAGAAAAGTAATTCAAGATTGTTACATCTCATAATTGTCTAGAATCTTCAAGTGGCAAGATGGCTGGGTAAAAATATATTTTATTTCAAGTACCTTGTTGTGCTTCAGTGATAAAATGCTAAAAACGCAGGATGGCAGACATTTCAAGGGGAGTTTTGAGAAAGAAGAACTGAAGGCTGCTATTTACACCTGTGCTAAGTTCTTTTTTCTGTCCAAAACCACATGATCGGAACTGCAGTGGGATTGCTCATTATTTATCTATTTATTTACTTCTCATGGGATTCTCAAAGCTTTTATTTTCACAAGATGATTGACTTAGCGCAGTTGACTGCAAAGTTCTGACTGCAGAGTCTTTGCATTGCATTAGCACCTAGAGACATCAGTTGAGATCAGGACCGTATGTGCATACAAGGCTATAGTGACAAGCAAGGCTTTTCTGATGAGCCTATGATTTATTTCAGCCAAAAATGCAAGAATGTGTTTTTATACTACTTTTTAAGGTGAGGAAATAGCAGGCCCAAGGTCATGCAGACAGACGTCACGACAGACAGAAATCAAATCAAGGTTTCTGTAGTTAACTTAGGAGATAAGCATTTTTTTCATTTCTGATTCATCAAAAAGCAGAAAAACATAGATAGAAAAATACTGATGGAAAAACCCTTTTCCCTTCCCTTCCCTTCCCTTCCCTTCCCTTCCCTTCCCTTCCCTTCCCTTCCCTTCCTTTCCCTTCCCTTGTCTTTAAAAACAATTCACTTTTTTGCTGTATCTTTTTTCCCACTGGCAAAGCTACATTTGAGAAATGAAGATAAAACACATACAAAATAATTGTGGCTTATTAAAATTATTTCAGATGGTCTTAAGGCTATATTTTCTCAGGACATGTTGATAAGGAAAACACAGCAGCCACTTAATTTGATTAAAAATAATTAGACTTGTAAGTGTAAACATGTTTCCTATCGTGAGGTGTAGGAAGACCTAAGCACTCTGATTTAAAATACCAATAGCTGTGCAAATTACAAAGTCTTTCATGGGGTTCATTGAGTCCTTAATCACACAAATTCCCAGGGTTTTAAGAGTCATTCAGTCTGGGAAAACAAAGCTGAGTTTGAAGGACAAATATTTCCCTGGTAAGCATCTCTAAACTCTCTTTACTTCATAACAAAAAGGTCACCAAACCAAATCAGGAGATAGAGACAAGGAGACAGGTTATGCCCAAGGACTTGAAGGAATTTTAAGATAGCTGCTGTGAAGAAAACGTGCAACAAATCCAGAGAAACTCAGCTGAGACCTAGACTTTTAGAACAAGTTGTGCAATTCCAGGCAAGGAAAGAGTCAAGGAATAAAATTTTTGCTGTTGACATCACCGAGAGGCAAAATTTTATATTATAGTTGCCAATGTTTATTTATTTTCATCCAAGACTCAGGTCCATTGGGGATGTTTTGTGGAAGGGAGCTCTCATCTGCTTCAAGGAGAAGAAGGGGCTAACAGAATAAGGTTGAGCAAGAGAGTGAATCTGAATTTGAGGGTAGATGGTGCAGGAGCAAACCTAGTTACAGGAAGAAGTGGGGCATGGCCAGTATCTGTGCGGCAGGATACTCAAGGAAATAAAGGAATTACCCCATGGGATATGACAGGACCTGAGGATGAGCAGCTGAGAATACACAAGGCAAATGTGTGGATGCGAGGGCTCAAGGTGGATATCATGTCTCGCAACTTTAATCTTCAGAAGTCTGGTGGGTCTGCAAGTGATGTCTGTGTCCCTTACCCTTTCTGCTCCTCTACCCATGCAGGGATGGTGGCTCAGGTGACAGTACCTGCTGCCTGTAGCAGGGATGGGTCAAGGATCAAATAAGTCAGGCCATGACAGCTATCCCGAGAGGTTCTCCATAGCTTGCACCTTTATTCCTAACCCTGCTTCATGACAAAGCCACACCTTTAATAAAGAACCAGTTGAGTACACGGTGACTTTGAGGTTACAGTACAGGCCAGTCAAAAAAATATCCCTGGACCCACCACAGACTTGGTCTAGGACCTTCAAAGTTTCCTGACCTCTTCATGACTCATTTATAAATTAAGGAACAGTAATATTTATCTCTCTGATGATGTGATGTCATGAAGCATAATTAATGAATAGATATCCATTCTCCTGAGATCCTGAGAGTACAAACTTGGTGACAGTCTAGTTTTCTCTCTGGGTTCCTGAAGCCTTATGCAGTTGCTCTGCCTGTCCATCTGTTTATCAGCTCCCTTATGAAAATCTGAGATCATTTTTGAATTAGTCATGTTGAGCAAGAACTAGATATCTCCCAGAAAATATAATGAGGTACTGATAAGGTTCATGAAAATTAATGAGAAAGTGGGAGGAAAAGACTGAAATTAATACCCTCCAAATCTCGGAGCAACCCTTCGTCAAGTAAATTATGATGGGACATTTTTCTGCATGGTCTGACCCTGCACAATCAGCCTGCATGTAGTGACCAGCAGTCATTTTGGAACCAGTCACAGCATGTGGGGCCTTTTGCCAGCTGATAATTGCTAGAGTTAGAAGAGAGCCTAGAGGCATGGAAGGTACCTAGGGAAAAAGATTATCTACAGGATATCTGCAGGGTTTGGAAGTGGGAGTTGAGATCATAGGGAAAAAAAGAAAGTAAAAGAAAGGAAAAAAGAATGGGATGCTGTGGTGGAGGGGCCTATAGATAGCATATCAGAGAAACTCCAAGGTTTGCAGGCTATTTTAGCTTTCCACTTGCAGAAATATTTGTTAATTATTATTGGAACATTTGTTTACTGTTTTAAATGTCTGATTTCAAGAATTTACCAAATGACAGGAAACAAAACAGAAATGTGAAACAATTCTTTTTGGTGACAACCAACATTTATTTCTGAAAGCACTCATTAATAAGGAAAGCCTCAGAAAGACATTTCAAAAATGTGTATTTAAGTCAAAAGCCCAAAATATAGGAATAAAATCAGCTTCATCTTTGATACTGACATTCTACAGGCAGCCTTGAAAACTTGTTCTAGAATAAATCTGAAAAACTCAATAGCTGCTAGCAATTTTACAAGGAATCAAGCCATTGTAGTCGTGGGATCAGGTACTGGTCTTGCTTTGACAAGGAAAGATTTGGGATGTCAAATATTCTACATGCTGCAATGCATATCACATGCTCACCTGATGTTCAGTTAGTAAGGAAAGGTATTAGTCAGCAGCTTATAACTCTGTACCTCCCTTAGTATGGTGATAAAAAACCCCCAGCATTGATGCTGTCTTCAAATGAGTCTACTGGTCTCTACATAAGTGTTTGGTGTGAAAGTTGAACAATACAAGAAATAAAGCTTCATAGTGGTAGTGGTTGGATGGCAGAGTGTAGCTTTCATGATCGTAAATGGTGTCTTTGTCCAAGATCACAATTGGAAAAGAATTTGTGTGTGTGTGGTCTTATAAATATTTTTCAATTATTACTAAATATAGAATTGAATTCTTAATGTGCATAATTGTCATATGCCAGATCTGGCAGAGAGGGGATAACAAATCATAACTACCATACCAACTGAGCTACTAGGAAGTTTGCCATGATGATCAGATATCACAGATTAAATTGAGTTTGGATAATCTAAATGTCTATGTAGACCCAGGTCTCCTATGCTTTCACACACCTTTTTCATTCCCTGATTCTAAGGCTATTCCTACTGTCTCTCAGTTATTTTTACTTTTGCACTCAAATTTCCCCAGGCTCTCCTGATAAAGAAAATTTATCTGAGAATGTTAACAAAAGAACAGAGAACTTCAAAGACAACCTCTGTCTGGAATTTCTCTTCTTCAATTTTTTTATCCTCCTCAACATGCCCAGGAAAACACTCACTTTTAAAATACCCTATATCCTAGTCAAGAACAGGCTCTGCCTTCCTGATCATCACTCAGTTGAGATCTACACAAGCCCTCTATTTGCATGGGCAAGTGCTAGGGCAGCTTTTTGCACAGATATTTCCATTCAGCCCTGCCAAACAATTCAGCACTGCCATGCCCTGGAGGGATCTACATAGGAACTTTTGTGTCATCGGATCTTTCACATCTAAAAGCATTTCTATGCAGAAAAAAACTGAGGTGCACTGCTGGAGTAGTCTGGAGGAGTTTCCTCTCACAGTGCTTATTATGCGCTTTCTTTTGAAGAGACAGCTTCCAGGCCTATCATTCTAAGAAAATTTCAACATAGTAGTTAAAAGAAAAATGGGGAAAACCAGTAAATCAGCTGCAAATAAAATCCAAGGAGGTAAATTGGACTGTTTAAAATTGACCAATGAATTTATTGTGAAAGCCTGTGTACAGAGAATGTATGTGTGGATATTTATGTGCATTTGTGCATATCTATGCACAAATTTATAGAAATTCCCAGGATTTTATACAGTATTTTTATATTGTCTATCAAGACTAGTTTTACTTTTGTATATTTAAGCTGTGGTTTTTAAGTTCATGAATCCAAGACACTCTCAGAACTATCTGCATATGAACTTGAGCCAAGTCCTAAGGGAGACTTGCATGGCATTTGCACACCCTGTTGACATTTAGAACAAAAGTCAAGCCCTGGAAACATAACAAAATTATGGGCTAGCTCTCTTTTCGGTGCCTGCATAAATTAGCACGACTGTCATCCTTGTCATTTAACACTACGGCTGCACCAGCAACGTAGAAATCCACATTAACACTGACCCATGGATCACTGAATCTTGAGAAGAGGGAAGAGATTTTGCAATGGACTGCAATGACTTTGCTTTAGAAATCTTAGCAGAGCTGCTGCAGTTACCATGCATTATGGAGGTTTCAACCAGGAATCAGTGGTAATGGAGAGAATTTGCTGGACAGTTCTTCTGTGTAGGAGCACATATTTGCCCTTATTTTTACTAATGGCCCAAAACCTTTCTTGGAGTTCTAGATCTCTGTTAAATGAGGAATGCAATCTTCTAACAGTCTTAGCTCTGATGTAATATTTAATAAGTATATTCCCAATTTTAGTGGTCACAGAGAGCTTGCACAAAGCCACCTGCCTGGTTAACAGTATTTCCTTATTTCTGGAACTCTCTCCAAATTCAATGTGGATGATCTGGCAAGCTTTGAAAGCATTCTAGCTTAAATAAGGGAGCCTGAGATTTTCAGCATCCTTCGTTTAAAAATGCTCTTCTGAAAGGGCTTGACTTCAGCCCCTTTAGTTGCCCAAATTATATTTATAGTCACACTTGGCATCTACCTGACACAGATCTCAAGGCAGTTTTACAAATCACTGCTCTCCTCAGCTTACAAAGAAGTTAAGAAGACTTGAGTGCTCAGTAGCAGTTGTCCAGCCTCCTGATCTGAAGAGTTATGCTCTGAAACACTGTGTCCCTGCACTATTAGAAACTATATGGTCTGGAACAAAACTAAACAAAGCTATCTTGATTCAGTCTGAATACTACTGTGGTAGGTATAAAGAAAAAAAGAAGTATAAATATAAATGCAAGCTATGGATCATGTGGTTAGAGCGTCAGTAAGGACATTTTAATGCTATATATAGAGAAAGTGTATATATAGTATTAAGGACAAGAGTGTGTTTTATCTTCGGTCAGTGCATAAAGCTGTCTGAGTGTAATAATAACTCTCAGCTGAGTCTACCTCTGCGTAGACTGCTTACAAATCACTGCAAACATTTGTACAGAGCAAAGTACAAGACACTGATGCACAGAAAAAACCTGGAGAGAGAGCCCTGTCCTTTGCAGGGACACTCTGAAGAGAATCTTACACCTATTACAATGTAAAACCAAAATGCATGAGGATGGTGAAATAATATTTAGCTCCATAATATTTCTTGTAGCTTGAGGTCTGACAGAGCTTTATAAAGCTGATGGTCAAATGCTGCAGTTCTTCTGAAAACAGTCTTACAGTGGGAAAACATTTTGTGGTAAATATTTTAACAAAATTAGCCTTTTTTTCTAGCACAGGATAGCATAGGCCTGTGAAAGGTTCATAAAACATTTATTAATTAACTTTTATGGATGAGAAAAACAGGTTCAGCAGTGCATTGTCTAAGGGCTCAAACTTCACTGTGTCACTCTATGTTCAGAGTCCTGTGAGAGCTGTGGAAAGAGGCCATGGAGGCTGGAGTACAACTAAGACTGTGCATTAACAGTTATACACCAGAACAGTTTTCACTTGTCACACATGCTATCTAATTTTCTATTGCACCTTTACAAAAACATATTACATTTTTGGGGGGTTTGTTGTTGTTTGTTTTGATTCATTCCTTTTATTATTTTATTTTCAACTTCAGGAAAAAATAGTGTCTTTGGAAACAAAATTAAGGTCAGTGTTTCCTCCCTCATTGGCCTTATGTACCCATTCTTTTCCCAGCAGGCTGCTGGACAGGCTGCAGCCCTGCCAAACCACTCTGTCCTCAGCCAAATGTGACAATCCCTGGAAAGCTCTTGGTCCAGATCTTGGCTTGCTTCAGGTCTCTCCCTCCATCACTGTCCTTGCTCAGGCTTACCCTACTACAGGCTGACCCTCTAATGAGGGAAAAGTATTTTCATTCCCTTTGCACAGGAAATCCCCTCAAAGTGTATTCCATTTCTGATTTTGTTTATGTGTCTGATTTCTTTTCTTGTCAAAGAAGAGTGGTAATGGCAGAGAATGCTTGAAAAACTACAATGGAAATAGTTTTAAAAGTCAGTTAGAGAGATTTTTATATTTAACATCATATCCAGCACCATACCCTACCTGCAGGGACATTCATTGCCTGAGTACTTCACACATGTAGAGATAATCAGGAATATTAGACAAAGATCAAATGTGGTTGGAATTAAAGCATCTCTAGTGTGGCCAGCATGTTCATTTATTTAGTTATCTTTCCTTGCTTGAAGTAAGGAAATCAGAATTTTCTTATCAGAAAGAAGAAAGACAGAAGAAAATCTGTTGTTTCCTATTCATTTAGAGTGCAGTCCTTTTAATATACATCTTAAAACATTCTGGTTACATCTTTCTCTTTTTATTTTTTCCCTTAATTTCTTTTATGTTTTCCTTTTCCCCTATTCCTTCTCTTTTTTCTTTTTTCCCTTTTCCTTTCCATATTTTTCTCCTCTTTTTTCTTCTTTTTTGTGTCCTTATTTCTTTTTTTGTTTGTTTGTTTTGTTTTTAAATACAAATAAAGAAGTGACTATGGAGGTTGACATTGATTTGATACAAAAGTGGAAACTTAATTTTTCACACTTCCAAGGAGATTAAAATCTGAAAGACATGAGTGGCCACTACAGGCTAACCTCAGTTCTGTAATGTCTTTTGCTTCAGTGCAGTTGAACATGGGATAAATTTAGTAATTATTTGCCAGTGGGAGCTAATAACCCATATTTTTTTGTTTTACACAACAGTCATAATGAAATTCCTCAAAATTCAAGTGTTAGGCATTGTACTTAGATGATATTCTTCCCTATTTTTTCCACTTATATTTGGTAACCTTCGTATGGCAGCTCCTGTCTGTGGTACAGATTTTTAGGAAGAATTCTGCCTTGGCATCTAGTAGTATCTTGATATACAATGGTTTTAGTCTCTCTCAGCTGTCTTTTTCCATAATCATAACAAGATCTGTTCTACTTGTTTAACCCTCTAGTCTCTGTAGAAATGCAAAAATGCTGCCAGCAGATTGAGGTGCTCAATAGCACCCATCTAATGCAAAGCTAAATGCCAATGTAGATACACACATAAGATACAGAAAACTTTTTTTTATTTCCACCTTTATTTGGTGGCTTATTTAACAAAAACAAGCTCCTGTTTGCAGCAAGCATCTCTGCTGGCATAGATGGCTGTCATCATTCAGTCTGTGAGGAATTGCCATCCCTTACCCCTTAAAAATAGATAATTAAGTAGTGAAATGATGGAATCTCTCCATATTTACTCACTCCCTATTTTTCTTACTAAAGAGGTACTTGTTAATTTGTTTTACTGAGGATGGGATTTACAACTAAGATTCAATAGGAATCACAGGGCAAACTAGTTTCACCAGCAGTGTGGGTGACTGATTGAGGAGGTAGCATGATCTACCACACCACTGGGATGGCAGGAAGGCTAGGGATAATATACATCCTTTACAAAATGAGTCTATCTGAGGAAAATGGCAGGTAAACAAGAACACTTCTTGTATGAAACATAAAGTGACTTCTTTTTTTCATGTTCTAATGGGCAATATCTTTGTAATAGAGTGCTTTCTTCATGCACTGGAAATTGTTGTGTAACATGTTTGTGGCTTCCTGCAGTGGCACTCTGTTTTTAAAAAAAAAAACTTTAAAGGGTTTAGTGTATTGATGGCAAAGAGCTACTAGATTGTGATTCCCCTTATAAGAGCTCTCATGAGAGGATAATGACAAGGCTGATATCGGCAAAATGACAGACTATCAAAACCCCCCTGGCTCTCCAGGACTTTCACACTACCTGTACTCCTAAACCCTGTGGCATTCAGTGGCCTTCCAGGAGTGGTGGTCATAGAATAAAGAGTCACAGAATGGCTTGGGATGGAAGAGACCATAAAGATAATCTCATTTCAACCCCTCTTGCGGGCAGGGAATCTTCCACGAGGCCAGGTTGCTCAAAGCCCCATCCAACTTAGTCTTGTTGGCCCTGGTCCAGCTGGGGCTGGTCTCACAAGGCTACTGGAGAATTTCATTAGGATATATCTAAGGTCAAATATAAAATATTAAGTATTAGGAACTGTTCTGCATACTCAAGAGAGAAAAAGAAATTCATTTCCATGTGAACTATCCATTTCTACAGCCTGTAGTTCACCGTGGGCATAAAACTATTGATGTTCACAATCTCTAAGTAAGGGATTAGATGGGGAGACCTATTAGTTACACAGTATTATATTAAATATTTTAACAGCTCAAGATGATGCAAGAGGTGGACAGGGAAGACAGGCAGGTTCTTGCTGGCAGGTTCTTTTTCTCTTCACTAATTCATTCAGTCCTCCACATTCCCTTGACCTGTGAACTTGCACAAGCTCCAAAACAAACTTGATCAGTGCATGGTTGTATGGATACCAGTACATTAAACAACCCCAAAGCATTCCCTAACTGGTGCTGCACGGTGCTGGAGCTGGGGGAGGCTGTGCGTGGCTGTGCAAAGCTGTGAGCAATCAGACAGTTCATTCTTCTTTCAAGAAGTGCTACATGTCCAGGCTGTGGTATTCTGGCTCCTTTCAAAATGTGTCAGCTTAAACAATCTCTGCAAAACACATCCCTTTCCTCTCATCCTTTTTTTCTCTGTGCTGGAAGAGCTCCTGTGTTCCACCCCCCAGTCAGCACTGAGACTTTTGTATAAATGAAAGTTACTGAAAGGATTTGTGGCCACTTCATTATCACTGCTGTGCCAGATGATAGGGGTTGGAGCATTTTTAGTACCTATAGAAATATTGTGGGATGGAGGGAGGCAGGTAACAGTCTGAGCTGCCTCCAGCAGAGGGAAGTGGTACACACACGCTTCCCAGCGTGCTCCATGCTGCCGCTGTGCAGAGCAGACCGCAGAAATGTCAGGTCTGGCGTTTGCAGAGCTGAAATTTCATACCCCCCCCCCCCCCCCCGCCTCATTCCCCTTGCCAACACAAATGCCTGATTAATCCCCTTTGGTTCTTTGTCACATTGATCTTACCCTCGATTTCCCCCAGACCAAGACAGGAGGTGTCTCCCATCCAACTCTCATTAATACCCCCCACCCTGCAATGAGACTTTACATTGGATTTTAAAGCCCAGAATAACTGCTGGGAAATAGAGGTGCAGCTAGGGCTCCAAAAGCAGTTTTGGTTTTAAGTGTAAGGTTTTAATATTATATTCCAGAGGCTATTTTAAACCAGGGCTGCTTTTCCTGAAACTCATCAGTAGATACGACAGAGGAACTTGGGCTTGTGCAGATGGTCCCAGTGCTGCCTACAAGTGAATCCCCACACAGATGCACACTCAGACCCCTGCACACCAACACACAGCTGGGGGCTGCCCTGACACAGTTTCCACTCTTCTTTGGTTTGTCACACATCTTTCTGTCACAGGATTCCTTTTTGGAATTCCTTTTACACAAGCTGAAATGCTCTGATATCTCATATGGAAGAAATCATTTGACCACTTCTCCTTGACAGTTTTACACTTCTAAGATACATGTGACTCTTCCCTCATCTTCTTTGCCTTTGGAAAAAGCAAAAGCCTGCTGGAGATTAATTCATGGGGAAGATAATGTCCTTTACCTACTCTTCCTTGAACTGCCTTAATACTGTTTGCAAAGCAACCAGATGACTTTGTCTCATCCTCACCTCATCTAGAGCTGCAGGGAGGCAAGTTTTTCCTCCAGCTTTCAGCCTTTTGATGCTGGGATTTTCCATGCTGAGATACAGTCGGTGGGTAACAAGAAGATCCTATTAAAGTGAAATGAAGTAGTGAAAGGATTGTCAGCTGAGCAAATAAGAAACATATAGTACCTATCCATCCTTCCCTGCATTCCTTCCTGCTCACTATGAGAAAGAAAAAAGGAAAAAAAAAAAGGTGGTAAAGCGGGAAGTGCAACAGAGAGCAACAGCAACAGTGACAGTGTCTTGATTTCAGAAGTAGAAAACGAATCATTGCTGCTAAAGACACAGCTCCTTTAATGAAGAGGCTGCTGCAATATCATCGCAACAACTAGCAACCCACATGTTAGATTACAACAGGTTGAGCCAGTGCACGCTCCCCTGTGCCACACTCTGAAAAAAATAAATCAAATGCGTGTACCTGAGGCTCCTTCATTTCCCATTCAGAGCTCTCCTTTAATGTAGGCTTTTCATGGTACCTTTCTTTGCCAAGAAGGGGCTGACGATGACTTATTTACCTACTTACCTGTCCTTGAGCTATGTGGCTTTTCTTTGAAGAAATTAAACTGGCTGTTTCCAGTGATGCTTTCAGCCTCTCCAGTCTGGATCTAATTCTCAGAAGAGTTTTTGCTTAAAACCTGTTTTTCAAGTTTTCAACCAAGTATTGACTGTCTGCAAGATGCAGCTCTCTGAAAAGACCCTGGTGCCTATGGGTAAGGAAAAATATCCTATCTGGCTACCTTGCCTGCTTTTAGGTTTCCTATATACTTATGATAGACTAAGAGTGGAATGAGGGCTTGCTAAAACACGTCCTTGTCTTTTTTCAGTTAATTGCCTTGCTTAGTTGCTGCTTGTGACTCTGGGACCAGATTTTCAGCTGCTGAGAGTTTCTTTAAATCCACTGCTAGGAGATAGGTTTATTTTTTAATGCTATAATAACATTTTTAATATTCCTGAGTGGATATACAAATTAGCTTTGCTTTGTGTGACTGATTCTGTCTTACAGGAAAGAGTGGTAAATACTTGAAAAACTGTCATAGTTAGGAAGTTTGATTTTAGTCTCCAAAGCAGAGGAAAATCTTGATTTCAATTTTTGGCAAAGGGTGTTTTTGTCATGTATTTTCTATGATCTCAGCAGCAACAAAATTTCAGGGGCCAAATGCTCATTTGTATGAGCTGACTTATCTCTGAGGCAAGGAATTTTATGGTTCATCAGAAAAGCTGTCTGTTGTCATGGACATGGGGTGATTTTTTTTTCCCCTTGGGTGCCTAGGAGAAGAAATAAAAAAAACAAAACAGTGAGACGTAGAAAAACATGCCCAAATATCATGCAGAAAAGATGCCTTTACTTTTTAGTACACCGTAGAAAGTTCTAAAGATGATGTCCCAGGCACATTAAAGCATAAGATGTATTAAATCTGGCACACAGCTAGAGTAAACTGATGTTTCTCTGTTGTTTGGTTTTTCCCTATGCATTACCACTGTATTCAAGCATATTGTGTTTTTACATATGCATATTCTTGTGGAGTGCAGAGAGGAAACCGTAAGGGTGGCAGAGACCAAAAGAACAGAGGTCCCTTTCATTGCTGGAGCTGTCATCAGGATCAGGGTGAAATATACACCATCAGAGTTCTCAGTATTAGTCAGGGCAGAAGTAAAGAGAAATATTCAATCCCAGGCCCTTCTTTGGAAATATTGGCTCACTATTTACTACCATGAGTAGCTAGAATTCAGCTAGACCATGCTGGGCTCTTCAGAACAATTCACTTCAAAGTGGTCTCAGACTAGAGATCTGCATGCCTCAATCCAGATTAATTCAGGATAATTCTGTAGTAGGTCTGATGCACCTGAAATCAAAATTTGGACCTAAATAAAATAGCTGTTATTAAATTATTATTATCATCATTGCTATTATCTTTGTGTAAACAAAATACCACATACCATGACGAAACTGCTGCTTTTATCTCTCTTTGTAATGCTCCAAATCCTGTAATCTAATTGTTACACATCCTTGCTCAAAAGAAAGGCTCAAATATTAGCTTAAGGTTGTAATAGTAATTAGCACTGCAGAAGCTTAAGCTATCTGTGTAGATCACAGGGCTTGCTTACCACATACTTTATCAGTAGGTTAGCTCGGGCACCTTATCATCTGACACTAGGAATCCTGAGTTCAGCTGATTTTTTAGGAGTCTGTCTGTTTGTTCTTTATCTCTTAGGCTGTGGTTGAACATGCATCAAACACAGAAAGGAATGTAAGGGGTGAGGGAGCAGGGGAATGGGGAAAACCAAGTGTTCTGGCAGTGAAATGGTACTAAATAATGCCAAAATGCACTTGAAAGAGGAGTGGCAGTAGGATCTGTATAATTGATGGTAGAACCAATCCAGAAGTAGGGTTTCATTCTCCACCAACAGAGCAAGGGTAGTAATTCACACCCAAACACTGCATCTGTCAGCTGAACACAGAGGTGAGCAGAGCAACTCTGCTGCCATGTACACCAGGGAAATTCCAGCACCGGAGATTTGGAGACTGGATGCTCTGGCTTTGACACTGTGGCAAATTTACTGTATGCCTTTACTGAGAGCATTTTAAATTGGACTTTTGAAATGTGATTCGGTTTGTCTTCCGGTGCCTCTGTTTATTAGCTGTGAAGAGGGAGTAGTAAGGCTCATTCCATGCTAGTATCCTCTTTTTTTGCTCTTTCCTTAATTTCAACCATCTGAAACAAGGTATAGGATTATAAGGATCCTTACTTTTAACAGAGTGGTTGTTTTTAGGTTCTGATAAAAGATAAAAGATAAGGAAAATCCTCACTCAAGCTATTAAGCCAAACCCTGTCCTTCAAGAACAACCAAGTCACTGTACTAACATCTTAAATCATAGATTCCTCCCCACAAAATCACACCCTCCAACTTTTGTTTTCTTCTCCCCTTCAATAACACCATTTTCTCTTTGACCACAGCCTTTGGCAAGTCTTCCTTTCCATTTTTGTCTCTCCCTGTGCACACCTACTCCCTCTACAAAAGTCTCCTCTCTTCTGCTGGCTTGCCAGGTGCATTGTGTGAAGATCCAAGAAGTCACTCACAGGTAGCTGAGCTGGCTGGTTTGCATGCACTGACTGGCCAGCTGGCAGCCCAAGCCAAGCAATTAGCTAACAAGCTTATACCACAGCCTTTCACTCACATGAGCTGTGCTTTGTCTCACACGCCACTGATTTTCATAATATATGTAGGATATTTATATCTTTTAAGCTTTTACCTCTCTAGAGAATGGGGTGAAATTAGCCACCAGGTTCAGAATACATTGCTGAGCACAGGATTGACAGATGGAGAGCCAGATGGACAGACAGCACTCCTATAAAAGCCTTATTTCCTTAGGAAAAGAGGCCGTTGTGTCTAAGCACTACTAGTACAGGGTTACAGGATGGATGGGGGGGCATTATAACCCTCATTAACAGATGTCATGTGTCAGACACTCCTGCAGAGACATGCAGAGGGACAGTAAGGGAAGCACCTTATTTTGCTTTGCAGGTGTGAGTTTAAGTCCTGTTCTCTCTCAAGTAAACTCACAGCAGGCTGGCATAGCTACACATTCAAAAGGGGAAGGGAAAGGGAAAGGGAAAGGGAAAGGGAAAGGGAAAGGGAAAGGGAAAGGGAAAGGGAAAGGGAGGCAGATTTGTCACTAGCTCCATTAGTCCTTTGTGTATTGTCATTTAAAGGCATTCACGTGGCCTTTCCCAATCTCACCCAACAGGCTCATGAAAGATTTTCTGATGTTTTCTTTACCCAGCCCAAGAGGGTAAATGAAGTAGCATATTAGATTGTAGTCCCTTACCCTGAAAATTATTTGAACCCATCCTCTGACCCAGCTGCACTCTGAAAATGGCTTGATTGGGCATAATCAGTCTAACAGGCTACATAGTCTATATCTGGGGATTTCAAATAGGAAAAAAGGCCAGTTTTAAATGTACTGCTTACTGAATCTTAAAACCCACCACTTAACCTCATTTTCTAAGCCTGTAATCACTAAATATGAAAATTTATAGCAAAAATTCATAGACACACAGAACAGCTTGGATTGGAAGGGATCTTAAAGATCATCTAGTTCCAACCCCAGTTCCATGGGCAGGGTATTTAACCTCTGCAACCCTTCTCTGGGGTTTAGTGGTAGTGATGCACTAGCACAGGTTTTGGACTGGTCTCTGTTAGACTCATGATTGAGTAACAGTCTATAGGATCAACCATCTGTTTTATTTAGCCATTTTTTACCATTAGATAGTAATTTTTGTAGCATCCTTCCTTTATAACATCCTCAGTGCCATAGTGAGCTACCATGTGAGGTGGGAATGTAAAGGAAGTAAAAGGTGAAATGCCTTAATTGGGAGGATTATCATGTGCAGAGTTGATATATGAACAAAATCTGGCCCCAGAGGTTATGGAATTCCCACCAGGAAAGTGGTTGGGAACCCTTGATTGAACCTAATTTCCTGCTTGAAGAACTGTTGCTCAGCAAGCATGCTTTGAGTTGTCCTCACTGCTGGATTCATCTGAAGCCTGGATGTTGTGTTGTGGATGCTCACTGCAACACAGGCAGTCCTGAAATGGAGAGAATAAGTTTCAGAAAGTAATGTCAATTACTCCATTTTCAAAAGCAATTGTGTTGCTCTCAGTTTTATTTAAATTTGTAGGATAGCTATGAAAACATCTCATTATTTTGATGCCGTGCATAAAGTTATCATAGCCAAGGGTAACTAGTACAATAAAATATGCACAGATGCTGCTGGAGCTTTTCAGAACAACTTTCACTCTACACTTTCCAGTAATATGATGCACCTTCAGTGCTGAAAGCTTTGTAATCAATCCTTTTACTTTTCTTTCGCTACAAAAGTTACTCTTAAAAGAACACCAGATCTAATCTTCAAAAATATTTGCTGACTTCTGAAGCATGTTCTCATGCCTCTGAGTTTGAAGTTACAGTAGAAAATTTACTTATGTAGGATGGCAATCCAAATAATCTTATTTTATCTGAAAGTATATAAAGGTCGTATCAAAATTTCATTGGAGTTCTGTCCAAGGAAAAAGAAGTTGCTTGCTTATGAAATTCTGTTATAAATGCATTTAACATCTGGTCCTGCAAATGTACGTGATTGTTTCTTTGTGACCCCTTGCAATGAATAAAGGCAAGAGATGCAAGTAGAGATGTGCAGGATTAGATCCCTTACTTTATGTAATTTTTTTTCCTATGGCAGTTACATGATAAAAGACCAATTTCTGCCCTTGCTTAACCTCCAGCAACCCCACTGATTTCCTTGTTCATTTCAGATTGTAATGAATGACTTTACACACTGGAGCCTTTTTATTCTTTCCCTTCCAGATTGAGTGTCTCAGCCCAGACAATGGGCCCCTGCCTCCAGGAGAGTGTGACTGAAATAAATCCACTGACTTGAGCAGCCGTGCTCCGTCTCAACCGCGAGCCGAAGCTCATTTCTGACCCACAAACTTCCATGGAGCATAAGCCAGGGGAGAGCATACAGGTGAGCAGCATTTTTAACTCCTTAGCATGGCTTGTGTTCGTATCAGCCCTGACTCATGGGTTATACACACAGGGTATGTATTAAATATCACTGTACTTGCACCACGTGTGTCTAATTGAGATAATTATGGCTATTGGAGTGCTGGTGGGACTTGCAGTCTTTAATGCACTTATCCCCACAACATCTGATAAAGTGAGGAAGTCTTTTTATCTGTATATTATACAGAGGAAACCGAAGCCTAGACAGTTTTTTTGCTATGCCAGAGAGCTGAATCTGGGTTTTCCAAGCTGAAAGCTAGCACTCAGTCTGTTGGTCTGTCTTGAAATAAGTAGTACAAATAGGCACAGAGAACAGTGCTTCTTGTAAATTGGGGATACTGAACTACTTCACTGTGATACGTCAGACATGATAAATTGCCACCGTTAAATAAAATGTTAGGGAATTGTCACGTAGCTATGGAGAGGCCACGCTGTTATTAAGGATGCAAAAGGCATATATTTCAGCTTATTCTTCCATATCCATATTGACTCTGAAGTGCAAACAATAATAAAAACTAAATTTTGCCAGTAAACTAACACGATTTATCTGGAGGACAGTGCAGAAAGTGGGAGCAGAGCTCGATCCCTCCCTGCTTGTGAGTGGTGATATGTCAGCTGATGGAGGCAGCCCAGGCAGGAGGCAGGGAATATTCATGCCATTTACTGTTCTGGTGAGGATTTGGTGAGACAGGCTGGGGGTTGAGTCCTAAAAAATTAACAAGGATTGGAAATGTGTATCAGAACCAGTCACTGTACTCAGATCTGCTGTGTCAATACTACAAGGTCACCATTTTCTCTGTTATCATACAATAATGTGGGTACTTTGCCATCTCAGAAGTCAATGGTTGGTTCAACACATGAAAAGGAGATGCCAGGAGTGAAGGTGTTAGGGAAGTGGAGGCTTTATCCTGCTGGCTCAGATGGTATTCTCTAAAGGGCAGAGATGTCTCCAGATCTGTTCCTCCAGACCAAGATTCTCTGTGATTGAAATAACTGGCTTTTCATTTCCCAAGAGCATCTAGCATGTGAATGGGACTACAATTATGAATTTTACTATTGCTCAGGCATAAATCTGGAGTGATCACAAAGTTAGTCAAGATACATGGCCTTATTAGAGAATTAAAAAATATCACACATGTGTCTAAACCAGAAGATTTCATCAGGAAAAAAGTCTTTTTCATGATGAGGTTATGTCTTGAATATGGCTGCAGATTGGCCTTCTAAGTTTTATTTTATATTGTTTGATACGCTGCCGTATTTCATTGTAATTTAATGGCAATTCCTATTCACACAGCTATTCTAAATAGGTTCTCATATGTACCTATTACCTTGGTAGCCAGGTTTCTATATCAAATCCTGAACATTCCATTATTATTAAAAATATAAAATCCATCTATTCCATCTGTTTTGTACAGCAAGGTGAACAAAATTGGATGTAAAGTCACAGTGTGGTAAAAGAGTAATTATTTTTTGGAGTTTCTTCTAATATATTTATGGTCAATTGTATTGAAGATGTATTATATCACAGTTGTTCATGGCTGTTTTATCATGTGCTATGAATTGAGAAATATTTTATCCTATCCCTGGATTTAAAAATGCACGCTTTAGATTTTTAGAGAGGAAAATATGTCTTTGAAAAGGTGTAATTTGATCCTCTGAGCAATTTGTACAATTCTTGACATGATCTACACCTTCTTGATAAAGATTTTTCTTCTTCCTAAGACATCACTGGAATTTCTGGGGATAAGAGAGACCTCATTCTACTTCAGTAGACAGAACGAACCAGCATCTCATTTGAAGTTCACTGTTTATGGTACATACAGTATGTTTACACAATCCCAAAACCCTTACTTCAAGAACAATTGTCTTCCATGGAAGTGGCCTCCTGAAGTGTTTTCCTTAGTTAAAAAAAAAAGAAAAGAAAAAAAATAAAAAAGGGTGTATTTACAGAGTTAAAATATAAACAATACACAGGGAAAAGAATGTAATAGGCTTAGGGAAAGGAGAATACAGACCTATATGCTTACAGGACCTTCCACCTAATTGCCTATAAATAATTGTCTAGTGCATATTACCCACATCAGAGCATGGTCTGTAAGCCTGGATGTCAGCTGCAGAGCTCAGCTGCTGTTTGTAAATGGTATTAACTGTGCTCTTGGTTTTTCTGTGCTTAACTGTATATAGTTTTGTTTTATTGGCACTGTACTGTAAGCATATTCTGCACTATGCAAATATAAGAGCTGAGAAGCATATGGGCCGAATCCTGCAACATTCACTCAGGCAAATGGCCAATTCACTTGATAGGAACTTTTCCTGAGTAAGCAGTCAGAGCAGACTCTCAGCTCCATCGTATGCCTCGGCTTTTTTTCAGGTATGACAACAGACGCTGGTGCTTTGCAAGGAAGGAAAGGAAGGGTATAAGACCCAGTACTGAGGGTAGATGCTCAGTTCTCTTCTTCTCAAAACTTAAGATCTACTGAGATGCTACAAAGGCACAGTCAGCTTAGAATGACCCTCTCCAGCCTTTAGTAGCCTGTTAAAAATCTGCTAATAAAAGGAAAGTTCCTTACAAAAGGAAAGAGTCTTCAGGACGAGAGGAAAGGGCCTCAGGTTGTGCCAGGGGAGGTTTAGACTAGATATTAGGAAAAATTTCTTCACTGAACAGGGAAGTGGGGAAATCACCATCCTCAGAAGCGTTCAAAAGACTTGTGGATGTGGCATTTGAGGACGAGGTTTACTGGTGGACTTGATAGTGCTGGGTCAACAGTTGGTCTTTTCCAATCTTAGTAATTCTGTGACTGAATACGTGATAGCATTTCTCCATCCCAGTCTGGACATAACCTCATGGTACCAGTAGTGGAAATATCTCTCTAGTCAATGCAGATGGATTTAAGTTGCAGGAATTCATGGAGTTAAGAGAAAGAGAAGGGAAATCCTGCTTTTGATAAAGAGCACCAGTGACTTCTACTCCACCACCTTTTTCAAGAGCTTTGTCAGAGAGACATAACTCAAAGTGGGAACTTCAGGATTCAGCTCTGCATCAGCTCTGGTTCAGCCCTGCCATCTATCATACAGGAATGGGGTTTCACCCTTTAGCTGTGTAGGTGGCTAAAAGCTCTGTCCCATTTCCTGATCTCTCTATCTTACATAGTCCAAACTGTGGCGACAAGCAATATGTTGTGGACTTCAGGTCCAAGACCTACAAAAGCTCACACAGGTGCTTTTCTTAATTGACTCCAATTTTGTCTACACTGCCCCTCACAGCTTGATATGTATCGGAGAAGCTGGATTTCTTCAATCTAGCTACCATGGGAACCAGTGCAGCACTGATGCTGTAGCACACATTTCAGTGTGATCCCCACATGGACCCAGGTTAGACACTTGGGGCTGCTAAAGTGTGTTGAGCATGGGGCTGGGTGTTCTCAGTGCTAATGTCATCCCTAATAGCAACACTGATATTAGCAGTGGTACCCATATTTTTCTTTCTCCTGCAGGCATTTCTTTTAGCAGTGTCTGATGGGAAACTTAAGCTGCAGCCCTTACTCATGTTCCTCATCCTCATCCTCCTGCACCTTTTAAACAAAATATCTAATTCAAATAGAGGCTTAAAGGTCAAACACTCCAGACCTGGTTTTGCAAAACTTCTTGTGCATGACTTCTCCCTTCTATTAAAAAAAAAAAAATCTCATCAGGAAATGCTGGCAAAAAGGGTTTAATTACAGAAATAATTTTGCACCCTATGGAGAAAGCATGAAGAATGGCATATTTCCACATTTGAATTGCACATTCATCAAGAAAAGAGTGATTTCCCCTTAAGAATTTTCTGGAGGAGTAGAAAAGAGCATTGAACCCTGGGGTGTGTATTTTATAGTCTCTGAAAGGCAAATGGTTTCACTTCCATTGATTAAAATACATGGGTTTTCCCTCTGGATTATTCTCCTGGATGTAGGAAAAAAATTAAAATCTTTAGTAGTGGCTGTCAAGTAGTGCAGCCCCTTAGGAGATGTCTCCACTAAGGCAAAGGGCTCACCAAACCAACTGCTGCTGAACTTGGGAAGAAGCCTTTGACCACCAGATGTTGCTTTTTTTTGCTGGCTGAATGGGGATTTTACAAAATGTGTTTTCATTGTTTTGTTGGAAAGAACGTCAACATGGAAACACAAGCCGGCATTGGGAGCACTAGTTGCTTATTGGAGTGGCAGCTCCAGGACTTGCTGTCCTTGCTCTCTGGCACACAAGGTCTAACAGGCATTAGTCTTGTCATTCACCTTCTTGTCCCACAGATGTGACTTCTTTACAAACTCTTCCAAACCCTGCATGGAGGAAAACTTGGCTCAATAGTCACTGTTCTCAAGGAGCAAAGTGCCAAGCTGCAGTGGTGCAGGACCCAGGAAGAACATTGCAGGCTGATGAGCACTGATACTTTGAATGTACATCTTCATAAAATATGCTCCAAATTGGTATGCAGCACATTTCTGTGACCACAGTAATTCACTGTGAATTGAAGCAGGAGCAGGATTTTCCTAAGCAAAGTCACTTTTTCCCATTAAATTACTATTGTTCTTTTTTTACCAGGAGCATTATTGTCTAGTTCTGTTAACAGAAAAAGGCCAATTACACAAACAGTGCTGACCTGTTAAACTTGAATTCACCATCCAGAATTCAAATAAACAGCATTCTACTCCCCACTTGAGTTTACTGATTTTCTCTTAGTAATGTCACTTGAGTTTAAAAAAAAACGAAAAAAAAATGTCTGAGGTGAGTGGGTATATCAACTAAGTGTTTCAAAACCACAGGAAAGTAATGCAAACTGTAAGAGCACTAAGAACAAGAAAAAGAAAAAGTTATATGTAATTGGAAGAGAAGATGTTCCATTTCCTTTCTAAAATCAAATGCAAACTGCTCATGTGACTGATTTAGTATTGAACAAGAGAGGAAAAATTGCTTCTTGGCATTTAAATGGAAATGTTTCTTGTTCCGAAATTTTGGAAGCTTGCATACTGTATGATTTTTGAAAAGCTTATACAATTACCATTGAATTTGGATGAGGTCTATTCCTAACAATATATATATTTCTCAGTTAAACTTTTTCCTTCCAGAGACCTAAATTACCTTTGTCTAGAGTCTAGATTCCTGATGTGGAATATATTCCAGAGGTAATAAGGCCAATGCAAATATATTTCATTTTTAATATGTATGTCTGAAAAAAACCAGTGAACAGCAGCAGCTGTTTTGCAATGCCGACCTTTATGTCGAGGACTCTGCTGTTTTAGGATGATGTTCTGATTTGCTGTGTGCCTTTTTACTGAGATTTCTGGATTTGGAATAAAACACATATCTTACCTCTTGCTTTCCACAAAGGCTAGAAATTTTAGGACAGAAGAAAAAGGCAGACCACAGCAGACTTGCACCTGGCTGATTTAAAGGTATGCCATGAAGAGGATGATTCCCATGTAGCTCAAAGCACTGCAGGAAGTGCTGCAGTCCATTATGTTCAGCACTCCTCTTACAATGCGGTTTTAGGGCTGAATCCAGTGTCACTCCAAGATTTGTGATGTCAACACAAATCCTGTAGAGAGTGTTGCTGAAAAGTTTTGTAAGAGTAAATTTTGAGGAGGGACTCGAAAGAGAAAAATGTGATTATTTGGTGAATGAGAAAATGATAGGCTGAGTGTAAATGGCAACGGGTGATATAGCCTGACAGGGATAAGTTATTGAGAACATGCCCAAGGTCAGGCAGTGAAGCAGTAGCAGGGCTTGACACTTAGCAACACTGTAACCCTCTCTTCAGAGCATGTTGAATAGCAGCATTAAACAGACCTAAATTCTTGTCACTACTGTTAAAAATTATTAAAAACAGATAAAACCAAACGATTCCCCCCTCCCCAAATAAAAAAAAAAGGCAGAAACAGGTAGCATTGATCTTCTTCCTCAAGAAGACCTAACCTTAAATCTTGCAGAGCTTCTTTCTGAGAATGTGGTTTTAATTATCAAACAGCACAGTTCTGTAAAATGATTTTAAAAGTAGTAATTGATAATGATAGTAATGTCATCTCCTCACACCATTGTGGATGATACCCCCTGACCCCAAAAGCAAGACATTATGCAAGCTGCCTAACTAGGGACACAGGAAAAACAGAGGTTTCCTCCTCCTCACGATGTGCACTGAAACTAGAGCCCACCTGACCCCAAGAAGAGAGGGAGTTTCACCATGGAGGACATGAAGGCATTACCTGAGGCAGATCTCCACCTTCTTCTTGCCTCCGTCCTGATCCCCACTCCATTCTCATGCTAAAGCCAATGCCATTCCAACCCATACCCATGCCCATGCCCAATCCATGCCCAAGACCAACCCGTTCCTGTCATACCCAAGCACATCCTCTCCTGTCCGTATTACCTTCTCATTCTCATGTCCACACTTGATCCATGCCCACATCATGCCCATACATCTTTCCATGCCCACATCATGCCCATCTCCTCCCCATAGCCTTGTCCATCCTCTCTCCATGCTATGCATGCCGATATGCATGCCCAAATCCCCTTCATGCCCGTGCCATGCCCGAGCCCTTCTCCCAAGTCCATGCCTATGTCTCTGTCCTCCCCTGATCCATGCCTATGCCACGACTGCATCGTGCCCATGCCTGTGCCTATTCCCATCTCATGCCAATGTCTGTATTCTCCCCATGCCCGTGCCATGCCCGTGTCCATGTACATCCCTGCCCCACGTCTATTCTGTGACCATGACCATGCCCATGTCTGTATTTCCTCAGCCCCACGTCCCTGCCGTGCCCGTGTCTGTGTCCTCCTCCCCGGCCCCACGCCTCTGCCGTGTCCCTGCCCATGCCACCCCATGCCCGTTCCCACCCCGAGCCCCTCTCCACGCATCCGCAGGCCGTGTCCGAGCTGTTCCCACGCCGCTGGGGTGGGCAGCCGCCAGCCGCATGTGCGCCTGTCATTCCAGCCGGGAGCGCCGGCTCCTGCCTCCCATTCATGTAACCTGTGTGTGTCTCTCTTTCTCTCTGTGTGTAACAGCGAGAGGGAGAGAGCGAGCGAGGCACGGAGAGAGGGAGGAGGAGGGGGGAAGCTTTAAATAAAGCCTTTGGATTGCAGCTGCTTATTTTGGGCAGTCCTACCAGGACGATTCCTGTCAGGAAAGAAGCTGGACCAGCCGTTGTTCTTTTTTTTTTTTTTTAATTTATTTTGATTTTGATTTTTGGGGGTGGCAGCGGGGTATGTCTGAGCTGCCTGCGGAGATGAGCTCCGGTGCCTGCCTGTAGTTTCCACTTTGGGATCGCTGGACACAGAAGTGGCATTTCGGTGGGGGGAAGCTGCAGACATGGTAAGCTTCGCTTTTCCTCTGAAAAGTGTATTTATGCCATAGACCCTTCTTGAATTTTCCCTTCCCCCTTCCCTCTTCCCACCAAACAGCCGGGCACACAGGCTGGGGCTGGGGAGAAGCTTCCCTGAATCCCTGGCTTTCCCTCCCCAGCATCCATCCTTCCCTCCTGCCCAGCTCCCTGCCCTCCCCTCGCACAGTTTGCAGCAATTCGGAGGGAGGCAAAGATGCTGCGGGAAGCTTCGGGCTGGGGCGGGGGGGGGGGGGGGGGGGGGGGAATCAGGCACCCCCAGACTGCCAAAACCTTGCTTCAGGGTATGTTTGGAGTGGATTCTCCCATCCAACCTTCCCCCTCCCCGACCCTTCCCTCTGCACCCCGAGCGGTGCGGCTGTGCTGGGGGAAGGCGGCAGTGCAGATTGGGAGGCACTGGAGCAAGGATGCAGCTTTAAGATCAATCGGTGTTATTTATGTAATAGTAAAAGCAGGGAGGAAAGGAGACAGAAAAAAGATAGAATAAGAAAGAAGTGCCTTGGTATTTGTCAGCCCGCAAGGCTCCTTCGGCTCTGTCTGAGCCCCCGATACTCATGTCCTGCTGCAGGGTGGTGCGTGGTGGGAGTGTGTGTGTGTGTATGTTTACATTTGGATCCGTGCTAGAATCGGGGGTGAGGATGGGGTCTCCCATTTTCAAGGAAAGGTGGGTTTGCCTCCAACAAAAAGAAAAAAAAAAAAAGAAAAGAAAAGAAATGCGCTTGACTGCAAGTTGAGTGACAAGTCTGTTTCTTAGGCATTAAATGTTAAAGCCCTGCTTTCAGCCATGCCCTGCCAGGATTAAAGATCGCCCAAATAGTGTGGTGTTGGAGAAAAGATGCTGGAGTGCCTGGAAGAAATGCAGTGGTTCGGACTCCTGCTTGTATTCTCAGCAATTTGCATTCTCAAATCCAAATTTGGGCTGTTGAACCTGAAACCAGGCTGCTACCAAAGGGCATTTATTTCCTGGGATTTGTTTTGATTGAAAATATAGTGTAAAATATCTGGGATATTTTACTTCAAAAGAAGTGGTAGTTAAGAAATTTCTAAATCTTAAAAAAATAATAATTAGCTCCCCCTTCAAAACTCTAGAAGTATTCACAAGGCAGTATTTATTTACTTTCTTATCATGACCACACTTAAAAATTCACGGTGGTTACAACCACGTAAGCACATGATTGGAAAACAAAAACAAAATGGAACAAACAAACAAAAAAAAAAAAAAAAAACCAAACAAAAAAGAACCCCAAAACTAAAACCCAGCCAAAAAAACATAGTTATGCCACTACCATTTTTCATGGGATACATACACAGTCTGAAATACATTTTTCATACAGCCAAAAGAGAAATTACTAAATGCTCATTGAATAGATGGGCAAGACCTTTCTGCATCTTGAATGCATTTGCTCATGGTGTTTCCTGGAAAGTTCATTTTCTTATGATTTAAAAATAATAAATAAACAAGGCAATACACCAGACTCCTGAATCAAAGTAAAAATTAGTCTCTCCACCTCAACCCTATCTTCTTCTTAACTTTTTGCAGTGAAGCCTCACCTTGAATTTACAGCTGCATCTTTTTCTTCCCCCCCCCCCCCCCCCCCCCCCAAGAAAAGTCCCAGGTGAAGGGAGGGCCATAAAATGAGAAAATGAGAGCAAATCTTTGAAGTTTGAAGTTGTCTGTGTGCTTTTTATAGGTAAACTTCTGCTTTAGTCTGGCTAGTTGTTAGTGTGCTGCTCTCTGCTCTGGGGCGCTGGAGCTGGGCAGGGGAACTTGGCAGCTCCCCGCCTATCCCAATCCCATTTCTTTCAGCTTCACTGACCCTAATAAAATTGCCTACTTGTAGTGTAGCTCCTCCTCTCCTATGGAAAGTGCTCTGCTCCCAACATGTGCACCATATGTGCCTGCAACACCCAAGGCTTAGCGTACATTCACCTATAGCATGCCAGCAGCCCGTGTATGCCACCCGCACTCTGGCTCTGGCAGGAGCCGGGGATTGGCCGTCGGGAACCCCAGCCTCTCCCCTGGTAGCTGGGGGAGGCTGGGGCTGAGCCAGTGATTTGTATTTAATTTATTTCATTGGCCTCTTCAGAGCCAGGCGCCTCCCACTCAGTGCCTCTGCCTGTAGCACTTTTATGGGCTTGGGTGGAAAAAACAAGGAGTATGTGTGTGTGTATATATATATATATAGACATATATATATGTAGTGTGGGGGGGAGCATAAAGGGAGGAAGACACGTCTCTTGCACAGTTTTGCAGTGAGGCAGGACTTCAGAGCAGCTCGCTCGCCTCTGCCTGTGTTACAAGGCTCAAGGAATTTGCTCGTTTGTGGCCATTGCGAGCTGCCCGTCCTTGTAAAATTCCCAGCTCCCAGACTCTGCCATGATGCTGGATCAGTCCTTGCTGGAGTGGGCTGGTTTGTGGCCAGGAGAATTCTTTGCTGCCATGACCCCTTGAGAATGCAATCCCCAAGTCAGTGCATGGCCAAAGAAAAGTAGGTTCTGTGCTAGTTTGCAGCCGGTCTGGAGGCAGAGGGGGGACCGTGAGGTCTCGATGGGTGGCCGGGCACTTCCCAGGCACCTGAAAATGTAACCTGTGTTGCACTTTCCTTTGGAGCAGGACCGCTGCTCTGCGCCCACCATCCTGGGAAGGGAGTATGCATGCAGACCCTGCCTTCGAAGACAGCTGGTTTCACTTTTTCCCCCTTTTTCCCCCTCAAA
Source organism: Calcarius lapponicus (assembly GCA_039654755.1). Lineage (NCBI taxonomy): Eukaryota > Metazoa > Chordata > Aves > Passeriformes > Fringillidae > Calcarius > Calcarius lapponicus. The sequence continues at coordinate 60,123,331 of CM077462.1, read as the reverse complement.
AAAGAATCACCAAGATTGGGAATTACTGCGACTGCTCTGAGATGCACTATATCTTTACAGGGACTCTGCCTCTGGGCCTCACCCTCCTTTCTCATACATGCATGCATGAATGTGTTCACATCTTCACAAGCGGAGATTTCCAATTAATCTGTTATTTATATGTGTGACCTGGAGAAGAAATGTCATATTTTGGTGAAGAAAAAGGGTCATTAATATGGAAAAATGTTCTCGGGTTGATCTTTGGCAAGGAAAGGGGTAAGAGGCAAAAGAAGATGCTGAAGTTTACTTCGTAGTTTCCTTTTCTTATTAGCAAAGGGTCCTGGTTTAGAAAGGCTTTTCTGGGGAGAATTTGCCTTCTCTAATTTTAAAGGATAGGGAAAAATCATGGAGAGATGAGGATAAAACTGCTCATCTGGTTTTCACTGGGGGGGGGGGGGAGAGATGGTCCCCCCCTCCCCCTGATTTAATTCACTTCATGGATGGAAAAAGAGAGGCATCTCTCTAATTTCAGTGGGTCTGGGGAAGGAGTGAGATTTGGGCTGAGAAGACTCTAATTCTAAGTCCATGTAGCTTAATTATTTTCCTTGACTCATTTAAAATAGATGCTTTCCTTTTATTTTGGTGAGCAGATAGTATGCTGGCAAGGGAAAATGTTATTTTTGTTTTACAAAGTGAATTTTTTATTTTACATTATTTTATTGGTTTCCTGGAGTGCATAATAACGAAATGTTATTTCATTCTGTCTACAACATGCACACTATTCCAATTAAAATCCTACTCTGATTATTTTTAACCTGGTAGTTTGCCATTTCTCTGCTCAGGAGAATAAAACATTGAGTTCTTGCACTTTAAAATAGCTGAGATGCTTAAGCAGAACTACCTTTTCCCTGGGAAAGTCATTTCCAGTTCTGTTGAGTTCCCGCTTCAATGGTTCATTTTCTGACAGAATCACATCTTTACAAGAAGAAGAACTATGATCTTATGTAACTTGATGTTTCCAGATCAAAAGTTACAAATATTGCAGTAATACCATGAAGAGAGAGATTTGACAGGAGGAATGTTGCGTGGCATATTTATTATTAGGATTTCAAATCAAGGCAGTTTTAAGAATTTATGGAAGGGAAAAGCAAAATTAAAAAAAGATGAATAAACAAAATCTTGTGAGTTTGATATCTTTAACATCACTTTTCCCTTTTATCTTAACTGAGTAGACAGTTGAGATTTTATTTTTTTTTTCTTAAAGCAAACTCTTGTGTTTAAGAAATTTGTAGTTGTAATTTCGAGAGATGAAGTAGCTTGAAACTCACTCTCTCTCAGATTTGATTCAAAGAAATGAAACACTGTAAATCAATGTCAATTCAGATTTAAAGACTGGCTGTTACCTGCCCTGTTACAAGGTCCATCAGCATAGCTTATTGTAACTAAAAGCTAAAATACTCCATTTCTGCTTTGAACTGACAAATTGGCATTGCTGGGTGCTTTGACGGAGTAACTTGCACCACTTGCCAGTGAATTGAGTATTCATGGATCCTTGACCGATATGTTTCAGAGAAAAAAGTCCATTAATGTAACACTATTTTAAAGCTAAGTATATACGTGCATTTCCTCTTTGCTCTAGATTAAAAGGAAAAAGAATCACAGAGAAATTTATATCTTAATTATGTCAGCCTAACATGAGGAGTGGTGCTGTAGCGTAGCTATAGGACTTACAGTAGTCAGGAATAAATGTACAATTTGCATTCTTCTGTGCTGTTTCACCCTTTCTTCCCCTGATAGATAAATAATTTTGTTAGAAATATATAACTTTTTTTTTTTTGCCAGCTGTTCTACTCTCTCTGGAGCATCTGTAGAGACAGAGTTGAAATGTGAGTAGGAGGGCATGTTTCCTTGTCTGTGTGCAGTGACAAACACTTCTTACAGAAATTTCAAATTTTGGAAAGTTTAAGCCTTGCTCACAAAAATCCTTTTGCCTTTATACCAATTTGCTTGGAATGCAGCTGTTTGTGCTGTAGGGGGATTCAAACTTCATCGAATGTTGCCCCAGCAGAGGTGATCTTTTGAATGTGAAGATGTCCATGAAAGCAGGCACAGATTTCTCTGTTCTCCCAGTGTGTTGGCAGCAAGAAGAAGGAAAGCACATTATGAAACGAATTAGGGCTGACAGATAAGTTTCCTTTTCCAAGTTAGTGTTGCTTTCTAGGATGTGACACGATCCTTTTTCTTTTTTTTTAAGTGGGGGGAAGAAGGAAGAAGGGGAGAGGAGTTGCTGATGGTCGATTTAGGTGGAGGAGCTCGCTGAAATGCATTTATCAGTTCATTTAAATAGGGATGTCTCAGTGAGATTTCACCGATATCTCCACACATTTTAGTGAAGTAGCATTTGCTGTGGTCTAGAATAACCACTGCAGTCCAGAATGCTGCTCCACTGCTGTAATCACTGCTAGGCATTGGTGGCAGATGTGCTACCCCAGCAGCAACAGCAAACATGAAAGCAGGAGATGTCTCACTACCCATTGATTTAGGTCTTACGTGATTATTCGGTGCAGTTTTCTCTTTCAGCCCTGAGTAGAAGCTGTATCACTTGCCCGCACAGGTGTTTGCACACACTGAGCCTTCAAAGTATTTTGGAGATTCATTAGTTATACAGTAAAAGGTTAGAAACAGAAGATTAAGTAATGTTTTTCTATTTTAGTCTAACCCTGCACCATGTATGCAATAAGGGCTCATAGGCTTTGTTGTCACCCCCCTCAGACTCCAAAATATGTACTGTAAATCTTAAAATTGTTTTTAAAAAATCCAGTCTGGGCCTGTTTCTTCTGGGGAATATTGGGTCTATTCATAAAATCAATCTTGGTTTTCTCTATCAGGGGTTGCACCCAATGAACCTTATGGATCCCTTCCAACTCGGGATATTCTGTGATCCTATGAGATTATGTTGTGTGGAGTATAAGAGAGGCCAGGATTCATTTCCTAGGCAGCAGCATCTTTAAGCACTGTCTGTTCACATAAGAGCAAAATTCTGGAGGCCTGCAATTCATAAACAATTTCTTCCACTGGGTCATCTGGACTTAAATGGGTCAGTCTTACAAATGAACTGAATTCCCAAATTTTATAATGGAAGGTTTTCAATATCCTGCTAATTCCTTTTGAACTGCCTCTATGTCTTTGGATGCTGAAAACCATTTCATCCTTATCTCTGCAACATAAAGGAGAATAGGAAGGGAGAGTTTGGTTAGCCAAAAAGCTTTTATAAGTGACTGCCAGAAGTGGTTGGAAAAACTGACAGAGCATGAGAGACACTGGAATTTGCTTTCTGCCTGTTGATACAAACAGCATTAGGTGGCTGGGCTGTGGGCAGCACAGATCCTGTCAGTTTGGAACAAGAAAATGCTTCTATTTCTAGAAAATTCCCCTTTGGGCAGCTGGGTTTAAGGTCTGATCAGCCTTTTGGCACAGATTTTTGTTCTAGAAAGCAGAGAACCATCTCAGGAGCTAACTGGCCGATGTGTTCCCGCAGACAGAGCCGTGATCAGGGATTACTTACCGTGTTTCCTTACGGTGGTGCTAAAACAATGCAAAGTTCACACAGCCTTTAATTTCTGCTGTGGATGTTTGACACTTCAGCAGATCAGCCTCTAAGCTGTCAAGATGATCATCCATAGACTGCAACACACTCTGACACAATTATGAAATGTTGGGTTGATGAACTTGCCCAGCATTGCCCACAGTCTTGGGGCATCATTTGGGTACCTTAATCTGAAGCACATTTGTCCTCGTTCGACAATCCTCTGCTCAGTCAGTACAAACCTCCCAGCTCTGCAGTGGGTGAGACAGGGATTGTAAACCTCCTCTTCTACTCCTCATTCTCATTGCTTCATCTCCAGGCCAGCTTGGGTAAAACATTGGCTTGTAAATAATGACTGTTTCATTATTCAGACACTTGAATAAGGCAACTTTCATTGTGATTTTTGCTTAAATTATGGGTCTCCAATATATACTGTTAAATCATATTATTGGTCTGTTAGTCTAGTTTTTGTTGATTTCTTTTGGTTTTATTGAGTCGTCCAAGAGATAGTACCTTTGTGACATTGCCTCATTTTGGTCACTCTCTGTGTGTCAATGGCTTAGTTTAACAGAGTACTCTGCTCCTCTAAACAGATCTCACAGTTCATCCCATTCAGTGTGGTCTTCTCCTCATGCCCTGCCTCATCCAGCTCCTTTCAACAATCCTATTTTCACCCCTCTAACCCTTGCTCTCCAAGCCTCTCATCCCAACTTCATTCAGTTCCTGCCAGCTTGAGGTCTTGCCAAGAACCAGAGAGCATCTCTGATCGCAGTTCTGACACTTGAATGCAGACCTGGCACTTCCCATAGCATAAAACATCTTGTCTTGTCATACACAGGTAGAAATGTAAGTGATGGAAGCTGGCAAATATGTACAAATGCACCCAGGAGCATGTAGCAACGGTGTTTTTATCAGAGATGTCGAAACTTGGCTTAATTCACACAGATAGGCACAAAACTCATTAGAAGAAAAACAGTTCTCTTCCAGGCAAATTTCAAGTCCTTCCTCTAAAGTCCTAAAAATCCCAGAGGAGGTTTCAGAAAGAAAACGAAAGGCTTTTTTTTTTTTTTAATGTTAGTAAAACAACATATTTTTCCTTAGCCTTGTTCTCAGAATCTGCTGAACTGTTTTGACTGAAATTTTCCAAAAAACTTCAGCCTGAGGCAGACAGCTGGCATGGAAATTTTCAGGCCAAACAATTTGCTTAGTATAGTTATAAGAAACTGTGAATGCTGTTTTATTATTAAAGCTGCTTCACTCTTCCCATAATTGACAGCACTACCAACTTCGCCTTTCGCTAATAAACAGAGAACTGGAGATTGTGTTACAAACTAATTTTGTATTTGTGTGTTTTATAGATATTTTTTTTTATATTGGAAATTTATTACAGATCTGACACATGCATTTCAGCATATGTTAGCAGATGATGAAATCTCAAGCTTCCTGGAAACCAAAGTGAATACAAGTAATGAGAATCCCACAAAGTCACATCAAAGTGATACAGCATTGCAGGATTTGTAGGATGGAATTAAATCCAAAGAAATCTCAGGAGATCTTGCACTGACAGAGCAAACCCACAAATTCCCATGTATCCCACCCTCAGGTTCAACGTCCTGCTGACAGAGGAATTCTTATTTAGTATAGCAACATTATATTGTAACAGTAACTGTTATCACAAACCAGAGCCAATAAATAAATAAATAAATAAATAAATAAATAAAAACCAAGGAAAAAAAAAAAACCAAATGGAAACCCAGAAAACTGAAAGAACACATAACTGCATGTTGATGTGGACAGCTTTTTTCTCTGTTTATCATCAGCACAGGTGACTCTCAGGCTGCAGTTTCACAACAGAGCCAAATTCAGGACCCATTGGTATGGAAGGAGAGGGATCCTGCTCTCCCCCTCTCTTCCCATCCCAATGTCCTCCCAGCTTCTGTCCTTTGACTCCTTCAGAATATGTCTGATGATTTATGCCTTTTTGACAAGGGCACATAGTGGTAGGACAAGGGGTAGCATTTTAAGATAAGAGAGGGCAGATTTAGAATAGATATTAGGAAAAGCTCTTTCCTGTGACAATACTGAGGCAGTGGCACAAGTTGCCCAGAGAAGCTGTGGCTGCCCCCAGACTGATGGGGCTCTGAACAACCTGGTCTGGTGGGAGGTGTCTCTGCACATGGCAGAGAGGCCTTGGACCTGGTGATTTTTAAGGTGCCTTCCAACCCATTCTGTGATTCTATTATTCTGCAATTTAATTTATCAACCCAGGACAAAACAAACTCCATCTTTTGCTTGGGGTTTTGGTTTATTTCTGATGACTTAGTGACTTACATTTAGTCAATGTGGTGGAAGCATTTCCCAAGGAGAAGAGAGAAAGAAGGGGTACAAACAGTTTTGTGCTGGTGTTGGAGGTTTAGGCTAGTCCCATGACCAAGGAGTTTTTCCTAGGTTGCCAACTATTTGCAACAGTTTGATTGTACTGGTATGAAGCCTAATTTTATTCATATTAAAATACAGAGTGCACTTTTTCCTTACAGTCTTCTATCTTCAGGACAGTCTTTCAAGCCATCCTGCTTACTGGGCCTTGAAGCAGTTGTCCTTTAACAATTTGCTGGATTCTTTTTGAACCAAGCATGTAGTTGTGATTGCCACAAGAAAAAGTTTAAAAATTTAAAGTCATGCAATGAGTGAATAAGCCTTCCTGTTTTTCTGCTTTAACCTCTCAATTTGGTAATTTCATTAGATGACTCCTACTTTGTGGGTTATACAGCAGGATAAATTCCTTCTACTCTTTGGTTTTGTTTTTCTATTCCAAGATGAAAATCCCCACCCTACTTCATCTATTCTGCAAGTCTTTCCATATTCCTGATAATCTTTTCAGCCTTTTCCTTTTTCTCTGTCTTATTAATTCTGCTCTGCATTTTAGACATGGGTAGAACCAAAATGTATGCAGCATTAAGACAGAAATGCATGTTACCTTATAAAACATCATCCCATATTCTATTTAGCCTGGAGAAAAGGAAGCTTGAGGGGACCTTATAGCTTTCTGCAACTCCCTGAAAGGAGGGCAGAGCCTGGTGGGAGTCAGTCTCTTCTCCCAAGTTACAAGTGACAGGACAAGAGGAAATGACCTCAAGTGGCACCAGGGGAAGTTTAGATTGGATATTAGCAAATATTTCTTCACTGAAAGAGGGACCAGGCATTGGAACAGGCTGCTGAGGGAATGAGGCTGTGATGGAATCACCATGGCTGAAAATGTTCAGTAAGTGTGTGGATGGGATTCTTAAGGACATGGTTTAGTGGTGGCAGTGCTGGGTTAATGGCTAGGCTCATTGATCTTACAGGTATTTTCTAATATAAATGATTCTATGATTTTTCTCTTTTCATTGTCTCATTGTCATTTTTTTCCCTAATGTATCTCAGAATTTTTCCTGTGCATTTAACTGGCGCAAGCAGAGAGCCAGTAGTTGTAGAGGGCATCCCATGGAGATCCCTCAACCAACCTTCTGTGTGGCACCAGTTAATTTACAGCCCATATTGTGTAAGCATTGTTAGAACTGTTTTTCCCTTTATACATTATTTTGCTTTTACTGATGCTGAATTTCATCTGATGTTTTTATCACCCAGCTTGTTACCCAGTACTGTGAAAGTAGGTTGTAGCGTAATGGTTGGAGGCTTCATGAGAGAATCAGAAAGCCCAGCAATGAAACAGGCTCTCATTTTGACTTTTATTCTTGTCCTGGGGATAATCTGAACAAAAATATAACCAACAAAATACCCTTTATATAAAGAACAACCAGCCTGCCTGTCTTGTGACATCTGACTGTGAAGTTGTCTGTTGCTCAAATGTTTTTTCTTCTCATCGTCAGCATCTAACAGTTTTTTTTTTCATACTTCTTTCTAGCCAGTGTTTGCTCTTCCCAAAAGCAGGAAATTATGCCCTTGCTTCCTCCACACTGAACCACCAGAATCCTGATACCAAGGGACAACTTAATGATCATCTTCTCACAGCCTGACATGTTTCCCCTGCACCTCCATCTTCTTTCTATCCTAAAATCCCTCTTGTGTTCATGATGCACTGCAAAGACATCTGGGATTTGGAAACTTTTCCTACTCTCTTGGTTTTGCTTTTATCTCACAAAAAAGTGTGAGCAGACAAAGCCACCTGCCTGTCACTTAGAGCCCTGTTTCATGGCAAGCACTTGGGTTTACCTGAACAGGGCTTTCTTTAGGGCTTAGCTTTTACGGCTTATTATTGTTGCTGCTGTTCACAATCTTATTTGGGATTGGAGGGATGCACAAATGACTCATTTAGAAGCTACAAACCATTGCTTGCAGCCCTGCATATCCCCCATATGCTTTAAAATATCATCTGTTGGTGGCTTTCTGTGCTGAATGCTGCTGATCACAGGCTCTGGAGAGCAACTTTATTGTACACCTGCAACACTTTGTTTTGTATTCTTTTATACCTTATGCATAATTAATATTTTTTTCAATTTTATGTATTTATTTATTTTGGCTGATGTTTTTTCCAGAGAGTATCAGACACAGCAAGCATCTAGTTGAGAAGATGGTAACAGAGAAGAAGGGTATATCAGAAGCTGATACTAGGGAATAAAAGTGGATCTTTCAGGGGTTGAGAAAATGGGGGGACACCAGGAAGAGAGGGACCTCTACCAACTCTTTCATCATTAGAGTTGGATTCCTGCAGCTGGTGCTCTGTTGTGCTCTGTGAACTGAGGACTCTGATTCTTTTTTTTTCCTTTGTTTTCTTTCTTCCCACCCTCCATTTCAGAGCACCTCATGGAGGACTGAAAAGTCTGTAACATCTCTGCTATGCATGAAATACATAAATCAATAAAATCGGGATACCCAGCCCCAGTAAAGGTGCCTAATCTAATGTGTGGGGGCATATATTCTTCATATGTCAATACTCATGTTTGTTTCTCTCTCCTTCCCTCTGCTCAAATGAAAACACCTGGAGTTAATGTTACACAGACTATGTGGGACCTCACCTTGCCATCATGTCTCCTTATTAAGGAATTTCATTAAGGCCTTTTATTTAAAATGTGCACTGGTTTGGCAGACTGAGTGTTTGAAAGTGGACACTCCCAGCAACAGAGATTTTTTTGAAGATAACAAAAACCAATCACATTCCATCTTGTTTCAATCCCCAAAGCACCACAACACTTTAACTTAAACCAGGGCCAGATCCAAGAATCATTACTGTTAATTCAAAGGCTCCTGTTGGTTTTAATGGTCTCTGGATCAGGCTTTTTCACTCCTGCTGTGGAACAGAGCTGGCTCCCCCAGTGCAGAAGTGCAAAATGGCCATGAAAATTGAAGGCTGGTTTGGAAATGGATGTCATTTCCACTGCTGGACTAATTGAGCGTGTGAGGCTGGGAGTGGCATAGGTTTGAGGTTTTCTTGATGTTTCCAAGTAAGTCAAAGTTCCTATAATGACAACATGTAGAGTGGTGTTTTGTAACTATTTTTATACCTACATCAGACTTAATGTTAGTGGCTTTGAATTATTTAATGTTTTTCTTCCTCAACTGTCATCTCCAGTGAGCTCCCATTGCAGGGCTGCGGGAGTTGTTGTGTAAGGAACAATGCAGGAGCCTGGCATTGGCTGCTTGGGGGGGGGGGGGGGTGATGTTGCCTGGTTTTGTTTTGTTTCATGTCTTTAATCCAATTTTATCCTTTTTCTTGCTTGTGAGAGGGACATCAGGCCAAGGTATTAAATCATACTGACCGGCGTGGGCTGAAAATGAAGTACATGCCAGCTAAATACACAAATGGGGAGTATTCTGCTTAAACCACTGAGCACTAATGTCTGTCACATAGGAAGAGCCAACTATTTAACATTCAGTCTATTCAAAAAACATTATTATGTCCCAATGGTAATTTAAAACCACATCTGTTAGAACCATATGTAGGGAAAGTTTACCCTTTTTTTTTAAGCCTTTTTTTTTCAATCCCAAGTTACCCTGTTTATAGGGTTATCTTCAATGTAGGCCTCTTTCAAAATTTCAGACTGGTGGCCATGAAACGCCTTGAACAAAAGAACTAAATGAATTCAACTATTATCTTTTTTCCTTTGCAATTAATGTGTGGGCTTTTAGTGGATATCTGCAAGTAGACATCCAGGTTTGAAAGGAAATCTATATATTGGGATCATTCCTCATGCTTCTGTTGTCTATAACCTGATATTTGTTTGCTCATCTGAGTTATTGAATATTTCACAGGTTTTTTTCCTTACCGTTATTCAAGCTTTTATTAACAATGCATACGACCTTTGAAAATAGCTCTTTTGGGCAGTCAGATTCTCTAATTTTTACTTTGTGGAATTGCCACTGTTTTTTTCTGTCCTTAAAAAGAGACGATAGAGATTTGTTTTCAAAGCCTCCCATCATTATTATCTAACCAGCACTAACTGGCATAAACTTGAGATTCCTAAGCAGTGCTCATAGCATATCTGACATGGCAAGTGGAAGTTGGCTCCACGCAACACCCAGGTCAAAATATCTGCTATAGGTCCCTCATTACATGGATAAAGTGATCTCTGTCACCTCTACATCAAGTGCAACATGTTTTGCCATGTGTTTGTGTACCTGTTCACCCCAGCCAAATGCAAGCACCTGAGTGAATTGCTTTGACAGATGGTAACTGGGGGCAAACAGATTTCAAGCACAGAAGTTACAGGAACTTTTTATTGCTTCACCCTGTTACCCGCTCCCTCTGCTTGCTAAGAGTCTTCAATAAAAGCTGGACAAAACTAAATTCCCAACTGTTGGCAAGCACTAACTCTGTCTGTGCTTGATGTGTGCACATACACTGTGCATTGTATTGTGGTAGGGAACATTTCCATTGTGCCACCCCATTTCTCTGAATTCCAGTTTTGGATGGTGAAAACAGGAAGAGCTCTGCTTTGGTTATGGTGGTCAGGCTGGAACACCAAATACTGGAGTTCAAGCTGAGATCCCCTGTGGGTAACTAAAATTGTGCATGTTACATGATGAATTTAGAACACTCCAGGCCTCAAGCCACCATTCCAAATATCCCCTCATAATAAACAACAAATAACTGCTCTTCTGGGACTTTAATATGTGTCAAAAGCTTAGCCTTTTGTAGAAACCCACAAAAATCTCAGCCCTTCCCTGAAGTAATGGATTTTCCCATTAAGTGCATCCACATCGGTTAGCAGCACCAAGCTTTCTACTGTTCATCCTTCACAAATAGGCCAAGTACCTCAACAAGAAATAATCACAAAGTAAATAGATAAGCATATAAGTACTAAAAAAGCTACTGTTCTTGAGTTACATCTTTCCAGTGGCATTCACAGCATGGAATATTGTGCATCCCCCTCCAGCTGTGTTTTAAGCTCTGAATTTCTTAGCTAAACAGGATGTTCGTGATCCCAATGTACAGAGCACCTGACAACCCAAGAGTTAAATATGCAGCTATAAATAGCATGCCTACTTTGATGGGATGCATTGTATTGTAATTTTAGCACTAATTAAAGTTTGGTTGTAGGCATGAAATATCTCAGTCTTTCAGAAACATGTGTAAATATCCAAAATTAATTTGGTTTTTGTTGTCTGAATGTTTTGGCAGAGATGTTCCATTGCATATGAAGTTTTATGAGTAGCAATATAATAAAGATGGGTTTGCATGTCAATGAACAGCATTTTTTTATTCATTTCGGGTTAATCAAGTGCTGAAGTTAAATTGGAATGCATTAATTTGTTCTTGGTTTAAAATGAGACTGCACTGTGTCCTGTAGCGAGTTTGATGCTCAAAAGGTTTTGTGGGGTTGATTGCTTCCAGATAAGACGGAAAGTAGCTATGCTGAAAAAACCCACTTTAATTTGAATGATGTGCATGGAAAATGTGGGGGAAAAAATGAAGAAAGCTACAAGAGAAACAACACATTTTTATGTTTTTGGCATAGCTTACTTCATATTCCTACTCCTTGTCCTTGTGTGATCCCTGAACACTTGATGGATGAGAAAGATAATTGTTGATCATTTCATGAAGCTCTGCCAGTAACACGTACCAAATATAATTAAACCTTCAATTTTATGCTTTTAAATACATTTTCTCACCAAATATAGCAATTAACCACTTTCTGTCAGAGCAGGAGGAGGCAAGGTGTTTTGGGTCCTATTTCCTAGCTCCACTTAATGTGAAACGTGGGGGTTTCATTTTCAAAACAATGCCACTTTTCTGTTAGATCATTTCACCTTTGAGGTTCCATGAGAGTCATTCTGGAACGTCAGGAAAATTGCCACAAATGATGCTTTTGCTTGTTAAGCTGTTTTGCATGGTCGAGTTGGACCAGTTCCAGCAATTCCTTGTCTTACTAGGTAAAACACTGCAAGACTCTTGCAGCTGGGACAACGAACAAGGGAAGTTTAATGTCAATCATCTCTGATTTTAACCCTATGTCTATGGTGTAGATTTCAGGCTAATTCCTTGGAGACAATCTTTTTAAAATTTCTGTTGTCAAGCTGATTCATTTTGTCCAAGGTTATTGTTCATTTTGTCTGTAATAGAAACAAAATATTTGATCAACTTTGATGCAGCCATGATCCGACTCAAAAGGATGATAGATGTTGTCCTTTTTTCTAAGTGAGAATACCCAAGAAAGTATCATTTTGGAATGACAGCTGTCAAACAGATGAATCAGCTTTAAGGGAAAACAAGGGAAATGACAGATTGATATTGAATGTTAACACCTGGTGGACACTTCAAGCACAGCCTGTCCATGGCTGTTGGTCTCCGACTGTCCACAGCCCAATTCCACTGGGACATGCAGCACAATGCATTTTGCTCTCTCCTTGAGCATGAGGGCATGCACCATTAGCTGACGCTTGTTTTTACAGCATATGTGCCAGACAGCTTGGGCTGGAGCTGAACAGCCCCCAGCCTTGCAGATCATATCCCACAGGGCAAGATAGATGATTCCCTTTTCTTGGTTGTTACAGTGACATTAATTAAAGGGCATACTCCCCAGTAAACCTTTACCAGTTCCTGGGTCAACTTTAAATTTGAAACATAAATATAAAACAAATCCAGACATCCTGGTCTAGTTACACTGACTAGTTATTGAGAAGACACCTTGACCATAGAAAGTAGTTGAAAGGAGGGGACATGAGGACTTCTGATCTGTTTGCAGCTCTCTTTTTTGAGCCAGGAGAACTCACTTGTGTTTTTGTCTCAAGTAATCTGTCCATAGAAGAAGTTTTCTAATAACTTCCTATTTATTTCCTCTTTGCCACATCATTTTGGAGTCCTGGAAGCTCTCTCCCATTCTCCCTTCCCTTAATATATCATTGCAGTGTCCTGGCAGCATTCATTTTGGGCTACAGAAATTCAGTCCATCATTCTTTGCACAAAATTATTGAATGGGAATCAGATTTATAGTCACATTGTGAAGTAGAAAGTTAGTTGACTTGTCTTTTGGGACATTTGGTTTTATTAGGTTCCTACACATGTTTACTTTGATCCCTTCAATGTTATCCTAGAAGATGATTCCAGGCCAGATTGTAAAAATGTCAGTTTCTTCAAACACGTGAACAAAATCCTTTCTAAATTTGTCAGATCTTTTGAATTATAACTCCAGTGTTCTGTGTGAGACAGAATTGTTACTTCCACTTTGAAAAGATTACCCTTTTAGCTGTCAGGAGCTCACAGGATCCAGCACTGTCTGTAACAGGCTTTGTTCAGAACAGGTGCACTCCCAAACTGACATTGTCCCAAATTACCTGGAAATGAGCTGAATTCTGAATTATACCAAAAGAGCTGAATCCTGTGTCACTCTTGCAAAAAGCATATATACATATATATATCCTTTCTGCAGATCCCATATTCATCAGAGATTGATAATTTCAGAGCATGCACTTTGGCTGGAGAGTGTCTTGTCCTTACCCCATCTGGAGTTCTGCATTCATCTCTGGGCCCCTCAGCACAGGAAAGACATGGACTTGTTGGAGCAGGTCCAGAGGAGAGCTGAAGAAATGCTCAGGGCTGGAGCACCTCTTTGAAGACAGGCTGAGAGAAATGGTGTTGTTCAGCCTGTAGAAGACAAGGCTTAGGGGAGACTTTATAGCAACCTTTCAATATGTAAAAGGAGCTTGTAAGAAAAATGAGGACAGACTTTTTAATCGGGCGTCTAGCAATAGAACAAGGGGTAATGTTTTTAAACTAAAAGATAGTAGATTTAGATAAGATGTAAGGAAGAAATGTTTTTATAATGAAGGCAGTGAAACACTGGCACAGGTTGTCCAGAGAAGTTGTAGATGCCCCATCCCTGAAAATGTTCAAGGTCAGGCTTGCTGAAGCTTTGAACACCCTGCTGTAGTTGATGTCCCTTCTCATTGCAGGTGAGTTGGTCTAAATGAGAATTAAAGATCCCTGTAAATCCAAACCATTCTATGATTCTATGACTCTCTTCTAGGAAAGGGGGGAGAAACAATAAGCAAGGAAGGGGGAAGCAAAGCAAAACAGACCTGGGTACAAAATCACTCCAAGTTACTGCCCTAATTTTCTACTTTCTCATCCCAAGCATAGTCTTAAAAGAGGAATAAGATGTCAAAACTATCTCAGATGCAACATAAGTGGAGTGTTGGGTGACAGCTCTGCTGAATCAGTTTAGATGCAGTCCCCTCATATAGGAAGCTGACAGGTGGTAACAATATAGTTAACTTTCTTGCTTGTTTTATCAGCAATGACTCAGTGTTTTCTACCCTGAAAACTGAGGTGGAGACAGAAAGAGAAGCAGACTAGTTGGCATGCAAATAGAGAAAAAAACTGCATTCCTGGATGAAAGCAAGTTCCTTTGTTGGCTTAATTTTTCCTCATTAGTTTTACAAAAGAACCATGTAAAGAACAAAATCAAAACATACAGCTCTCTCAACTGTTCGGTCAAGTACCACTTATGTCCAGGCTGCTTTCTGCCTCTCTGAATGAAGGTGTTGGGAGAAGTATGTGACTGGGAGGTGGAGAAAGCCTCCTTAACTCCTAAAGATTTCTCTAACTTGTGATTGGTGGGAACAACAGATGTACTACAGCCATACAAATCAGAAAAGTTATAAAAGGGCCATACAGGATGAGTCAGATTAATATGTAAGAAAAGATCAGATCTTCCAACTAAGACAGAAACACCAGGAAAGGAAAATCCAAAGCAAGATGATGAAGCCTAATTTTTTTCAAACCTTCATAACAATTACATTGGTTTAGACATCATTTTTTGGGGGGGGGGGGGGGGGGGGGGGCATCCAGAGGAGAGAAAAAAGCAGGAAAATATATTTTAGGAAGATTAACCCAAGAAACTTCCATCTTCTCTTACAAGCTACAGTGAGAGATGTGATGAAGACAGATAACAAAACTCTGAGGGAAAGATGCCAACATTTTTCCCAGTATCTGTCCAGTTAAAGCAACTATTTAGTGAGCCTATCCAAAGCTGATGCTGCTTTTCTCTTTTATAAAGGGATAGTGCAGGAGCCCTGGACAGTGACTTACCCTGTGGTCTCCAAAGAGCTGCTTACTAATAGAAATTAAAGTAGCCACCATGGCCCAAGTGGTATCAAATCAATTTTCTCCTCTCCTATTAACTTATAGTGAGCATGGTGAGGAAAGATTCCTTGCCAAAATCCATTGTGCTGAGAGTCAGAAAATCCTGTGGGTTAGGTCCCTTTCTTCTTCAAATCTCCTTGGCAGGAATCTGCATTGGCCAAGGCCCAGGGAATTCTAGGTAATAAATTATTATGTTGGAGGGACTGCTCAGCCTGTAGTCATGCTAATTAGGTTCTTACCAGCAAATCAGGTCAGTTTATATTCTTGACTTTAATATAGGACAGGCATATGAGACCACGTGTTGTAGGGGTTTTTTATTGGAAAAATTAGGCAGAGTCATAGATAATAAGAAAACTCACCTCACATTACAGGTTTTTCTAAGTCTCTCTGAGGTAAAACTGGCATGCCAGTAACTCCCTGTCATTTCTTGTTATTGGCTCTGTATCTTGATGGTCCTAATTAGAAATTCTTTATGACTGATAAGACAGTTAGCACTACAGTAAGAAGGTATGAGAATGACATAGATGTCCTTGGTATATATTCTTTGCACCCCAACTACTCTTTGAAAAGGTTCCATATGAGTATGAATAAATCCAAGGCATATTACTTCCAACATGAGAAACAGTGACTGAAAGAGATAAAGAGAGTCATTGCAAAATTATATATTGCAGGATGATATTGAGTATAGTTCAAAAAAGAAAAAAAAAATCCAGAAAAGTGTTTTATGGTAAAGGGTTTAGCTTTTGGAATCATGAGGGGGGTCCAGTATTGCCAAGGACTTATGATGATAGAAGAGCTGCTTTAGTAATCAAACTATGCAAGAATAAAGCCAGGAGGTTAAAGACCCCTCTGTGAGATGAGTAAGTGTATAATGGTTTAAGTATTCCTGTTACTTGCCTGTAGTTATCTGCAGGTGTCAGCTGACTCTTAATAACCCCAACACATTAATTCAAAATGTTTTTTATCCTTCATAAAGTATATTGGATACAGCAACACAGATTAACTAATCCCTGTCTGTGTAAGAAGAGCTATTTCTGTCTGAAGTTTTACTCATAAAGGGAATTGTTCACTTACAGTGTGTAAGTCTCTCTCCTTAAGTTATTATTGATATTTTTACTTTCATATGTTTCTTTCCAATTCACTTTTTAAAAGATTATAGACTCCATTTCCTAGATTTATGTTGCTGCCCATGTTTATCAGTGACTTGGGATAAAAAACATGGCCATTGCCAATAGTTTGCAGGCAATATAAAAAGTTGGGGTGATGCTTTGAGGCATCAGAGGGAGTTAGTAATGGAAGAATAGGAGACACTACATGTTCTGGTGAGCTGTGTACAGGCAAATGATCTCATCTCTAATGTAATGAAATATAAACTCTTCAAAGAGAAGTAAAAGCAAGGCAATCTTTTCATTGGGGATCCTCTATTCAGGCACTCCAAAACTGCAAAACACTTCTCTGGCACTATGAATAAATAGGTAAAAGGGGAGCTTTTAGTTTAATGTGAAACTTTACTCAAGCACAGAAGCCTCATGAAGGCATACTGAAACCATCTCGCTATGTGGCATGGGTTAACTTCTGTTGAAATACTTCTTTGGTTGGGTACCGGTGGAAAAGACAAGGATATTGATAAACTAGAGAAGAGATATGAAAATAATTAAAGGCTTGGTAAGAGATCACACTAAGTACCACATGGAAAACACTAGTTATCTCCTCAAAGTGCAAGTTAAGGAGTGATGGGATTATTTTGGCTACTTGCAGAGGCAACAGAAATTCACTGGCAGGGGCCTCTGCTGGACAGACGTAGCAAAGAGACATCAGTAAAAAATGTCAGGAAACTGACTCTAGACAAAGAGACCTGAAGCGAAATGCATATTATTTACTATGAAGAGAACAAACTGGGGAGGAATGTAATGATTATTTAGATGAGGAATATATTTTGGGGTTTTGTACCTTTTAGTAAATACTTTTGCTCAAGCTTGAATTACCTACACTATACACTGTGTTGCATGAAGAGTCTTCCTAGTGGTCTCTCTTATCTGTATAACATCTGAATACACAATATATATCTATTTTGATATTCAGGACCTCATTCTTGCAATCTCCCATGTGGATTGTAGTGATCTTTGCCCTGTGCATGTTTAGAAATAGTGACAACTACACTTCCTGAGCAGAGCTTTGATTTTCAAAATATTCAGGGGTATTTTTGTTGGGTTTTTTGGTTTTTTTGCTTGTCAAGAGCTTGCTCAGAGGTACTCACTTGTCCTAAATCTGAATAAAAGAAAACTGAACATGTAAGAAGGTTTTCTTTTAATCATCTGGATTGATTGCCATTCTTCATGTTTTGCACTAATCTGCATATGAACAAAATGAATGCAAATCACTTATAATTTTATAGCAGTTTACATCCCTGTATACCCCATATGTGACAAGAGATAAAGAATGCGAAGCAGCAGAAATTCAAGTGTCTTCTACTGGGTCAAGATTGAACTGGAATTTATGAATAGATACAGAAGTGAAATAAATCTTCTAAAAATGGTTGACTCTGGAAAGAGAAAATGGTTCTTTTCTGATTTTGAGCGGTTTGAAGTGGAGAAAGCATGGATATGAATATATAGTATTTATTTAATCTGAAATTTGTTATCTGTTGCTTATCCAGAGAGATCTCAGTACAAGCAGATGGGTCCCATTATGCATCACACTTGGTTTTTTGCAGTCTCAAGGTCCCTCTTAGTTTTCTGGTTTGGCCCAGCTTGCAATACTGCTTTCCCATTACACAGAATTCTGTTTTCTTTTAAGAAGAACACAACAAGCAATCCATTAATCTTAATAGCAAGCAAAGAAAAATGTAAGGAAAAAGGAAAACTCTGTTCTCTCCTTTCTTTGGTGTTACTGAAATGGAAGCTGGAAGTCTGATCTGCTCCTAGCATTGTTCTATCTTGCCTATATAAGCACCTCTTAGAGTAACTCTATGTCTGCATGGAAGTTGAGATACAAGCACTGGGAATGGCTGTGAACAAGCATGTGAACAGTCTGGAAGCAGAGGAGGCTGCTGGCTTCTTAAAACTGTTGTGCCTTGCTTGGAGTTGCTCATTTATACATTCCCTCAAACTGCAACCAAAATAAGACAACTTAAAACCAAAATAATTTGATCCAAGTTTCACTCACTTGGATATTTTCTAACACCTGTAAACCTGATTAATGTGGCCACTGGATGGAGAAAATCATAGAGTGGTTTGGTTTGGAAGTTCCTAACCAAAACTAGACCAAACTGGACCATCTAGTTCCATTCTGCCTGCCATGGGTAGGGATACTTTCCACTATCTCAGGATGCTCAGAGCCCCATCCAATCTGGCCTTGAACACTTCCAGGGATGGGGCATGTCCAACCTCTCTGGATAAACTGTGCCGGTGCCTCACCACCCTCACAGTGAAGAATTCCTTCCTAAAAGCTAAACTAAACCTACTCCCTTTTTAGCCTGAAGCCATTCCCACTTGTCCTATCATTCCCTGTCCTTGTCAAAAATCCCTCTCCAGATCTCTTGTAGCCCCTTTGGGTACTGGAGAGTGCTCTAAGGTCTCCTTGGAGCCTTTTCTTCTCCAGGCTGAGCAATCCCAACTCTCTCAGCCTGTCTTCATAGCAGAGGTGTTCCAGACCTCTTTTGCCCTCCTTGTTCTTAATTGACATTGCGTTTTGCAGCTGTTTACACCAGTGCAAGATAAATCCTACAAGAGAATACTTGGACTAAGTCACTTTGGAAAGTTCTGGACTACATGGAGTAATACCCCTTTTTGTACATAAAATTTAATAAAGAGCAAGCTAAATGAGAAGATAGTTTGTGGATTGTGGTGTCCATTTGTCCCTTGGTGATTTTGGCCCATGGCTTTTCATAGTTTAAGGTCAAACAAGAAGAGCAGATTCCAAAGACTGGACTATAAAGAAAGAAATGTTCCTGTCCACTTTGTATTTCCAGGTGTTCTCATTTCCGTCATCCCAATTAGAGCAGAGAGCAGTGATATCTTGTCTGCTGTTAGCAGAGGGGAGGGAGTGGGACAGGGATTTCTGCTTTAAGGAGATGTATGGGCTTTTTGGGAATGGAGATGGCACAAGCAAACTCATCATTATGGGACCACATTACTAAGCTTTGGCAAGAAAACTTGTTGGACTCTAAAAAATTTATCAGACCATAGGTTCATGAGCATTACTACAGGTAATGGTAACTTGTAAATGCAACAGTGCTCATGGGGCCTTATTCCTTTTTTCTAAATTAGTAATTTGTTTGGCAAACAGTAGCTTTTGTTGCAGCTTAAAACCCCTTATTGGACCCCTTGGTTCAATAAGCTGATTATTGAACCAAAATTTGTGACATCATAAAATACGTATTCCTTGCATGAACTCTTGCTTATCACAATTCAGGCTTTGCTGACATGGGGCCAACTTTATGTACTTCCTCACATTCTTTTAGGTTTTTTTCACTGCATTCTTGTTTTAACAGATAATTCCCAAAGCACTTAAGGAAGTGGAGAATTAATGAAGAATGATACAAAAATTTCCTCCTTTTCTAAGGGAAATTCCCAAATTGGGACCTGAAATGCCTAATATATTGATTTTAGAAACACCCTATTTTTTATAACAGAGGTCCACTGGCAGTTTAAAAAGGGATGGTCAATCTGAAAAGCAATTGTTTCTCTTTGATACCTTTAGCCATATTTGTCATTGCTTTTATCTTTGTCATTTTCTGTTGTCCCAAGAATTGATTCTTCCTCATGAAATTTAGCCTATCCTCCATGTATAAAATTCCCTATGAGTAAAAATAATAGTAAAGGTTGCTACGCAACATATTATCCAAGGCTGAGGTAGTCATTCTGACTGTCCATTTCTATTTAATGCTATATATCTATTTATCTTTACCCCTGGGATGGGTTTTCATTCCCATTAGTGTAATTATAGGCTGGTATGACTCCACTGTCATCACTGACATGATATGTTCACCATCAGTGGTTTTATTGAGTGGTGAATCCCTATATCCTGGAAATTTGGTTTTGATCCATAGACTCATCCATGTTAAACAATGCAATATAGTGTCCCCCACAGTTATTTATGAATCTGCTACAGAAAATGAGAAACAGGCTTCAGATTATAGGTGCTCTTTTCATTTCTCCAAGATGATTGAAAAGAGAGTTTCATCAAGCTCATGTTATCAAGTCACTGACCATCAAGTCACTGTTCACTGAAGTCTCTGTCCCTTGTTTATAGACAGATTTGTGAGAAACAGAATTTCTTTGCAGAGTGGTCCTGCCTCCTAGAGATAGAAGACCATTTTGTGCACCTGGTATTTATGTTTGGTTAAAGGGAGTCCTTTGATTAGCTCCAGATTTGTACTATAATAACTAGAAGGGTCAAGGTAAGAAATGTTTTGCTATATGTGGTATAATTACTTCTACTTAAACAGGAGAAGTAATTTTATCTATGAAGTTGTGTGTTGACTCCAAACAGCAGCTAACACCCCTCCTAGCTATTCACTCACTCCCTCACAGTGGGATGGGGAAGAGGATCTGAGGGGTTAAGAGTGAGAAAACTCACTGGGTTGAGATAAACACAGTTTAATAGGTAAAGGAAAGGTTTTGTACACAAGCAAAGCAAGTCAAGGAATTAATTCACCATTTCCCATGGGCTGGCGCATGTCCAGCCACATTCAGGCGAGAGGGGCTCCATCATGTTTAGTGGTGACTTGGAAAGACAAATGTCATCATTCTAAACATCCCTCCTTTCTTCTGCTCCCAGCTTTATTTCTAAGCACAGCACCATAAGGTCCGGGATACCCCTTGAGTCAGCTGGGGTCAGCTGTCCTGACTATGTCCCCTCCCAACTCCTTGTGCACCCTTAGCCTCCTTATTGGTGGGTTGGGATGAGGAGCAGAAAAACCCTTGAATCTGTGTAAGCCCTGCTCAGCAATAACTAAGCGCAGTGTAGCAACACTGTTTTAATAATAGCTTTGAAACAAACTGCTATGAAGAAAATTGGCACTATCCCAGCCAAAATTAGTATGCAAAGTCCAAGATGAAATAAGTAGAGAAGGAAATGGAGGCTGGTGGAGGCTGTCTAAAAAGCTGGATAATAAGTGGTTTGAACCATGATCTCTTCCATGCTTCTGAAAATGTCATTGACTTCAGAAGAATAATCTGGTTTAAAAAATGCTGTTGCTATCTCCCAGTGTGTTTGTTGGGATATCTTGTACTTATATGGTAGTTCAAGGCACAGAGCAGCACAGTCCTAGAGTCCATGATATTGTAAAGTTACAAAACATTTTTTTACCTTGGAAATAGGAACCAAATTCTGTCTTTATTGTATGTTAAGTGCAGGGGCAACACAGAAATTAACAGTATTTCACCTAGTTTGTGCCAATCAGAGTATGTCCAAAAATGCCTGTCATATTCAACTCACTTCCAAAATCTCTCAAATACAATGTTGGATCCTCAAAGAAAAGTGCTGGGCCTTGTACCCTTCTTAAGGATCACTGCACATCAGAGAACTGCAAGCAGGAGCCATTGATGCAGAAGCTTGTGCAATATATATGTGTTTGTGTCACATCAACAGCGGAAGGTCACATTTAATTTTCTCCCAGAAGACCACCCTCTGAGCTGACACGTGGAAATAAAGGTACTACTCATTATAGCAGTTGTGATTTTTCTACCCAAATAGCTTGTGTGGGAAGGAGATCAGCCTCCAGTCCCTTGAGTACAAACCAATCTATACTTTAGCCCCTCAGCTTGCTGAGCCAGCAGAGCAGCTCCTGTTTGCTGCCTAATTTCAGATAAGAGTTAAACATAAATAATAATAACAACAAAAAGTCTGATTATCTCACAAAAAAAAAAAAAAGTTCTGCATTTAATCTTAGGGGAAAATAAATAACTATAAAAAGACAAAGAGGAAAAAAAATGAAAACCAAAACTAGATAAAACTCCAAATTGAGTATTTAGTTCCCTGGTACTAAAGTACCCAGAAGCCAGTTCTCTTTACATCTAAATTAAAGATGTAAAATGAAAACCAGGGCATTTTGAAAATATGTGGGATGATGTTGTCATTTTAGTTATATTCTGTATTTCTATTTGAAGGACAGATCCAGAAGTAGCAGATCCTTGATTATCTTCTGAAAGAAGTTATATATTTTTATACCAATTGAGGATCTCATCTCATTAGAAATCTCCTGATTTTCCTAAATGAGTTGTGCAGCAGTCTCATGGTTTGTCATTAGGACTTCCCCAATGTCTGCTCATTAAGGGCACTTTCCCTTTGTCTGCAGGCTTGGCAATAAATAATTACCTATCAGATCCCCAGCATGAATTCTGAAGGGTTTTGAAAAAGGAATATAGGTAGGAAGAAGAGAAGGGGGAGTAATTAAATGGGATTTTTGTGGAAAAGATAGCAGGCAGAGAAAAATAGGCAAAAGAACCAAAGAAAAGAAGGAGAGATGCTTCCATAATCAGGGAACAAATTAGGAGAACTCCAGGATGGGAATAATATTTCCTCTATAAGTAGCAGAATCTGGGGGAGAAGCGGTAAAAAGATGGAGAGTGAAAAAGGAGGAGAAGAAAGAGATTCCTGAAGGCAGTGAGGAAAACACTACACAGGGAAAGTGACTGAAAAACAGCTGAGGAGAAAGACAGGGATCCAAAATCAGTGGGGATGGACTGAAGATTGCTCTTCTAAGAATGTTTGTGTATTCTTGTCTCTGTTCCCTTTCAAACTGAACTGCTTTTATTTGTTTGCTTGTTTTATTTTTAAATGGATTTTTCAAGGTACAGTTTTATTTGAGTTATATGTATGCTGTGCTTGTGATAGCAATCACCTGCTTTGAATTTGCACATTTAGTATGAATAGTTCTGTGTCTACTTTCTTTTTCTATATGCACAAATGAAAAATAGTGTTTAAAACTATAAATTCAATAGATTTTCACTTAGGAAACTTCAAGAAATGAAAACATAATAATGCAGAATAATTCTGTTTTAATCTGTTCTCTGTATTCTGACATCCCGTAGTCTGGGATTGATAATCATGTTCATGATATGTATGATTGAACAATAAGCAGTGAAGCCTGGAAAATAAAGAAAACCAAAGGAAGAAATATTTAATCTCTGTGTGTGTGCATGTGTGTGTCTGTGAAAGTCCACAGCAATGGGGAGAGAAGCACTTGTCAAACCAGGATGTGTCTCAAAGTGTTTTCAGCTCTTGAAAACACAAGGACCAGGGAGGAGAACATTAGTTCAAGAGATAAGAAGATTGGAAAGTGAAAAGGATCAAATCAAAACGACCTTCAGTTTATCTCTGGAGATCATGGAGAGAAGAGATACTTGTCTGAAAGACAGAAACAGTATTACTAAGCATGGAGAAAAAAAAATAGCAGAAAATCATCTCTATGGTTTTTGATTTTCCAAGACAGAGCAAATATATGTTGTCTTCCCATTGCAAAAGAGCAGTTGAAAAGTATTTTCCCCATTTTAATAGCCTATAGTAGTAATTCCTTGATTCTGAACATATAACATTTAGGAAAAAAACAACTATAGTAAGTCCAAGAAGGGGGCGAACACTTTTCCATTGTGATCAATATCCTGCTGTTTCTTACATATGATCCATGTTGAGTGAATGGACAAAGGTACTCAACCTTGTGGACAGAGGTACTCAGCCTTGAAATCAGTATGCAAACGTAGCCTTTATTAGGTGATTGGAAGGTCTAGTTTGCCTGACACCTTTTTTTTTTTTTCCTGATTAAACTTTCCTATAAAGTCAAGAGATAATACCAGTAGTGTCATGTATTTATGCTCCATAAATAAATTTTGCCTTCTGGTTTTTGACCAGAAATAGAGGAATCCAAAGCTAGAGGTTGGGTGTCTCCTCTGGCTTACTTTTTAATGGTTATAATGTCTTATTTCTGTGAAACAAAGGAAGGTAATCCTTATTGGTACATGCTGCCCATGGAATATCTGAAGTCCCTGTCTGCTGCTCCTGATTAGCTCTCTTCACAGTAGGAATTCCATAAGGAATGATGCTAAAAGCCATGGGGTAGGTACTGGGGCAGGAGGGCAATACTTTACAGTGTCACCAACCTACTTGAAAGAAAAATGTATCATCTGCATGTCTGCAGGGGACAGATGGGATTTAACCATGTCTGGTTTGTGTGCACCTCATTTTTATCATCAATCCTAATGCTTCCATTCATCACTGAGCTCTGCTAACCCCAGAGACACTTACCTATGTTTAAGAGTCCCATTGTAGCTCTTTTTCTCATCTTCCTTTCCAAGCTCTGTATCTAAATGCATGGGGAGGACACCCATAACTTATTTCTTTTCTCTTCTCTCTCTCATTGTGTGTTAAAAAATGAGGGTTAAGGAAAGAATTTGAGAAGGAAGGGAAAAAGACTATCTTCCTTCATTTAAATCCATGGTGAAAATGTTTAAATCCATGGTGAAAATGAAATCACACATACATGTGTGATTCATTCAGGCATATCTTTGCCCTGTCTGGATTCTCCTGTTTTCTCATTTACAGGCAGAAAAATTATTCCTAACAGTTCTCAGTACTTTTCAAACAGTAAGACTGTAAATATTACTTTTCCTTGTTAGCTAGTGTATCTTCTATAAGACTTGTTGTTTTACTAATTTTGGTAAAATGAAAAAAACAACTCAGAATGTCCTTTTTTAAGGAACAAGGATAGTTTTTTCAAACTTTGTACCATGCCCTTATCTTGTGTTTTTGCACAACAGGGGAGAGAATGCACAGAGTTTTACCCACCACTTTTTAAAAAACAATAAATAATAATAATAATATAAGATAAATAATAAAGCAAAATATTAGCATAATAATAATAATAAATATATTTTTAAAAAATAAAATAAAAATATAATAAAATACAAAAGTGAAAGTTAACTCTTTTACCCATTGGCTTCAGACTTTGAGCAACCTCTGAGTCTGATTGTGCCTTCTGCAGAGCATCTTCTCTGCAGCACAGAGATGTAAAATAAATTACTTGCCTAAAGAATTTCCGGTCACCAGAGAAAAAGCACCATGTGAATGTGTCATATCGTGAGACGGGAGAATAATCATGAATAGCTAAAATAAATCAGTTGGGAAAAATAGTACCTTGGGCAGCTCGACCAGCAAAAAAATAGCTCCAATGACTTGGTGTGTCTTTCATCTTGAGTGATGGAAATTTATAAAGACTCAGTGAAACCTAAAACACTCACTCCATGGCTTCTTTTGTCTGGAGAACAATGACTTTTGTGTGCAATTAAAGGCAGAGGCCTGGAAATTTTTTTCCATGTGTTTTCATGTGCATGTAGTTTTGTGTCTTTAGTATGCCTCCCTCTGTTTAATTAATTATTCTTTAAAAATATTGTAAAAGTGCCTTTTTCATTTTTGCTTTTAAGTAGTCACTAAAAATTGCTAATATTACTTCCCTTCTAATCACATACATTACAAGGCAAAGTCTGAAAGAAGGTTGAAACATGATATAATATGTGCTAATTTGATAATGAACAGCAATACATAGTATGTCTTCTGTGCATTCTTCTCATATAATTCCTCTTGATCCCTTGGAATATCAAGTGCCAAATGAAGCAGCTGAGTTAATTTTAATTCCTCTCCCTCCTTTTCTTGTGTCATTTTTCTTCTGGTCTTCTCAGAAATTTTAGCTGTGGCTGGTTTTGATTCTGTAACAGCGAATGTTTCCTAGTGTCAGGTGTGGATCAGAACAGCAGTAGTGGCTGCATGCACTGTCCAGCCCATCACAAGAAATTTTGGGCCCTGGAGCTTTCAGTGGTGTTTGAGCAAATCATGTAGACTATGTACCCCAGGAGGCAACACTTCCACTTTATTCAACTTCACAAGTATAAGATGAAGGTGGCTGTCAAATGGGGTACTGAAATGCAGTGTCTCCAGCAAATCACCCCTGCACATCTTAGAAGCAGAGAATACTCTGTCCTGCTTTTTCTGTCACTATCTGGCTTCCGGCAATCTGTCAGCACTATCCACATTTGGGCAAAATTTGGAGTCTGTAGAATAGCTAAAACTCTATAGTAACCAGCTGCAATGAAGTGTAAGTGGAGGCAATCACAGGAAACATTTTTCTCCACTGCATTTAAGACTCTATGTTCCTTTCCAGGTTATTTGGATCCCTAGAAATGACTAGCATAGAAGAGTCTCCAAAAAAGCAGATGGCCTCAAGGCTCTATCTTGTGGAGAGATCTTGAAATAAAAGGTGTCAAAAATATAGTGGATATAAGCCTTAGTGTGGGAAGTTCTTTGCAGGGCATCTTCTGTCTTAGTAGGAGAGTCACTTGGTCATTGTACAAATATCACCTGATACCTCCAGTCTCTGACCCCTTGTCCCTGAGTACACAGGGCAGGCGCTTCTACCATCACTTGGGAGTATGACTTTAAATTCAGTGGAAAAGCATGTCCCTTAGACCAGACTCTTCACCACATCATTCTGCAAAGCCACAGAGATAAAGTCTTGTGGATAGTGGCAGGAATGTGAATGCCACACTGTATTTCCCTGTGGTCCCACGTGCTCATAATGAGTTATTGGGAGTTTGTCATTGAATATGTGGGAACTTTTTTAGCATGTATAACAGGCACCCTTATTTTCACTGGAAAAATACTTGATTTCATGTAAGACTACACAAAACTTGGAATTACTTGGAGAGGCAATAAGTTCTTCATTTTTAGAATTCCAGAAGTGTGACACTGAAGTTCTTCATCCAAGAATATGTCTCAAAATCATCATCAGAGCACTGCAGATCTTGGAAAGATAAATCAGTTGCACAGAGCTCAGGAAGGTGAACTTATGGATGTTTTATTCAAGCCTGTCAATGAGTTCCTTTAAAAGTTCAGTGGCTCTCTCTGTGAGGGCAATCTTTCTAATACACACATTGTAACTGACAAATGGCAAATAAAAGAAGGGCCAAGATGGAAAAGAATTTGTGGTGAGGTCTGAGCAGTTGGCAGCAAAGAGTGGGAAGTACCATCTTTTGTTCCTAATTGTACTTCTTAGTTCTGTAGCAAAGCAATTGTAATGAAAAGTCTTGCAAAACAGGCTTGGCATCAAATTTAATGATTGAGTTTCCGTTCCAAGAAATGAAACTTCAAGACATCCCTAAACCAATGAACACACATAACAGTCAATGAAAAAGAAAGTATCATAGCAATGCTATTTTGTACTGTTGCTACCATTTGGTGATGTATGTGAGCTATATTTTCTTTCTAAATGTCAAACATACTACAATTTGTTAAAATCTTGGCCTCAGCAGAATCAGAACAAAGCTCCTTTTACCCTCAGGAATGCCTACAAATGTTTCCCAAGAAGCAGCAAAACTTGATGAAGAGTCAAGTGCAAACACTGAAAAAGCAATCAGAATGTGCCCCAGTGCAAAGTGAAGTGAATGACAATTTTTTCTGTTATCAAAAAGAAAAAGTATACACCTCTAGTAACTATGGCATCTGCTAAAGCAAATTCTGGCCAAACTTTGTTATAACCCATTCAAATATAGACTTCATATTCTGGTTCATCTATCAGCTTCTCCTATTATCCACTTCACATAAAAAGAAGACTAATGATAGGCCTGAAGACACAAGAGCCAATGTGCATCAATGTAGTATATATATGCTTTTGATGATAAGAAGGATGACAACAAAAAGGGTTCATCTGCATAAGCTATTCCCATTAAAGCAGATGTGCAAAGTATGCTAACTTGGGTCATAACCAAATATGAACCAAAATTATCTGTGAAGGGTAGAAAGGAAAGCACTGAGTGATATTCGGCAAAATCTATCCATCCGTGGTTATTCAAAAGGTAGAAGCAAAGGAAAATCAGGGCCTGACCTGGCCCACTTTTCACCTTACACTTTACTCTTTACCCTAGAAAGAAGAAATTCACAGAGTATAATTCGAACTATAATCTGACATCCTTCCCCATAGCTCATTTCTTTTTGCATCTTTTCCAAAGTTTCATTTTAAATGCCAGATATTTTGGCCTGTGTCTAGATTGCTCTGTATTTCAGGAACAACAGCCTTTCACTCTGCTTTTTAGCTCTTATGTCTCCCAGATTGCTTTATCTAAAATGTTTCTGCTGAAGCTTTCCTATTATTAGAGGATCATGTAGGTTGGAATGCACCTCAGAAGGTCTCCAGTCGATGCTCCTGCTCACAGCTGGGTCAACACTGAACTGAAAACAGATTATTTAGGGATTCTTCCAGTCGGGCCTTCAAAATCTCAAAGGATGGAGATTCCACAATTTATTCGGGCTTAAATATCTCATACTGGATTTTTTTTCCTCTTTAATCCAGATGGATCCTTAACTGTTGTGCATCACAACTTGGCTCTGTCTTCTTAAAAAACTTGCTAAGAAGTGCTGTAAGGCAGCTATGAAATCCCTGCTGAGTATCTGGGCTGAACCAACCCAGCCCTCTCAGCCTTTCCTTGTACATCATGTACTCCAACCTCCTCCAGCCTCCTGATCACCTTGGTGGCCTATGTTGGACTCCCTGAAGTTTGTCAACAGCCTTCTTTTGTTGGGGGCCCAGCTGGATGCAGTATTCCAGATGTAGCTGGAGTGCCGAGAAATGGAAAAGAAAGTACTTCTGAAATATACATTTTCTCCTTATTTCAAAAACTTTTTTATCCCTGGCTTCAAATCTGGTTGGATTTTGTTGGTTTTCTGGGTTTTGGTTGTTTGGTTGGTTTGTTTTTGTTTTTTTTTTTTTTAGAAAACTGCTCCCCAAACAATGTAGCAGATATTTGCCCTGCAATGCATGATTACTACTATTTACTTTATTTGCTTTTTACATTAATTTTCTCTGATTTCTCTTACCATTATTTTTCTTCCCTTTTGGATTTTGCATTTTCTTCCACTCTTTGTCAGAGATTTTCTCTGGGTTTGGGTGTATTAATACTAATATTATGATGTTTCCAGGACTTTTCTGTATCAGCCTTTATACCTCTAATATAGACAACTTTGGAGTAGTTACAGGAACTGTTCAGCATGAACCATCCTCTGCCTCCCAACAATCTTGTTTATTTCTGAGTATTCACCCTCTAAGTTTAAATATCCTCACCATTCTCCAACAAGCAACATCCAATTAATAACATTCTTAACATATTGAGAATATAAACTTGTGTTTTCCTCTCAAGATCCCTGGATCTCAAATAGTACCTTGTGGAAGGAGTATCATGTGGAGCTGGCTATGGAAAATGTCAAGTTTCTTGATGAAAGCAGGAGGCTGTCCAGTTAAGAAGGGAGAATTCCAGCTTTCTACTCAGCAGAAGGCTTGGGGACTGCAGTTCCTAAGCAGACGTGGGGGTTTGAAGTACTATGATTTCTCCCCCTAAAACACTGTCAAAGCAGGCAGGAAAGTAATTAGGCCTAGCATGCTTTAATTACTTTTCCCATTTTTTAATTTTTTTAAACTTCAGGGGTGCTGGCAACCAGTGCAATAAAAGGAAGTGTCTTTTTCAGCAACAGATCTTCTTCCATGTGTCCCCACATGGTAAACAGATGAGGAGGTAACCAAATACTTGCTGGGATACTGCTCATTATTTTGTTCTTAGCTAAATTGAACACATAATATATTTCCAACGTTAAGATTAATGTGATTGTGAATGGCCTCAGGGTCAGAAGAATATCCTGGTAAACAACAAGATTCTTGTATCTATTGTCATCTTTATAGATACATTTTTAGAATTGCAGCTTCCCAGTGAATGAGACATCTGCACATAAGAGACACATTTGGTGGTAAAACTGACCTCTCTATTCTATGATTTGTTTGATCTTAGCTCAACAGGAGTGACTGGGAACACATTGGGTAGCAAAATTGCAAAACACAGTGCTGAGTTTTGATATATGTCTTCCAAACTTTACTTCTGTATGTCAGCTTTGAGAGAAGGAGGCTGAAGACCTTTGCAGTGGCTACTTTCTGGTCATGAAATCATGGTCAATGTCTATTATTATAACACTGAATCCAAGATTGTTAATTTCCTTTGGGTTTAATGAAGGACTGGGCCCAGAAGGAGTCTGTTTACCCATTCATTATTCTATCACCATATGTTCTCAAATTCCCTGTCTCTTTCTTTCCCATTTGGAAAACAACTCTAAAAACCTTGCCAGTTATTGAGATCTGCAGCTGAAAATCTCTGAATATTGGTTTGATTTTGCCTATCACATCCTGTTGCCAAGGGAATGATCTAAGAAGAGAGGCAGCACCTTTGCATATGCTCTCAACATGTTTTGCTTGAAAGGATTCCCAGTAACTGGCAGTTCATCCCTCTGCCATTTTGTCTCATCTTCCACCATCTTGTCTCACAAAAGGCAATATTAGGAAGGAGAGCCCTGGAGAAAAGAAATGTAGACCGGGAAAGCAAAAAGGTTAATTAACAAGTTAGAAAAGTGAGTGGATGTTTTTGTTGCCTTTTCTCTTTCAAAGCAGGGCACCTGTTGAGCTGTGAAGCTTAACAAGGAGCAAGCAGGGGAAAAAAAACAACAGCTCTGTTCCTTTGTACTGGTTCTTTCAGTATTCTGCTTGAAATTCGAGTGGCTGCTGGAAAGAAGCACTTCACTCTGTTCCTCCCTGTTTCTTTGTGCCCCTGTTTGTCATCATCAGGGGAAGGGAGAATAAAGACTGAAAGAAAGGATGAAGAGCAATTGGAGATCACAGGGATGAAACCCTCAGACTGCACCTGCAAGACCAGATTGCGAACACTGATTTAATCTTCCTCACCAGTTTGGGATAACAAAACACATACTCGGAGATGGAGTATGGTTATGTGCCTGCAAACCCTGTAAGTTTCTGGTATTTCCTAGCTTAAAAACTGGTTCTTCCCATTCCTTCCTGCAGTTTCAGCACCTTTGCTCCTAGGTAACCAAAATAGCTGCTAACATGCCTGCATTTTACTTTTTCTGAAAAAAATTGTCTGTGAAGAATTTCCTGATATATCCTTAAGAAAGGCGCTTGGCAAGGATTAGGAAAAAAAATGAGAGAAAGAAACTTTTAAAAATTGGTGAAGACATTCTGGAAAAAAAAAGTTTTGTAAAGCCTTTTATTGACAGCAAGGATAGCAAGCAATAAACACCTTAAGACAGGCACCTGTGGGAACAGGGGCTGTGCATTCCTTTCTCCCAGTCCTTTTTCCCTTCAACCGATCCAGCTTCTCACATATGCATTTTCAATTTGTCCCATGGCTGCAGGAGGATAACAAACAGCTGAATTTTCAGGATCTGAACACAGTGTTTGTTCCTTGCAGAAGCCATAGAAATTATTTTTCACCTCCATTATATCTTATTAGGGAAAAAGACTCTGTCATTACCCATATTAATGCCACACAAAAGCCTCTGGGAACCTGTGAAGTGAAGAAATATAAGATCCCTCCCCCAAAACCAGGTCAATGACAGCACAAATTATGTTTTTTGTAGAGGCTTCAGGAAGAAAGAAGGATCCTTCTAACATACAAACTATATTCATTTCATTCCTCTTCTGTAATTGCAGTCTGTTTTTATAGTCTGTCCCAAGCCTTTCAAAGAGACAGGTTAGATAATGGTTCAGACCGTTACAAAATTGTCTGTTTTCTTTGTGGACTGTTTCACCCACCTGTTTTTCCAAAGTTTTAGCTCTGCTGAGTTATTGACAAAACATCAAACTCAACCCAAATTCTTCTGTAAACTTGGAGAGTGTGTGCAGGAAATTATTTGGCACACTTCTGTTTTCAAGCTGTCCCACTCATGAAGCAGCTGATCATCCTTTATTCTCTAACTAATGGATGCCTGTTGGGAAGATTGTGTTATGTGCTGCATTTAAAACCATAGAATCATTTGGGTTGGAAAAGACCTCTAAGATCATCCAGTCCAACAATTAACCTAACACTAAATGTGTTATCCCACCACTAAACCTAAGCACCACATCTACATGTCTTTTAAACCTCTCCAAGGCTGGTGAATCAACTACTTCCCTGGGCAGCCTGTGGCAGTATATTAGTACTTAGCTCTGCTCCATTAAAAAAACAAACAAACCCCAACAAAACAGTTTAGCCCTACTCTTTGTAAATACAATGTGTCAGATTCCTGTTGGAATGCAGTCTGTAGTAGAGAAGGGCTGTATGGCAAAGGCCCATGGACTGAATGTTTTAAAGACAGAACTATTAGAATCAAGGGCCCTCTTGTCTCGCCCCACCAGTTTTACATCCAAAAAAAAAGAAATTTCACTGGTTTCAGTGAAACTGTTCATGATTTATTGTCACTTAATTGAGAGAAGGATGAGGCCAGTAATTTCTAGTTCTGCACAAGAGTAAAGGCTTCAACAAAGTGTCCTAAATAGTAAAATAAGGCATAGATAGGTACTGCTGGATGGATACTAAATAGGCAGATACCATTATGCTTCCTTATAACTAATAAAAGACTGATACTTCTGGTAAAATATGCAAATAGCCATTTCCCTCTGAGAAAAGCTTAGTTAAGAGAAATGATCCCTCAGCTCTTTTGGTCAGATCATCTGGTAGCCCCTGAATTTCTTGTGATAAGGACATGATTCAGAGAGACATACCTGCCTGCTTTTCAGCAGTAATTTCAGCAGAATTACTAAGCAGCTCAACTGCTTTGCTGGCTGGAGCGAGATAAATCAAACCATCAGGTGAGGGATTCTGCTAAATCTAAATGTTCAGGATTGCATAAGATTTTCAGGAGATAAAAATAAACATATATATCGCTGCAGCTCACTTTCAGTTGGAAACTGAATGGAGCCTTGCATTTAGTGGAGTTAATTTCTAGTTTTCTTTGGTGTTAACATGAGGACAGAAAATCTTGCTGACTGCGTCCCAGGTAGCCCAGTCTTAAAACACAGACAAAAGTGGCAAGAAAAGATGTTTAGTGGGATGGTGTGAGTGAAGCAACTATAATAGTCTCAAGCTTGCTGGTATTGGTATATGGCCTAGATAGTATGTTATACTGAATCCAAAAATATAAGAGCACTCCTCAAGTCTTGAAAAAGGCTTAAAACTTTCATGTGAATAAATCATTATTTCTACTTTATATGTGATGCATATAGACTAATTGATTTGTCTAGCAGAGAGGAACACAACCCAGGTGACCACCTCCATATTCCTGTACTTCAACTATAAGGCTATAAGGAGACTACTTCTATTGCAATTAGATTAGATGATATGCAAAATAGACCCTTCACAATGTTCTTCAGCTGTGTTAGCTTCTTTATGGTGCATGCCAAACTGTTGGGGTTGCTTATTTCATGCTCACCAAAGAACCAAAAAAAAAAAAAAAAAACCACTGGCACAGCTTAAATAGTCAAAATAAATCATGAGTTTCTGTCATATGGAAACAAAAAACTAATGATACAGTGAAAGGCTACATTTCCATAACTCTTACTTGCATCTACATATTTCCCATTTGAAAGTCAATGGGAGCTGTGTGGCTAAGTGCTGTGTGACTCTGAGAAACACAAAGGCAGCCTGCCTCCTCCTTGGCAGCCACAGCTCTGTCCTCCCGCTGAGGAATCACCTGTGTGATTTGCATCTGATTTCTTCGCTAACCTGCAAGAGAACTGGAGCCAAACAGGAGGAGATGCACCAACAGGACCTGAATATTTAGCAGCATGAGAAGGAGGAGTAATTGATTCCCATTTGGGGCATGCTGGTGTAGCTCCTTTTTGCACAGTCAGAAGGGAAATGGAGTTGAGTTAAGCTAATATATTCATCAGCTGTTGGCTTCTCCAGAGGAGACTTTTAACCCTATAAATATCCTAGAATCATATAATCACGAAATGTTTAGGTTAGGAAAAACCTCTAAGACCATCAAGTCCAACTATTAACCTGACACTACTAAGTCCATCAATAAACCATGTCCTTAAATGCCACATCCACCTATCTTTTAAAAATCTCCAGAGATGGTGGCTCCACCACTTCTCTGGGCAGCCTGTTCCAGTGCTTGATAATTCTTTTGAAAAAGAAACTTTTTCTATTATTTATGATCTAATTCTGAGGAGCTTCAGGTCAACCCTTAACATATGGAAATCTATTTTTCCATCTATATCAGGCTGACCAAAAGTATACATAGATAGTGGGATGATATTCCCTAATAGTAGATTAAATAATAACATGGCTGCTTGGATACTTTTCTAGTGTGTATAGCTGGCTTGGGGCCACCGGAGTTCCTTCATCTTTGTAAGGCATGAACAAGAAGATGACCAAATATTCAATGTATATAAAAAACTAATGCCAGAATTTGGTTCCACTCTCTTCAATATAATTTCAAGTAATGTCAAGCTGGTTTTTGAAGGTGCATGCTCAACTTGTTTATTTTTTTATTCCTTAAAGGAAAATCAGTTGCTAACTGTGCATGCTTTGTCCTGATTTCTTTAGTACCATTTGATTAAGAGAAAAAACAAAAGGGTTTAAAGCCTATTTCAGTTCTTTCAAAGGCTCTGTACAGCAAGGGAGAAATACATTAAATCCCTGCTGTTGCAGGGAAGTCTAACCAGTCACAGGCTTTCCCAATCTGCCAAGGACCAGACTCCAGTTTTATAGTCTATCTGGTTGCACCAGGAAAAAATAGGAAAATAAGAATTACCAAGACTTGTTCAATGCACAGATAAAAAGCAAAAGAATCTGGGTTTAGGCTTCTTTTTTCAAAAATTAGGTTCATGTAATCTCACTGTTCTTGCATGAGTAATGTAAGACATGGACATGGTATACTGGTGGACTTGGTAGTGTGGGGTTAATTGTTGGACTTCATGATCATATAAATCTTTTCCAACCTAAATGACTCCATGATTCTCTTTCTCTTTTTGTCAATGCCCCTGCTACCCTTTCTCAGTCAAATAACAGTCCCAAAGGTTGTTGAGTCCTGCAGTGAAGGTGACCCTCTGAACAATCTAAGCCAGCGGGGCTCAGGGAGAGATCCCCACTTGCAAGAGAGAAGTGTGGAATCTAAGGAGGGGGCTGAAAGTGTGACTCTAGCTGGAGTCTGCTCATTTCTAGACACACCAGTAACTAATTACAGGACACAGTCCCATGGAAAAACATGTGTCTATAAATTTCTATTAAAATCAGCTTTCCTGGTCTTAATGCTGCAGTAGACATCGCAGCAGGATACACAGAAGCCATTGGGTTTGTTAAGGCTGTGGTTTTAATTTCTGTGAAACACAAACATCTGATTGCTTCTTAGGGTGTTCTGAGTGATGAGAAATTAATTTTTGGTAAATGTTTTGCAATCTCAGGAGTTATACAGGGAAAGGGGAACCTTATAATTCATAATGTAGGGCCCCCTGACACAGAAAACTCTTCTGCCATTCTTAATCCATTTGCTAATTCAGCACCATTACAATTTTAAAATCAACATGTATTTATAAAATAAGTGACAATCAGGAGTTATATGGACCTTCAGGTTAGCAATTAAGGAACTATTAGCAGTGTGAATTTAGTCCTTTAAGTTTGTGGTTAGTGTTGGTTTAGTTGGATTTTTATTTTTTTTTAATTCAGCCGATGTAAAACCAACAAGTGTTTAGCCATGAAAAAGTGAATTTGAGGCTCCTGCTTGAAAATGTAACATAGTGGCTTCGGGTCTTGCTGACTGATTAGGCTCAGCTGCTGGAGGAGGCTGGATTATCCTGTCACAGGGCTGCCTCTTCTAAGGCTCCTTGTAGGGCCACAAAAGATTAAAAGAAAGCTGAGGAGAGGGCAATTTCACTGCATTTAAACCAGTCTGCTTTATTCATTATTCAAGTGGCTGTGTTGTCCGTGAAATTTTCAAGTAGTGATTTCCTGGGGAAAAGAAATTGTTCCTTTTATATCTTACAGAAGCATTTTAACCTGCTATCCTTATTTCCCTTGATTTTAAAGTGTAAATACATGCTTTCTTGCTTCTTTGGGAGTGAAGTAGACCTTACCTTTAGTACATTACCAAGTGATCAGATTTACCCTTAATGCTTCTACTGTTAAAAGGGTCCTGTCCATGGCAGGGAGGTTGGAAAGAGATGATCTTTAAGATCCCTTCCAACCTGAACTATTCTGTGATTCTGATTTTATTAATTTTATTTTATCATTGAAGCTTGCTGCTGGTGAACAAGGGATGTTAAACAATCAAGAAAGCTTGCCTTGAGGAGCAGGGGACCTGTTTTCTGGGCCAAGGAGAGATCTTCAGAGCAGCAAGGACAATATAAATTGCAGCCTTGGGTTGGCATAGGTTGGTGGCCTTTATGGCAAGAAATTAATTATTAATTTAAGTGCTCTTGACAATGAAAGACCCATGCTACACTCAGACCCTGCCATGGGGCAGGGGATTATCCAGCACCAGTGAGACAGACACTGGGGTTGGTTCCCTTTTGCACACATGGGGTTCTGTAAGATTTGTCATTGCATGAACACTGCTCATGTAAGGGTTTGGCAGCAAAGAGAGGGCTTTGCCTTTTGGCAGTGTGTTCAGAGCACCAGAGAATTCATTTTTCTTATTCCTGCACCATCAAAATGTCCTCCTGAGGCTCTAGGGAGAGGGTGCACAGTGAACTACAGGCATGTCTCCCTCTCACACTCCCTTTGAGCTTTGACAGCTCATTTCACTTCTCCCTGAACTGGCAGCAGGCAGTGAGAAGAGGCTGACTTCCCCCATCACCTTTTTCTTTGATAAATTCCTTTCAGCTTGAAAGACATCATCTTTGGGTGAAATTACCAGTAAAAGCATGGAATTATATTTCCATGTTCAGCCCTCATTATAGACCAGCAGCTCATCTGTGCATTTAATGAAATTGAATCTGAGCTTAAAATTTATAAGCAAAAAGAAATTGTTGGAGGAAAAGCTACAGGAACACCATTTATTCAAAAATCCATTACATTATATAGACTTTATATAAAGAAAAGGCAAAGGTGGTTTGCTGCTGTGTGGATTTGAGTTCCATGGAGGTGGAGATGCTTGTAGAAGACTTCAGAGGGGAGGCTCCTCATGAGCCCTGATGCCTCCACATCCTCTGTATAGAGGGGAAACTGGGAGAGCAGAAATTGTGAGCACAGCTGGGCATTACAAACTCATAGCATTTCCAAAGTGGGTGATCTCTCATCCTGCTTAAAGTCAGCACTAACACACACAGATCATTGCCAAAATCTCAAGAAAAAATGGTGAGATAATGGGAAAGCACAGCCTGAGGTCTGTAAGGACTGCAGACTTTCAGAAAGCTTCCATTGTGCTGTTGGGCCCACTTCAGAAATAATGCATAGGCACATGATTAAATGTGTGCTGGAATCCTATGGATCTCTTTAAGACCTTAAAGATGCTCCAATATCGAGAGATTTCCTTTGAAATCAGGATGGCTATTTATTTCTTGTCAAATCAGGACTCAGGCACTTTCTTGTATGCAAGTCTGAAGCATTAAGGGCAAATGCCTCCATTTGCATTTTCCTATTGGAAGTCAGACATTTAAAGGAGAATATTTACTAAGGAAAACCAAAATATTAAATAGTGCTTCATAGACCTGTCTTGATTTATGTCACTCATGCATTTTCTGGTTTTGCAAATCTCAGGAAACAAGTGGTGGTGCTTATACCCCTGCCATCCTCAGGCTGCAGGTCTAATGAGGGAGGTTTTATTTATATCCCCCACTTTTCTTGATATATACAATTTGACATAGTAAAAACTATAACTTTGTGTACGGTAATGCTTTATTTAATATTTGATTATGGGAAGCATTTTTTTAAATTCAGAATATTCCTTTCTTTGCACTGATAAGCACAGGGTGTTATCATCAATCTCTTTAGACAGTCCAGGAACCATGTATTTGAGGAGTAGCAATATTTACCTTAGGAATGTATGTCTTCAACCCATGATCTCAAAAGAGTTCTCTCAAGCTCATGAGATGGCTTCCAGACAATGAAATGAATGGGGAAAATATTGCAGATGTTGTTATTTCTTTTTTATTATTATTTATTTATACAACAGATGGTGTATATAACATACTATATGTGGTATATTGCATGTTATATATTATATTTTGAACATGCATGCAGATAGGCCATTATTCCAGCTGTTTTTGAATGAGCACAGCCAACTAAAATTACACTGCAAGCAAAAATTTTTAAAATCTAACTGTAAAAATGACCATTTAAACATTTACTCTCTTTGGTATTGAGTGAATTTGGAAAAGAAAGATGAATTAAATAAAAAAAACAATTAAAGAACCCTTTTTTTGTGCTTCACAGTCAACTTCTTTTCAGATTTCCACAAGTGAGAAACCTGGCTTTCTTATATTCCAGGCAAGGGCTGCTTAAATAACATCTGTGTATATTTTCATGGGAACTTTTGTTCTTTCTCTATTTGAATAATTTATTAATATTACTAAATATGTCAATAAAGGTTTATTGAAACTGAAACTTTCCATTTAGCACTCCTTTGGAGCAGAGTAGAACTACACAGAACAGACTGTGTCTAACAGCGTCTCCTCTTTTTTATTTCCCATTTCACAGGGTGCCATGTTACAGGAAATTGGAATGAAATTTTGTTATGTATAATTTCTTTCAGTGTAAGCATGTTGTAAGATACAAGCAGAAATATGTTCTTTGCTATCTTATTCCCCAGATCTTTTACAAGATGGAAACAAAATAATTAGGTGATGAGTCTATCTGTAATCCTTGAAGGGAGAAAACAGAAAAGGTATAAAATCTCTCAGCAATTCTGTGGTTTGGAAAAAAACCCAACAATAATCACACACAAACAACACTAAAGCGAAATTCCTTTTAAATCTTTAAAGACATCCTGAGCAACATTTCAAACTACAGCCAGAAATGCTGCCGACCAAATCTTCATTGGGCTTGTCTTCATAAAAGTTGAGATTGAATACAATTCCCTGAGAAGCTCTGGAGACAAGGGCAAAGCAATTCAACAGCAGCACATACATTTTTAGAAGCTTTTTACAGCCCTGGCCATTCTGACCTCTGCAATGGTCTTGCTGTTGTTTAGGATGGAAGAAGCCTCTTTTTTATTTTTCCTTCCTCACATAGTGAGGACATGCTGCTTTCCTCTATCCTGAATCATCTTGTTCAAAAGGATTTCCTTTGCCCTGCAGAAAGTGGGGGGCTGTGAAGGAAAAAAGCCTTGACAAAACCAAGTGCAGCCACTTTCAGGTCAGTTATGTGGGTACTGTCAGCTCACATGGTGCAGATGGGTCCACACAATTTTTTTGAAAACACAGAAATGCTTGCTGCTCTTATTTCTCCCAGAGTTTTTCC
The DNA here is from genome assembly GCA_039654755.1 of Calcarius lapponicus. NCBI lineage: Eukaryota > Metazoa > Chordata > Aves > Passeriformes > Fringillidae > Calcarius > Calcarius lapponicus. The sequence goes on along the minus strand of CM077462.1, from coordinate 60,083,925 downwards.
AGGTCAGATTCCAACCAATGCCAGAATCTCCATGACAAACTTCTTTGTGCATGGATCATGGAAGACTGCTCTCAACACTGTCCTGTTCTCAACATTTTGTGACCTAATAGAGAAAAATGACACAGGGGTTAAATGACCTGGCAGAGGCTCTACTGGACATCAGTGGCACAGCACAAAATAAATCCTGAAGCTCAAGGCATAGGCTGCTCAGCACCTTTCCTGCTACCTCTGGTGATGGTAACTGTAAGGAGCATGGTAACATTCTTTCGACTAGCCCAACTCTTCCTAAAACTTCCAGCTACACATTGTGGCCTGAGACTTGCCATAACCACTCTGTCTTGCTTGACTTATCTTTACCGCTTAAGGATAAACATCGAACAGTAGCTGCAAGCGCCTGGAGGCAGGAACCTGCTGTTCTGTGTGGTTAGACTTGAAAGTAGCCTGCATACTTTGGGGTGCTGTAGCTGAGGCTTTGAGAGATGCCTGTGGCAATTAGTCATCCAGATGCCATTGAAAGTCAATGAGAACTGGGTGAAATTCTGAGAATGGGTTAGCAGCCAAATGCTACCATATGGTCATAAGCTTTTCCTCAGTCTAGCACAGTGATCAGTATAAAATGGCAGGGAAGTGAGGCTTCAGACTGTGAATAGCAATTGAGATAAGCATAATAAGTACAAAAACAAGAGCCTTGCTGCCTTGCTCTAACTGACTTAGCAGACATTATGACACTAGCAGGCTAATTCACTCCTGAAAGTTGTGAGTTAACCATACACTGGAGCACAGCAATTTCCCGCATTATTTTCTTCCTTGTTTTCTTGCCAGTAAAAAGAAAGACCAAGGTGTCCATATAAGAACAGGGATTGCACTTAATCTTCTCTCTTCTTGGGATCAAAAACAAATCAAAGCAGAACTAGTTTGTCTCAGTCTCTCCTTTTCTCCTTGGGTGGATAATTTCCCTCTCATTCAGATGATCCTAGCATTATTTGTATTACACGTACAGGAGCATGGAAGATGAAAGTATAAGAAATGTTCAAGGCCAGGTTGAATGGGACAATCTGATTTAGTGGGCAGCATTCCTGCAAACAGCAGGGAGCTTGGAACTGGGTGATCTTTAAGATACCTTCCAACCCAAGCCTTTTTATGATTCTATAGAGGAAAAGAAAAAAGGTAACTTGTGCAATTTCCATGCATATAAAACATAATTCTTCCTGCCCTGTTTATTTAGAGAGCACTTTGGAAAAACCTGGATGGGTTTAAGATGAAGAGGGACTACAGGAGATCTTCTCCTTGCACATATGTCCCGCAGCAGAGGAGGGATGCTTCAGTGCTCCATCAACACCTTGGTTTTGTCTTGCACTGTTCCTGTGAGGAGTCACATCATGCCTTGTAAAAGCGACACCGCTGGAATTGTGTTGTGCCAGAACAAGAGAAAACAGAAATGCAACCCCAAGCTTTAACTGCACATGTCTGACAGCATCTTATTAAACTCAGAGTAGTCATCAGAAAAGTGAGAGCAAGCACAGGGATGAAAAAAAAAAGGTTGTTTCTCACAGCATGAAGGAAAAATGTTTTCTGCTAAGTGAAAGAAAACAAGGCAGGAGGTACAATTCCTGGGTTGGGAAAGGTTCTTTTTTCTGCAACTCCAGTTTGGGATGTCAATTTATGAATGCGGTCTCTACAATTTAAATCTCCATCAAGATCATCAGCCCAAATATTTGCACATGCTAATTTGTTCAACTGAGGCCCCTTTATCCGTCATATTCCTGTGAATCGTGTTTTCTGTTGGCTCATTCTTTGGGATAGCTTGCCTCCTTTTGGATTTGTTATTAAAAGATAATATTGACTTAGTTTCCTCTACACTGAGCAACAACCTTTTCTCCTAAAGCTTGTCTTGGCTTGTGCCTCTGTGTGTGTGTGTGTGTGTGTGTGTGTGTCTGTGTCTGTGTGTCTGTGTGTAAGACAAGCTGCTCTCAAAGACTCATTTCCTGCTGCTCTTAATGACAGGAATAATTAACATCATCTTCCCAGGAATACTCCAAGTCCTGTGTCCCACTGGCATGTCCTGTCTGCCAAGATTTCAGCCTAGATTAGAGAGTCTGTATAAGCTTTGGGACCTCATTTTGCTTGTATTTCATCTTCCTCATACCAGGTTGTGCTGGATGCCAATGAGGGTAACAGGGCCCTCAGTGCTAAACCTCACTGCACCACAGACCCTCAAGCAGGGTAAACACCAGGAACCCTCATGAATCCAGCAAGCCTCTGCCTGCAAGGGTCTGCCTCTGTATCTACCTGTTCCCAGAAGCCACAGGTCTGGGGATTGCTTTGCCTACCTCTCCTTGATTGCACTCAGCTTTAGTCCTGAAAAATCCCTCACTGGCTGCCAGAATTGCTGCTGGCTGCTCACTGCCCTTCACAGATCTGATGCTGAGTGCTGCTTTGAATTGTACAAGGCAGATGTACAAGGGCAGCACCCCAAGAACTGAGCAGCAGGAACTTTCCCTGCCCTTCTCCCATCATCTGCATACCCAGGGCTGGGCAGTCAGGGAAGGTCATGCCTTAGTTGAGGAGCAGCCATGTCTGCTGCTGCTGCCTGTGCTCAGCGCCCACCCTCCCAGACCTTGAAGGCTGTAAATCTGAAGACTGATGAGTAATGACTTTTCTGAGGTTTTTTTTTCCATTTCTACCCTTGTGCTGGTGCACTTAGCACTCGCGTGCTCTCTCTCTCTCACTGAGATTTCTTTGTGTGGTGGTGGAAAGCATTGTAGAGGAAAGATTCAGCATTGCCTCTCCCTCTGGAACTGTGATGATGGATGGCAAGCTTTCCCTCTGTATAAAATGCAGGCATACACAGCATACTCCTCTCTACTAGTCCCTGTTGTTGCTGCCTTATGCTTGGTAATGGGACTGGTAGAATGCAGATAGGAGCAGATAGGGATGTTGGGAGCTTAAGGGATAATAAGAAAATTCCTCTTTACCTATATTTTAAATTTCTCCACTTGCTTTACCAATGAGTTTAGATAATGTAATCTTTGTTGTGAATTTCTGTGGTCTGTTTTCATATTTAATATTTCTAAAAATTTCATTTCCACTACTTTGAGACAAATTAATTTCAATTCTATTTCTTATTGCCTCCTGCTTATATATGGGAAAATGAAGTGAAACTCATCTAGACAATAGTATGTGGAACCCATTTTCTTTCATGTAGGTATGAAGAGGTAGGATTTTTTGCTATTTTTTTTCCCTGTAATCTTCTTCTGGAACATTGAGGAAAGAACTTCGTTATTTTAGAGAGTAGTCTCAGCATTCACATAAACACACAGAGGACTTCAGTTGTCTGTTAGGCTCACCCCTCCCTTCACACCCTCCATTCTTCTCCTGAGGAAACCAGTTGTGTTGTTCGTTTACTTAAGAGACAATTCAAAGGAATTGCACAACTTTATTTACGTATCAAAGCAATGTGATGAAGTTCACACTCTTCTCCTCTAATGCACAAATCCTGAAATTAAGTTGCTTGGTCTCTGTAGGAATGAATTTCATTAAGGAAAATAGCACAGAAATTCCTTAATAACAATCAGACCTATCCACTTCAGCTAAAACCCACAAATTCAGACAGAGAGCTCAGAGAGATCCTATTTATATCTTTTCCTGGGATACTGCAATATGCTTCCCATTTTGTAGAGATCATCCTCATTCTTCAGCTCTTTTTCCTGTACTCCCAGCCCACAGAACAAGAGTACAATTGCTGTGCTTCATTGGATGCAGAAAATAAATAAGTAATGGGTGTCTCCTGCACCCATTACTTACCCTTGCTGTGTGTTTTTAGCCTATCTCCTATAAAAAGAAGAAGATAATTTATAATCATGCTGTTTGTCAGAAGTGTTTGCTCACATCTGTCCGTCGGCAAGTTTTATAAATCAATTAGCCCCAGCCAGACACACTCTGTAGCTTTCTGTGTTCCCACAGATGTCACTTTCTCATCAGCAGAAGTAACAGTAGCCTTTGTCGGCTCCTAATTTGGGTACACATGAAAAACAATTAAGTATGTCTTCTGCACATGTGTATCAGAAGTGTTCCAGTTACCTGGCAAGGAACCAAAAAACTGTGCTGGAAAGCCAAACACCTGAGTACAATACTGTGGCCGTTTGCATACATGTGCATATGTAAGCTTGTAAAGATATATGTGGAGTTATTTTACTATTAAAGAGTAAGGACTTGGGGATTTTCTTAAAATAACTGAGTTAGTTTATTACCATTTCTGCAAGTGTGAACTTAGGAATAAGATAGAGGAAAATAAAGCTGTGTCTGAGATGGGGAGGGATTTTGGGAAGCCACAGTGGTATGCTGCAGTCAGGGGGATTTATGAGAAGCATTGAAGAAGCAGGTAAAGTTTACAAGCACTGCACAGGACATAATTGCACTCAGCTGGTGCTTTATCAGACTACTAACTCCCCTAGTTTGCTTGAAGAGTCATAGCAATATATTCTGTTATTGCAATATATTCTGTTATCATCTCAAATCCACATAGAAAAAAAACCTCGTAGATTTTCCTGAAAGGGACCCACAAGGATCCTGGCCCTGCATGGGATAGCTCCAAAATGCAAACCATGTACCTGAGAGCATTTCCCAAATGCTTCTTGAACTCCTGAACAGCACACTTGGTGCTGTGACCACTTCTCTGGGGAGCCTGTTCCAGTGCTCAGCTTCTCACTGCATGAAGAAACTTTTGCTAACATCTAACTCAAACTCACCCCAACACACCTCCGTGAGGATTGATCTCTCTTTGGTTGCAAAGTGCTTGCTATTAAAAGCTTAGGCTGGTCAGTGCTTCAGCTTCATCTGCTGGACACAATCGAACAGCAGTGAAAAATGCACTGACAGAGATCTTCATCCATGCTAAGCCTACAGGGAGGATCATTGGATTAAAACACTGTTTTTCTTGAATGTGAACAAGTGTGTGATTTGAGAGAATGGCAAAGAGTGGGATATGTGATGAAGAGGAGGAGGTAGAGAAAGTGAGATACAACTGAGAGGAGGTGTGGAGAGGTGTGGCAGAGGGGGAGGAAGAAGGACATGGGGACATGAAGAGAGGAGAGGCTGGCTACCAGTAGGTGTGTACCTTCATTTTCTGCAACTCTTGCACCCAGACAAGGTTAAAGAAGAGGAAATGGAAACAACAGGGGTGCAAACAGGAAGAGATCATCAGACCAGGCAATAAAACCAGGCTGTGAACCTTAGGCAAGTACAGCACACTGTGTGATCAAACAAAACAGATGTAGTGGACATTCCTATGGACTCTTTTCTCCGGTTTTGTAAACCTTCTTTCTCCCTACCTTGACTTTACTTTCTTTCCTATAGAACAGTGGAGGGGTTAATCTTTAATACCTTCCAGTAGTAAAACTGTTTTAATTAGCATTAGTTTGGAATGACAAGACTACAAGTAATTAAGTTAGACTGGGATCTAGTTGAAATGAAATTGATACCAGGGGATAGCATAAACATAAATCAGCATTTAAATAAACTGAAATCAGATTGCTGTAATTAGAAGAAAAATCCATTGGCACTAAGAAATAAAAGTAACACATACAGATTCAATAAACATAGTGAAGGAGAGTGAGGAGCCTGGAAAAATATAAATTGTTCCTTCCCACATACCCGCTGTCAAAACAAAACAAAAAAAAAAGAGAAGAGATCACTGTTTGGTTAGTATTAAGGAAATACTATTACATTGGCATGGGAGAGAAGTTAGAGAAGAGTATGAGTGTCTGTACAGAATGCCATTTACATTAACCGGATGCATTGCAAGTGAGTTCTAGTTATAAAAGTAATTACTGGCTACCAAACCCATCTGGAATCTGCAAATGATGAAAAGAGAGGAATGAGTCGAGGAGCAAGTGATTACTTCTCCAAAGTTAAGACTGGCATGTGCAGTCAGAAGCCAGCAGCAGGCTCATTTTTTTTACACTACAGAAAGAGCAAGCCAGCATATGCCTACCAACTTCTCCTGGGCTTTTTAGGCTGCTTACCACCATAGGACATGACATTTTTGTATGATTAAAAGTGATTCATTAGCCTTTTGAATTAAGGGAATCATGTATCTTCTTTAAATGTTATGGCAATTAAGATCTATTAGATGAAATGCCCTTTTTTAAAAAAAAAAAATTTTGCAAGACAATAATCTCTTTTCAGGCAAGATAATGGATTTGGAGGAATTGATGTAGGAAGATTAAAAGAACTCTGTCTGAAGTGATTCCAGTTCTTCAGGGACCTCTCAGGTAAGAAAACCCTACCTGAGCTGGGAGCAATTCGCCAAAGGCACTCGGGCAGATCACAGTGACACTCGCAACATAGTAAACTTTGCTTTACACTCTGGGTCTTCAGCTCTTTTTCAGACAGGTCTTACCTCTGACAGCAGGGTCAGCCAAGATGAAGTTGTAAAGGCCAGTGTGGATCAATGCAGACAGGGAATAGAAGCACAACATTATTTATGCACTATGCAACAGAAAGTCTCAGGCAAGATTTATATAGACAGAACAAAAGATGTGGCTGTGTTTAGAGCTCTGCTGACTAATGTGAAAGTTTGCTCAAGGCTGAACTTTCTCTCTGGGGTATTTTTAGTCTGTGCAGGCTTACTTAGGCCTGCACATATGTCAACTCAACCCACCATACGCATTTCTGACTTTCTGGTCATACCTGGTGGATATGAAAACAGGTTGAAAGAGTCAGTCTGAACAAGAGAAGGCTCTGGAAAGACCTGGATTATCATCCAGTACCTTAAGGGGCTGCAAGAGAGCTGGAGAGGGACTTCTGAACAAGGACATGAAGTGGGGGGAAAGGCTTCAAACTGATAGAGGGCATGCAGACATTTGATATTAGGAAAAAAACTTTTCCTGTGAGGGTGGTGAGGCACTGGCACAGGTTGCCCAAAGAAGTTGTGGCTGCCCCATCCCTGGAAGTGTTCAAGGCCAGGAAAGTATCCCTCCCCATGGGCCAGGAGGCTGGAGCTATATAGTCTCTAAGACCCCTTCCAACCAAAATATTCAATGATTCTATGCTATAGGAAATCCATGTGTTGTAGGACTGAAGTATAGGGAACCCTGAGATCTACCACACCTATGCTGATGTGTAGATTTGTCGAGTAAGTGTATTATCTACCACATGCATCAGACTTACTGTTAACATGTGAGTAGGCTGTCCAAAGTACATAAGGAGTTGTAGGGGCATCCCAGCTGAATTATACACCTTGTTTATCCAGAAGAGCATTGATATGCACTCATGCAGAAGACATTCAGTTAGGATTTCAAAATATTTTATAGTCATAGAACAGCTCAGTAAGAAAGGGACTTGTGGAGGTGTTTTTACCCAACAATTTCTTCTAATTAGACTTTTTCTCCAGTCACAAAAGTGGATATTTTGAGACCTAAATATCCATCTTTGAATTATCTTAAAAAAAAAGTTTGGTTAGAAATAGATGGTGTTGTTGAGGTTAAGATGAAGACATTTATTTGAATGGATGTAAAAGCATGAGTGCATGCTCCTATTCTGGGCCAATACTAGTTTAATTTACGTATGATATTTAAAACATTAAAGAAGCAGGTGCAATTTCTGACCCAATCTAAGAATCTGAAACAAAGTTCGTGTTGCTTAAGTAATATGGTACATGTCTGTTGAGCAGCAGGGCTCAATGATGGTAAGATAGAGTGAGAAAGACAGAGATCTGATTCTTAAAATTGAGGACAGAGAAGACAAGAATTGTAGAAAAGAGCAAATAAGGTCTTTGGCATGGCAGAGTGACATTTCCTTTGGCTTACTCAAGTGTAAAAAATGGTGAAAGTAGTGGATTTTTATAAAAGTGAACACTGCTCATCCCATTCTAGTTACTGGGAGTTCTGCCATTAACTTAATGGGACTGGAATTCCAGTTCCTGTATTTAATCACTGGAAATATATTTTTATTGAGTAGTAACAGAGCACTATTACACCACATATTAGATGTTACTTGCACACATCAAAGCTGTTCCTTCCACAATGATCCCATTACTTGGCCTAGGCTAATTAACATTAATAATAGTGTTGTCATTTGTGGGAAAGAGTCAAGATCAACCAAAAAAATTAATAGAATAACTTTTTGACGTAAATCAAGAAGGCACTCTTTGACCTTACTTAACCTCCCACTCACCACAGACTAAATGAGTGTTTTTAATATACACCTGCCAGTTTAATATCAGAGCATTAGGCCTAAATTGCTTTCTGAAGGTCAGTAGATTTTTCTAGATACTGCTGGATAGGAGGGCACAAGGGGCTAGTTTGATGAGGGTCTTCCACTTGTTTTTAAAATGACAACCCACAGAGCCATCAGCTGGAAAATCTTAAGAGGGATAGGGAACTGACTGATTGTACCTGGTTATGATGACTGTCATCTCACACCTGCACAACCCTGCCTGGAACCTGCTTTACAGATGCTGCTGACAATAACTCTATCATGTACCTTTGTAGTGTCTTCATGCTATGGGTGAAACTCAGCACCTTGTCTTGACAGCATCCTGCCTCGTTACATGAGAAATATGGGGACAGAATAAGAAATTGTCCTACCAAGTGACAACACAGGGAGAACTTACTTAGCTCAGCTGTAACTGCCAAGCCTAACATGAAAACAGGACAGCTAAATGAATATTGTATTTCACCTGGAGTACAGCATCAAGGTCTGGAGCCCTCAGCACAAGAAGGACACGGAAGTGTTAGAGTGGGTGCAGAGGAGACCACAGAGATCATCAGAGGGTTGGAGCAACTCTTCTATGAAGACAGGTTGAGAGATTTGGGACAGCACAGCCTGTAAAAGAGAAGGCTCCAGGGGGACCTTGGAGAGCCTTCCAGTGCCTAAAGGTGCTACAGGAGAGCTGGAGAGGGGCTTTTGACAGGGGCATGTAGGGATAGGACAAGGGGCAATGGCTTTAACCTTAAAGAGAGCAGGTTCAGATTTGGGATTAGGAAGAAATTATTTACTGTGAGTGTGGTAAAATACTGGCCCAGAGAAGCTGTGGATGCCTCATCCCTGGAAGTGTCCAAGGCCAGGTTGGATAGGGCTCCAGGGAACCTGATCTAATAGGTGGTAGCACTGCCCATAGTTGGGGGAGGTTGAAACTAGATGATCTTTAATGTCCCTACCAACCCAAACCATTGCTTATTTATTACATGAAAAAGTCTCCATCAGAAGGACCAAAAATGACATAGGACAGGGGCTCATTTTCTTGCTTCACCTTCTGTTTCTTACTCGTTCCATGTGAACCAAGGCATTAACTCCTGTGTATTCCTAATAGCATCCCTGTTCTCATACAAATCCTTTGTTAAAGCAACCACTGATTTTTAAGAAATCATGTCTTGCCATGACAAAGTTGCAAAATGGATGGAGTCATCTTTGCTGTGTTTTCCTAGCAGGGAAAAATCACATGAAAGTTTTCTGCTAGGCTACTCCTTCACAAGAGCATCAGATGTATTTGCTGCAGCACTGCCATCTCGTCTGGACAGAGCTTCTATCTTCCTCCTTGTGTCAGGAATTAGTAGCACAATTTCATCACTCTTTAGAAGAAAAAGTTGAAGGGAAGAGGCAAGAAGCCAGATTTCACAGCAGAAGTCCCTAGAAAGCTGGGGACCCAGTTACTTGCTGATGCTGCTTTTTTCAGTTATCAACTCCCCATTCACCATGTGTCTCTTGCTGTTCATTTTTGAAAAACTTCATCTTTAGTGTATCAAAAATATATAACAAAGCTACCTTCTGAAATCACTTACATTGACAAAGTGTCAGCAATCCTGAAATAGTGTTTTGATCCCCTACTGTGCCAAACTACAGAGTATGTCTAAATACACCGGCAGATCCTAAAATACACCCTGATGAATAGCAAGGACTTGTTGCACGGAAAAAATAATTTTTTGCTAAAATTGAGACTTGCTCATATGAGAGTGTCCTGCCTTACAATATATAAATCTGGAAGTTATCAGAAGATCATAACTTTTGAGCAATAGTAAAATTAGGCAAGTGATCTTGTTTGTCACTGTAGCACAGACCATAATTTTAAGCAACATGAAATATGCATCAAAACCTGACTATGGTTTATCTTGACAGATACGTAAAATATTGCAAAGGAAGGTGATAATTAGGCTTCAGGTTCAGATGAAGTTTCTGGACAAATTCTGGGTTTAAATTTAAAATGAGTACAATACAGGAATCTAGTCTGAAGGGCAGATAGGATAAAAATCTTCACAGAAGGAATAACACCAGCAACAGACATATAGTAGAGTCAGTAGGCAGTTGGACAAAACTGGAGAGCAGTAGGTAGGATTTGCTATGTCAGATAAAAGCAACGTTTGTGCTTTTTCAGAACCTCCAATTTGCTTTCTTCTTACTCGAGCTTCTTCAGTGAGGTGGGCACATTTTCCTCATTCCCCATTCTCCATTCTCAGCCTGAGGAATCAATGTCCCATCCAAGTCTAATGAAATAAAGAATGGAGTCCTATTGCATTGCATTGCATTGCACTGCATGTCTTTAGATAACTCTGTATGTGTTGTGGAATGAGCAAGAGGACCTCCAAGTACCCCTTGTATCCCACAGGTATGTTGTGAACAACAGCATTACAGAAATATGCAGTTATGTCAACAAGGCAATGTCTAAGTGGGAAACTTCGCGGTCTATTCCAGGATTTTTCCACTGCTGCATGATCTTGGTGAATTCACTCACTTCAGCATGAACAAGCTAATCAATATTTAATATGGTGCTAACCATACTTAAAACCTTTTTAAGGTCCCTGACATTCACGGAAGACAAGCGCAACAGGCAGGCTGTGTATTACTCAGCGGTGTTCTTAGGGTTTCTTATCTCAGGATGATATATCCATGAACCATGTTATTGCCCCTGGTTGTCTCCTTTGCCTTTTGTAAACGGGACTGGCACTCTGGTCCAGGCCCTGGAATCTTCCTGGGGGTGCCAGAGTCGCATCTGTTGTCAAAGGGTTTTGCGGGAGGATTACCACGGCTTTTGGAGAAATCCGTGACAAGGACACACCATTCTCTCTCCTTCCTGCTGTCTTGCCAAATGCATGAGTTTAACCACCGAGCACAATTTTTTCTTGCATCTCGCAGGTGTCTGTCTCCCAGTCCGAATCTGTCCTGAGGTGCGAACACAGGGGGAGGGCGGGGCAGGATGGAATCGAACAGCCGCGGCGAGGAGACATAACGAGGTCAAACGATGGCAATCAAAACGATAATTCGCTCTTATTCACCAACAAAGAAAAGAGCAAGGAATAACACAGAAAAAGAGGAAAAAGCTAAGAATTACAGGAAGCGAGACAGGGAATGACCACCAAGAAGCCGCGGCGTCTCGCGAAGGGCTCTCTCCGCCCTCTGCCAGCGGCCTCAGCGCCGCTTTACGGCAGCGACTCGGCGCTTTCACGCCAGCCTGGCCACCATGGCAACCGCCCGCTCGCCACGTGCGCGGCGGTGCGCGCGAGCGCTCGGCGGCACGCGCCGCTCGGCGCTGAGGGCGCTGGGCTGCGATGGCGGCGCGGCAGAGAGCGGGGGCCGCCCTCGCTGGGGACCGCCACCGCCGGTCCGTCAGGGAACACCGTGGCCCACTGCCTTCCCAGGTGTTATCGAGGGAGCCGGGCAATGGTGCAACAAGTGATTCTGCAGCAGTTCTTTACAGTGTGAGAAGGCCGTGCCTCAGCGAGAGAATGGCCAAGGCAGCGCCGAGAGCCCGCACGCAGGAGAAAAGGTTCAGTCTCTGCTGTAGAGACAGAGAGGGAAAAGGGGACTCCGCACCTTTTGGGGACTCAGATTAAGATTGGATTGAAATGTTGTGCTGTTCAAGGAAATAGTCTGATTTGGAGGGGTGGCAGAAGAGATGCTGGGAGGGATGGAGAGAAGGAATGAGTGAGAATTAAGAAATGATGTGTCAGAAAAGCCATTTCCGTTAAGCCACAGAATTCCTTTGCCAGTTGGGAGAATGCGAAACCTGGCCTTGCTCCGTTCTTGTAAATTTCTATTTGTGCAAGCTCTGGTGGAGGTTGAAGTGTTGTGCAATGCCAGCTCAGAGTTCAGTCAGTTTCTCCAGTGGAGTTTTATGTCAGTAATGTGAAATTGAAAGATTATTTCTTTCAGATTTTGGTTTTCTGGCCTCTTCTCAGAATTTACAAAACCCAGCACTGCCTCCATGTCCCTTAGCAAGTCCTGCCATCGATGTATCTGGCTCTGTGCCCAGCTCTCAAGAAGTAAATCTCCCCAGTCAGACCTGTTGACGAGCTCTTAGTTTCTGTTTTGCATGTTGTTGTTTGCTTGTTGATCCGTGCTGTGGGACAGAGCACAATTAAATGAAGAAAAATGAAAACATGGTGCTATGCCAGACAGTTTTGCTGCTGTCTTGCTGATTATAAAAGATGAGTGTGTTTCTGGGCAATAAGACAAGAATAGATAATGCTGTGTCCTTGATGTACTCTACCTCAGGCAGCATCTTCGGAGCTCTGGTCCTTCCTCAGGACTTGTGAGGAGAGAGCCAGCCCTGATGTAAACAGAAGCTGCCCTTGTCCCTGGGCTTGTTTATTGTAGAGCTTTCACAACTTAAAGTGCATGATTGTTTGGTATTCCCAGACAGGCATTATTTTGACATGTATTCTTTTGTACTGATAGGGTAAGGAATAATGGCTTCAAACAGAAAGGAATTAGGTTCAGATTAGATATTAGGAAGAAATTCTTCGCTGTGAGGGTGGTGAGGCACTGGCATAGGTTTCCCATGGAAGTTGTGTCTACCCTACCCCTGGAAGTGTTCAAGGTCAGATTAGATGGGGACCTGAACAGCTTGGTCTAGAGAGAGGTGTCCTTGCCCATGGCAGGGGACTGGAATGGAATGATCTTTAAGACCCCTTCAATACCAACCATTCTGTTCCGAGATATCTTTGTATAGGATGTAAATCTCGCCTCTGCTGAGAAAGGCTGCTGTTACTTTGTACACAAACGTTCCCGTCATAAACCCGCCCGTATTTTACTGTGCCTGAAGTTTGTTGTTCCCTCAGCAAATACACAAGATCTTGCATAACATCTGAGTGCTATTATTATCCATTACTGTTTGCACGTTTGCTTGAAATTTATTCCCACATCTTTCCATCTTCAAGGTCTCTGTTTTTGTCCTCTCTCTTCCTCACTTCTATTTCTACCCCTATATCTGTCTCTCATTTTCCCACCATGTAAATTCAGAGGCTCTAGTACCACTTTTTATTTCCCAAACGCTGCCACTAGTACACCTTCTGAGATGACTTCATTCAGCAGCTGTCTTGCTCTGGAAGTTTATTCTTCTGGCTCCCTGTTCTTTCACAGCTATGTGGCATCCTTAATTTTCTGTTCTGAGCCCATCACCCATGCACCCATAGAACCATGGACCCTTGTTCTGACCTCCTTGCCTGTCCTGTCCTCTGCTGCCCTGAAACCAGTATCTCTTACTTTTCATCCTGACTTTGACCCCCAGCTTCTTCTGTATCGTTCATTAAGGATGATGACCACAATACAATAAATATTTAATATAGTTATTCCTGACTGACTCATTGCAATGTCCTCCTGACATTATTCAAGACAGAGGACTCCCATGGTGAAGCAAGGTTCTGGCAGATCTGCCTATCCAGAAATATTTAATGCAATGCTTAGCAACTTTATTATTATTACAGGAGGAGCTTTTTATAGACCAGATTGGAAGGACTGGACACGATGTTATCTCATGGGGTTTGAATGAGATCTGTGGACAGGGTGCAACATACAAAGGTCTTGGATGTAGAGTACTATCAGATGTAGAACTAGATTTGCTGGGTACTGTGGTAGGATCTCCAGTTTGTTATTGGGAGAGCAAGTCCTTTCCATCCTTGAAATACATGAATTTCTTTGCTGCAATGTTTAAAAAATACAAAGGGGATATAAATATGTATATTTTTATATAAACATATTTATATAAATATAGTTATATATTTTTATTTATAAATATAAATGGGATTATTGCTTCTTGTTATTTTTTTAATATCTGTACTGTTTTTTTATTTTTAAAATAACACTTGCGAGCTGACCTTTCCATCTAGAAGCCTAAATTATTTAACCCAGAGAATTATTTAACTCCGAACTCATTTCCTGTGTTCTCTGAGAGAACTGAGGATGCTCATATGATATGAAAGGGAGCCCATGTTATGCTGGTAGTAAAATTGGATACCTGTCCAAGAGCACTGTCTCAATCCAGAATGTCCTTCCTATCCTTGTAACCCAAAAAAAGCCCAGCTCCAACAGCAAATTTCATCCAGCATATAATAATCAGCCTAAGGAGTGATTTCAACCACATATTTCTCATGTTTTTGCTGTTGATCTCTGTGCTGGTTTGGGGTCTCACCAGATTAAGAACTCATCCTTGTCCTCTTCCCAGAATGTCCACCTGAAATTTTCATGGAGGCAGATTGTTACTGAGAATCAGAATACAGTGCTCATTTTTCTTCTTTTTCAAGTCAGTAATTTTTGATTAATTTTCCTTCATCGTCTTGGTGTTTCATTGTGCCCTATGACCTGAAATGCTTTTTGTACCGGAAGGCTCTATGGAAATGACTGCACCCTAAATTATGTTAGAGAAGAACTTAAAAATTCAATTTCTAGCTAAGGATCTAGTCTGAAATGAAGAAAGCACTGGTTGGGGAGCATGTGTGGAGCAGCTTTCTCATTCGCACCAATAGCAACACTTGCGAAATGCAATCAGCCCTGAACAGGATGCTGCTCATATCCAGCACCTGCTGGGACTAAGTCTGCTGGAGATACACCCAGAGCAGTCAGTTTTCCTTTTTTCATAAGAGGAGAGAGAGATGGATTTCTTTAGTCCTGGGTGGATTAAATGCCCAGTTGGGTTGACTCGATAACATGGAGTGAACAGGGTCAAAACAACGACTTCAGCTTTCAAGTGATGGGTTTGTCTGCATCAATGTGAACAAATTCCCCATTGTATTCACCACAAACAGGCTTTTCTTCCCATATCAGCCTGCAAGAGCTTTTTGTTCCAAGGGGTTTTTTACCTACCATAGAACAAACATATTTGTTGTCAACACTGCAAACCGCGACCCCCACCACACTTTCCTTATGTCTGAGTTCCCATGTGTCTCTCTTACACTATCCCATGGCATTAATAGGCTGTAGGATCTTGTTCCAGGCCCTTATCTGGTTTTCATTTCAGTAGTCCTTTTTGAGACTGCTCCTATACAGCAACTTACCCATGTATCTGTCTGACCTCCTGCACCAAAAGCCACTCTCGTCTTTTAAGCAGTGAAATAGATTTTCCTTCTTTCATCAGCCTGGCAGGCAAAGCCCCAGAATTTGCCCCTAGCCCCACCCCTGTGGAGTTTATATCAACATTGCCAGAAATGGATGTTGAGGCAATGGCTTTCTAGGTCTCAACAGTGATATTATCAGACCATTAACCTGAGGAAGCTCTATCTCTCTACCTTCGTATTTTGACACCTCTGAGGTACTTTGCACTCTCAAGCAGGAGAGAGCTTCTTTGTAGCACTAGTTCCACATTTGCCTTCTAGGATCTATAAAGCTTATAAAGCTTATCTGCTTCTCCTGTGCATTTTCCTTTTTTCTTTTCTTTCCTGAAAATCAGTTTTTCACTTGGTGTAAATGCCGGCAGTGAACTGCAGTGAAATTTACAGAAACCATTCAACAGCTCCTGTATGAAGAGCTGTTAACCATTTGCTATTCTTGGGAAACAATTAAGTATTCCAGGTAAAATGCAGTAGCATAACACTTAGGGCAAACCATGCATTTAACAAAATGTGTTCCTAGTAAAGGGTGAATTTTAATAGGATTAAGAAAAAACATTTCTTCACGTGTCTGGGCATTTTAATTGCTGTTTGTAGGTAGGTGAGAATATTGTCCCTGTGTCTGAGACACTGCATGCAGCTAATTTCCTGTGTCTCTAGCTTAACCCCTGGAGTCTATTATATATAGACAGACTAAGAGAGTTGAGGCAGTTCAGCCTGGAGAAAAGCAGGCTTCAAAGAGACCTTATACCACATTCCAGTACATAAAGGGGCTGCAGGAGAGCTGGAGAGGGTCCTTTGACACAGGCATGGAGTGACAGTAAAAGGGGTAATGGTTTTAAGCTTAAGGAGAATAGGTTTAGATTAGGAAGAAATTCTTTACTGGGCGGGTGGTGAGGCAGTGGCAAAGGCTGCCAAGTGAAGCTGTGGCAGTCCTATCCCTGGAAGTGTTAAGGTCACGTTAGATGGGGCCTTGAGCAACCTGGTCTAGTGGAAGATGTCCCTGCCCATGACTGTGGGGTTGGTCCCTTCCAAACCCAATCCATTCTATGATTCTATGATATTTGAGTCTGATATATATCAAGTGTAATATATTTTTCCAAATGGGCTGAATTTTTTTGACTTATAGGTAATGCATATGAAGCAACTTTTAAGAGCTGTGTGGCTAGGTATTGGATTTAGTTTTGATTTTGGTTTTTTTTTTTCTTTTATAACTTAAACAGGAATGTGCTAATTCTTGCTCACAAATCAAGAAGTCATTTAAAATCATTTAAACTTTACTCACTGCAGTGAGATCAGAGAGCTTACTCTCCATGTTTACTTTGTGTGTCATGGTTTTTTTCCTTTGTTCAGTGGATAGGATGAGTTGGGATCTAGGCCTTGAGCAATAAACTGAATTGCTCGCTGCTGAGACCCTAGTAGCCACAACACACAAGAGAGGGTTTGAGAGTAGTTGCTGTATGGACTTTAGCCTCAGTTTAACACATTGAGAAGGACTTGAAACTATCCTCTGTGCTGGACAGTGTGAGCTCATAAATGGACAGCTTATGTCTTGCTGGGCATTTGTGGAGCGTGGAGCTGGAGGGTTCCCCATGGGCTGCTGGATCACAGAAACATTAACACATAGTGAGGAGGTGTCTTCTTTTACCTCCTGCTGGATGAATGCAAATCCCTCATCACGAGAGGCACGAGTAATTTCTGTCATAGCAGGGGTGTGTCTGGATATATGATGTTAGACCTGAAAGGTGACTCTGCTGTTTGATCTCAGCAGGTACGTGGTCGATCTGAAAACATGGACTCTGTACTTAGACAGGCGGCACTCATCGTCTGATGATCAAAAGAGGAGAGCTGCTCATTCACCAAGTTAAATTGCAGAGAGCTGCAGAGTTATTACAGAGGGGTATCATCTTTCGTTACTGATGCAATGATGTGCAGAAAACATTGCAGCATGTATCAGGATCAGAGAATCATAGAATCCTGAGGCTTGGAAAATGCTTTTAAGATCACCAAGTCCAACTATGAACCCAGCACTGCCAGGTCCACCACTAAATCATGTCCCTAAACCATGTCCCCCGTCTTCATGCTTGTCATGTTTCCACAACTTTCCTGAGCAGCCTGTTCCAGTGCTTGACCACCATTTCAGTGAAAAATACTTTCCTGAGATCCAATCTCTCTCCATTTTGATAATTCTGTAGTTCCAGTAGCCTTACGTTATGTATATATATATATAGGCCATCTCTTCTTGCAGCTGCAAGGATGCAAGGTAGGATCATGCTCATCACCATTCGCTGATGAACACAACTGAACCAGCTGCTGAGCTGTTTGCTTTAGCAATTACTCTTTTTGCCTGCCAGTGCTTAAACTTTATGGGGTTGCAATACTTCATATACCCTAAAGCTAGTCACTTTTTAATGTCACTAAGTGTTTAAAAACTTGTTGATTGAATTCACAAAGGTTGTGTTTATTAACCATGGAACAACTGTATTCTTTTATATCAGGCAGAATTTGCTTATATGAAGTCAGTTACCACTGCTACGATTCTGTCATATTAGTTCTGTTACACAATTAATTCTTTAAAAGCAGAAAGGCATATTTTCTCCTGCATCCAGTTGCAGGTACAGGTTAGGACAGTCTGTGATTTTTTTAACCATATGCCCATTCCTTGTGACATTCATATTGGACAGCTGAAAGCAGCATTTTCCAGCCACCCCCTACTCTGAATTTATGAGCTATATCAGCCAGACTGCTGCTTGAACATCTGTGAGGGTGGGATCGCAGCTTTCTGTAGCATTTCATTGTGGCCCAAGTGCAGCTGAGAATATCTGAAATAGAATCCAAACCCTTGGATACTGAGTAAGTGGGAAGGTCTCTGTGTATTGATCTCAAATATGAAGTGTGGTCTGGTTCTCAAATGGCTTTTTGGAATTGTTTTGAATATTGCTGATGTGATGCTAATAGCAAAACTCCCTGAAAGAGTATCTGTGGTAGCCACTTTGCAGTATCCTTAAAATTTCTGGTACAATTATATTGAACTGCTGTAAAACAATTCTGTGTAAAAACTGCATTTTTGCTAGTCCACAGGGAAAATATTCAAGATAGATTTTACTCCTCACTGAAACCTCCAGCAGTCCAGATGTTTTTTCTCAGACAGATGTTACTTTGCCCAACACCAGTCATCATCATTCCTGAGCTACTATTTGTCTGTACACAGTGTCTGTTCCCAGAGCTGCAAAAGCTGCAAGTCAATGAACTTTTTCTCTCACTTTTTTGTCATTTATACCTCCTGCACTGTTCAAATAAGAAATGGGTTTCCTATTTAAGAAGCACGGTAGTTAAATTATTGTTGTGGTTTGACACTGGCACTAGCCAATGCCCCATGAAAAAAAAAACTCTCCCCGGTGTCTGCTGTGAGACTTTTGGCCAGGAATAAGAAAGAGGCAGGCTCCCACTTAACAAAAGAAAAAAAAACATTTATTAACTAAACTATACAGACAATAACTAAACTATACATAAAGAAACAAAAAAAAGAACACACAAGGAAAAATGAAAGCCCCACAAAACATCTCCCTCCTCCTCCCCTCAATTCCCCAACACAATACACTTCCCAAATCAACAACCATTAGTCCATCACTACTCTGTACACAATCAATTCTCCATTCATCAAGAGGAGAGGAGTCCTTTTTGCTTGGCCATGGTGGCCTTTTCCTATTTCCAGGCTCTCTCACCGCCTGGATGAAATCAGGGCTGTTCCCAGGGTCTGTTTTTTAAGGATGCTCTGTCCCATTCCAAAAAGAAACACAATCACACCTTTTGGGACATCTGTCCCCCCCATATTTATATACCCCTTGAGGCGGAGGGGTAAACTCCATCCTTACATCTTCTTCTTGGCTCCGAGACATTGCGCCCCCCTGGATGCAGTCTCTGTCTCACAAGGAAACACGGCTCTGTCCATGGCTGTACAAAAAGAGTCCAGCAACAGCCACTCCAATCATCTCTTGCCACCAGGATGCTTCTCTTTTTCCACACTCTCCCTCACTTGCTCCACTTGCTCATCTCATTTCTCTCACTCACTCTAACTCCTTTTCCGGGGCAGGGTAATGCCTTGTAAGCTTTCATTGTCCACAAAAAAAAACAAAAGGCTCTAAAAACGGCAGGACTCTTTCACAGCGCCTTCTCCCCCCCTTCTTCTCCACAGACACAGGCACGCGGGCAGCTCATATCAAGTTTCAAGATAACAGTCCCGCTCGGTCTCTCTCGGTCTCTCTCCCTCGGTCTCTCTCTCTCTCTCTCCCTCCGGGGGGGGGGGAGAACTTCACAGCAGCTCCTGGTCTCTCTTCTACTTCCACCCTTGGGGGGGGGGGGGGGGCAGGCCTACCTCTCCCGGGCCGGGCCACATGGCTTCCCTCTCTCTCTTCTCAGCCCGCAGCAGCACACTAGTATCTAATTTCAAAACAAAGGTCCCAGAACACTCGCTCTCTCTTTTGGGGGTCTCCATCTCTCCACCCTTCCACCTTCAGGGTACCCTCTCTCCCGATCTTGGTCTGGGGCCCAGGCCTACCGCGTGGCCGCCCCTCCCCCGCCCAGCAAGCGCCGGGCAGGGGAGAAGCTCCGACCTGTGTCCCTCCGACGTCCCAAGAGGCCGTGCCTGCGCAAACACCTTGCTTTTAAAGTGGCCTCAGAGGTGACCCGTATCCCATAAATCCTATTTCCGGCATTTCCGGGTCAAACCATGACAATTATAAGATTTGTTTAAAAACCTCTGGAAGATGGAAGTCATAGACAACAAGACAAATGCTCCTTATTTCATTTTATCAGACTTCTGAGTTCTGCCGCGTAACTACGCGCTGTGCAGCACGGCTGTGTTCGCGTGGTTTGACCCCGAGACACGCATGCACACAAATCCCTTCCCTTTGGTTCAGTTGGCTGCCTGGCTTCATTTGCTGTTAGCTAGCTCTGGTGTTGAAAGGGACCGTGAAAACATGCAGACTGTCTCAGTCATAGTCTCTCTCAGCTGCCTCTGGAGAACCTCAGTGTATTTAGTTGGTCCTAATCAGCCAGCTTACCTATACTTTTGTGTCCTTTAAATTTCTAGTTTTCGTATCTTTTTGTCAAGAAAATTCTGCTGTTTGGGAATCTGCATTTTATATGCAAGAATTGAACATACTGGGACTTTATTCAATGTTATAATAATACTTTTATTTCTGTTCCCTGTTTCTCCTTAATTTCCCTGATATTCTTTGGCTTTTGCCATGTGAGTTGCCACAGGGTCATAGAAATAGTCATTAAAACAGCCAGGCATTTTTTTGGAAGTTCAAGGCCATCTTTGTGTACATGAAGGAGTTCTTCACAGGACGGCTCATATCCTGAACTGGTTTGCCCTCTTGAGGGGTTATTTTTTTCTATAGGTTCTTGTCTGCAGAGGATCCAAGATGGGCATTTCACTGGATGTCTTGTGTTATGCAGGATGAATCTGGACCTACACAGTATAATCAAACTGAATTTTTGAAATTAATAAGGTGTAATGCTTAAATGTAATGGCTTGTAACATAACATGCAGTCACACAAAATGATCTTGCATTCTCTTCTGGCTTTAAATGATGAGTATATGTGATTGCCAGAGTCATTTTTAGACTATGTTTTCAGACCCTGCTTCTGAAAGTGTAGGCTGATATCTAAACCAGCTAGCATCAGTGAAAAGAGCAGTGCCTGAATCGGTGCCAGTCAAAACATGTACTCAGTAGCCACTCTTGGATAACAAAGACTGTTTCTCAGAGGATAAAACTAAAGGAACTGAAAATACTATCAAGACTCTGACAGCCTCCCCTGTCAAGTCAATACATGACTTGTGGGTGTCCTTGAAGGGGTATAAAATTTTCATCCAAAAAAGTTGAAGGAATGGTTTAGAAATCTACTGCACCAGCTGTTAGAAGGAAATAAATTAAAGATATAGGGAATTTAAAAACATAAAAGTTCCATGCCAAGAAATATTCTCCACACCTGTCTCACACTTCTCAGATCAATGATGCAGAGTTGCGTTGAGTTGTTGTCATAAAGGGGATCAATCTTCAAGAACAAAACTTTCTCTCTAAGAAATACTTAAAAGAACTTTATCATTGTCACATAATAGGAGCAGTAGTACTCTTTGGAAAATATAAGAAATAGAAATACTCCCTTTTTCTTATTAGACTTACATGTACGTACATCTTTAATGACTGCTTCCAGTTAAAAATGACTTTTTTCAGTAAATAACAACAACAAAAAGAAATCCTTGAGGAACATTTATATAGCAATGGCGTGTAAGTCTTCAGTTTCTAATTCAATTAGTCACCAATTTTCCAATCCTCAGAGTGACAAGTTCCTTATTATCAGGGTGTCTTTAGTCTTCTTTGAAATTGTGTAGTAGAAATATTCCCTACAATATTTATGTAAATAATAATTGTGATTTTTTTTCTGTTTTTTAGAAAATAAGTTTCTATTGATATAAAGAATCCACAAGAACAGAATGGTAGAATCTTAAAAATATCACTCTAACATTTTTGACTCCTCTTTCATAATATGCTTGGTTTTTTATATGGCTCAAATTTTTTAAATTCTTGAGTTAATGAATGGTTCCTTTTCTCATATGCTCTTTGATCTTCAGGTCTGTTTCTGAGAGCTAGAAGTCTAAGTGACAGTCTTAGCTATCATGCAATAAGGAAAACAAAACGGATTTGGTCTTTCATTGAACACATACAGTGCTATTTTGAAATGAAAGATTAACAGCTTAAGAAAAAATTTAAATATATTAGGAGAATGAAAATGGTTGTTATGTAGTGATACTTTAGGCAAGGACTTGAAATGACTGATTCTGTACAAATGTGATCAAACCAGAAAATGGCAACTAAGCCTCAAACATATGCATAGTACATTAAAAAGTGAAAGTTTAAAAAAGTATGAAATACATAGTTATTTTGAAGAACTCAAAATTCATAGAAGTTACAAAAGAATAAAAGTCCATTAGGAAGCCATAATATCCACTTGAGCTCCAGGAAACCTCTAATAACAAATTTCCAGGAGTGGGAAGCTCAAGCACTGACTTGTATAAATTTTCTTAGTAGCCTCTGATGCCTCAGATATTTCAAATCTTCTAACACTCCATTGAGCAGGGAAGACTGCCTAACTCCCTCTTGGAAGCCGATAGATTATCATTCTCTTAACCATTAGCATTAATTAATCCAGGCAATAAAACACTGCAAATATCTTAGCAGACCAGCTCTCTCCTGGCATGCAGTTACTAATTTACACTGAACCAGTATGGCTTGATTCCAAGCCTGAGCCACAGATCCTTGTCTTCTGTAAACATTAAGTATTATTCATCGTATTAGTGAAGCAGCCTTTTCCTACTGTTTATTTATAGCTACACATATATGTGTACATAAACATATACAAAAGCACATAGATTCAAAGAGGGGTTTGGAATTCTGTTTTGAAAATAGCCATTTCAGGCTGTGATTTTCAACCAACTGTTTAACAGTTTATAAAGTGTATTTGTTTGAGCAGCTTCTGATAAAATATTTTCTGATTAAGGATTGATATGGCACATTTTCTTTTCCAATTCTCCTACAGATCCATAATGCCCTGTACCTTTCCAAGAACCACTGCAATCAACAGCTCACAGTCAGAAATGGAATACTGCATCAGCTGTAAATATGTAGAAATGTTAGAAATTTAGGAAAGATATGGAGCAGGCTGAGAGGAGGGTTGCAAAAATTATCAGAGGGCTGCAGCACCTCTCCTGTGAGGAAGGGCTAAGAGAGTTGAGGTTGTCCAGCCTGAAGAACAGAATGCCTCAGGGAGACTCTATTTCAACATTTCAATAGTTAAAAGGAACTTGCAACAACAGACTTTTTATAAGGCCTGTAGCAGTAGGACAGGGGGTAACAGTTTTTAACTAAAAGGTTGTCGATTCAAACTAGGTATAAGGAAGAAGTTTACAATAAGCAGGGAGAACTCTGTCACAGGTTGCCCAGAGAGGTGGTGGAAGGCCCATCCCTGGAAACATTACAGACCAGGTTAAATGGAGCTTTGAGCAGCCTGGTCCAGTGGAAGGTATTGCTGCCTGTGGCAGCAATAGGTAAAGTTTAAAATTCCCTTCCAATCCAGACCACTTTGTGATGCCTACAGACCTCTGCCTCTGGGACTCTGTTGTCCATATCAGCTACTTGATGGAAGTCAAGAGGCGAAAAACACTGATGGCAAGCATAATCTCCTTACTTCGCACAAGTAACAGCTTAGGTGGGCTTCATTTTCTTAACACTGGACATTTAAAAGTTTAACTTTGCGAGTCATTGTAGATTGTGCCATCTTTTACTTCTGTTCTTGGCCTACAATTTATGATGTTCGCCACATTCCAGTGAATGTCCCTTTCTTTATCTCTCAGGCATTAATAATGACCACGGCACTTCCTCTTGTCTGATTTGTTTTTAACTTTTCTCTCATGTTGCTTGTCAAAAGCAACATGACATACTCAAAGGTGTTACTTTGGGTAACATGTAAAATTTAAGAATTTTTCTCTAAACTCTCTTTTCCTTCAGGCAGAGTTGAACATTTGCACACACCCTCTTGGGATATTATCTTGCCCATACAAGCTTAATATTCTCCAAAAAAATTTTTAAGTACTGGATTGAAACTCTTCCAGGGATCATATCTGCTTTGCTACAGTGGGAACAATCACAGGTTAATGCTCATACTTTTGACACTCTTGAATTTATCCAGCGTAACTTTTTCTGATGACCAAATTTACAAAGCTACTATCTTAATATAGTTTTGCTGACTTAGATAAAATCCTCTTTGTTCAGTGAGCACCTAATACATGAGAATTGTGTTCAGTGACATGCAATACGTCTGCCACCTTTGGCCTTTTAAATCAGAAACAGATCATCATCTTGCAATGACAGAGAAATAAACTGATGAGTCTCTAGGTCAGGTGCATCACATAACAGTCAGGTTTTCAGCCTTTTTAGCAAATCCTTTGCCAAAACCTGTTTCTGATTCTTGTAGGAATATTGCATCTATTCCCACTTACTCACTTATAATGATGTTTGACATAAAGGGTTAGATCCCAGGCATTACTCTGTTTCTTTTGTGCTCATTTATTTGCTTCTTCAGTGGCAGATATTCTGGAGACTGTGCATTGGAATTATGGATAAGATACCATCCTTTTAATAGTGGCTTTCTTAGGCTAGTAAAAGAATGCAACCAGCACGGGCACTGTCAGAACAGAAAATTTCCTCAGGAACAATTGTATGCTATTTCTTTATTCTACGTACTTACAGCTCATTGTTTAGAAGGAAGCTGAGATTGCCTTTGTTTATGCATAAAAAAAGCTAGTTTCATGGGTACCACAGGCTAAAATAAAGGAGCTTTCATCACCATATGAGCTACGTTTCTCTCTGAGTTACCTGGATCTCTGCACTTCTCATTCAGATGCTTCATGTAAGTGCCTACAATCCATGCAAAGTCTGTGACTTGTCTGTCTTGTCCAAGCATGCGGAAAATAAACAGATCAGGGCATCATCATGGAGTTGCTGAAGTGCTTAAAAGAGCAACATCCTGATCCCCAGACCATTTTGTGATTTCCTCTTCCTAAGTTCATTAGGAGATTGTGGGAGCTCATCACTCAGACACAGCTCACACTGAAAGTACCGCAGATGCATGTTGTGTTTTGGTAACCTGGCTAGGGGGGATAGTCTTCATTACCAGTCCCTTGTGATTGTAGAATCTTCAAGGCTAAAAAGACCTCCTGGATTATCAAGTTCAACCTTTGACCAAATACCACCACGCCTACAAAACTATCTTTGCTAAGTATCATGTCTACTCTTTTATGATACTTCCAGGGATGGTGACTCCCCCAGCTCATTCAGCCACTCCTCATAAGACATATGCTGCAAACCTTTTATGACCTTTATTGCCCTTTTCTAGACAGACACTGTTGATATTGGGAAAATGGAAGTTGGATGATACACTTCTCCCAGATAATCTGCATTTTTTTATTTATTTTTATTCCTGATATTTTGCTATTTCAGCATTTTAAAGTCCACTATGAAGCCTGCTTTTCTACTTTTTTTTTCCCCAGTTTGAACAGTAAAGCACAGTGAGGAAAACCTACTATGCAAAAACTGTATTCTGTAGGTGATTAAACTACTTTAATGTGCACTGCACCTTCCTTGCTCCTCTTTTTACTTGTCACAAATTGTGAATTTATCGCTACTACCTGCAGCTAAGGAGAGTCATCAAATGCAAACAATTTACAAGCTTTTTCTGCACCAGACAGGTTTCAGGTTTCCTGAGGGCTCTGAGTATTTGTTTTTTCCACAGAAAGAATGAGACGGTTAATTCCCCAGCATTTCTTGCTGGTCTTTTACATCAGCTTCTTTGATAAATCATTTGGGACATCACATAATCAAGTGTTGCCATAAAACATTTATACAGGTCTATAAACTAGATTACATTGTGTGGGAAGTCATTAACCTCCTCTGCTTGAATTGTGCTGTTTGTGCTAAAAAGGTGCAGGTGTGCGTACATACAGAACACTAGCTTTCATATTTATCCTCTGGCTCAAGAGTTAACCCACGCAGCAGCATCATCAGAGACAACATCTGGAAGGAAACACCTGGGGATTCCAAATTCTCTCTTGGTTTTGCTGGTGATGGTGGGGTTTTATCTCTGCCGAGCCCTCGTCTTTCCTCTGTGACAATGGCAGAGTGGTTCTGAATAATTAAAACATTGTGCATTACTGTTTGGCAACTACTTTAATATTCCCAGGCCTTCCTGCTCTGGCATAGTCAGGGCATGTATTGAATAGTTTTCCCTCTTCAGTAGATATTAGAGCTCATCTCACAGATGAGAATATGAAGACTATATCCAAGTAAATTAAATAGTGTCTGGAAACAGTCCTAGGCACTACAATACAGTAATTTCTGTTGTTGCACTGTCAGAAGCATCTGTGATACAGTGTTTGTCTGTGTCAACTGGTGCTCTCCCAAGTAATTCTTCAGTCTGGATCAGGAACTAAAAAAGAAAAACAGATCTCATTTCTACCAGTCTCTTTTATGCATCTGTGTTGTTTTGGAGATTATGAAAGGTTGCTGGCTTAGATGCTCACTGCTCTGTGCCAGTTGGCCTCAGTGCTTGTGGATGGTTTTTGTGTATTTAAATTACCTCTGTAGGTGAAGCTGAGTTTAGCCCAACCCCTGTGAGAGCATCATCCTTGGGGAGAGTCCTCACAACTGTGATGAGCTCAGATGTCATCCTTGTCTCAGCAGAGATGGGGCAAAACATTGGGTGTATCTTCCCAGCCTCATAGCGCAGTTAACATTGCACAAGGGAACAAATGGGTTAGATTCAATGCAATTTTACACCTGTTTTGCCAACTGTATAACAATTTCTCCATTGTACCAATGCAGAGTCTTGACTGATGGAAAACTGCAATTGCATGGGTCTTAATAAAGGTCTAGTGCACACTCTTAAAAAATCCTTCCAACATAACATGAAGTTTGCTCAAAACACAGTCATGGCCTCAACCCTCACTTTGCTGACTTTAGTAAATCAAATAACAGCAAAATAAAATCAGTTACACAGAAAAATCAATCAGCCATCAAAACCACAAATCAAAGCTGGAACAAAAATGGAAAACTCTCCCTTCTAAAACCTAAGAATTATTACCAAGGAGAAAAGCCATAGCATCCCCAAGAAGTCCCAGAACTTTACTATTGCTCTTGGTTGCTCATGAAATATTATATAGTTTGGTTCTTTTTAGATGCTGTGGTGATGGAGAATAATACAAAGTTTTAAAGAAAGACAGATTATCGCTATGTTGAATCAAACCATTAATATTTATATTCTTCATGAATAATTTCATGTACTTGTTTGAAAACTTTACAAACATTCCCCACCCTGTGGAAGAAACAGCTGGTTCCCTGGTTTAACAGCAGCGAAATGGGGAGGAAAGACTGTATACTTTGCTCTTTGTCTCAAGATTAGAGTGGAAGGGGCTGTCTCCTGGTTCTGCATGCTGATAGGCACTGGTTGAGCTTCTTGATAGACGACATAATAACAGTGCAGCACAGCACCCTTTTTGGTGTCTGATCTGCATGGAAATACTGGCCCATAAAGTGAAACATGGTTTTGTTTATGTAATAAAATATTTCACAGGTATGACATATGGGTAAGTGCAGAGCAAGGCTGACAGTTTATATCCACGTGTGGAATATAAAGATAGGATTGTACATTCATAACTGCAAACAACTGCTACTGGAATTGTGTTTCCAAGTAGATTGGTTGTTTATCCCCGTTCCTGTGCAACTTGCATTGGGAAAACATCAGTCTTTTTCTTGTAGGTTCTCCTGTAGCCAGTCTCTCTGCATCATCTAACAGACAAAGCTCTCAAATTTCTAAAAATAATTTTTCCATATATATTCTAATAGAGATCTGAAATTTAAATAAAAACCTGTCAGCTACTTATTTGAATTATCATTTCTTAATAAAAAAGTAAAGAAAAAACTCAGTTGTTCCTTCACAAAGGATTCCTGGAATGCTGTTGACAAGATGTCATCAGCATCGTTACGTGTTCCCTTAAATCATATGGCTTTTTTGGAACTGGGAAATTATTTATCTGAATGTTCAGTTCATTTTTACTCCTGAATATTTTCACTTTTTAAAAAGTAGGATTTTTTGTGTTTGCTTTTCTGATTTCATGGTTATGGCATGATGTAGATCAGGTGGGGGTACTAAACACACGAAACCACAAGATGGTTTTAGAAGCATAGTGGCTGATGTCCTAGAGGGAATCCTGTCTTGCAAGAGGAATAATCAGATTTCCTTCTGTTTAATTTTTGAATTTTATCAGTGTCAATTATGTTACAAATTTAGTTGTTATACACTGCCTTTTTAGCCAGTGAACAGAAACACCTTTATCTATCAATAAATTATTTCCATTCCACAAAAGGATAATGCTTTTAATTTAGCAGGTCAGTTAAGTGTTCAAAGTCAGGGTGAGAGGAATCTATCCCCAAAAATTTCCAGTGCATTTAGCTGGATGAAGAGTTACTCATTTTGGTAAATCATGTAGAACCACCTGGAAAAGGTCTTCAAATGCGCAGAAAGCCTCTGGAGACCATTAACCTCATCCCTGAGATGGAAGAGCTCCACAGCTTTTGAGTTTATTATGATTTTCGTGTTCAGATGATGTAGACTGTGCAGGCTGGAACATTTTCAGGGGCGGAACAGAATGTTTGCATAACTACATATATAGAGTCATAGAATCACTTAGGTTGGAAAACACTGCAGAGATCATCGAATCCAACTGGTAATCCAGGACTGTCAAGTCCACCATTCAACCATGCCCCTCTACCATAAGTGAATCTCCTCCAGTGTGTCATAAAGTATTATGGGATTCCTCACCTGGAGGGTGCTTGGTCATTTCCAGTAGAATGTTGGCACCACTCTGTTCCTAGGATTTCTCAATGCAAATTTTCCCCCTCATGCTTGACTATAATGGGGCTATTTCTCATTCTGCCCAAAGTGCATTTTCCCGGTAATGATGCCTTCACTCTCTTATCTATTTTACACACAGACCTTGGCTGTTCAGGGAGTATGGAAGGAGTGGATGAGAACCCCATAATGCCACCATCCACCCAGACTTTCGAGGGTGATTATATTGTCCACAGGGCATAATGCTCTTGCCGTTTTCAGCTTCTCTCTAGTGTCTGAGTTGTCAGCAGGGTAAATTGTCACCTTTCTTCATAAATAAGTAATGGCTTTGTATCAGACCTCAGACCAGTCACAGACCAGTAAAGCTCTAAATAGCAGTGGAACAAAACAGCTGCACAAATGTAAGAAGCTCATGAAATTTCTTCTGGTTAGGTTTCACTTTGACATTGTTTACCCGTCCTTAAACACGAGAAGGGAAGGTCTATTATTTGATCAGACCTAACTCTCAAACAGAGATCTCATTATAGTGGCTTTCAACAGCACAATTGTGTTTTCAAGCTTTGAGAGGTGCAGCAGCTCTTCATTATTACCAAAATGGGAGAGAGAAAGAAGTGGATGTTCATTTCTCTAAAGGCTGAACCCCATTTTTAATGAATCTATGTATCAGGATCCTCATTGGAATTAAAAAAGAGGGAGGGCATCTGGCACTGTAGTGAGCCAGGGAAATCTACAGTCACAAGCACTGCTAATGTTTCCCTGGTACTGCCTTCATTTTGTAATCCATCATATATAAATGCTCCCCTCACAGACAAAATCTTTACTACTCTTTTTTCTTTTCCTCCATTCCTAGTTCACATTTGCAGATGAGATTGGGGTCTTGGGGAATAGAATCTCATTTGAATTCTGAAACCAACTTTTAAGACTAACTCAGCACATCTAGTGCTGAGACAACATCTGATCTGTCCAATCTCTAATCGATTTAACAGGGGTAAGGGCATGGGCAGGCAGGACTTAGGATTTTCCTTCTTATTTCCACTAGCCCTTCTGGGTATTTCAGAAAGCTGCTAAAGTTCACATTCCAGGACAAGGTAAAATGTCTTTGAGGCATGGAGTAGCACACATTTAATGAAGATAGAAAGCCAATCACTTAGCATCAGATGAGGAACAGCAATTTCCTTCAGTCTGGCACTTTGTGTATTGAACAAAATTGCATGAGAGCTTTGAGCACTAGGAGAGCTGTCAAGCGGCCGTTTGTCTGGGAGCTGGAGCAGTCCCCTTGGAAACAGCTTAAACCTTTTAAATGAAAGCATTACAAAATGTACATCTGTGTGTAATATATTGGCCATAGCCTCAACTGTCAGGGGCCGGGCAACACAGTGTTGATATATATTTGTGCCTGATAGTAATTTTCATGCTTACACATGTAAACACAGCCTCCTTTATGGTTGTAGAGTACTTGGCTGCTCGATCAGCAAGCATCATACAAAATGTTTTCCTTAAAACTGGTTCAGCTGGGTTATCTGACCATATAACATATAACTCAAAATTTTTGATACTCCTTGGACTTCTCTATTGCAAATACATTGAGACTTCTTGTTAGATAAGACAAAAGGACAAATTTTGTCACCACATTGAGACAAGACCTAAAGGTTTGGGAGGAACATATGCTAATTAACATCCTTGTTGCCATATGCCATCACCTATTTATAATATTAATCCAAATTCAGAACTTAGTTATCATACCATCATAATAGATATATGAATGTGAACTCTGAGGAAATATTTGTTTTATTCCTTTTTAAAAATAATTTATTTACTCATACTTTTTTCCTGAAAATGGAAATAAATGAAAATGGCTAAAAAAAAAGATAGATAAAAGAATACAGGGATGGTATATATTAAAAAATGCATTCCCTGGGAACATAGTTAGTCTCATGTTCTTACACTGCTGAAAATATGGGGCAGATTGTTCTGAAATCAGCTGTTTTAACATGTAGAACTGCTTTAAGTGAGAGAGGAAGATCAGGCCTGCTTTTTCCTAGTCCTCCCTCACTGTAGGATTCCTTTCATCCTCTCCCTACTCATGTTCTCCTCCAAAGCCTGTTTGCAACTTGTACTCCCAGTAGCCACTTCCTTTAATGAAAAGTAATTCTAAGCGCTGAGCAGATTCCACTTCAGCTTTGACACTGGAAGTGGATTTAAACTATCTGACAGAGCTGGGGACCAGAGCTGATTGGGCATTTTGGCAGTTTAAAACTATTGCTTTTTTTTTTTTTTTTTTTTTTTTTTGCCAGTTGCATCTGACTTTTTTCCTCCTCTCTACTCCCGTCTATTACTTTTTAGTTTCCAGAGTATGCCTTATCCTCTCAATTCTGTCACCATCTTCCCCCAGGAGTATTCAGTAACAGATACTGGTTTTAAACACCAAGACCTTCTCCATACCCTACTCAGAGTCCATCCCATCAAGCATGAATTTGGCCAAGGGATTCTAAATCAACAAGACCACAAGATCAGCTTCAGCCGTCATGATGTGGTTTAGTTGGTATAGAGTATTTGTTGAAAGTTGGACATCTTGAAGGTCTTTTCCAACCATAATGATTCTATGATTCTATTTACAAATGAGAAAACTAGCTGAGAAGCATCTAACTAAATGGAGTACATTGGAGAGCTCATCTTCTGTTGTAGGTACAAAGATGTTTTCTATTGTTTTATATTGAACTCAATGTGATATAATATAGGAAAAAAGAAGTTCCTCAATAAAAATCCTATCCCTCCTTTCCCAGAATAACAATAGGAGATGCACGTAAGAAGATGACAGTAGTGATCTCCATCATGAAATTTTGAGTGCTCTTTTGCTCTTTCTGACTTTAACTCCAGCCCTTCTCTCATTATCCAGGAAAGCTTTCCTATTGGTTTTTTTCTGTGATCAGAAGGAAAGTGATGCTGAATTTTGGGGAAGTCCAATGAGGATTGGTCCAAAGTTCACTGAGGGACAGAAGAGGTGTACTACTGTTTTCCAAGAAGTTTTGTGATGATAGATGGGATTGTAGTTGCTGTTTTGTGGATATTACTCATGCCCTGACAGTGATCCATTGTAATCAAAAGAAACCCACAGCAGCAAAATAAACAAGCATAAAACAGTCCTGTTGTAAGGAAGTGTGAGAGAAAATAGTAGTTATATGACAACTGGGTAGATTTTAGAAGTGGAAAATTGGGAAAGATGCCAGCCCATGATTTAAAAGACAGCTACTGCATGGAATGGGAGTTTATGTATCAGCAGAGCAATCTATCAATTCTCAGTAAAATACTGGGAGTAGTTGAATATGACCAACCTCCTGGGAAGTGTGGTGGGCCAAGTTCAGAAGTGCACTTGGAACAGAAGCCTTGGCTCCACAACACACCTGGAAAGTATGGGTATTTGCTGGTAGAAAGGAACTGTTTTCATTCCCCTTCTCTCTCAATTCCTCCTCCAGCCATAAGTTTTCATAGAATTATAGAATATTTTGGATTGGAAGAGACCTTAAAGATAATCTGATTCCAATCCCCTGCTATGGGCAAGGACACCTTCCACTATACCAGACAATTCAAATTCCTATCCAACCTGGCCTTGAATAATGGGACATCTACAATGTGTCTGGGATATGATTCTCAGTTACTCTGCTTTCCCTGTAAGTAATCTCACCACTTGATTCAGTCTCCCCCAGACAGATACCCTAGCCTCCTGAATAGTGTTCAGCCTGACAGTTTCTGTGGCATCATGGCTTTCTTCTCCTACAGAATAAAAGAGGGGACAGTACAATGCTGCCAGAAGTAAAAATAAAAATTGCTGCAAAATAGCAATAAAATACAGAGTTTACAGACTGAGCTGCTTCTTTAGTAACTATAGACATCAGCAGATTACTTATCTAGCTGGTTGTGCGTGTTTCAAACAACTTCATGGAGAAACATCTTTTGAAAGCAATTAATCACAACATCTCTGTCTCTGACTGAAGACCTGGGGTCTGGGAAAATATTCATCAGACATAGCTCTCAATATTCTTATCTGGTTTTGGACAGTTTCCTCAAAAGTCCACGTTGGTCACTTGAGTTGATGAGTCACTGGTCCAAACCAGCATAGTCATTCCTAGAGGAATCATCTAGACATCTCGGTTTTATTAATAGAGAGAAAGAGAAACATCTTCTGGAGGTGGTTCTCATTGCTCAAGTATAGAAGCAGCCTGGTGACTAACAGCACAAGGACATCTATCTCTGAGAAAGTTATGTCTTGTTCCTGTCATGAAAAAGAGGTGTTAAGAGTAGGACCTCTTCAGATGTTGGGTGCTGGCAGCTGACGAAGGACTAGAGTAAAAGAGATTAGGGATGAGTTTCTGAGAGCTGTGATCATTTCACTTGTAGATTGTAAAGTCTTTTTAACATGAAGTTTTCCCGGGTATAAGTTTGCAAGCTTCCAAGTAAGTGATTGTGTTCTTTTAGATCCTGCTGCAATTGAATGGGGAGAAAAAAAGCTAATACAATGTGGTTTAAGATGAAGGGTATGAGCATTACTAGAAAATACAGCATTGCTTCATTATTTGCATTGCAGCAAGTGACAATAACATTGCATTGCAGCGATGACAAGCCCCAGTTAGAGTCAGACCTCACCTGGAGAGATTTACGACTCTGTAAGAGACCAAGAGAGAGTGAAATTACTGAGGTGATCCAAAAAAGATTACAAAGGAAGTCAGTGGCAGAGCTGGGAAAACGGCTTCTGACTCCCAGGCCACTGCTTACGGCAAGAGACTGTTGTGCTATCAACAAAGACCATGATTTATTCTTTCTGTGCAGTACCATTTATTATTGAACAGCTGTTGTCAGTCCTTTAGTCTATTTGAAAAAAATCTAAAGAAAGGAAAGATCTGTTCTTCCCTGAGAAATGGTTTACAGTTTTCTGGATATGACTACTTTACCTGCCTATACTTTTTCCTTTTCTAATTTCACCTCATCACATTTAATTCTCTGCCTTCAGCAACCCTAAGTAATTCCTACATGAACTACTGTTCAGTAATCTAAAAAGACAGTAAAGTGTGTCTTGACATCCTAACCAAGATAGTAAATATTTAATATAATGCACTCTGTTAGAAGCAAAGTGCAATTAAATGAAAAGTCAGATAAAATGAGTTTAAATGCAATAAATACCAGTTACTATTCAGTGCCGAGAAGTTGCAAGTGTATTTGTTTCCTCTCAGTTAGCCTTATTGGCAGCCTACTTTTTGTGGTTTTGAAATGGCAACAGTCGCCCACATGCAAGCCTGCTTCATCAGGTCTCCTAAAATAATTATTGATATTATTGGCTTTATTGTTTGGCATCCTATTTTTTTTTCAAGTGCAAAAATCTGTGTTGCTGGATTAATTTTTTTCATTATTTTTCGTTTGCCTGAAAAAAAAGTCAGAGAAAATTTGCAATAAATATTGAAAAATTGCTCATTTTTATGAAATAGATTTGGAAAAGAAAATGCAGATTTGATCCAATACTACTTTTAGCCTGCAAGGTGGAAGACTACAAACAGAAGCAAAAACTGGTTTGGTGTTTTCATGTCCACTTTGAACTGGTTGTAGTATTCTTTATTGTCCCATACTTTTAGGTTCACCTAATGCTGTGCTCCCTCCACAAATACCTATGCTTTTCCACTTCATTTAGGGATAATGAATTATTTTTTGTCTACTCATCATCTAAAAGCTGAGGAACCATTGTTTGGAAGAATAATTTTCGTCATGTAATATATGGGTTGGCAATGCTAGTTAAGATCCAGATTAATCTGAGTTAAAGATGGCTTCAAAGCTTTCTAGAACAACTTGTGAAGATTACTGCAGGTTTCTAGTCTTTAGTCTTTTAGAATTTTTGCTAATTTTGACTATGCAAGATCCACTATATTTAGATTTTGTACTTAAAGTAAAAATACTGTCTACAGATAGATGCATTTTTTAACCAGAATCTACAAATAGTGAGTGTGTCTTGCTGTCCAATGAAAGAAGGCAAATAGAATGATAGAACTGTAGAATGGTTTGTGTTAAAAGGGACCTTAAAGATTATCTTGTTCCAGCTCCCCTGCCATGTTCAGAGGCATCTTTCATTAAAATGGCGCTGCGCAATCTGGCCTTGAAAACTTCCAGAAATGGGAAAGTATATTAAGTGCACTAGTTAATTTAATTATTCTGATTTTAAAAGCACTGAAACAAAACCATCTTTTATGTTTTATTCTGAAACAATCACTTGAAAACTATTAGCTTCTTGTATCAGAAATGTAATCCAGATTGCTTTTTCCTGTGGGATGAGGTAGAATGATGGAATGATGAAGGTTTCAAAAGATCTCTGACATGGCCAAATCCAACCTTTGACAAAATACCACTGTCTCCATTAAACTGTAATGCTAAAGGCCATATCTACTCATTTTTTTACTGTATCTACTCAGAGCACTTTTAGGGATGGTAATTCCACCACTTCTCTGGGGAGACTGTTCCTGATATTTCACACATCACGCTTGTGATGTTTGGAGTTTCAGTCACACAAGAGCAGGTTATAAACACAGTGCTTTTCATGGATCACAGTCCTGGGGGACATGACAGACTTTATTTTGCTCTCCAGTGATGATGGATCCTTGTGAAAAAGCCAAAGTTTGGAAAAACTTGTCCCTTTAATAAAAAGCTCATATGGCTGTCTGACTGGTCTGACCATGAACCCGCAGAGTGTCCAGGTGGCCAAGAAACTCAGTGGCATCACGGCCTGTATCAGCAATAGTGCGGCCAGCAGGACCAGGACATTGATTGTCCCCCTGTACTTTTCACTGGTGAGGCCACAGATTGAATCATTCTGTTTTGGGCCCCTCAGTACAAAAAGGACATTGAGGAGCTGGAGTGTGTCCAGAGAAGGGCAGTGGAGCTGAGGAAGGGTCTGGAGCTCAAGTCTGAGGAGGAGCAGCCGAGGGAGCTGGGAGTGTTTAGCCTGGAGAAAAGGAGGCTCAGGGGGGACCTTACTGCTCGCTACAACTGCCTGAAAGGAGCTTGTAGCCAGTGGGGTGTCATTCTCTTGTTCTGGCAACAAGTGACAGGCCAAGAGGAGATGGCCTCAGGCTGTGCTAGGGGAAGTTTAGATTGAGTATTAGGAAAAAATATTTAACAGACTGTCCACATTCTATGAAGACATCCTCCTTCCTGGAAGTGTTCAAAAAAGACATGGATGTGTCTGTCCATGTATGGGACATGGCTCTAAGGAATACATGGCAGGCAGTGGTACTAAGGTGATGATTGGGCTTGTTGGGCTTAAAGGTCTTTTCAAACCTTAATGACTCTATGATTCTATTCTACTACTGCCCACAACATCCAAATGCACCATTAATGTTAATATTCTGGAATTTGCTCTCACATAGAATATTTTAAACTCTTTTTCATACAAAGCAGTCATTTTCAGTAATAAAATCACCATTCCTAAGATACTATCAGTTTTTATACTGTTAATTAATTCAAGGAGATGTGCTGACCTGTGTCTGGATGCCATGGTCTGTCATTAAAATTGCTTTGTAGTTACAGTTAAATACACAGAATGGACATTGCTGCTTTTGCTGCTTTCACTTAGTTCTGTACCCTTCATTTTGAAACTCATTCTACCATAGTCTCATACAGCGGCCTATATCAGGATTTTTTAAAAAATATAAGGTGTCTTGCAATCAAACAGGATTTTCCCAACATTTCTGAATGAGATATACTTTAAAAGAATAACTTTTTCCCCCGATTATCATCCTCTTGAAATTATGTACTCATTGATAGATACTCAGCCCTCATACTGGAGACTGATGCATAAACTTGAAGCTTAATAAAGAGTTACTTTGAGGAAGTACATACAGGAGTGGAGTTTTGCTTGCATCCATGTGGGAACTGTAAGGACAGCTTTACAGTAAAGATTGCCACTGAAATCAATAGGAACATGGTGAAAGAAGAGGGAATAAACTTTCTGAATAGGGCATTGTTACTGCATAGTCATTGTTCATTTTAGCACCACATATTAATAAGGTATTTGTTGCTATCACTGCAACAGAGAACTGGTTTGTTTTCTACAACATTTCAGGTGTTAAAAAGATACACAGCTTACATTGTAAACGTAATTTTTTGAGACTAGTGAGAAAGCAGGAGCCCACTGGCTTATAAAGCTGCTTAGTACATTGAATTTGATTAATTTTTAAAAGTGTGGGAAATGGCAGTGGATAACAGAAGACCCCTTCTAGGATCAGGAAAAAAAAATGTTTAATATGCTACTTCAGTTAATTCCCTGGAGGATTAGGTAGAGAGTATAATTAAGGTTTCAGATCTTTATGGAATGTTCCATGTTGTTAAACAAACAGTAAAAATCATAGCTATTCCTATAATAAAACTTAAAGAGATTTCCCATGTTGAAATAAACTTAATGTACGGTATCATATGGTGGGCAAGTATCTTCATATTTGGTAGGTTTAATGGGATTCAGGGACTATGTTATGGCAGAGCTTGAGAAGCCAGGTTATGGTCAGAATTTCACCTTCAGCTCTTCAGTTTTTAATAGATTTATTAAGTTAAAAAGCTGTGCAACAGTTGGCTGCAGCAGTTATAGTTGTGGTAAACTATCTTAACTTTTCTTAGTGAAATGATGCAAGAAACACTTGAAGACTCTTCTGTATACCATTGAGAGAAATATCTCCTACGTAAGTTTTTAAGGTAGTAAATATATGAGAGGGGTGGTTTATTTTTTGTGCTGCTTCATTTATTTTTTTATATTACCACTATATACTGAAATAATGAATATCATGTTTGTAATGGCACTGAGATGCAATTTGATAATGAATAGCAGCAAGTAGAATACTTGAGATTAAATTACAGTGGATGAAAGATATCAGTAGGCATCTGTCGCAGGACTTGAAATGAAAAAAAATATTTAGAACAATTATTCAAAAACTGGATAAAGAATATAGTACTCAAGTACTATTTTAACTGCCTAGAAATCTGCTGGGTAAAACTCACTGTTAAAAATGGATCATCAAAAATATTCTTAAGTTACACAGATGAAAAAATTTATGATGTGAGAAAACAAAAACTAAGTATAAAAAAGTTTTTATGTTTTGATATTTTAGTAGATAGAAAAAAAATGAAATAGTAAATCAAGATGTCAAAGATGTCCACAATGATCTGCTGTTGTTTGTTGCTGTTTACATAGCTACAGCCAGGTCTACTGGGCTCACTCCATGTCCATTGAAATGAAACAAACATTTCTAGGGTGTAGCTTGTTAAACTTGATTTTGATGCATATTTAGGGATGAGACTAGTTGTAACCTGAACATGTCTGTTTTTTAATTCCTTTGACTGTGGAAGGTCTTAGACTTGTTCAGGAGTGGATTGTCTACAGTTAGTAAGATGATTGCATTTTTCTTTCTGGATAACATGCAAAGCTAAGAGAGAGCTCCAGTGCTGCCTTTTGGCACTCTACAGGCAGTCACACTGACAAAAAAATGCGTGGTCCAGCAGTGGACATGGGTGTAGTGCCCAACTGAATCAATGCAATATATAAAAGCATAAAAGGACTGAAATACTCTGATCAAATCCTGTCCAAATCTTAATAAGGATCTTCCAACTTCTGCCTTGAAATAACAAACTATGTTTAATTATTAAAAAAGAGTGCAAGGAGAATGGGACACGGCATAAATATGTGCTTTAACTAAGAGAGTGAGATCTGACCTAGAAAAATGTAGGCTAATAAATCAGAGAGGAAAATAATCTAAAGCACAGTTATTAAGTCAGACAAAGATACCTGGAAAGTGGAAATGTCAAAGGAGGCCTTTGGGTTTTAGTGGACAGCAAATGATATATCTGCATGCTGCAATGCTAGAGGATTACAAAAAGAGATGTTGTGACTTTGCTCTGTATGTGCAGTGTTGTCATTCCTTTGTCCATAGGGAGGTGATTTTTTTGCTGTACAGCAGTGATGAGATTGCACCTTGAATATAGTGATGGATGTTGACAAATTGAAGGGAATTCCAAGAACAGCAGCAAAAATCATTAAGGGGCTGAACAACCTGACTTGGTAGGAAACAGAAAGTCATGCTCTCAGAGGATAAAGGGAAAAGATTGTTTCTCTTATCCCAAGGTGACAAAGACAGGCATGATGGGATTATGTTAAACAAAAGAAAATTTGAGCTGCAAAGCAGGAAGAAATTCCTGCTGCAGTGTGACTAAGAAATTGCTCATGCATATGGTCAACTATTTACTGATAGAAGGAGATGTCAGCAGGAAAAGCTGAACAGAACTTAATTTGTTCTGGCATTTGTGCAGTTACCTCTTTTAAATTTAAATGAAATCAAATACAGTAACCTGTGTTTTCAAATTGTGCATTTTGTGCATCTGATGACATGAGGTATCCTGCAAGTATCTGGTTTGTTGCTAGTTGTATTAGACATATAATTAAAGTTATTTTCTGAACTTCTGTGGGTAATAAACATTAACATTAATACCTTGTGATTTTCTGCCACCTTCTACTGATGTTCCAACACAGTGGTTTTTGAATTGATTTCAGCCTTTTAGCTGATGGGCTACATGTGTATGCCCTTCTGTTCAGCAGAATAAGTTAATGTTTATCCAGCCATTGTGCAGGCTTTTTCACTGGTACTATTTTGTATTTTTGATAATGCAGTGGTGATACAGTCTTCCAAAGAAAAAGTGTTTTAATGTGCAAAATGCTTTGTAAAAACCAGAACTCATAGTGCAGGCCAGGTTGAGTGGGGCTTCGAGAAACTTGGTCTAATGGAAGGTAGTGGAAGGTTGGAACTGGCTGGTCTTTATGGTCCCTTCCAACCCGAGCCGTTCTAGGACTTCATGGTTTCCTAAGAACCATCAAGAGCAGGGTAGAAATTGCTGATTTAAAGTGCTTTCCTGTGTGAGCCTTTCAGACACCAAAATTCTATAAATACACAATTAGAAAAATAATCAACATACCTAAGTTGAAGATTGCAAGAAGGTGGCATTTACTGAACAAAAATGCACCAATGTTAAAAATTGGAAGGAAGCAGTGAGCAATTTGCATTGAAAAGAATTTACAATCTCTGTCACTTGCACTGAGCTCAAATGCCTTTCTAATGCATAATGTATTTTTGATTGTGTAGGGATGTATAGCATAGAGTACTTAAAGACTACTTGCTAAGAGGTTTCACTAAAAAAATAATTTACTCAATTAACGACAGAAGATTTTAAACCACTGAGTCACTTTCAAGCCTTTTGAGTAGGAGACTTCATCAGATGCTCCATAGAAGAGGGGAAATTGCAGTGGCAAGGGGTATGGATTAGTAAGTCTTCTAGCCATAATTTCAGTTATTTTGTGATGAGGCTTTTTCACCACATTCCACTCATATTGTACTCCCTACACAACTAGAGTATATGGCAAATTATTGAGGAATGTTATTTCTTTTGCTGTTTAGTTCTGAAAAATTAATGATGATCAACTTAAAATCAGTTGACAGGAAATAGAATCTTAATGCTGTTAGAACTTTATGGAATATTCGTATGCTTTTTTATCTCATAATCTGTTAATCTGCTTTAATACTTATGGATAATGATCGTTATTATTTCTCACTGCCTCCTTCCTTTCCCTTGTCAACTGAATCAGTTTCTTTAAGAATAAATAAACTAATTTCTGTAGGCATTTCTGAAGTGTGTATTTGAGAGGATCATCAGGTGAATGTCTGACACATCATAAATTTTAGGTGTAAGCATCTCAGGAATTTCTTTACCCCACTACCAAATGTAGGGCTGGAATCAGATCTGATCTGGAAGGGAAGGAGGCAAGGGACAAGGATCTGCTCCACAATTCCTCTTGCAGTCACACAAGCAGTAACTAGGGTGGACTGGGCAATGCCCTGAAATGCTTGCCAGCCTCCTACAGTAAATCTCCTCCTTTACAAAGCGATTCCATGGTTAAAGGACTTTGATTCACAGGCTCCTGGCATAAGCTGAGTTGGAAGAGCCCTACAGGGATCACTGAGTCCAGCTCCTGGCTCTGCGCA
This sequence comes from Calcarius lapponicus, assembly GCA_039654755.1. Lineage (NCBI taxonomy): Eukaryota > Metazoa > Chordata > Aves > Passeriformes > Fringillidae > Calcarius > Calcarius lapponicus. The sequence goes on along the minus strand of CM077462.1, from coordinate 60,043,085 downwards.
GCACCATTCCCAAGAGTCACACATGTTCCTTACAGCATCGTGCAAACACTTCTTGAACTCTGTGAGGCTGGTGCTGTGACCACTTCCCTGCGGCTGTGACAGTGCCCAGCCACCCACTGGGTGAAGAGCCTGTATCTTATGTCCAGCCTGCACCTGTGCTGACAGAGCTTCAAGCCATTCTTTTGGGTCCTGACACCACAGAGAAAAGATCAGTGTTGTCCCTCTTCCCCTCACAAGAAAGTTATGGACTTTCAATTTACAATGAGTTAAATTCAAGTTCTAGCAGTCTTCATGCAAATCTGATCTGTACTTTCCAGTGTACTGTCATTATTTACTTGAGGAGTTACTGTAATAAGGTGTTTCTTTAGCTTATATTTTAACTGAAAATCTTTTACTTACTCTAAAAGAGGGAACAAGAGGCTGTGCAAGAGTGTGCAAAGGGGTTCTGCAGCCAAGATGACTAGGACAAATTTAGTGGACCTCTTTCATTAGCTGTGAAGGTTATATCCCATTGACTTCTGTGGCACTGCACCAACATAATTTAAAGCACAATTTGTTCCAGTAAAGTTGGATTTCATCTCCTGCTGCAGTTGTTCTAGCTTCTAAGCCATTTAGTAGTGTGAAGAATTGTCAAAGTTTTGCTGGTGTGATTGGTTGTGATTTAAGATTCTTTGTGCATTTACTTTCTGGTTCATAAATGACTATTAAAGGAAGGCAACATAGGAAAGGTTCTTTGATTTCATTTGATTATGGTTTGATTCCGTGCCTGGTAATTTCTAAAGAAATGTTCTCACACGCTCTACGTGTCTCAAAATATTTAACTTAAAAACATTTCCTCCATTTTGCAGTTCAAAAGGTATTTTACACTCAGTGATCTTGGAAGTCTTTTTTCACCTGAATGATTCTATGAATCTACATCTGGGCTCCCTCTGGGTTCTGGTTAGATGTAACTCCAGAGTTAGGTTTCACATGTAAGATAAACATATTCAGGTAGAATACAGGAGAAATAACAGCTTTTCATAGATTTGGCCCTGTTAACTGTAGCTAAACTACAGTTTGTTTTACAAAAAGTGAGAAGATAGTTCTTTCACCAGAAAAGGCCAAATTACGTACTTGAATGGGTTCTGGTAAGAAGAAGGGCATTTTGATGCACTGGTTTCCTGTTTCCCAGGGCATATCGCTGCCCCACATTTCTTTATGTAGAATTATAGAAATGCTGGCACCTTGTATACTCATAGCCAAATGCCATATGGGACTTCCTAACATTAATTGAAAATCTAATTAATATATTTTTCTAATGGCACAGGAATTCATCTGAATGTCACTGCTAAAGAACTTTAAGTCTTGACACACACCAAATAGCCTTAGACAAATCTAGTAACTGTGAGTTCAAAACACTTTGTTGTCATCCAGTGCCAGAAAAGCAGTGCTGCCTGTTATATTTAGATGCAGACAGATTGAACTCTTGTAGCTGAACCAGTACCATGTGGTTTGGTCCCCTAGTTGAAGAGGTAGACCAGCTCCTGTTTTTGTTGTTGTCATTGCAACATTAAGCTCCAGGAGGTTTTGTTTTATTGCTGGCCTATTCCCCAGATGACTGTTTTCAAGTGGAAGGGGAGGTAAATCTGACAAGAAGGCAATAATTCATAGAGAAAATGACAGTGATAATGAAATGCTGCAGTGGTGGAAAGATTTCCACAGCAGAAATGTGCAGCCTGGCTCACCTGCTGGAAGTTCATTGTCTTCAGTGTGGCTCCTCGAGACATGACTTTGGCCCAGTGCATTTTTTTAAGCATGAGAACACTTTGCTATTTCAAAGCTCTTACTTATTTGTAACATTGACCCGAATCTAAATAGTTGTTATGTGAATCAGATTGTAATATCTAATGATCCAAGTGCTGTAATATGAACATGGTGCTTGGCGAATTGCACTGTGTCTTGCTGGTTTGCATGGGTTGGTCTTCTGGCAAAGTCACAGGAAAATGAGAAGAACATTTCCATAACAAGAACCAAGGACTTAAGTAAACTTGGTTTTCCCTGTCAGGTCATTCACTCTAAGGAAATAGGTAGAGGGCAATAATTCTTCCATGAAACCAGGTAACAACCTTTTAATAAGCGTCATTAAGTCTTTAGGTTGAAATAGGAGGCTATCCACCCTTTTATCCCATATTATATTGCCCAAATTCCTCTTTGCCATCCTCACTGTGGTTAGATGAAAGCCCCCTGTTTTCATATCGATCACTAAAAGCACTTTCCCCTCGTACCAGTTCACTGCATCACTTCTAAATGCAGTTCATCTGATCTCTTTTACTTTGGCTGCTGCTCATTCAGGGCTACAAAAACTGTATTTTCAGACAGGTCTTGGAACCAAATGATCATATTTCTTACCTCATTCCAAGGGATAACATTAGGATCTTTGTTTAGGTGGGATTCAGAATAAAAATAAAGCTCTTTTTGCTTTCCCATGCATGCCCACACACGTGCACACCCATATGTATATACACCACTCTTTCTCCACAAGGGTTATTTGAACCCAGAACAGTAGACATCTGTGTATGTTTGTGCTTATTTCTTTTCAGTAACACACTTTCCAAATGCTAGCTGCTGAGGGAGTGTAACTGAACTGAAATGTTAACCCATGTACAACCTAAACTCTGCAGGGCTGGGGGTTGAATGATTCTTGGAATTATTCTTTCTCACTGGCAAAGAAATGTTTCTCTTTGACAAGGAAATTATTCAGGCAACAAAGTTTTTGGCTTAGGAATTATGAAGAATTTACTTGTAAATAGCTCTAAGCTTATGTTGCGCTGTTTGCCTTCAGTAACTTGCATGTGGCTGTAGATCTTCTTTCCACATGCAATTTCTGTATGTATGGAATTTTACAAGCGTGAGACTTAGTGGAGCACTTCCATGTCTGTTTTTTTCTTCTTCTCTTTTATCCCTGCCAGACCAGCACAAAAGAAATCCATATTCTAGCTTGAACGAAAACCATCCACGGTGATAAGAACCAGCCTCACGTGCCAGATAGATTGGAAAATCAGGCTAACATTTTAGGGGACTGTTCCTGCTCTAAAGTGAAATGACAGGTGTAGACCCACACCACAGGCTGGATTTTATGAATGTGCATCAGCACAGTATCTGCATGTTCAAAATATCTGTCAGTGTTCAAAGCAGTCTGCAAGCTGCAAGGTAAAAAAAAAACAAAACAAAAAACCACCAAAAACAAACCAAAACCAAATACACAGAAAACTTGGGTTTTTTAATAATATGACCTTTCCATAATCTGAGTCTGGCCAGTCATAAGCAGTGATTTCCCCTATCTTGTTTACATTAATATTCCCCTTGTTAGTGTTCCCCATTTTATGCTGACACAGGCAACACTTTCTCTGCTCTTTTCCTTGGGAGCAAGCAGATTTTAATTTTGTCTGTTACCTTGGATTACATTGTCAGTAAATGAGAACACTAACTCCTGGCCAGTCTTCACCCTCCCTTCCCTTCCTTTCTCTTCCCACAAGATTTAATTGATCGGTTTCATCATATGCAGCTTAACCTTATGCAAGAACATGAAACAGCATATGGTTTTCATCCCAGAAAGATAATTAACCCCCAGGTGATTTCAGTCAAGTGGCAAGAAAAAAAATATAGTACGGTTGTTTTTGGAAGGGACAAGAGAAGGAGGAAACAGGGAAATTATGTAACCTCTGGTAGCTTTTTGAACTTTGAGCCCTGAAATCTCAGTTTTCGTGAACACACTCAATCCACTCATTATGGGAAAACTGAAGCATGTCTCAGGGTCCCTTGATCATGAAATTGATTCCCTAGGGCATTAGTGTTCACACTGCTTCCTACACCAGCTAGCCAGTTGCTTATTCAGCAAAGAATTCTCACTCTTGTTGGCAGATCACAGATGCCCACCTCTCCCAGTCAGTGTTTGGATTTAGAGAGTTAGTATGGTTCCTGTCTTCCCTTCATTCCTCTGGGGAGACTAACTCCATGGTATTCCATTGGACCTTCACTACAAATTGTTTTAGTTGGTCTCCTCTTCCCATTGGCAAGTTATAAACTAGTTTTTATGTTCATTCCCTCTGTTTTATGCTTTTCTTTCTGCGACATTGCATCTGTGCTACACTGGCTGATGTATGATAGGAAAAGGGCTGTTACATTTGTACATCAAATTCTATATCCATAGTTTGCCCTACACAGTCAGAAAATATTTGTAGGCTTTACATCGGATAAAGGTCATCTTCTGAAATGCAGAGGTGCAGAAGAATCTTCCTGAGTCTGAAGACGGATTAGCTGCAATGATCTTTACTATGGTTCATTTCTTTTGTAGAAGGAAGAAGCTCCACACATTTGGGACAGGTTTACTGTTGCTTAACAAGAACTGTGAATCATGTCAGTGCATTGTAGCTGCAGCATGGGAAATTTTGAGCAGGAGCTGAGGTACTGGAAAAATTTCAGGGGAGTTAAGAAGCAAATACCTAAATGCTTCCTCCTTAGTCTGCCACCAGCTTCAGGAAGGAAAGATGCAGAAAACCCCCACATTTTTCTTAAAAAAGTTTAAATGGGAGACAGAACTCCAGGTGTGTCACTTGCCTGCTAAGGGTAGGATGACATGAAATATGAAGCTGTCAAGCGGAGAGAAGAACTGATCCAAATCTGGTAAGTCTAACATATTGAGCTCAACAGTTTTGATTCCCTTCTCTCCAGTCCCATCAGCCACACTTGCAACTCAAGTGTTTATGCAGCACTGGCCCATCAGCAGCCACCCCTCTCCTGTGAAATGGTCCCCACCAAATGCTGTGGAATGGCAAATGTTTAGTCCTGGAGACCCGTGCTGAAATGAGACCTGCTTGGTAGCACATCTTTTTCAGGTGCTACTTCATTCAAAATCTTACATTCTCATTACTCCCACTGATTCTCACTGGCTCTCCTGCTGGAAGGGACAGTTCCTCCTGCTGGAGGCCTGGGAGGGACAATTTTTATAAGTCAGTCGTCCAGCTACCAAAAAGTCACAGAGACAAGGTGGTATATTCTGTCCTACATCAGGTGATTGCTCTTACATCTCTTGTAAAAGCATTCCACACCCATTTGCTAGATTTCCATCTTGGAGACTGAACACGTTTGAATGAGTGAGTCCTGGCAAACATTTCAAGCACCTGCCTTGCTTCTGGCTGAATGCTGAGCATTCATACGGTTGGGCTGTTGCATGGTGTCTTTCAGGCTCTGAAATCTTGGATCTGTTGAGATGGTTCTCCTGCAGCTCCATGGGATGCTCCTTTTGTCACCAGCCATCTGCTGGTTCCTTTGGCTATGCAGGTATAAAGTGTGCATGCCAGCCTGACTGGTGTCAGCACTGAAAATTCCCCAGTACTGTGTGCAAACAGAAGGCTCTGTTCCAAGTTTGAGGAAATACTGTATCATTCTGAGGAAAACTCCCCATGCCCCTTGGGGGAGAAAGAAAAAAACAATTCTCCTTCTTGTCAAGATCAAAAGGGGATAGAAGGGTGGGAAAAATGTCATTTATAGTAGGATGAACACATAAATAGCTAACAAGCTGTATGGAGAGGGCTGTTGATAACATCAAAATCTGTGTATATCAAGTGCAGGCAAGGTAGCAACATGTGACCACAAGGTACAAATTGTGTTGGCAAGATGGACTTGACCCATAGGATCCTCTTTGAGTTCCATGACATATTACAGTATTACTTTTGAGCTCTTCCTTCAATGAAATGGGTCACAGAACCACTTATTGGCAACTCAAGAAGTAGGTGAAAGGCAATTTTGAAAGAAACAGTTTGTTTCTACTAGTTTGAACATGCGGTCAGTATTCCAGTAAAATTATCTGTGTTTTACTTTCTCCATTCTCATGCAGAGTTATTGGAGTGCCAAATAGGGTCAAATTGTTTTACAGAAGAGTTCACTTAACTGCGGGGGAATTCTGCAGGTACCATATCAAACGGTGGCCCCAGGTTACTTCACATTCTCAGCTGCATGCAAGAAAATTGGCATGAGGTTCTCCTAGGATTGTATTCTTCTTTGCAGGGTTAAATGGCTGGAAGCAGTAGCCAGTTACAAGTATTTTGGCTTTTGTGTGAGTACATGGAAGAGCCCAGAACAGAAACTAAGGAATTCACTACTGTGGCTTTGTCTCATGGACTCAGAACTACAGAATATCACAGAGGCTTGAAGGGAGCTTGAAGATCATCTAGTCCAACACACACCGCTCAAAGCAGTGTCAGCCACAAGAGCCCAGGGGTGTGTCCACTCATGTTTTCAATGTTGCCAAGCATGGAGTCTCCGCAGACTTTCTAGATAAACTGTTCCACTGTTCAAGTGCTGTGCCCCCAGTCCAGAAGCTTTGCAGGATTAACGTGTTTTCGTTTCTCTGTTGTTGATTCTCTAATACAGAAGACACATCTGTGTAGAATAATAATGTTTAGTCAGTAGACCAAAAAGCTCTCTTTGCCAGCCTGACAGGTTACCAAGCCTGAGTCAGGGAAGTATTCATAAATAATTGAGTTTTCTCAGATGAACCAGTGTGACTCTTGGCCTCAGTATTATTTATCTTATTTAATAAAGGGTGTTCTGGGGAAACATTCAGAATCAAGAAGAGTTTTGTTAATGCTGAAGGACAGTACTGGTATCATAGCCAATTAATGTGCCTGTTCCTACTGATGATAAATGGGTCTGTCGTCTGTTCATCTGGCGTTGAGCCTTGAGCCTTACATAATCATTTGTGGCTATACCCAAGGGTTTTGATAGCTAATGTTTCAGCTTTTACAGATCATCAGAATTTTTCAAGAAAGATAGATTTGGTAAATAGTAGTCTGCAGTAGTCTGGAGGTGGAAAACAAAACAATATTCAGAGGATAAGGTCTGTAAAATGGGCCAAAGCTTGTCTGAGGAAGAATCTTTTCAGTTCTATTTCAAAGTTTAGGGATAGGGAGAAAGAAAAGTGTGAAAAAAGAAAAATGTATCAAAGGAACTCTGGTGAATCCAGGCTGGCTTAGCCTTCATGGGTTAATAGATAATTCGAAACTGCTGTTTTCAGTGGCTCTGAAATTGCAGGAAGTGGTTTGAGGCCAAGAGGGAATAATGACTCCAGGAGACATAATTTCTAGGGAGGAACTGAGGTCCTGCAATTCTGCTTTGGAGGAAACACAAGCCACAGAATGAAATTCCTTGCAGTTTCAAGGTTAGCAGAGAAGCTGATGGCTGGAAGAGAGAAATCTGAGGAGGGAAGCAGAAAATATGAAATTATCTCGGTGTGTCTATGTATCTGCAATGTTGTACCACATTGCCAAGCCTTTTGTCCTTTAGCCAAGAATCTGAGCTGAAAACCCCTTTTGTAATGTCCTTCCAAAATGCACCACAGCTCTCCAATTCCAAGTATTCATGTTAGTTCAACATGGAAACGTTGGGATATGGGTTTTGAAATGTTTTAATGATCACTGTCCTCAGATAGATAATGGACAGGCAGAAGATAGAGGGAGGGAGGGAAGGAGGGAGGGAGGGAAGGAGGGAGAAAGAGGCTCTGCTCATTTGACATTTCCCCTGATAAGAAGACAGTGATGGCCATGCACAACTTGCACCACTCTCTTTGCCACTTCTGATGGTTTTCTATCAAAAGACTTACATCTAAGAATCATGGTCAAAGGGAAAAGCACGTCTTTACAGATTGATCCCACCAAAGCAGCAGAGGCACAAGAGTTAGCTCAGTCTAAATTTAATCTGCCAGTCTCCCTGGAGTCAGTGGAGAGAGGCACCTTCACAGGGCAATTCAGAGAAGGAATCTGACTGCAAGGGCAGCATTAACCTTTATGACTGTTCTGCTTTTGCCAAGAGTCAATGGGATCAATTCATAGCTGAGTGGAGAAGACTTATACCGGCTAAGAAGCAGTCCCAGTATCAATAAAACTACCACAGTGTGTTCTCTGTATCACAGAACTGCCATATGTCTCCACTTATGGGGATTGGGTATGGGGCTGTGGAGGGAATTGCTTTTCTGGGCAGGTTAATGTAACAAAAAGCGGACCGCTCTGCAGCCATTAATCTCCCTAAAGCCCATAGTCTCAGTCCTCCTGTGCTGTACTCTGTGCTGTGCTTCATTATGGAGTCTTTAAACACCTCAGCTAAAGAGAGAGAAAGTAATTTAAAAAGAAAACACAGCTTTGGCTCCTTTAGTTGGATTTTTGGAGAAGTAAGGTTCCTCTTGGGTTAAACTTCTTAGACTTTTCTAGTTTTGTTTATATTGTATTACAAAGGCCAAGTGCTGTTGAGTAGACACCCAAAAAGAATGCCCAACATTAGAATATTTAATAAATCAAGAAAAACTAAGGTATGTAAAATTGTGAGTTTTAAGTATTAGAGCATTTTTAATATTTTTTATTTTTTCCTATTTCCAGTTTAGTAATAAAATTGGATGGTCATGCTCTTATTTTTAATAATAATCTAGCCTACAGTACTTTAGGAACTACAGCTTCAAGAAGAAAACATAAATGAATGGTTATGGTGTAAAACCTGCTTTTATTTAATACCTCGGAGGTTTGGTGAAGGGTTGTTTGGGTCTTTTTTATCATCCAGAGGTATCCAATAACAATTTTCTTTATTTTAATTATGTCTGGAATATACTGCTCATTGTAAACAAAACACATAGTTATATAACGTGCATATTTTAGCTCAGGGATTTGAAGCAGTCTACTGGGCTAGGACACATGCTCTGTATTTCCATTTATTTTCTCATTGAAGTTTTTCAGGACATCTGAGATTTCTTTGAATAATCTCAACTTTCTTTTGTGACTTTTCCATATCAAAATAATATTATAAATACATTTATGAGCTCTTGGTGGAGTAAAGAGTTACTGTTTCTGATAGTTGCTTCACTGCTGTAAATCAATACACTGCTACTTACATCAGCCAGGCTACTATTTACCCCAGCTTGAACATCTTCTCCTTCAGTTCCAATATTAACTCAGTTAAAAATAGTAGTTTTATATTTAAACCTCTGCTTCCTGAACTGACAGTAGGTGGGCCAACTTGTAACATGATCAACATTTACAGCATTATCTCTACTGGAATTTATGCCAGCTCCTAACAAACAAAACATAATGGCTTTCTGGAATCCCACTGCTTTAATTTTTACAAAAAGGCAATATTAATTAAAGAATGAAAAATATGAGCTCTGGTATAGCATGCATACATGTGCATAAGAAGCATACTAGACAAAATTTTTGGTATCTTGTTATACAACACATTCCCTGAAAGTACTTCTGGAAAAGGGTGATGTGCGGGGCTTGTATGTGGGGAGTAGCAATAGTGAGATGGGGGATCACAGAATCCTGCTGTCAATGCATAACTTGTGATTTAGTGCAAAGTTTAGTTTTACAATAAACTTAGAGACATTTGAGATGCCCCAAGCTGTTTTAGATGCCCAAGCTTATTTAAGAGACTGGCAGAGAAGATGCAGGATTTGCAAGAAACCCATGTCTTTCTGGACAGCAGCTGAAGGACAGTCAGAAAAACTAGGGCATCTCTAGTTGCACTGGACAGTTTTATGTGGACAGCTGAGCGGGGCTGCATCTTGCATCTGCAGTCACAACCTTTCAAGCTATTTTTTGATAACACTGAGGGGCATGCTAATTGTGACCTATCAGAACCTGTTTGCCCTTAGCAAGATCATATACTGGCTCATTTTCTGTGCTGTGCCACACATATTAGTGAGTGTTGTCACTAAACAGAGTGACATTACCCAGTGTGTCTCATGGTAAATATAGATTCAAGTACCTCTAAAACTGAGAGTTGTCTTCAAGTCCCCATTAAATATAGAGCTGCTAAAAAAAGTGCCCAGGACACTACTGAGTGAAGGTGTCTGAGCAATATGCAGTACGGGACTGAGATGGTAATTTTGATGATCTGTGTTGGAGCAGTTGGACTCATCCAGGTGTCAGACACAGGAGTGTCTCTTCTAAATTTCTTCCAAAAAAGCAATATAATCTGCAAAAACCTACAGCATCTTAGTGTTTAAAAAAACAAACAAACAAACAAATATGCTTTATTACCAGCATTAAGCATAAAATATAGACAGAAAAGGAAGAAAACGTGCAGGTAGAAAGTTTGTCCCATGAAAAACATCCTGCCTCTTTCTCCATTCTTAAACGTGTTCGTGCTAACTTAGACCCAGTTTCATTCCATTCAGCTTGAAGCACCTCACATTTAATACACTCCTTATCCAGCCTTTGAGACCACATCTAATGTGTGAAGCCACCAGTGGATGGTGGTATGATGTGCGTATCTTGGGCAGGAACAAGCCTGGAACATGTTACAACTATTCCTGGGGAAATCAAAGCATGGGAAGGCAGCATGGACATGGCTGGCCTGTAGATATGGAGGTAGTTACCCATTTATCCGTATCAATACAGTCATTAAAGAAAGGTACCAATTACTGTCTGATGTGATAGCCTGGCTTCTGATGGAGGTACTCTGGCAGATAGAGGGAATCTGGGTCTTATTATCCTGACAGCTGCCATGCAGACAACCTGTACAAATCCATGCCAGTCTTGTCTGACACTCAACACCTGGCTCCTTTTCTATAGTGAGGATGGCTGGACCATTGCTGTGGTGCACTGATTTTTGTGGATGGTGATCACAAAAAGGGAATTGAGAAGAGACCACCCGAGTTATTCTGACACATGACTTCAGTGCTTTCTATTCTTAGACAGATGAGGATCTGAAATATGTAAGTACACTATCATTGCTTTTTAGATTTATTTGTAAAGATGAGTCAAAGAAGTAAAACTCTTAATCTATCATGGGTGTGGTATTTAGACATTTATAATTTTCTTTTGATGTGTGTTTGTATTGGAGTTGATAAATCAAGATTGTCCTTATGATATTTTAAGCAGTGTTATTTATCTCCATCCTTGTTTTTTTTTAAAGAAATGGAAAGAGCAGAAACCATGAAATTATATTTGCAGTGTCATTTAAATTTATTGTCTAATAAATAGTGATCACTTGGAAAATCCATTTTTTTCCTGTGCTGTTAACAAGAGGTTTAACCAAAGTGATTGAATCAAGATGAGAAATGATCCCAGGTTCCTGAAGCTTGAATAAATGATTTTGTCAATGTTAATATGCTGGTCTGGAAGTTCATTTGAAGTATCAGAAATAACCTAAATATAATTTCATGGCAGCTCATATACTACTTAGCATAATTTATTCCTTACCATGGAACCTCCATTCCCTGTGTTTTATCAGCATTTCCAACTCACCAAATACCTACCAACACTCAGCTCTTTACTCCTGTACACTCCCAGTTCAAGTAAAGATAACACTTCTTTTTTTCCCACTAAATAAATTCTGTATTGAAGTACAACTTTTTCTTGACTCCCAACACTTTTGTTGAATGAGAGCAACCAAAATATCACGTGGATATACTATTTCTGATTCATCTAATGATGTTGCATAAGGTGCCTTTTAGATCTCTATTGTCTCCCATAAAAAATGTTTGTGTGCAACAGTTAATAACTAGAACTTGTCAGCTGCAGAGTGCTGTATCTCAGTTTTACAAATGAGTGTCCATCCCAAAACATTTCAGAGAGAACAAAAGAAATTTGAAATGTTCCTACATGAACCAAGACTTCAGTGAGCCATAAAGATTTAGAAACACAATTGGGTTTATTTCTACAACTTGAAGCCAGGAACACTGTACTTTAAAGTACAGAAACCAGTCAACAAGATTTGTAATGTACTTGTAAGGACAAGGCTGAGTCCTATGACACTTCTGGTTTTGAAATTCATCACAGGAGAATATTTTTACTCAGATAGGGTTCAAAGTATAGATTTATGTCTCAAGAATGTACTGGTTCTCCTTCGGTTTTAAGCAATAAGCATAAGCTTATATATGTTTTCTTCCTCCAGTCCAGGTCATAAAACATATTTCAGATTATTGTGTTTATATCGTAATGAGACTACTCTGAATTCTTGCAGCTTTGGGCAAGTTTTGAAGCATACACATTGTACCAGTGACAGGCAGATTGTTCTTGAAAGGTCTGATCTAAAATAAGTGTATTTTAAAGAATATTTTGATTTCTGACTATAGCTGATTGGTTTGGTAGAAATTGGTGTAACAACAGTGCCATGATATCAAAACCCTTGTTCATATGGAGGTTCCCAGAGGTATTGCAATAAAAGGAACTATAGCCTAGGCATCTTCACTGCACTAGAGGGAGAAAACAAGGCTTTTCAGGACAAATAAAAAGTGGTGAGGCAATAGTAGAGCTCTGGCATTTCATTTCAAAGAAGAAAATAAATAAAAAGCTTCTGAGTGGAAAAATGAAACTGTTGGACATTTTTGCAGCTGTGCAGGTATGTAAAGTGTGCTGATGCTGCCATGAAGTATCTGCATAACTCTAGATAGAAGCTTTTGTATCATAATTTGTTCAGCAACTATCAAAATTTCTCATTCCTGAAAGAAAATGCCCTCCTCATAAGTATCAGGACTTTCTTAAAGGAAGAATAAAAACTTGATTGCCAGAAATTGTATATTTTAAGAGACCTATCAACCTAACCTAGACTTTTTGACAGCTATGGAAACCAGCCAAAATTGTATTAAAAAGTGCTATTGTGCTAAGGGTAACCATGCCATGTCAGATGTATTGCATATACCCTGCTGTGCGCATGGATATTTATGGATATGCCTATACAACGTCAAATCAAGGGGAAAAAAACAACTTATGGGAAGGTGAGCTAATATCTGGTTGTCCATGGCTAAAAGATACAGCATGAATGCATTGTCCTGGCAAATGAAAGTGAAGGACATAAATGAAAAGGTATTCCCATAGTAACTCAGTGGTTCAAGGACATCTTTCAGTACTACATATCTGCTGGAAAAGAGTGGATGGGGGATTCATTCATCTTAGTTCCCTGTGGTTGCTATCTGCTTGGAAATCGCATCCATTGCTACCTCTATAGGGAACCCTGACAGCTGGGGACAATTTGAGTTATTTGAACAATGCATCTCTCCACATGTCACCAGGAAGGGGATTTACATTTGAAATTGGAATTGGTTTATAACCTTGCAGAAATGCACAGGGGTAATACATGGATCTTATCAGTATGTCTGGCCAGTTTTGAGTTCCTCTAGAAATGTTGCCACGTAAGGATCTCCTCCGAGGTACTCAGATATCAGTGTGATTAACCTGGCAGACAGACCTCTGTGTTGGGGAAGCAAGGTCAATGCCCCTGGGACAGCAGGAGACATAAAGATTCGATAATAATACCTTATTATTCTATCAAATGATATTTGCAGAGCACTTCAAAATCATTATGTGAAGGACAAAGGATGCTGTATATACAGAGGAGTAAATGCTGACATTTCCACGATGCGTGTAATTAACAGAATTCCATGCAAGTTTGGCCTTTGGAAGAAGAATAATCTTTGGTTGCGCACTGTGCATGTGGAGTTTCCATAATAAACACGCAGGGAACCACTGTAAGGCATCTACAGAATCAAGGCTTTTGCTTTGCTGGTGCCATGTCCTCAAAGACCCTGAGGTTCAAAGACCTGTTACTACAAATTAGGGGGTTCGTGAGGACAAGAAACATGCAGTACTTGATCATTTTTGGTTTTGTTGCTTCTCAAGCACCTCTTGATCTAGCTGAATTTTGGTGAGAAGCTAGACTATGTCTAGGTAAGAATATCTTTCCTGAGCTAGTTTATGGGAAGTGTTATGATTCCTCTTGTTAAGGGGTGGTCAGATTAGTTAGCATGGTTTTTCTTGGTTTCTGCTAAGAAATTGACTTTTTTTTTCTGACACCTCTGACAGTCTTTCAAGTTATCCAGACTGCAGATTCACACACTACAAAATAAAGCACTTGTTGCTCCATATCAGGGTTCATCTCTGTTGTTATGCAAAAGGGACACAGAGATGATCTCAAATAGTCACCAGACCATGCCCTTATATCACACCTTGTACCCCATATGGTTTGTTCTCTCTATGATCACCTTGCAGTTTTGGGTCCTGCTCAACAGTCAAAAGTTAAGGGCAGTGGTGTGGCCTAGTGTGGAGAACACAGGGCTGATCTGTGGTAATTTTGCATCTACTCTGGATTTGCAAGGGTTTGATAGATTATACTAGTCTATGCCACACATTTATACAATGAAATTAATAAGATTGGCTAAGATTAGAATAAAAATACCCCTTAGCAAATGCATAGTTTTATTATATATTTTTTCCGTTAATGATGTATTCTTTCCAGAAAATGGGCCCAGTATGGGAATAGGTGATATACCCAGACCCTTGAAGCCTCCACTATGCAAATTAATTTCCAGTACCCTGGAATATAAAAGTACAGTACCTCTTTCATTAGACATGGATCATTTCTATAATGAATGGTTGGCATTGCTGCATGATAATTTATCAGGATTTGGGAAAGGCATAGAATGTCAGCAAAGTGGCCGATAAATTTGATTTTGTTTTTAGAGCTGGGACAAAAGAAAACATATTTGCTGATGTGCACAGTAACTTTTACCTCTGACATAAACTTGTTGGAAGAGCTACAGTATGTGAAGTGAGGCACAGAGCTCTCCTAGAAGCCAACAACAGCTTTATAAACTGAATATTTTTAAAGTAATTTAAAGACTGACAATGTGCTAGCTTCAGGTTTGACGTCTGTGAGAAAAAATAAATTGTATAATAGTTGCAAAGTGGTTAAAGAAGGAAAAATGGCCAACAAATTTTTTGAAGATTTTCCACATAAAGGTAATCAGATATTAGAATAGGTTGACCAGAAAAGTTGGGTAATATCTACATGCAGTGACTTTCAAATAGTGGGGCAAGTTCTTGATCTACCTAATATATCTGGACATGCTTTGAAGATGGAGGTTTGACTACAGGTCTCCAGAAATGCTGGTCAAACTTGAATTATTTTGTGATTCTAGGAAGGAAGGCCATCAAAGAGGAAAGTTCAAATTAAAATCTGGAAAGATAATTTTTTATCATCCAAAGGCGTCTCTGTAGCTTTGGATGTCTTAGTGGCACAGGGTGTTTTTCTGTTTATTTGCTTCCAGGAGTGAAGGACAAGGCCACCTTCTCTGACAGCCCTTTGAAACAGTGTGAGAAGAGGTCAGATAAATTTGCTGATGCTCATACTTAGCTTCAGCTAAGCATTAGCTGAAGTTCCCTTTCTCCAAGTTATCACTTTTGTAGTGGGGATTTAGCACTAGTGTTTTCTGCACTAGATATACCCATGTAAAGTAGTGGGATGAGATTCTTATCTGGATACTTTCCCATCCTTACAGGTTCTCTTCATGTCTTTGCACTTGCTTACATGAACAATGAAGGGAGCTGTTATCAGTCATTTCAGAATATTACTGTTAAAGAGGAGGTTAATCATTCTGGGTCCTCAACTCAGGCTGTTCATAACAGCAATATGATGGACACATTAGACAAATCCAAACTGCCTGAAGAGTCAAGATACAGGCCAAATGGCATCTCCTGTTTTTAAATTTTCCTCCCAAAACCACTGATTTGTTTCAACATGAAGCAAGACAGCCAGCCAACAGATAACGCTTACATACTCTGCAATTCTCCTACCATCTGCTTCCAGCTTTCTCATCTCCACTCAGTTCCATCCTTTCTTCCTTTCTTCCTTTTCCTACCCATGATGTGAGTGGGGGAAGTGCGTTTTTCTGCTTGTCTCTTTGTTGTTTCTGCACTAAAAGAAGGCAGGACTATAGGCAGGAAATCACCAGTGAGTGTATCAGGACTGAGATTTGCAAAGAAGGCTCTGTAATATCCATTATATCTATGCTGTTTTCACAACTCTGCATTGAGCCAGAATAGCAATTTCAGGCTCTTCAACCCTCACAGCAGTAAGATTTGTAAATTGGGTATTCTTCTCAGGTTTTCCTGAAGCTGGCTCTAGGTAGTCAAAATGTTCTTCTCTTGGCCACTGCTCTGTTGCACACTGTATTGTCTTCTCTGACTCTGATCTGTGCCATTTTTGGTGGCTCCAGTGGCTATGTCTGTGTAAGATACCCCTTGAAAGGTGTTCTCCTGCCTCTCCAAATTCACACCCTGCTGCACGAGCCCCAACTCACAAATACGGGGTGAAGGGTGTGTGAAGCATAGGATTGTCTGAGCCACGATCTTCTGCTACGTCACCTTCCACTGCACTTGGGTGGCCTTTAGCTGATAGGAGAGATTTGAAGTTTCTTGCTATTCGAATAGTTAAGGAGGTTTTCACACGGAGAAGATTTACTGTGAATCTTGTAAAGTAGATCTTTAAAGCAGTTTTCTGAATATTTTTTTCAACACCTGTGTGGCTAGATAGCACAGTCCTCAGTGTATCAGCAGGTACAGCAATTATTTATTTTAAGTTGGTTCTTAAAAATGCACCCAGCCCTGTAAAAATACTTTTATCCTTTGCATATAATAAGGATGCAAGACCTTTTCACCTGCTTCTTATCTTCCTATTGCAGATAGGGCAGGTGGGAAGGAGGCCTTCTGCCACAAGAAGGTGAACTCTGAATTTGGTACGTGATCCGCAGGACAGAGACAGTTAATTCCTCTGAACATCTTCCTTTCAGTAGAGGTGGCGTTTGAAAACAAAATTTAATGAAATCCTATGTCCTTTTCATAAAATGTTTGAGAGAAATTTCCTATGATAGCACTTGCCAGTCAATCCTGTACTATTGTTGTTTCTTCCCCCCTCTCCCTTCCCTTTTTTTATTTGAATTGACATCTGTCTGGAAAGACACAAACAAATCATAAGCTGGTATCATAACTATTGTGGAACTCTTTCAATCCTTCAGTTTTTCTGCTGATAAAGATAGATAAATTGTAAAGTCTATATTAATAGGTGCAAGGGGCATGAAAGTGAGAAAAGCTTTGAAAGGCATATGCAAAAACGATTCTGGAGTATATTGAGAGGACAATTTTTGAAATAATATTTAGCCTATTACTAATAAGTTTTAAAAATAGATGCCAGGTACTGCAAACTCTAAAATCATCCTACAATTAATTTGCCTTTTCTCTACAATAAGTCAGACACAAAATAAGGATTTACTTAACATTTGAACATTTGATATTCCCTTTCCATTATATAGTGATATTTCTAGCAGTTCCCAGTGTTTTAGCCAAAATTTTTAGTGTTTTAGTTATATGCCTAATACTTTTCAAAGATCAAGTTCAGGACATGCATAAAAGTCTGTAGTAATATTTCCTGCTAACTCTGCCATTTATTTCCATTATACTATGGAGTCAAACATTAAGTTATTTTACATTTGCTAATGTTCCTGTAATCAGTTGTACTGCATTTATCTAGGACCTCTTATATTTCATTCCCCATCTCTGGAAGTGTTCAGGGCCATGTTGAGCAAGACTTAGAACAACCTGGTATACTGGAATGTATACCTGCCCATAGCAGGCATGCTGGGAACTAGATGGTCTTTAAGGTCTCTCACGAACCTATATCATTCCATGATTCTTTATCATCTTCTGTGATGGTTTGTCAGGCTCAGTCAACCTCACACCTGGCTTTAGCTGCTCTTTCAAACCATTAGTACACAACCTAAACAGGAGTTCATACAGATCCAGCTTAAATACCTCATGCAGGTTGTGTAACAATAGGTGTAGGTCAAAGGATTGCTGAGCATTTTTAGCAGAAGAATTATTATGCACAGTGAAATAATTTTCTTTCCAGCCTGTGCAGTAGTACCTTGGATGACGGAATTTTCTATGTTTGAAGGACTCATTTTAAATTCAAACATTATAGCCCACCAGATTAATAAACAACATTTGTGAAATAATAGTAAGTCCCTGAATGTGTTTTTTTACTCAGGAGATTGGACACTGATATTGAACAGGGTTTTTTTTCAGGATCTGGTGGTGATAGATGGCACACTATTTGCTGGGGTATTGATGTACAGGGAGCCAGACTGACAGATGAGTTCAGCACACATAAATTCTGGATGTTCCTGCTGCAATGTAGAGTTGTATAAGAGAGCATGGACAGGTATTTTGCTGGGAGGTTCTTGAGTTCTGATTTGTGTTCTCTCTTCTCTTCGTTCATGAATGGAGACGTGAGTAAATCTGAAGCCTTCAGAAGATCTTTAAAAACATACACAAATAAAGAACACAGAAAGACTTAAAAATTTCATCAGGTTTAGATATCAGCAAGGATAGTTAACTGGACATCATCAGCTCTGTTTTGCTGAAGATGCTTGAGAAGGCAGAAATTTTCAAGAGAAGAAATCTGGCTTGAATCAAATGTTGCCACAAAATATTTAGAAAATACTATTTGGTTTTAGAGTGAAAACTAGAACACCTGTTTTTTCCTCCACTAGTCACTCATATGTTCAGCTTTTCAATACCATTGTGGAATTAAGTGTGTGTTCACTGTGTCTTCGCAGTGACCCTCCCAATGTCTGCTCTGAAAAAAAAAACCCCGCAACAAAAAACCCCACCAAATAATAAAAAATAAATAAATAAAGTCAGAAAATAAGAAAATAAATAAAATCAATGGACCATTCTTTCATGGTTTGACTGAGAAAAGTCTAGGTGAGACCATGGTTAGTACATTTTGACTGAGGGCTCTCTGCCCTTCATAGGGATGATGCTTCCATCGTACAACTGTAATTGAAGGCATACATCTCTTCCCATTGGGAATAATTGGTTACCAGAATAAGTATGCCTTATGGCACTTCAGCTGTTCTTCCCCTGTTGTAAAGGGAATAAGATGCAGAGAATCCTGATGCTCATAAATGAGTTTAATTGAAAACTGAGTTCTACAATACTAAAGCCATACAGGTAACTAAGTGCCCTCAAAAATTACCAAGGCATGTAGGTAAAGAGTATGGTCTTGGCTTTTTAAAGCCTGGAATAGTGGTTCTGCACAGTTCAGGAAAGAAGGCAGTGATGGTAAGACACAGCCCTGTAACCTCATCAGGGAGATTTAGCTCCATATCCATTTTATAATAATTTAAAACCACAGCTGTATAATTGTTTTGCCAAAAAAAATTATTTAGGATTCAGGATGAATATTTGGGCTACATTGGAACACCATGGTCTCTAGAGAGAGACTAATATAGTTTTAGCAAGGCAACATATTTTGCCATGGGAATACATGCAGCCACATGCCTGTTCTGCTGGTGTTAAGGAGAGTATGGCATAACTCTGCAAAGGACAAAGTGGCATTTGAATTTGACTGGTTGCAAACCATGACAAATCTGAATCTGAGTAAGTATTTAATTGTATGAAACCACTGCTTGGCCAGGCCTATCAGCAGGTTTGGTTTTATTTCATCAATCTTCATGCCTTAGTGCTGCTGATAGGCAGGGACCAAAGTGAAAGGCACCAGATCCACAGCACTGGTGGCTGTCAAAAAATGATGAAGGCAGACCCAAGAGACATTAATTTGTAGAATAAAAGATGAAAAAATACATCTGAGCAGGAGGGACAGCACTGAAAAGAGGGGTAAGAGTGAAGGGAAACAAGAGAGGGAAACAGCAAGTAGAGCAAGACCAGAGCTGAAATGAAGAGATGGTGAGGAGATGGTAGGAACTATGGGAGCATGGTTAGGGGGCTGAGGGAACAGAGGAGCTGAATTTCTACCTATGTTCTGAAGCTGCTTTTCAATAAATGAGTATATGGATTACATCAAGATGAAGATACCTACTTTCACCTTCTGTTTAACAGGCTCCCATTGACTTAAACTTGTATTAAGCCTGCCAGTTCATGTCCTTGACCTTTTCTCCTGGTCACTGGCTAATCACAACTCCTTGGAGCCAACACTTTGTTCCTTCAGTTGCCCGCAGATGTTCCTTTAGTAAGGTGGAAGCAGCACAGGCACTGGCGATAGAAACTGATTCCTGAGGAAATACCAGTAGTACTGTGGGAAAGGTGTTCAGGCTGATGGCTGAGTTGCAGAGACACACGCATCAGCCTGGGCACTCTTGGTTCATAGTAATGACTCTTTGTTCCAAAGAAAGAGAAGTTTTGTTGGTCTTCTCTAACTTTTTGTTTTACGGGTGCACTAAAATGAGCACCAGACCAGCACAAGAAGGGAATATTGACAAATCAGTTGCTACTCTATCATGGAGTAATACCAAGCAGACTCTATACTTGTTATTCTAATCACACCTTCAATTCACAGTGACAGATCATTCTCAGAGGGGAACTGGCCTAGACAATCATGAAAAATAGAGTGATTAGGACCATGTTTGACTTCAAAGGCTGTTTGATGGGATGGACTAAAACATTGGTCCTGCACAGGACAACCCCAAGAATTATACAATGTGGCTGATAACATTGTCAAAATGCTTCTTGAACTCTGGAAGGCTTGGTTATGTGTCCACTTCCCTGGGTAACTCAATATCTAAGTCTTAATTTTACAGGCTGGTCTTACTTTTGTTTAAGTGGAAAAGATTATTTGCAACAGTTTTGCCTTAATAGTTTAGTAGATTATTTACAAATATAATGTCAGGTCTGGATTCTCTGAGGTTCCTTAAAAATTTGATTTGATTTTTCCTTTGTTACTGAGAAACATCTGTCCTGGAACCTGAATGTTGAAGAAATTTGAATCACTGTATTCACTGAATTAGGGCACAAGGCATATAGCTATAGGAGTACTCCACATTTCCTTCATCTGCAAAGTGCTTGCATACAAAACAAGCATCAATAATTTTGCTGGATGTATTGCACAGAAGGAATTTAGCTTTAAAAAGGCAAGTAAAATTAAACTTACAGCTCTGGGAAGAATGCCAATCTTTAGTATTAATAATTAATTCCATTGTTTTTAATTCACTTATAATTACATAAGTTGATTTTTCTTTATTGCTAATTAACAAATATTTAATTGCTTTAGCAATTCAGTAATGTTCTTGATGACAAAATATTTAAAAGACGATGCAGTGCAGAGAATGGCTTTAAGGGATTTTGAAGGTTTTTAAAAAAATTTTAGTTACTTAATGCCAACCAGTACTTACAATCTGCAAAAATCCCTTGTTTGTAGAGAGGCTGTGTCTTGAAAAATAACTAAAGGTTAATTATGGTAACTATCTCAACTACAGTAAGTCATATATTAAATTAAAAGCCTGTATAAAATCCCCACAATTCCAAGTGACCCGGACAATTAGATCAGTAACCTAATTTAATGGTTTCATAATTTCAAAGATTTTTGAGGTCACAGAAATCACTAGCTCTTCCACCTTGACCTCCCATTTAATGGAGGTGATGGAATTTCATTCATTCCCAGCTGGAGCCTAGCAGCTTCTATGGACAGCTCTTACCTTCTGAAGATGCACTGAACATGTTAAGAGACTGAGATCCCATCACACAACTGTGCTTTAGTGGTGGTCACGTGTATTCACTATTAATATTTAATTCACACTTTTTTCTAGTATGAATGTGTTTAGCTTTGCCTTTCAATCTTGATTTGTGCCTTTCAATACTAAATAAAGTATACTTTGATGTCTGTCTTCTCCTTTTGGATTTATTTGTGCACCCAAAGTTTTTCTCTTCATGTCTTTTCCAGTACTTTTACTTTTCTTGGCATTTCATTTACTTGGAACAGGGGAAGTTAATTGATCAATTTCTCTATTGATTTCAGGCTGCTTCTGTTTTCTAGCAAATGCCTGGCAAATTCTGTGGGCTTAATTTTTTTCAATATTTTTCTTAATTCTAACTTGGGAAAATAATTTCAGTTTCTCCTGCCACTTTCTTTTCCTTACTAAGAGATGCTGTTTAATTTTGAATTCCTGGACAATATCTATAAATTAAAATAAGACCCTTCATTGTTACACAGTCCCAAACAAAAGCCTGTCAGTTAAAAAAAATAGATATATTTATGGGTCACCTGCTCTGCTCCTATAACTGCTGATAACAAGCAGATGGGAAGGAGCTTACTTTAGCTGACTTTTACCTTTCAGTCCAAGTGTTTCCCATTATTGTGTAGCTACTGATCCTATGTGAAAAGAATTCTTTTCTGGTATTTCTGTGTTAGAACCACAAGAGCTGTGATTTAATAGACGTGCTTATAGCACATTATGCGTTACAGGCCTCTTTTCAAAGATTTCAAAGCCACATCTTGACAGTTTCATTTTTTTAAAAAGGTACCTTTAATAACCGTTTCTTGCTGACTTAAGAAATGAGGGAAGAAAGCGTAACTTCAAAGTGTTGGCAAAATAATATGAATTAAACAATTGTAGTTGTAAAGTTGTTTCCAGTTACAGTAGTAGTAACTCAAGACTGATAGCTGGTTTCCTCTTTTGCAAGTGTTTCCAATTTAAAGCATATCTTTTGGAGTTGTTCCGTGCTGTGTTGCTATTCTAGAACAAACCAGTTCATTCAACTGTATTTTCTAAAATTATTGGAAGCAAAACAATAAATAATACAAAAAATACTAATGAGTATAGTAAGTAATTAAGATACTCCCAGTTCTTTCAGCTAAAGTGCTAAAAGGTGTAATTAACACAAGTGGAATTAAAGAGATCTGTAAAAATTAAAATCTAACATCAGAACTCATGTGTTGCTCAACACAGGGTTGATAAACGTACCGACAACTTTTACATACTGTTATAGGCAGAGATGTTTTTGCCTGCTATGCAGTATGGCAAAGTAAAAGAAGGCAATGAAAGATATTAATATTTAAGTAGTTAATCATACATTATTAATAGCATTTAAAGTGGCATTAATTAGGACCCTTGCATACCTTTTCCCATCACTCCTCTATGTTGCTGATCAGACTAATCATGTAACCTTACTGTACCATTGTCCTTTGACCAGATGCATAATTATTAATTATTATTTTTACTGCTGACACTGGGACAACTAGACTTCCCCTTCAGCACTGCTTTCACAGTTGCAAAATGTTGAACTTAGGCAAATCAACCCATGGACCCCTGTAGGTTTTATTCTTTTATTCCCCTTTTTCTGCCTTAGATTTTTTTTCCCTCTTGTACATTTTCCTGTTGTTGCTTTTTCCTTCTTCTTGTCTTCCAATAGCAAGGGTGGATTTCTAACACTGGGAAGGGAAGACTTCGGTGATGAGGACACTTAAGACCAGGCACAGATCTTCTGCAGTGATTGTGAAATTTCCATCACTCTGAGAACAAGTAAAACAAACATCTGTTAGGCATGACCTCACTCTAGTTTACCCTCGGGGCAAGGGGAGGATCTAGATGACCTCTAGAGATCTTTTACTAGGTTTCTGTGAGGGGAATAAAGCAGGTTGGGGGCACCCCAGCTCATGATTATGACCTGATCTGTCCCGTGCTCACGTACCTTGCTGTGCTGTAGAAGTCCAGGGAGCATCCTGACCTTGCCTGAAATATGGTGAATACCTGCCTGTTGATGTGTGCTGTGACACATATATGCACAAAACTGTACACTTGGTGTGGCTCTTCGGGGCATGGTTTTGTGGTGGACTCGGCAGTGCTGGGTTGACTATAGTTGGACTCAGTCGTTTTAGAGATCTTTTCCAAACCTAAATGATACTACAATTCTATGGATTTTCCCCCTTGGTCCTGGAAGTATATTGACAAAAAGAAGAGCTAATAATGATTTTAAGTGATCTTCCGAGATCACTTTTCAACATGTTTATTTTTCTTCTTGGTCATCTGCAGTAGAATTCATAAGGAGATGTGGTTTGCTGGCAGTCAAAATAGAAGCCCACAAATTTCTTTACAGTGTTGTCAAGACTTAAAAATATGAGTTCTTACTAATGATGAGAGGTGTGCATAATCCTGTGCCCAGAAAAGGATTATATGCTCTGATAAGGCCCTTTCGTTAATGTTTTTGGGCTAGCAAATACTTTGTGTATTGAAACCAGTCACCTTCCATTCTTAAATTGCAGCACCTGGTCCTGTTGCACAGTCTGAGAATTTGTGTCTTCCTCATCTGTTCACACTCTGTGATTGGTTATAGCCCTAGTAATTAATATAAAATCACTGCAGGTTCATTTTTGCAAAGTGACTTTTCCTTTACTCCCCCCTTTCACTGCTTTCATCCCCTGCCCTATAGGTAACCTTAATGAAAAAATAGAAAAACATGTGAAGCTCAACCTCCACCTTCTCTATCCGCAGTCTCAAAACAGAGACAGGTGTTGCATTATGCAGGGGGAGTGTTTTCTTCAGTAATATTATCCTGGGAATTATCTTAGAGAGATTGACCTGTGAATAATAGCCAAGCCTCAGGGTTAGCCTCACAGTAATTATCTGCTAGACATTTTTACTAGCCGTATCCTTTCAGGTCAAGAGGCAAGCATGAGGACTCACATCCATACTTCACAGCAAATTATTACTCAATTACAGTGACTTTTGAACCTGACCAAATGTAAATTGAATTGTCCTTCCTTTAAGATGTTTATTTTGTAAGAAAAAGTCCAGAAATTTAAAATGCAAGATACGTAAGCAGCCCAGACAGTATGGAGAGTCTTGGGACTGTAATGGAATACTTCAGAAGTTCTCCATCCACACAGTTTTGGAGGCATCTGTATTTCACAGATGTGTCTTTATAGCAATTTGAGTTATTTGATGTCAGGAATTCTTCAGCAAGGCAGTTCATGACAAGGAAGTCACCCCAGTACGAGCATCTCTGTGCACAGAGAGGACATTTCCGAAGAACAGGATAGTCACGATGCAGCAGCTCATGAGCTGTATTAGCCTGACTCTATTCTAAGATGCACTCCCAGGCTGGGTTTCATCCCATCTGGAAGGAGCTAGTGGTATCAGATCAACAATCAGAGGATTTGTGCGTGGCTAGCTCATGTGAAGGTGAAGGTGTAGTCAATATCCAAAGTTCAATGAGGGATAAAACCTACCCTGTGCATGTTCACAGTAAGTGTCTCCTTGTATATCTATGACCTACCCTCAACTTTTGCTGAATCTTGCTTGGTTAAACCCTAATTGTGAGTCTCTTCTTAGAGCCCCAGTTGTGATGTGGTGGGCTACCATAGCTCTGTAAGCTGGAAAAGTGTATAAAAGCTCAGGGAAAAGGTGTTAGATGTTGGAGTAAGAGTACAAGTCCCATGGTAGCTCTTTTTCTATGAGAGAAAACATTTTAGTTTTATGATGCAAAGGCAGTAGAGAACTGTACATGGTTAACAGCTTTTGGATAATGTAGATTCCTTTATTCTTTCAAGGTCATCAGTGTGAAAACCTATTGAAATGAATCCTTAAGTGGACATAATCCACTTCAAATCATAACTTGCAGGTATCTTTCTTAATCTGATTTATTGCAGGAATGCCTTAGACCATGGAGAGGGAACTAATTTGAAAATGCACTTGACTTGTTGTTAGTTATTGGTATTCTGTGTTTGATTTGGATTTTGCATGGGGCTTAGCTTGCATGGGGAAAAATCAATAAAATCTGTTTCAGTTTTGTTTATAGTGTGTTTCTCCCTCTGGCTGCCCAAACAGTGGTGGTTATATATCAGGGTCTATTCTAGGACATGAATGTCTAAAACCAGGAGGGTTTAATTTGATTTTTTTTTTCATCCTGGGTTTTATAAAGGTTTTGTTTTGAGATAGTATGAAAGAGATTTCTTAACAAAATGCAAGTTTATTTTGGAAAGGAAGATGACAGAAACCCAGGCCAGGATTAGGTACATCTGATCAAATGTAAATATTCACAGCTGAGACAGTCATCATAGACTGGTTTTTTAATCAGTGAAGAGAAACAAGCACATTCAGGTTGAAAGACTTTTTTATTTCAGAAGACACACCTAAAATAAACCACATCATATATGCCTAAAATTCTCTGCTTCTCTCTGGGGAATAAAAAATAGCCCAGGGTGACAAGTTTGGACAGAGACTGGAGATGACTAAAAGGATATGATTTTCCTTCCTATCTGCATGGGATCTCTCTCTGTCACTCATGCTGAAATTGCTTCACTGTACAGAAGAGACACTCTTCCTCAGATGAAAAATCAGGGCTAGAGATTAATGTCCTAACAATGCAGCTACATGGTGATGATCCCATTCTTGCTGGTAGCTTGGCTGCGTGGTGTTCTTACCTGCAAAGGGGAAAAACTTCAACAAGGAGGAAAAAGAGCATTCCCTTCCAAACAGCCTTTAATTTGGTTCTAAGATCAGTTAATAGAGAAGGAGTAAGGTCCTGTGTTAGCAGAAATCCTGTCTAACCTCTTTTTGCAGAGCAAGGTTTGAACCTAAATCTATTTCTGCTGTGAAAGTTTAGATCAGTATGTTTCTGCATGAAGGAGTAAGGAACCGTGCAAGGTACCATTGTCCACATCTTGGATGAACAAAGAGAGGGTTACTGAGGCTGAGAAGGGCTGGCCAACCTAGGAAACTCAAGATAAACCAAATCATTGCAGGTTTGAAGCCATGAATGTGGGCCGTGTCAAGGGGACATCCTCTCTTTAGTGACCTTCTCTGCTCTCTTTCTGGAGACAACTGTGATTAAATTTTATGCATGGTCTTGATGGGTAGCAAAGAAAAAAAAAACTAATAGACTTTTAGACATGACGCAGGAGATCTTGCTGTAGTGGAAAATCTGTAAGAGAGGTTGCAGAAAGTAAAGCTTGACAATGACAACACAGAGTGTCAGAAGACAACTCTTACTGTGAGTTCACCCTTTCTTTGCTAGATAGACCAAATTTGTACTGAGTGTGTGTAAGCCTTAATTCCTTGCTGATGATATATTCTGATCTTATGGTTATTGGTCATACATACGCTATTTCGGATTGTTTGTTTGTTTGTTATATAGGAGGTATGACATCTATATATTTTAACAGTACTCTCCCCCAGAGAAAAAAAAGGAAAGCTAGAAAAACACTGACATAAAATATTTCAGTGGCTTGTTAAAAACTATTGGTTTAAGCCTGCTGGCCTGAAGAAATAAAAATGCGAGGGAATAAAGGTAAAATCCAATCTTCACAAAGGAAAATATGACATATCTGTCCAAGCAAAATGTTTCAGTTGATCCCATTCTGTGGTTTGTTTTTTTTTCGTTCCTGTTCAGCTTTGCGGCTGCTTTCTTGTGAAAGCAAAAACAGTAAGCAAGCTCCCTCAAGTCAGTCCAAGATATAGTTGGTCCTTTTTGTTTTTTGGGATTCAACCTGTGAATCAAAAA
The DNA here is from genome assembly GCA_039654755.1 of Calcarius lapponicus. NCBI lineage: Eukaryota > Metazoa > Chordata > Aves > Passeriformes > Fringillidae > Calcarius > Calcarius lapponicus. The sequence continues at coordinate 60,015,990 of CM077462.1, read as the reverse complement.
GGCCAACAAAGCCAGAGTCTTGCAAAACCCCTTCAGCAGCATAAACCAATGGCTGCAGTATGCATTACTCATAATGATAGTGGGTGATGTTTTTATTTTGCAGTGAAATATGCTATTACTTCATTTTAAACCTGAGGCAAAGTTTATGCTCATGACAAACCAGTGCTGGTTGGAGTGACCTCATAATGAGGTCCAGTGTATGGGAATGCTGCCCTGAAAATAGATAGGGAATACTGGAAAATCAAAAGACAATGAAGACAGCAGTGACAAAAAGTCAGCAGAGCAACAGTCAGTAAGATGTTGGCTGGGAAATAAAGTTTGATTATTAAATTTAATGAAGTGGTGTAATACTACATCTTCTTACACATGGGTAAGAAGAATGCTTGGTGCAGTAGAATTGAAGTAGTAATAATACTAATTTCCATGAGGAATTTTATTTTCTACTATAGTATAAATATTTTCTGTTAATAATAATAGTAAAAAAAGCAGTCATCACACACATATCCTGGCTAGATTATACTTTAATCAAATGCCCATTGGAGTGATAGGAATTGAGTTTTTCAATCAACATTTACCATTATGATTTAAAAGATGATTTAAAACACAATTTAAAAAGTTTTTTGCCTTTCAAAGAAAATGAAATATTTCTGTTTATTAGCCTTTAGGTAACTTGATTGTGCCTTTGAGTTTCTGTCCCTTAATTGGTAAATAATGAAAAAGTATTTTCTGACTATTTCAATGAGGAAAAAAGTAAATTAAAGGTTAAGCCTTAAAAAATAGTATGTGAAAGTTCAGAAGGGAGGAAGCAGGCATGACAGCTCAGAGGTGAAAAGAAACCTCATTGTAATCTTCACTGGTTAAAAAAAGTCAAATATTTGTAATTCTTCAGCTATGTTATCAGACAAGACTTACAGTAATTCTCACTGAAGGTAGATGATCTATAGGTATTTAATGTGTTCATGAAAGTTGTGCTGAGTATTGGGAGAATTCAGAGACTGGAGTGGAGACTTCCACATGAGGAACAGAGCCAGAACCCCCATTGACTTACAAATGCAGTGAGCAGAAATATGTGCAAGCCAGCACCTGTGCTATGTACATCAACACATGTCAAAACCAGGCCTCTCATTAGTTCCCACCTCAGGCTGTGTTGGATACACAGGAAATGCATGTCCAAAAGTTAGACATGACTCACAAGGAAACAGGTGAAAAACCTGATGCTGTCACTGCTAAACCAAGCAGCAAATTTATTCTGCCTGACATTTCTTGTGACTGGACTCAAAATCCTTTTGCCCTCTGCAGCAGAGCGAAGGCAACTCCTCCATCCCACCATGTCATTACAGCCAACCTTGCAGCAAAATAAGAGATTTCCTAGATTTGTCAGCTAACAGACTGGCATCTGTTTCTGTTTCTCTGCTGGCAAGCTTTTTGCCTTTTGGCCTTTGCTGTGCACACGAGGGATGGGACTTTGTATCCAGAAGGCAAAACCCTGGGTTGAGCATCAGGAGAGGAAAGAACTGCTTTTCTTGATCAGGTCATTCCAATCCCATGACTTGTTTGACACCCAGCAGTCCCTGATTACTCAAAGGCTCTGAGAAGTTAAATATTTGACCTTACTCTGATGTCTAAATTGCTCTTTAATTGCTTTATTTGTAAGCCAAGAAGCTCTATACCTCTTCCACATTCTCAATGAGTAGCTAATTAGAGAAGATGTGAGGTTTTCCAGGCAGCAGTTTGTTGAGATGACTGTGCCGAGATCCATAACTGCGATACAAGTAAACAGTCCTTCTTCCATTGATAGTAAGAGTGGTGAAGCTGATGCAAACCAGCTGGGCCTGGTCTTACAGTTTATTTAACAGTGAACTATCTAAAAATATTGATTTGCACTGTCTGTGCTTCTGCTCTCTGCTTCTGACCCGTGGCCTCCTCTTGTGTAAACACGCATTCTTTGGTTGGTGAGACATAATGATGGTCTGGTTCCATAAGCTGAAATCACGTTTGTTTAAAAAGCCTCTCTAAGGACACTTCACCCCCACTGATGGTCCTTATAAATCTGACACTAATAACAACATTGTGACCTGGATGGCAGTGTAGCAGTATTGACCCAAAAAGGCACAGGCTCAAACAACACGAAGATCATTTTAACACTTTACTATTTATACGCCAAGAGATTTCGAAGTTTAAATTGCAATGTAGAAAAACTTCTTTGATGCCATGGACCTGCAGGGGAAGTCTCTGGCTCAGTATGGAAGACTAACTAGCACTTGGCTTGGCCATGCTCTTGTCTCCTGCGGTGGCGTCTCTGTGGCAAAGAGGAAAGGATGTTGGATGAATTTTCAGGGATATTTTCATCAAAAAATTGAGGACCTGGATGGCCTAGTAGAGTGGCTGTCCCTTTAGCACCTATTATCCAGTCCTGCCAAGAAACACCAATCAGGACAGGATAACTGAGGCCCACATGGGGAAAAGCACTAATGTAATGTCCTGAAGTTCAGATATTTTGTAATATTTAGGAAATACTTATTTGTTGCATAGATTAATCTAGGTCTTGGTGGAAGGGTGCGATGGACTAAGGTTGGAGCTGAGGGCACTCATTGCTGCTGGTGGTACGTGGGGAGGAGGAAGATCCTTAGTCACAGAAGAGCAGTGTGTATGCTCAGATGAGCCTTTTCCAGATAATTCTGTCAAAGACTTCCATTCCTTTTTCTTTCTAGTAAAAAAGTGGTACTTGCTTGTATTGGACAAGGCCAGAGGGCCATTATCACCAGACTGTGATATGATTATCTCTTGCCCTTCACCCTGGTATCTCTGTAGAAGAGATGTAAATAATTTCATTCCTGCTGCTTGCATTTCAAACCAGGCTGTACTTGCAGAAATAGTCAGTCCTTCCAGATTTAATTAACAAAGGACTATATATAAACCTCTGACTGGAGCTGGTTATCACAGGTTGTATGTCTCCTTCTACCTGTGAACCTCAATCTGCAGTGGGATGTCAGATTCACTCTGCACTTTTTTGATCAAAGTACATAGAGCCTAACACACTGGGTAGGAATCACTTCACAAGTCTGGGCACTTGAAAGAGGTGCGTCTTAAGGCAGATGAGATCAGTTCCATACATTTGAATCTTCTGCCCAGGTGAGTGGTGGAATCATCATACCTGGAAGTATTCAGAAGGCATATGGATATGACACCTGGGGATATGGGTTAGTGGTAGACTTGACAGTGCTGGCCTAACAAGTGGACTTCATGGCCTCAGAGATCTTTCCCAACCTTAGCCATTCCATGATTCTCTTTGCCTTCCATGACCTGTTCTAATAAGTTGCCTTCAGGAGATACCTGCTTCTGCTGGTTCAAAGAAAAGCTGAGGGAGACTTGCCTGTACACAGAGATCCAATGTAAATTGATCAGCAGCCTAATCAAAAAGCCAATATGAATATATAATTTATTGTAGTGATTCCTTTTTTTGAAGTCACGTGTTCAGAGTTTAATACCCAAACCAGTCATATCTTTCTGGAAAGATCAGATGGATTGAAAGACAAGTGAAAGAAATATATAGAATTCCTGGCATTGAAGCAAGTGGGAGAGTAATTTCCACTAAGCCACATTTTTGGGTATTAAGAAAGCAGTGAAATTCTGCAACTCTGGATGCAAATATACAAGTGGTTTCATATGTGTACTTGAAGATGACGAGTGAAAAGCAGGGCTAGCATTCTTGTAGCCTGCTACAGAGAAACTGAGATCCTTGTCACCTATTAAAGTTTTATTTTGTTCCCCCACAACAAGGCAATTAATTATTTAGAAAACCAATCAATCAGGGGTTAGATGTACTAATCAAACACATTTCAGCTGCTAAGTATTGCTCACTTAAGACATTGATCAGCTGTAGGATGCTCTGTAGACCATTTAGATGAGTATTTTCTGACAATGTGCTTTAAACCCCCTTGAGGTCAAATCTTTGACACCGTCTGCTGGACCATGTGGAAGGTTGAATGCCAGACTGTCTGACAGACTGTAATTATTTTCTGTCCTGTTGCCCTTTCTGCAGTCATTAGGGGATCAGATTTCTGAGAAAGCCAGAAAAGTTCCTTGTATTGCAAGCAGCTAATAGCCTGAAAATGAGCCTCTTTTGTTATGTTGATGATTTGCCACTGGATGTTGTTTGAGGCCCAAGATCGATTATTTAAGGCTAACTGCACTGGTATCATGTATTCTTGGTCTTGTGCAGCTCTGTGCCTTCTTGCCGTTTCCATCGTTTCCCTCGTGCTGACAGATGTGTGGTCTGTATTGAAGTGCACTTAGTCTGCTGGTGGTACCTTCAGCTGCTCTGGTAAGGACAGATGCCAACAGGGAGCCCCACAGGAGTGCTGATCCAGGACTCTCCAGCGAGATGCTGAATGAGCATGAGGAAGTCTAGATTTTGTGCCTTTCAGGACAATGCCCTGAGTGTTCGCAGAAATAGCTGAGCAAAATTAAGACGACGTATCCCAATAAATAATTGAAGAATGAGACACATTGTTTGCAGTCCTAACATGACTGCAAATTTAGGCTATTGCCTAGCAAGTTACTATATGAATTCCCCTTACACTGACCCCTGTGGTAATTGGAATTTCAATTATTCATTTTCAATTACAAGCATAGCATGATGATCACAAATGTCATTAAGTATTAAATTACATGTAATGATGGATGGATGGAAGGATAGAAAGATGCCTCTCCAGATCTTTTCTTTATTTAATGCTGGTAAAACAAGCTCATGGATTTTATAAAATATCTTTTTAAAATACTAAAAGGATGGTAAAGTGCTGTTTGTTTGCAGCAGATAAAACCTTGTTAATGCACATTACCTGAGCTCGGCGTTACGTTTTTATCATCTGTGTCATTAAGACAAGTGGTCCCCAGTGTGTATGTACAGAAAGGCAGGTAGCTGGGCCTGCAAAGAGTGGCAAGGCAGAGAGAGGCCATTTGCATCCTGCCTTATTAGAAATTATATCCTGGTGCTCATAATTGGGATCTTAGTTTAGCAACCTGTTCAGTGTCTTTCCATTGTGCCTTTGCATGTAGAGCAGGCTTAGTCACATGCTGTATTTTAGCAGCCTGGAATCGCAAAATCACAGAATGACTGGGGTTGGAAGGGACATAAAAGATCATCTAGTTTTAATGCCCCTGGCATGGGCAGGGACACCTTCCACTTGATCAGTTTCCAAGCCCCATCCAACCTGGCCTTGAACATTTTCAGAGATGGAACATTCACAACTTTTTTGGGTAGCCTGTCACCATGCCGCAATGCCTCCTAGTAAAGCATTTCTTCCTAATATCTGATCATAATTGCACTTCTTTTATTTTAAAGCAGTTCCTCTGTGTCCTGTCATTCCATGCTCTTGTCAAAAGTTTCTCTCCAGTTCCCTTGTAGCCCACTTAGGAACTGGAAGGAGCTCTAAGATCTTCCAGAAGCCTTCTCTTCTCCAAGCTGAACAACCTCTGTCACAGGAGAGGGGTTCCATCTCTCTAATCATCTTTGTGGCCTCCTCTGTACTCTCTCCAACAGGTCTGTGGAAGTCTTGTTGGGGAAATTGCCAGGAGAAATACACTTGACCTGTATTAGATGACCTGCCTTCCCTTTTGTTCATCTCTGTGGGCAATTTTTATGCCCACACCCAAGAAAGAGGTTGAGGACAGGGTTTTTAGGCCAGGTTTGGCCCTGAACCAGCTCTGAAGCTGCAAGGTGTGGTGGGAGGCAGAAAACCACAGGAATGCTCTTGCTTTGAAGCACATGCAAAGGAACACTTACTTCCTGCTTTAGCTATATTTTGCTGTTCTGCCTGTGGTATTCAGTCCACCACAGCAGGAAAAATCTACGAAAAGACTCTGAGCAGATAAGAGAGCTCAGAACTGCCCACAGGAGAGTCAGGATGCTGGTTGCAACAAGGATGAGTTCATGTTGGCTCTCAGATAAATGGGGACATGAAGCACTGGCTTTTGCGGTCACTGAGGCCAGCAAGCTGTTGTAGCACTGAGGAGAGGCTTGCTGCTGAAATCCAAGCTAGTTTAGCTTCTATAGGAGGCAATGGGTGTTGACAGTGCTAAGAAAGAAGCATTTTAAGACTATGATAATTTAATTAGATCGACAGAAATTCCTATTTTACATTCTTGACTTTTTTTTAGGATAGTGCAGTAATCCCACTTTAGGGGAAATCCTGTTTCCACACTATTGCAATGAACTGCTCTATAATCAGGCAGCCAGTCTAAAAAAAAGAGCCTTGAACTATTGTTTTGAACATGTGCATGGATGCCAGACTTCTGATCTTACATTTCTTGTGTCTTACTTTCCCTATTTCCAAAACTGATAATGATAAAATTTATTCAAGTGCTGTTGTGATACTTAATTATTCCACAACTGCAAGGTGTTTTCACAATTATGTCTGAACATACATAATGTCTATAAACTGGTTGCTGTTCCTGTCACAGTTATCTTTTAAGTGAAGCAGACTTGAGGCTCACAATTTTAAAATAGCTTGTTCACAGCTTCATATTGGCAGAGGCATTGTCAGAGTCAAGAGACAACCTAGAGCTTTTTCTTAAGTATCCTTTTTCTACCAGACCTTAGTTTCTCACTGTCCTGTGGGAATGAGGGTATTCTTACCAAGTCTACATATCTGTAATTTACATTTACCACTTCTACTTTTAGCCCATGCCCTTTGTGCAGGGGTATCATTTTTCATGAGCACCGCTCTTTCTACTGTCCATGTTGGTTGTTTTTCCGTTTCCACTGCCATCTCAATCTCTTCTGTCTTCCCTCTTTGTCTCCTTCTCTTTTTCACGTGTCTATACAGACCGTGACTTGGAAGCATTCTTTTGCTAGTTACAATTTGTAGCCCTATTTGGTCATCAGCCCTTCAGACTGTCTTCGTCTTCAGGTATATTTATCCATTGTCTGCTTTTTTATCCTGCCTTTCCAAAATCTATCTTGCAGTGCTGTAGCAGCAGTTAGAGAATCATCTACCACTGTGACCATGGGTTGCTGTTGCAAGGCATTTGCAGCTCAGCTACAGTGTTGTGAAGCTGATTAGAGTTTCAGGGCCCAGTAGGGTTTGTGTTGCTTTCAGCATGTCCCAGGAATTGCTGCCTTGCAGATTTTGCAGATGTGATCTCATCTAACTGATGAATAACTTTTCAGGGACAGTTCTTTTTATCATTGCTGCCCCTCCCCTCCTCCTCCCATCTTACTCAGGTAATAAAACACTAGAAGGGTCACCCCTTCTTATGCAAAAACCTACCATCTTCTGACCTTAAAGAATCATAGAATCACAGAATGGTTTGGGTTGCATGAGACCTTTAAAGGTCACCCAGTTCCAAACCCCCTGTCATGGGCAGGGACATTCTACTGGACTACGTTTCCAGGGTTTCATTCAACCCAGCCTTGAATATTTCCAGGGGTGGGGCATCTATAATTTCTCTGGGCAACCTCTGTTCATGCCTCACCACAATAGAGAATGTCATCTTACTATCTAATTTAAATATCTCCTAGTTTAAAACCATTCCCTTCTGTTGCATCACTCCATGTCCATGTCAAAATTCCCTCTCCAGCTCTCTTGGAGTCGACTTACATACTAGAAGGAGTCCTAAAGTCTCCCCAGAATCTTCCCCAGACTGACCAACCCCAGCTCTCTCAGCTTGTCTTTATAGGACAGGTGCTCCAGCTTTGTGGCCTCCTCTGGACTTGATCCAACAAGTTGATGTTTTCTGTGCTGAGGATCCCAGATCTCGGTACAGCTCTTCTGGTGGGGTCTCCCCAAAATGGAGTAGAGGGGCAACACATACCCAGATTCATGGCAGGATGCATTATTTTTACAATTCTGCTGCCACTTGGCTTCACAATTTTATTTTCAACCAAGGCTGAACTTCAAGGCTCTTAAACTATCTTAATCTGAGAATGCTGATTACAATTTTTTTCAAATTTTCCTGATATATTACCTGATTGTTGAGTGTCTGCAAACCTTCACCCCCAGTAAAAGGGAAAAAGAAAAAAAAGGTAGATTCTGCTTGCACAAAATTCACTGAAATTTCTCTAGTAATAGATCAATGGTAGTCAAAATGGCAAGAAAATATTACATTGTATGTTATTATGCTGTAAATATTTTAAATATTGTGAAATAATGGTATAATTTTCCATTTTTTCAGTATTAAGTTCAGAGAGATGCGACACAAGTAGCAAAGAAATTATGAAATTGGCTCTAGATGAGGAGAGAATTTCTGTGTAAGAGGAAAAAGATTGAAACAGTAATTCAGAGAAGAATATAATTAGTTAAACTTATGTATCATAGGTTTTGTACTTTGTACACAGTTTCCATTTAACATGTCAGGAACCCGCTTTTAAAAACAAGACAAGAGGTTACCCAGTGAGAGTGTGTGGCAGTAAATTTAAGCTGGATACATACTTCTTTTTAAAAAAAACAGTGTACAATATAGCAATTACTATGGTGATCTTAGGGAGCCGGGAAAAAAGCATATACAGTTAAAATCTGACAAAGAGGTAGTTAAAATTCAGAAATCTCTGTGCAGACCAAATTATCTGCTCTAAAATAGACAGAATTGGGTGGTTCTACTGGAAGAGAGCTGGCCCTGAATAAGATTAGATGGACACAGACGACAGTTCTTAAGACAGCAAAGTGAAACCCAACAGCCAAGTTGAGTTCCCATTCTGCGTGCTGGAGGTCAAGCATTCCCATGCCCACAAGATCTCCCATGAGTGCACCAAGACCAGGGTGCCCTGCAGTCATCCTGTCCTGTCTCTCCTCAATTGAGTTGAAGAGCAGTGAATGAAAACTTCTGAGAATTGCAAGGGAGCCCAAAAACAAGGTTCAGGGAGACACCCTATACGATACAGAGGTTACAGAGTGACTATCTGCTGTTCATCAAAGAGAAAGTTGACAAGGGCTTGGCTTCCATATGCAGGCACCAATGCCCAGATAAACTTTTAGACAGGGTGGTCTTCTTGGTCTTGCAAACCAAGGCATAACATAATTCATTGGCTGGAATACAACATTAATTTCAACCTTGAAGGAAAGTGCAGTTCTCTGGCAGGGAGGGTAATTAAGCGTTGCAACACCTCACCAGGACTGGTGTTAGACTTATCATCATTCTGGTTCTTTAAAACAAGATTAGCTATCTTTCAGAAGGCTTAATCCACCTCTTGGGAATATTTTTGTTCAACAACAACACACAGACAAAACACACAGTTTTGTCTGTGTGTTGTGAACGGCTGGAGACAGATCCCTCTGGCCTTATACCCTGAGCATCTCTGAATCATTTTGCAGATGATGAGTTGAGGCACCAACGATGAAATTCACCCTGCTGCAAAGTGATATGACTACACTTGTATACTGCTTAAATTCCTTCCTGTCTTCAAACTAGAAGCACTCATAGAATATAGGCATTCTGCTCAGTACTTACCACAGGAGATGTTCAAATCCCATGTGTCTGCCCTGTCCCTGGAGGCTGCCTGAAAGGCATTACTCCTTAGTATGCAAAATTGGTAGCAGGTTAGTTTAATAAGATGGACAATAAACAGAAGCCATTCAAATAGTGCTTTATATGGGTTTTTTGTTTTTCCGGCTCATGAAGCTGTGCCCACTAAGGAGAAGTCATAGCCTGGGACAGTTTGGCTCCCAGACTTACTGACCTGGTGCATATGCAGTGCACCCTTCCACCCATCTTTCTGGACAGGCCACTCTTATGTGGCTTTCAGTCTCAAAAAATGTGATTCATCTTGCTTAAACTTCAAAGTCTCCATCTATGCTAAGCACTTTTGTCTATATTTAGGCTTGGTGTTAAGGAAGAGGTACTATTAAAGGAGGCATTGTTCATAACTGTTGCAGATGTGATGAATTATGTCCCAGCAGTGCCTCTGTTTCTCCAAAGGTTAAAGAGGGAATCTGAAGTATAAGCTTGGCGGTCTTAATTTGAGCAAGTGAATCTATCAATAGCATCTCAACACCTCTGGAAATTTAACCTTTACTTTATGTTTGGCTAGCTAGTTATTATAGATTAACAATAATAATCAACCATGACCCACATTATTTATTCATTCTTCTGCTATGCTGCCTGCAAACTAATTCCTGTCTGGAAAGTGAAGCATTTGAATGCTTTAGATTCTCTGCAAATAGTTTGGTTTGGCTTTTTAGAAGGGTCTTAGTAAGAGGTACACCTGTGACAAAAGTAAGTATTAATCTTGTCTGTCTCTATATTTTGCGTCATGTGGCATTGTTTGCATCCAGTTATTTCCAGAACTTTAAAGGGAATCTGTCATTCATTGTTACCAATTAGCTGCCTTTACAATATGACCTGGAAACTGTTTTCCCGACAACTTGGTGTTATTAATAACATGCATTACAGCTGGGGCGTGCCAGCAGTTCAGGAGTCACAGAGCAGCATGACAGTTTAATTTGGTACCTTGATGAGATTTTTGCCTGTGAGGTTGCACAGAATATAAAAGACTCTGGCAGAACATTGGTGGGAGCACTTTAAGGGATTTCCAGACTGTCTTATTTGAAAGCATTTACATTCAGTGATTTGAAAAGCATGTATCGTAGCTTAGAAAACTGAAAGGGACAATTCTAATCACACTAATAATTAATAACATTATTAGTTTTTCAGTTACCACACAGACTTTCATTGACCAATCAAAACAGTTTAATCAAGACAAGTCAGAACCATTATTTCTTGTGGTGAAATGCCATGCATCCCCAGCACTGATGGAGTCTCCATTAAGTTGTAGACCTATAGGCATGTCTTCAGTTATCAAGTCTAGTATGCAGGGCTGAAGAGCTGTAGCCATACCAAAGCACTGTCTAAAGTGCATCACTGGAGCAAAAGATGTTTCAAATACTACTATAAGTCACTATATACAACACGTCCTAAATTTGGCAGATAAATCACAGATTTGCTCTTGCCACTCCAGACTGTCTGTTGCCCTGGTGCCAGTGCACATTAATCTGACAGCAGTCAGTGGCTTTGCTGTGGGGAGCCTTATGGCTGGGATCTTTACTGTGGTTGTACTCTGGGACTGCAGTCCCACTTTGGTGAAGATTGAGCAAGGCAGAAAGCAAATCTCTGCTTTATCTTACTTATTTGGCAGCTTCCTAAATCTACACCAAAAAAAAAAAAAGGTACACAAATCTCCAAACACTTTCATTTGCATGATGAAGTATCATCCCAATCCAGTTAATGACAAAATGAAAAAATGTCTGTCCTGAACCATTTATGAAGAAGCTGGGAAAATCTGGACCTTCTCCAGATTTTTGTTTAACCATTCACTAGAGAATGTAATTTAACAGTGTGTCTGTGTCTGTGCAAGTCTGCAAGAAACTCTGGAGGACTGTAAGTGGCTCACACTTTCTTGCAATCTGTGTCAAATTGGAAAACTAACTCAGCACCAGACTTTTTCACAAGCTAAAGGAGATAGAGGTGTCCACTATCCATGTTATTAACTGTATCACTACTAGGTACAGTAGCAGGAATACATTTATGCAGTTACTATAATCTCTGAATGCTACAGAGACATTTCCTGTAGCATAACAAGGCAGCCAAGCAATCTAAGAGCTTACAAAGGTGTCAGGGAAAATACTCATGGTGAAGTGTCATTGCATATTGGCATAGAAAGTTTCCTGAAAGTTTGCAGCTTACAGTAGATTTGAGTTAACACAGGTAATGAGTGAATGAATCAATGGGCAGATGAGTTCTCCTTTTCCCTCTCTTTTCTGAATGAAACTAAGCACTGTACTTATTTTCCAGCTGAGAAGTGAAATTAAATTGTCTGGGTACTTGATGGCCTACTGTTTTTAGAAAGCTATTAAGATGCTGCTATCAAGTGAAGGACAGCTTTCTTGACCCTCTTTAGCTGGCTTATCTAGTGGCCGCCTGACGACTTCATCACTTAACAGGAGGTGTATCTCCAGTGGTGACCACGTTTAACTGTGTCTTCCTCTAAGTGGCAATTTAACAAGTGGGGCAACACACCTGACTTCTCAATCAGATGGGGGGCCTTTGGGAGGAAGGGAACATTCTGTACCATTTATCTTGCCTCTAAGGACAGCAGTGGTGCAACAGCTTTCCTGTTACTTCAGCTCATAACTTTTTTTCTGGGACTCTGAATTAGAAGCACACATGCTAAAGATAGTCTCCCTGGGATCAGAATAGCAAGCAGAAAGATCCAGCTCTTTCTTTTAGAGGTTCTGTAGTGAAAACATGGGCTTGGATAATACTGGCTCTTCATTGCTCCTAGCTCGTCATTCTTAGCTGATTCCAGCAATTTGATAGTGGATAAAATTTGATTTTGCTAGTGAGAACAGTCACTGGGGCCCATTAGTGCCAAGTCCTGCTCATTTTGCTTGTCACTTTGTTAGCCTTCACACAAGAGAAACTCAACAGATTTTTTTTGTTTTTGACTGAGAGAGAACCTTAGACATTAATAAACAGATGTAATGCTCAAAGCCTTTTTTTTTTAAGCACATATTTAGCAACAGCTTTTTGACCTTAGCTAATTTCAAGATCTCTGTGGTCTGAGCCTCCCACATCCATGTAAACTTTCTGTCAGGGATAATGTTTTCTAATAAGGTGTTTGTGTAAGGGAGGGTAGATACATGGGCACAGGAGTACAAGACAGGATCTTACTTTTTGGGTCAGCAGCCCAGATACTCAGATGTTGTATAAGTGCTCTGCTCACACAAAACCCTGGTATCCAGAGATAGCTCTTTATTTGGTCACAAATGCATTCCTATTAAGGCAGCAACTCTTTTGGCATCTTCCTCCATTGGTTAGTCAAGAAGAATTTAAATGTGATGCTTCAGGGGTGTTTAAGGCAAAGTCTTGTGTTTTCAATAACTAACCAGTGAGTGAGACTCAGATTTGCTCTCCTGGCTTTCCAAACACTTCTGGACTGAGGTATTTTCTCTCTTTCTTTTATTTTACTCCATGGTCTTTGATCAATGCTGTTTAAAGGGCATAATGTTTCACCTAAAGGGGAGTGGTGGCAGATAGCAATCATTCATCAAAAAGAAACCCTTTAAGAGACAGAGGGAAGCAGAAAAGACAAATGGCAAAAGACCCTCTAGGCAGATTTCTGGTTAAATACTTCTGGGGGTCCAAGTTCAGGCACTTGCTCCAGGAGAAGCAGCGTTTCTCACGTGCTGGCTTTCAGTTGCTCACAAGCCGCATAGGTGCCTGAATTTTGTGATCGTGAAATGGTTGAATGATTGTCTGCTCTGTCCAGCTCTGAACCTTTCACTCAGGATTTCTGAACCGTTCTTTGCAAAGAGCAAAGCTGCCCATCAGACAATGTCAGCAAATGAACTAAAAGGAGAACTGGTTTCACTCTGAAGTTAACCTATTGTGTGGGCACTTTGGAGTGTGGTGACAGCAGCTTAAGATGCTCCTTTATTTTTCTTCCTGCAGATTGTTCTTTTTAGAAAGCTAACCCTGAATCCAATTATTTTTATGATATAAGAAAAGGCCGTGGCAACTGTTTATCTTTCTGTGTTTCTATATGTTCTCTAATCTAAATCTAATCACTCTCCATTCAAAAGCAAAAGAGACTTCTGTGGTATTCTTAGAAAGATCTTCTACTTGTAAATCAGCATATTACCATTGAATTTCAATTAATTTCACCCTTGGCTAAGTAGACTGCAAGGGATCTAGGTTAGCTGAGTGATCTGGCCTTTTGGTTCTTTTGGTTTAGTGGACTATAATGTGCAAACTTGTAGGAAATAAAAGAATGGGTTTAATTACAGGGCTTTACTCTGTGATAACATAGCTGTATATTTTATTTGAGTTCACCAAGTATATATCTACTTCTCACCAAGTAGATATTCTTTTGTACTTTCCCTGTTTTCATTTCTCTTTTTTGATAAAAGTCATTACAGATCCAGCTAAAAGAAAGTAATAAAGAAAATGCTTTCCCTATAATTTTATAGGAATGCAGCCTTCAGAGCAGAAGTATTCTTCAAACTTGGGTGACTAGCTTGAATTGACATGAGTTGATATCCCAGCAGAAATACTTTTCAAATGATTCGCCATAAAAGAAAATTATCAACTTGTTGAAATCACGCCTCCTAGTTGTTGCACAAGTCTAACCATGGGTAGCTTTAATTACCCAGAAGTAAAGGGCCTTCTTAATGCAGCACTCAAGTTCAATTTCCAGTCTTGCTTGCATCTCCATTGATGAATTGGTTGTAGGAGCAGGCCTGGGAAGTCTGTGAGCTGTGCAAGTGAGTAAAAAAGACATATTAATACAAGGGGAAAAAGACAAAGAAAACTTACTTTTAAAATCTTGTTCCTGTTTGTAAACGATGCATGCAAGGATGGAATGTGTTTGCAGGATACACTGATGTAAGATTATTGACAATAAATTTGGAGGAACTTCTCTTGCTGGAGGCGGGTGCCCTTTGCCTTCTGTCATGGTCCTTATACCCACTGTCCTAGTTACCCAATCCAAGCACCTGCATGAGAGATCATAGCTATTCACTGAGGTTTCCACTTCAGGAAATCTTGACGATCCACTCACTGAGGATCCTGTGGACTCCCTGATGGGATGTGGAGCTCACCCCGGTTCCAACCCAACCCCAGAATTGGGGTTTGCCTGGAAACAACCCTTCTCTCGTTTCTCCTTTGCAGAAGTTAGGTCGGGGTGAAAAATGTAACATTATAACTAAAGCCAAATTGCCTTTCCATGCCATACAATATCCACACATTCATAGGTGCATTAATCATACTCTACCTCTAAAAATTAATAGCAACAATAGTAACAACTACAACAATAATGTGCAAGTGAGTTGATCACATTGAACTGAAAACTGAGCAGTTTCCGTGGCAGTTAATTGTGTTTTGTGTGGTTCATCATTCAAACAGTCTCAAGTTCAACATGGAAAGAAGAACAAGAAAAAAAAAAAAGAGACAATGCTTTAAAATGCTGTATACTGAGAGGATCTCAGAACTGGTCCTTCATCACCCCTGAGCACAAAGGCAGAAGTCCAGCTGCATTTCTCAATACCAGAATAATTTTCTAATAAATTCAGAAATATGTCAGTAGTTTGAAGCAGCTCCTATCACACATTCTCATCTCACTGGGGTCAGCCTACAGCCGACCATTCCAACCCAGTTACAGTATGGCAGAAATAACTTAAGCAAAACCAATATTTTTTTCCTCTGGTCTTTTGACTCTAGTCCTGGACTCAGCCAGGAAGCTGGTCTCTGCTGGCCACAAATGTGCCACATCCAGGATGAACTTGCTGAGGTCAGGATGCCTATGAGCAGTTCCCAGGTATATTTTCTCCACCTAAATATAATTTTCCAGCAGTCTTGAGTCTGCTATTACAGTATTAAAGAAGTTCTATTTCCTGTGTACATCCACCTTGCTATCTTCTTGAAAAAGAGACAGAGTGTAGCAAACCATTTAATCAGTTTTAAACTCTTTTCTAAATTTATGTCCACCCCTTTTCCCAGGAAGTCTCTCAGACCTTCCTTCCTAACTTTTCTCCATTACTTTATTTGCATTCAGGCCTGCAATGTATAATTTTCTTCTTACTTACTTGTTTGGTTTTTTTTTTTTTTTTTGGTCAGATGTCCAAAGACCTTTTCACTGGTTTTGCTGCCTTGCAAATGCTGCCAGGGCCAAGAGAAGGAAAAGCACAAGCAGGAAAACTAAGGCAGGAACTTGGATTCTGTGAATTTCAGACCAATTTTTGCTCCATACTTTTCCACTGTAACTTTAAACAGATCCTTATCTTTCTCAGCATCTCTGTTTTACTGATTCAAAGGAAGAAATCCCAGTGACTGCTCTGTACACTGGAGTTCAGAAGCAGCTAGCTTATCTAGGAACAGGAAAGAGAGAAAATGAGAGATGTTTATGTCCTATCACATTTGATAAGCTAAATCATACTTTTGCTGGTACTGTAGGGTGAAATGGTATGCATTCCTGTTTTGTAATGAATAATCAAAGCCTTTCCACTTGGAGTTTCTAACTCTTGAAGCAATGTCACAGTGAATTTTAATGACCCAGAGAGGAGGACAAGGGCCAGAAGTGCTGGTTGGGACCACAGCCTTATTGTCTTTTTTGTTTCAGTCCTTAAATATCCCTCCCCCCTTTTTTTTTCTTTCTTTTTTTTTTTCTTTTCTTATTTTAAGCCTTTGTTCTCTGCCTTTCAACAGAAAGTTCTGTTGTATGGTTTTAAATAACTTTACAGGCTGTTTTTACTATCACACACGCACACTGCATTCTGCAGAGTGAATGGCAGCACTGAAATCAAGAACCATGCTTCTCCAACCCCAAACAAAGGCACTTCTACTTCTCGGCAGCACCAGGATTTGACCTGGGGGTCCTCTGGAGCAGGGACTACAAAAGATTAACATTTCAGTCTGCTGAGCCCACCAGTGCAGTCTTGCCTTATCTCATAAGCTCTGCCAGAGGAATGAATTACCCTAGTTCATTAAGACTCGTTTTGAATTGTGGTGAGAGGTCACCACATAAGTCACCTCTAGTCTATTTTGCGAATAATATGGATTATGATAAAAGCTGGCTGGGAGGTTGAAGCCCAAGGATTTTGTTTTCTTTATCCTTCAAGGTGGGTAGAATACAGGGTGGGGAAACCCTGATCTGGACATTTCCTAGCACTGCATAGTAGATTATAGAAAAGTCCTTTTTTGTTCTTTTTTTTTTTAACCCATGAATGGGTGACCTCTTGATCTCTCTGACCCCTTTATTTTTGCCATGAAAGAACTAAAACTAGCTCTGCCCATACAAAACCTTCTTTCACTTCAGTTTTCTCATGATTAAATTCCCTGCTGTGTTTTTGTTTAAGTGCTCTGATGCTGTCCTTTGGAATTGGGCAGATGTTTGACTCTTTGAAATGGTGCTTTTTTTTTTTTAATTTAGTAGTGGGCTGCAATTAAGGCATGTTTGTCCACATCAGAACTATATGAGAAATGTTTCTACAGTGGCATTCATGTCTCACCATCTAAAAGTACTTTGCAAGTGATACACTGGGATACAGTAATTGATAATTTGCATGAAAACTTACTTTGATGCACAGAATGCCTTACAAAATAAAACAAAGGCTGCCTCCATGTTGAGTAGATGACTGGGAATACACTAATTACAGTTGAAGACCTCTTCAAAACTAACCATGCCAAACATAGGTAATGGAGAGTAAGGTTGAAGGCAGATGGCATATGATCTACTTAAATAACTTATGTAGAAATAAGTGGGAGCCAGTCATTAGGGAAAAGATGTGAAAATAATGTTGAAGGAAATGGATGTGCTTCAATTATCAGTTAGTGTTGTACGTGCATAATCCCACTAGCTTTGTGGGAGTTGTGTTAATTCATTAGTGTTGAAAGCATGGTGTTAAGGAGAGGGAAGGTAAACTTGGGTAATGTTTAGACCTGGTGTTGGAAACAGAGCTTTATCAGGATTCAACTAAATCCAGATTGTTTTTACCTGACCCTTTGTCAGGCCTCTGTAGACTGTGGTTATTAAAGATGTGTGTTCATATAACATTAGCAACTAATTGAGATCAAGGCATAATTTTGCTACTTGCTATACAAATAAGCTGAATTTTGTCCCAGAGGAAAGATAAGCTTGAAATTTACCAGAAGTCAGTAATATACCAGCTGAGCTAAGGATTCAATCTTCAAATTTTGCAATGCTGGGCTTAGATTTGCTCTAAAAAGATGTATGAATTGAATTCCACTGGAGCTGGGCACGTCTTCCTGTACTCCTCAGAGAAGTGAACCAAGCCCCACGGCATCCCTCTCTTGGCTGCATTCCAGGGGTGCTCTGCATCATCTAGGTGTGGCCCCTGGCTGGATTTGGGGGTACGGGGTGTGATATTCCTCTTCTCCACCTTTCTCACCACTGTGAGCAATCCAAGTCGCTAACTTTAGGTAATGCCTATTACCCCATCTATTTTTAATTCTATGCAGTCAAATATAAACCAAATAAACCTGAAAGAAATACCATACAATATATTAAATAGACTTGTACTGGCAACCAACTTGCACTTAAGGCCACCCCCCATGGGGGCAATTGAGTTCAATTATCCACTTCAAAATGTGTCTAAGGTTTCGAGCACAATTTTTTCAACCTTTATTTAAAAAATAAATTTCACCAGAGGACTGATCTTGTTCTGATCCATCAGGATGGTGCTTAGGATCGGTTTCAAAATTTAAATATAGTCCTAATATGTTAACCAAGGAAAAGGAGATTTCATATTAAAAAAAAAAAAAAACTCATGAAGCTCCAGCCTGGGAATGTCTTGCATTCAGGCTTGTCTTTCCATGAAATGCCATTAGTGTAGGCAAAGTGAAGCACAGGGAGGGTTCAGATTTCAATGGACAAGGCACAGACAGGTCCTGTTCACCTTATACTTGGAAACTAATTTCAGGGAGATGTGGCTGTGGGTGAGTTAAACAGATCTGTAGTTTCCTTCCTTCCCATACTTCTCAAGAAAAAAGATCATTGTCCTTTCCACAGCCCTGGTTTACAGAAGGATGGATATGAGGAAGGGAGAGTGAGAGAGATTTAAAAACGTGTCAGCTTTATCCTGGGAATTGCTGTGCTGAAGTAAATTATTGCCTAGAAGTGAATTATCATTTTTGTGAGATCTTAAAAACCAACAGCTGTGAAATTGACTTCTAACTGATTTTAATTGAGATGGACCAAAACTTAAAATACTAGAAATAAAAATCCTGAATGCTGTATTGGGTCTGGCTGGAATTGGAGATACTTTCCCCCTAAGCAGCCCTTAGAGTGCTACAGCTTGGTAGCTAGAAAGGTATTGATAATGTGCCAGTGCTTTTTTCTGTGCTGGGCTGTGCTTCTAGAGCATCCAGGCTGTCTCTCCAATATTCCCCCTTCACCAGTAGGCTGGGCTCTTGGGAGGGGAACACAGCTGGGACAGCTGACCCAAACTGGCCAAAGTGATATTCCATATCACATGAGTTCTGCTCAACAATAAAAGCTTAGGTAAAGAAGGAGGAAGGGGGAACAAAGTCTCTGTCTTATAAGCCTCTCTAAGTACTGAAAGGCTGCAATAAGGTCTTTCCCAGAGCACACTCTTCTCCTGAAGCGAATTGGCTGAACAACCCCAGCTGTCTCAGCCTGTGTTTGTAAGAGAGTTGTTCCATCTCTCAGATACATCTGTGACTCCCTTCTGCACCTGTTCGAACAGGTCCGTCCATGGCTGTCTTGCACTGGTGGCCCCAGAGGTCACGGGACAAAAAGATCAAAACATGGCCTATTTCCCAAAATCAAACCCTTGTCTTGCTGGAAAAAAATTACAGAGATGTTGTGAAGGACATCATTGTTCATGAGCTATGTCAGATATCTGTGGTGTTTCACAGCCTTGGAGGGAACCACTGATGATGGTGGGTAATCACTGGGGCTTTGGCAGCTGGTGTGATTCCAGCAAGAGATTATTACAGCTCTGCTTCTTTGTAGGGAGAATTATTTTACAACCCGAGAGGGTTAATTATCTTTATTAACATCTTGAATAAAGCTATTTTTTGATGACAAGAATGTGAATGTAAAACCATACTTTTTTTTTCTAAAATCTGTAATATTTCAGAGCATGGAGTTAATCTTAGCAAATTTGTTAGGACACCTGTATGGTATTTATTGAGTGCAAGTATGAAACAGCAATGATAAAAGCAGAGTAGTAAGTATAAAAGGTTAGTGACACAATGTGACTCCTTTAAGCAAACATACTCCAATTACTTTGTTTACTGTTGTCTTTTCAGAAGGCTTAGTTTTAAAAATCACGTTTTAAAAACTCCTAAAATTATAGGGGTTTTATTTTCTTTTGAGTCTCTGACACTATTGTAAACCCCACACTAACTCAGAAGCACACAGAGCTGATAGTACACAAAGACACCATTTTAGATGACATTGTTTAGAAGTTAGTTAGTAAATGCAACGTAAATTTGGATGGCATCCTCCATGGAGCTGTAGGCTTCTGTGCAATCACTTCAGTTTTGTCATTGCATTCAGACTGAGTTAGCCATTCTTTCTGCCAAAATGGCTCCCCCAGGGATCCAGATGGCTACTGCCACTCTCTGTGAGACACTTTCTGGTTTAGTCTCATAATCAGAACAAATGATGGGAGTGTAATAGAACACAGACGGCAGTTGAGAAATTACGAGCAATCTATTAATCTTCTGGGGCTAGTATCACAAAGTAAGGACTGTAACACTACTCCCAATTTAATTGAAAACTCTCTGTATAAAGGACAATTAATGAGAAATGAACAATTTTGTGTTTCAGGAGAGATGAAGTGATAGAACTTCAGGGTATATCAAAGATTTAAGAATTGTATTTGACTCTCTCCTATGACAGGTGTGAAATTACTTAGCCAAAAAGGCATGTGCAAGTGTCTTATACTCTGTTGTGCTATTCTGGCAAACAGGCCAAACTTGGCCCACTTCTTGCTCTCTTTCTCACACCTCCTCAGCATACACTGATGTCAGTGGAAGAACAACAAAGTTGTTAAAACCATTGGAACTGATGCCATGAAGAAAGTTGTGTTTTGCAAACTGATTATTCGAGCTAACGATATCATTGCTGTTGTGTTGCAACTCAACAGGTTTAATGGGCTCCATTTCATACCAAAAGGGGCACGTATGGCCTCCTTTAGAAAAGTACCTTGGAAAAAATAGAGCACAAAAATGATTGTCTGGAGAAAGTTTTTCTGGTTTTTAGTGATTTAAATGCGGGAAATGCGGGAACTCTTGAGATTTCATCTCTCCTCTCAATTACTACATTTGTTCCCAATCTGTGTAACCATCGTATGGGGCTCATAGGAGCTACTTATACAAAAATAAGGAGGTGTGGGGATTTATCATTTAGCTTTGATTGCTACACAGAGTTTGGCACATTTCAGAAATTTAAGTGTAAATAAAATGACCAGTTTGGGATCAAATTTTGGGCCTTTCTGTCTCCTGTAAAAATGTTGCCTTTGATTCCACATAATCAATAACATAACACATTGGCCTGGAGACTTTGGAGAAATAAACAATTTAATTGAGCATAATGTTTCCTTGTTAGCACTTTGTTCAAGGACAGAATAAGCTTTTGTGAAAAATAAAGACAATTCCCATTCATTTCCTCCTGGTGTACTGTTTTAGATGAGGTCAGGCAATCTGTTTGGACATAATATGCTCTCACTTGAGATTTTTCTGATTCAAGGTGAGGAAAGATGAAAAGCTGTGAGTGCAGGTTATTTTGAATAATACCTGTTTTGTAGAAGTTGCTGCTTTTTGTTCTTTACAAAGAGATTTCTTTGGGAAAGGAAAAAAAGGCAACTGAATAAAATAACCCTTAACATACAATAAATAAGGTTTAGATTGTTGTAAAATGGGTTTTATTGATTGTGTTACATGTTTGCTACAAATTTTGGAGAGGTACTTGTATTTCAGTACTTCACTTTCATTGCACTGGCCTTGGCTTACTATCTCAGATCTGTATATCTGTAAGTATGCATGGGAGGAATTCATTAAAGTACGATAAGCTGGAAGATGAGTATGAAGGAGAGAGTGAGCATTCTCAGGATGAGGGGAATGTAGAAATGCGTAAAATGTTTTTCAGTTTGGGAAAAACATATTGCTTACTATATTTTTGAAAATCTGAAGTTGCATAGCAATCAAGGCAGTGTGCAGTTTTTGGCTGCCTTATAATATTGACAGAGACACCTGTAATATCATAGTTAGAATGCTGGTTTAGGTAAGCCTTAGAATCCTAGAATGGTTTGGGTTGGAAGGAACTTAAAGACCATCTTGTTCAAACCACCCTGTCATGGGCAGGGACACCTTCACTAGACCAGGTTGCTCAGATTCCCATCCAAACTGACCTTGAACTACACCAGGGATGAGGTATCCCCAACTTCTCTGGGAAACCTGTGCCAGTGCCTCCCCACCCTCATAGTGAAGAATTTTTTCCTAATGTCTAGTCTAAACCTACTCTAAACCTGCTCTTTGTAAATTTAAAGCCATTACCTCCTCTTCTGTCCTTCTTTGCCCTTGTCAAAAGTCACTCTCCAGCTTTCTTCTAGCCCCTTTAGGTACTGGAAGGTGCTGTGTGGTTTCAGATATGCTGTGCCTGAGCTGCTTCACTTCTTCATCTTAATACAGGCATGGACATGACCTGGAAAGTGCTACATCAAAATAAATAAAGATATAAAAAAATAAGCGTTGGGCATGATTTATCAGCACATTTAACCAGATGAATTTTAGTGTCGTGTGAATCAAATTGTGAGCTAGATAGCAAAGCTCCTTTTAAACTTGATCTATTCAATGCAGACAATGAAGCCTAGAGGGCTATTTATCTGACCCTGAGACAGACACCTGCATTTGACCAGCCAAATGGCTTTCTAGACTCCACTGACTGTGCTGATTAGGTCTCCTCTGACTGTAATTGAAGTGTAGAAAGACACCTGCCTCTCCTGTGGAGGTCTAATTACAGGTGTCTGAATCTGGCCCTTTATCCACCCTTCCTCTACCAGGGCTGAAATGAAAGCTACACACTTCAGAAGAAAACAAAATGATTTGTACTTCACCATGGCTCCTGCTATTTTTTTCTGACTCTGTCTCATGGTCAGTGTCATACTCAAGTCATGAAGATCAGGGACTTTTAGCATTTTTAGTTGCTGGTTTATCTGAGAACTTACCTTTGATGCTGTTAACCTTTTCTTGCTGCCTTTGCTCACATTCAGATTGCCTGAGTTGTACCAGGCTTCTCTACAGCATCAGCAGATTTGGCAATAGGATTAAAGTACAAGCTGGAGCTGGTCCAGCTATTAGCAGCTAAAATATATGATGAGACTTTGATCACTGCCAGTGATGGCCATAGCTCTCCCAGTAGCAGCTTTACAAGAGACCCAAATATTTTGCTTCATCTCTTCCTTTTTGTTTGTGTGCATTTGTGCATGTATGTATTTGCTGTCATCAGTATTCAGGTTTCTACATACTGGGCAGAACAAAATGTGAAGCATTAGGCTGTTTTTTGAAACCTTATCTCTTTCTCCTATACTTCTTACATGTGGTCTCAAACTCTATCTTCAACTTAGTTATGTTAAGCAAAAATGTTACTGTCTGTTTCTTCTGTAGTGCATCTGTTCTCTACATCATTAATCCTGGATTTGCACAGGAAGACAATTGACATTTTTCTTATGGTAGGATAGAGTTACTAAAAGACAAGAAACATGGAAATGATACAGACAACAGGATTTTTAGAAAGCTGTTACTTTTAAGCCAGGGTAGAGTTGTTATTTGCATTTCTTCCTTGACAGCTGCATTCGGGAGCTTTCTAAAATATGGCAGCTAATACAGACTGCATATTGTTTTACCAAAAATCTGTATTTTTTCCATACCTTTCTGCAAGTCTGTGCACAGACTGGGTAATTTCTTATGTTGAGGTGGAAAGGATATGCCAGATAACAAAAACAGTATCTATGGGGCTGACCTAGGCTCATCCTAATAGCACCTTAGAAACATTTGGATTGGAAAGGACCTTAAAGATCATCCCAAATTAATTTTACTTGTCTTGAACCACTTTAAAACATACTGTTACCACATTGGACTCATGATTTGTGTATCCACGGATCTCCATGTCAAAACATGGTTAAAATTAGGTCATCTAATTAACTGAAACTAAGAAGGTGTTGACTAGTGCCTTTCTGCCACCCCAGTAGATTGCAACAAGCTTGGGAAATGACATGTAAGACTTAATAACAGGTATGGAGCTCCTTTTGCTCTGGAAGCAAGCAGATGGATGTTCTTGCAGCCAGTCTCCAAACATTTCCAAATGCAAAATGGGAATTTGCATCCCAGAAGATACAAGAACGCTTTATCTTCTAAGCATGATTACTTGTTTTCAGCTAACTGAGCAGTTGGATGGAGACAGGAAATTTAGAAGAGCTTTCTTGGAATGAGTCCATTCAAAGAGCTGTTCCAGAGAGTAAGCCCCCTTTTGCATGTATATACAGGTTTTTCTGAGTGCTATATTTATTAGATAGTCATCTGCTGGATATTAATATCAACAAATGTGACTTATGTGCTTAAAAAGGAGGTGGAGATGCTCACATGAGCTGCATGATGCTGTGCATTGAAGCTTGTTGTAGTCTGTTGTTGTCTGTACTGGGTGCTACTGAGCTGTCAGCATAGCTGGCAGGAGGATTCAGGTTATTTGCATGTTCCCCTTAACAAAGTTGAGCCAGTTAGCTCCAAGAAAGCTCCCATTACCTCAAATGGATTCTTAGTCATTGAGAGCCTTCCCCTTTTAGGAATCATAACGTATAAAAGTTAACCAAATGCAATGCACTCTTGGCTGTGAATACTGGTGTATAAAGCTTTTAGCTGTAACCTGATTCACATCTGCTCTCAGCACTTAAGCTGATGAAAAGTGACAAGCCTGAACCACTGCCACTGACCCAGGCTCTTTCTGTCTTTTTGCTAAGTAAATGGCAAAAAAAAAAAAATCATACTAATTATTGATAACAATCTGTAATTTCCCAACCCTTTGCAACATTATGTTTGTTTCTAAGCACAAAATACTGGCTTCAAGGGTCACAGTCCAGTTAGTCAGTAAAAAGCACCAGGACGTGTTATGAGGATGCATGCCAGTTAGGAGAAAGTAATATTTGTTCTCTCCTGGCAGCCTAAAAAAGCCAAAAATGACCCCTAACCTTTTGCTCAGGCTTGAGATGGTTATCTGTATAATTTACTAACTGATCTTTGAAGAAGTTTGGATTACTTGAAATGTGCACACAAACAGCCTTCCAACTGCACAGATAAAATCTTGCAGTGAAATCTGCACATTCTGCAGCCAATGCTCAGTGTTCAGGGAAGTGCCAGTTGGACGAGCTGCAATGTAGCACCATTTGAATCCCACAGCAAGGGGATAAACACAAACATCACTGGACTGTGAAGCTGAAAAATCCTTCTTGCTTTTGAACTTCTCAGTGTTTTTTCTCATGAGTTTCTTTGATTTTGGAAACAATTCTTATTCTCCTTTCCAAGGGGATGAGTACCCATCATTGTGTGTTATCATTTGCCTCTTGGTGTTTTCTGTATGTAGAAGAGACAACTCCTTTACTGCCATTAGGGAAGCACAAAGCTTCCAAATACACTTTGGTGCCAGCTCCACTCACAGGTGAAGAAGGCAGTAATTCTCTCTGCATTATGGAATGTTGTGATGTGTGCCACTGGGGCCTGCATTTCCAAGCCAAGCTTCAAGCAGCGTTACCACATCGCCTGTGGCCAAACCCATACTAATAGACTCAGTACTAGCAGGATATAAAAGCTCAGACTTTTAAACTTATTAACGCAGTCACACTTTTTGACCTGGAGCTGAGCTGAGTCCTGTAGACACAGCAGTGTCATACTTGCTCACAAGATACTGCCCAGACTTGTAAACACTATCTGAGTGACTGAAAGGTAAAAAAGAATCTAAGAATCTTCTGTTACCTACATCTTCACTTTCCCACATACGTGCAAAAATACCCCAAAACAACAACAAATTACACAAACAAAAATGTGGTACTGGAGAATATCAAGGAACAATTTCCAAAGGTAATCCCTTTAACTGTCCTGGCTCTAAAAGTGAAAAGCACGGGATGTTTCAAGGGAAACCCAAACTAACCAGGTGCCATGATACATAGCTACAAATCAAAGGGCAGATTTAGATTAGATATTAATAAGAAATTCTTTACTGCAAGGGTGGTGAGACATTGACGCAGTGCCCAGAGAAGTCATGGCTACCCAATACCTGGAAGTGTTCAAGGCAAGGCTGGATGGGGCTCCGAGCAACTTGGTCTAGTGGAAGAGGTCTCTGCCCATTGGAGAGTTGGAACTAGATGGTCTTTAAGGTTCCTTCCAACCCAAGCCATTCTATGATTCCATGAAATTCATTGTTGCTGTCAGTTTTAATAAAGAGTGAATATCCTGCTGGGACTGAATTCAGTTGAAATTATTGAAAATCCATATTGAAAAAAAAGATTTTCAAGCCAACTGGGGTATTTGAGGACCTTTTTCATGCTTTTTAGATGATCAGACTTCAGGGAATGGTGGACTGTTAACCAACCAGTTTCAGGTAAGTCAGCAAAAGTTGCCAACATTTTTAGTATACTCTGAAGCTGTTTGGACTCCTGCAGCAGATTTTTCTACAGATTCATGGCTCTTGGATTTGAGCAATATGTGAGATGAGTACTGGAAATTATTCTGATGCTCTTTGTTTTGCTGCTAGGTCTTATCTTTCCAATACCCTACTGACTAAAGCTAACAGGATGGGAAAAGTAGGAGTTTTTTTATAGAACCTGTGACATACCTTGGCATTAGCAAGGGAGTGTTTAACTACTACTGTGTGGGTGTGCATTCAGCTCTCTGAGCACAGACAGCAACTAAATATGAATAAAAGTGGGGGGAAAAAAGGAAATCTTCATGAACCCACTTGGATGCCATAGCTGAATTATACTGTCTATGAGTTACAGCTAGAAAGGCAGACTTCCCTAACAGACATATCTTTCTATTCTAACTAACTGTAGACTGAGTTGAATCCGCTGATGAGGCGCCTATTTTGGATAAACAATTTTATCATCAGTATTCCGATATCTTCCTCCCCTAATAACCCTAGTATTTCCATTTCTTATATACATCCCCATGCTCCAAGAGTTTTGTACCATTTTAAATAGCTTACTCATCTCCAAGATGCTGACATCTCTCAAAGTCTCTGTGCTATTTAGACACCTTCTTTGTCATCACATAACTGTATTTTGTATGTTACTATTGGAAGTCATTCCTCATTAGTGAATCCTTCTACATTCCTGTGAACAAAGGGCTATGACAATGACTGCTTTTAATGAACCCCTGCTGTTTTGACATATCTTAGGCTTCGTGAGACTTGTGGCTGTGAATGCAGCAATAGTCCCAGAAAACTGTGTTCCTCATGATCTTGTGTGGATCATCAGAGCAGGACTGAAAATGGACAATGAAACTTTTGACAAATATGGTCCTGGGAGAAGAGGCTTCTTTCTTGCAGATTTCCTTCATGCAGGAGATCTTTGGAGATTTTCTTCCCTTACTCATTCAGATATCAAGGGTGAATGAATTCCTGCCATAGCTTGAACCAGTTATTCACTGATCCAGAAGACAAAGATGCCCAACTGCTAAACTATTGTTCTCATAGTATAAAAAATGATTGCACTTTAATCTTAGACAAGGAGCATTTTCAGGGTAATCCCAACAGGTTTACCATTCCAATTAAAAAATAATGGCAACTTGCATCATGATTAGGGTTTTCCAAATAATCCTTTTATTACTGTTATTATTTCATAAGCTTTTTTCATTAGCATCTAATAGGCAGAGGTTTCCATTGTGATCTGTCCTGCATCCTGCAGTTCTCAGGTCTCTGTGGCACACAATCTTCTGCACGGCCATCACCAGAGAATCTGTGAACGGAACAGAATATCTGCACGCTGCAGAAAATGAGGTGGGGAGGAGAGATGTGCCGTGAAAACACATTTCACAAAAAAAAAATATTGACTCAAAACCAAGAATAATAAAAAGAATTTTATTTCCCTACCTCTGTGATTGAGTTTTTAGTGTTGTTCCATACAGCTCTTACACTCAGACTGTATATAAGTAAAAGGTTTTAAAGTGCTTTATGTATAAATAAGGAATACTAGTCCATTTTATATGATGGGAAAGAGGTGATGGTAAGGTAAAATAATTAGATAGGTGAGTGCAGAGGATGCACAGCCAAGCTCAGCATAAAACCTTTTCCTTCAACACTTGAAATATATTTTTGGACCATGTAAAGGTGGTTTGGGAGGAGGAATAAAACTTCATCACTTTTCACAAAAAATATGTTTGCACTTTTTCTTCACTGTCACTGTGTTTGTGGTAGGCAAAATGTTGGCTTTGTAATGGTGAATGATCTCATGAGTTTATGTGATATTTGAGATTAAATTAGATTCTCTTAGTAAGAGAGTATTCTTTTTACACCAGCCAGGAGAGAGAAGTTTTGATTTTCTTCATAAAAGCAGGACAGAAAATATCCTGTTTTTTACTGTATTTAAAATAAAAGTCTTAAAAGATATGAGTTTCATGAAGAGTTGCCCACAGGACCTTCAAGTCAGATATACAGAAGGCATTGCTAAATATATATGGTTAGAAAATGTGTTGTTATGGTTGTTTCTGTCTGCCTTTTGGTAAGTAATTTGACTCAGTGTTTGGATCAGTTACAGTGGATTATTATACATTTCTTTCTCCAAGCAGCCATGCTGATTGTGCCCAAGCACTGTAGCCTGCCTAAATGCTTCCTTTTGCTTCTTGTCTGTAGAAATACTTGACACTCCCTGGCTGAATGAGGCCCATGGCTGTATGGCAAAAGTCATTCTCCTGCAAGTGCAGAATAACTTCAGAATTGTTTGGCTTTGCTGCATTAATGTCACTCTTACATAACTGAACAAACAAGAGTCAAGTCCATAGTAAACCCCAAGGCAAGATATTGGCAGTAACAGCAACATCTTTGCAATGTAATCCAACTTTTAGATCTAAGTCAGTAATAGCTTTCTTTATCTTCAGGCACAATTGCATAGGCCTGAATCATCATTTGCATTTATAATTTAAACATGTATGTGTAGATCTTCACGTGTGATAGCAACTGATTTTTAAAGGGAAGTAAGGTCCTGTCAGAGAGAAAATGAAGGTGCTTGGAGTGTATGCCACAGTGCTAGAGATGTCACAGGAGATCTCTCCCTATAAGATTGCAGTCAACACTAGAAAACAGGGTTCCAGATAACCCATCATGAGTTGAAAATAGGAACTAGATCTCTCTAATGTTACCAGCTTTTTCCTTACAAAGTGGATAAAACATTTTTACATAGTGTAATATAGGACAAAGACTAATTTTGAAGCAGGAGCTTCTTTTCAAAGGTTTCAGTGTTGATAATGTTAGCAATCTTAATGCTAGTGAAACCATGTTTGGGATTCAACTTTCACAGTCAGATAATTAGACAAAAACCTCACCCTTCATTTAAAAAGGAAAATATCCTCAGATTTGCCAGTCAGAAGAAATGAACTTGAAAACATATCCTAATTCTGCAAGGAATTGTTAAGATCCAAGAGAAAAACTTCTACCCCTTTTCTTTTCTTTAGCCCCGCCACCTTCTTACTGAAATTGCTATTGGCACATAAATAAGTATGGACTCAGGAAGACTGTGATGTGTAAGAAAAGATAACATTTTTTTTTGCCAATAATTTGGGTTAGGGAATATGTCAACCCTATTGGATGGCAACACCACCACAAATGTCTCTTCATCTACTTGTTGGATTTTCTCACCCTATATTCTCAACTCCCCTCTCCATTTTTCTAAGGACTACAACAGGTAAAGTTAATGGATAACAACAGAGTATTCCTACTGGGTTCAAATTGGCATGGCAGCCTTGCTTCTTTGCTGCCTGTTTGGCAAGTTACTTCCCTTCTCTCCAATTTTGTTTCTTCACCTGTAAAATAGCCTCCTTCCTAAAACAATTTTGAGTTCCACAGATTTCTGAAAAAGCAGAGTATGAAGAGTGGAGCTGATACGTTAGAAAGGGAGGGCAGCCACTTTGGCAAGGAAAAAGGGGGAAGCAGAGGGTTCTTAAATATAACATAAGAAAAATAGAGTGAGCAACAAGCTAGGGAAGAAGGGAAGTTGAAAGCAAAGAAAATGGATGGATGTGAGAGATCAGTTTAATATGGGGGCTTTTAGAGGGTAATGGCTAAGTAACAAAGGAACCTGCATTGGTCAGCTCTGAGGCTGCAGAGGAATCATAGGATTATAAGTCTGAAAGAGGTTCAGAAAACCCCAGGGCAGGATCAACTGTATATCTGTCATTTCTGGTGCATTTTTCTGTAATTTGTTTTGAAGACTTCCTTTAATGAAGACTCCACAAACTTCTTAGATCATTTATCTCTGTGTTTACCTTACCCTTAGGAAGTTCCTCTCCTGGAAATAGTCATGTAGGGAGAAAATGAATATCATTTAGGACTGAAGGAATTTAAACATTGTGGTGCCCTGCATATTGACATATGATAGGTTAGGGAGCAGAGTCAACAAATATGAGCCTTTAAAGTTGACTTTCAGAAAAAATAATCCTGTCTCTCTCTCTTTTCTTTCTTTCTTCTTTCTTTCTTTCTTTCTTTCTTTCTTTCTTTCTTTCTTTCTTTCTTTCTTTCTTTCTTTCTTTCTTTCTTTCTTTCTTTCTTTCTTTCTTTCTTTCTTTCTTTCTTTCTTTCTTTCTTTCTTTCTTTCTTTCTTTCTTTCTTTCTTTCTTTCTTTCTCTTTCTTTCTTTCTTTCTTTCTTTCTTTCTTTCTTTCTTTCTTTCTTTCTTTCTTTCTTTCTTTCTTTCTTTCTTTCCTTCCTTCCTTCCTTCCTTCCTTCCTTCCTTCCTTCCTTCCTTCCTTCCTTCCTTCCTTCCTTCCTTCCTTCCTTCCTTCCTTCCTTCCTTCCTTCCTTCCTTCCTTCCTTCCCTTCCTCCTTCCTTCCTTCCCTTCCGTCCTTCCTTCCGTCCTTCCGTCCTTCCGTCCTTCCGTCCGTCCTTCCGTCCTTCCGTCCTTCCTTCCGTCCTTCCTTCCGTCCTTCCTTCCGTCCTTCCTTCCTTCCGTCCTTCCTAGCTTGTTCTTCCTCTTTTTTTGGACTTCATGAGTGCTTTATAGGAAAAGAAGGGCAAGAAGCTGTTTACAGCACTTTCTATTTTTATGATGATTTTGCAGGACTGAACAAAACCCTCAGGAACAGTCATGTCCAGAGGAGACCAGTTCATCCATTCTGCTCATACATCCCTTTGTTTTTCTAGTCACTGAATTGTCATTATTAAAGGCATTCAATACAAAACAAATGTCATTTCATACCAGCATCTACTGCAGAGCAATCTCACCTGCACTCACTATGGCTTTAAAGTACTGCATGCTTCATGCTAGCAGGCCTCTAACCACAAAGGACCAGTAAAAAAGCTCTTTCTGTCTGACATGAATTAGGACGCTCAGTTAAAAATTCATAGGAAGATTACATAAAACCATATGCTGCCTTTTTTTTCCCCCTTTTGCATTAAAAATGTACAGCTGCTCTGCATTAGACATTCCATTAGCCTGTGAGTCTCACAATCTGGACTTTATAGTTAATGATGGGGGGAGGACTAACTGAGATGGGAGAAGGGAGAGAATGAAGTGTTTTAGGCCAATATTCAAGGCTTCCTTAAAAAGATAACATATAAGGTGGATGGAGAGTTTAAGTGTGGGAGTAGGTTTGCTGAAGAGAACTGCATAAAAGAAGAGACCTGTTTTCGGAGTTACTGGCTTGCTCTCAGAACCTCTGAGTAGCATCAGCAATAATTAAAATGATATAACCTGTTTCCTGTGGTCATTTGGGAAGAAAATAAAAAATCTATATTCCAAATGGAGTCAGGAAATGTTTAGACTCCTCTAACAGCGTTAAGTCACAGAGAGTTTTATGGCCGCTCCATTTCTTCTGCAAGAGACCCTTTAATTTAGTTGGAAGTCTTGAAGGGTCCAGGTTTATTATTAGATAATTGTCTGTGTTGGTCAGTAATTGCCTGAGATTGAATATATGGCCACCTTAATGTACGAACAAAGTGACTAATTTAGCAATAACCTTTCTATACATTGTAATGAGATGCATTTCTAAAGTCTTCTTGATGATGTTTGTGTCAGTAAGTGTCCTAGAAGGCTCCATAGGGAAGCTGGTAAAGATGCTGGTGGGTATAGGTGTTTGCAGTATGACAGTCGCAGGCTCAACAGCAAGCAAGTGAGCTGCAGAACAGTCCACTTACACAAACCAGCCTTGAGTCTGTCTTTGCTTGCAGGGCAGAAGCAAAGAGAAAAAAAAGAGTGGTGGGTTTTATTTACGTTGTGGACTCACGTCTGTGTGTTCAGCCATCCAGTTGGCATGTGCCCATTTCCATACCAAAAAAAAAAACCCAAACCAAACACATCTGGTATTCCAAACAGTATTTTAAAATATCTTCAGGAGACAAAGAAAAAAAGTATTTTGTTCATCATTTATGAATTTGTGAAGGGTTGTTTCATTTTCAATCTAGGCATATACTTCAAGCTTTTTATTTTTTTTTTTTTTTTTTTTTACATCAAATACAATAATGAGATACAGCACCAGAGTCTACTCTCTCCCTATATGGCTGATCCCCTAGAATCATCTTGTATTTTCTGAATATGTTTATTTCTTCTTGGTCTTACCCAGTATTAAAAATCATAAACATTGTGCCTTCTTGGACTGATTATGGTTCTTTGCACTTAGACAAGACGAGAAAACAGAGCAAATAATTTTTGGGGGTTGAGTCACAAATAAAATTTTAATACAACATATTGTGAAATGTGTGGTGCAGTCATTGTTAAGCTGCATGTTTAATTAACTGTTGCCTGAATGCAGGGTACTAAGCAACAAGAACACAGGAGCACATTACAGTGTCTTAATTAAATTATATGCCTGTATGGTCATATTTAATTGTGCACAGAACATGCTTTCTCCTTCCTTTTATTCCTCTGTGTCTTTTGTTTCTACATCATCAAGTAGATGGAGCATATTCAAGGTACACATTATTCGCAAGAAAGTTAGGAAGTTTTCCACACAATTTTTTGGCAAATGAGTAAAATTCTTCTGGTGCTTTGTTTCTTTAAACATAATGCAAGATTAACATCTGATATGAAGCATCACAGCGAGTAGCAGAATGATACCTCAGTTTGGACCATACTGTCTTGGAATTTAAACTGTGCATCATGCATCAAACACAGCTCTCTGCATTGTTTTCTTGGTCTAGGAAATAATTTCATATGTGAATTAATTTAATGCCTATGAATTTGTGGCTGATGACCAGTTGGAGCATTACACAGACTGATTGGTTTCTAATAGTTTAGGCAAGTATATATATTTTTTTAATTAGAAGTGCTAGAATCAATCACTGAGATAAACACTGTGGATAAAACAAATATAAAATAAGCAGATATTTCAAATCTAATAAACCCTAATAAAAGTGTAGAATGAAAAGAATCAGTCTGGAAAGCTGTGAGCTTGGTTACAACCCAGAGCAGATGTCATGGCCAGACATAATCTCTGCAGTCCTAGGGAGCACAGCTGATGTGCTGCAAAACCTACAGGTACAAGAGCTGTGAAAATGGACTTGTTTCTTTAGGTTTTAAGGAAGCATCTTGACTGTTCTGTCTGGGAACACAGCTTTATGTGGCTGTGAATCACCTTGAGCAAGTTGCTGTGTACCAGAGAGATGCAGCACAGCCACACTTCTCCAGGTCAGTGCACTGAGTGAGAGAAATGCTGATGTGAATTTTGGATGAACTAAAGTAAGGCATTGCAAATAGTGCCAAGCTTGAACTTGGCCACAGTCTTAAAACTGAGTCTGATACAGCTGGATTTCAGGGAACCCTTTGCTTTGCTGCCAAAGCTGGTTCCTTCCAATGGGGATATCATAGTCTACACCTCAGCCTTGTCTTTGTTGTAGCATCCTAGTCTCTTTGTAGTGATAGAAAAGATTTTAAATTATTCAATTCATTCCTCACTGCAAATGCCACTTTGCATGTTGATCACAGGGCTTCTTAGAAGGCTTTGCAGCAATGTGGTCTCAGAAATAGCATGTTTTAGGCCTTCCCTGTGCTGTATCACATCTAGCTTCTCTCCAGCTAACCTCTCCCATGCTGGAGCTTGCCTTGGCTAATAATGCTTGGGTAGCCTTCTTCAGAGGCAAGACATGCCCAGCAGTGCAGGGCTGAAGGCTTCTCTTCACTGGTGACTTCATGTACAACTGGGTTGTAGCTCGTGATCTTGCCAGAAATTTGGGTACAGGAAGTGGGAAAGAGGACGGCACAGTGAGTCATGGATGCCTGCAGGAAGAGTGTTGGGATAGCGCTGGAAGCACGTGAGGTGGTATCAGATCAACATAATTCTCACTGCATGAGATTTCATGTTCATGCTCCTGAACTTCTCCTCATACAGACTTTCTCAGGCTGGGGTTCTGAGAAGTAATGCCACCCTTTTTAACTCTGCAAGCAGAGAAGATGCTAAGTAATAATTATTGTAAGGGGAACTTCACCCACAGAGACCTCAAGTCTCTGTCATAGCCTCAAGATGTCAATTTGGACATGAAAACCTGTATCCTTAACAAAGTTTAAGGAAATGTAACATTGTACCAACGCTTCAAAAAGGGTAAATGGAACAACCCAGGTAATTACAGACGCGTCAGATTGACATTGATCCCAGGCAAAATAATGGCTTGGTTGATGCAGCTCTCAAATAGTAAAGGCATACAGGAGAGTATTGCAATTAATGCCAATCAATGTAGTTTTCTGAAGAAACTATATTTCTTGTCAAATAATCCTGATGTCTTTTTTTAGGAGATTGCAAATTTGGTGTAGAAAGGTACTAGTTTTGATGTAATGGACTTCTTGACTTTGTACTGCATCGCATGTTGATTAGGAAACCAGAATGATAGAAGCTGAAACCAGAACTCATTAAAATGTTAAAACCTGGATGAATATTATGTGTTAAAATGTGTTTGTGAATGGGAACATTAAGCTGGGCTGTTTCTAGTAGGTCGAGCACATATGATTTGCTGAATTTCAGCTGTTTGATAATTCTAGGAAGAACGCAGAAGAAGATGTATTCATTACTGATAAAATTTTCAGATTTCATGTTTTGAGGGAGTGATAAATCATGAATAGGACTGATCAGTGATACAGAACAATCTGGATTGCTTGATAGCAGAGTATGAGACAAAAGTAAAGTCAAATGTGTGGGAACAAAGGCCACAGATTGATTCTATTTTTAGAGTCAGTGATTCAGAGATATGCTGGGGTCCTAGTTTATCACTCACAGAACTCTTATGCCAAAAATATGTGACATAGGTTTTGGGGACCTTGAATAAAATTAACTGTATAATCTTTGTGATTTGTGCTGATGAGAGTGTTATCAGAATATTGCCTGTGACTTTTACAGGGGTGTTTAAAAACTGGGGATTGATTCAGGCAAAATTCCCAAGAATGATTAAGCAATTGAAAGTCATGCACATAATGGAAGATTTCAGAATACCATAAATACAGTTTGAGTTAAAGAAGCAGAAAGAGGCTTGATTAGGTTCTTACATATACTTTTTCAGAAAATAAACATTGCAAATTGCTCTTCAGTCTGTTGAAATGAACTGAGAGTATCTTGATGCTTGAACTGAGACAACCTCAACCTTGAACCTGAGACAACCTCAACCTTGAAATTGGGCACCAATTTTTCCAAGGGTTGTATTTAATCCTGCAAATAACTGGGGATTTTAGAATCAAGATAGGACATCTCTTAAAAGATAAGATGTAGTTCAAAGCCATTATGCAGGAATGAATAATGGTGATTTTGAAGGTCCTTTAAAATCCATGAATCTGTGAGTATCAGTGTATAGCAGCTACATGTGGTTTTTGCCAGAGTCGGTGGTAAAGTTTGGATTAGTTTCATGGGTGAAAGATCCATGCCCCTCCTTATGTTAGCTCATCCTGCTCCTCACACTGAGCTCTCTTCTGTGACCACCTATGCAGTAACATATCACTGCCTTCTTTGCTAGTGAGGAAAAAATTGACCTGTTCAAGAAGAGTAAGTCTCTGAAAAAGCTCATTTTCCAGAAAGACAGGGACATATAAAGCATTTTATAAAAGCACTGTTGGATTCTTTTTGCTCTGGGCAAGAGCTGCTGGAATTTGATGCTAAGGCCTCAAGTGGCTCTCCTTTGACCCTTACTTGTTCCTTTCTCTGTGGCCCAACTTCCATCACATTTGAGCTGAACTCCCAGTTTCTGACCTCTACCAGAGCAGTAGAATAATAAGTGATCAGAGCTAGAGTCATTTGCCAATATTTAAGAGTGTTTCTTCAGCTATCTACCAAAGACTACTCTTGAGACGACACAGGAGATGAAAACCCTAACTTCTCATAGTGATGTCTACACCTAAATAATTGGTTAAATAAATGCATGCCCCTACTAATAGCGAGAGCTGTTTAGGAGAAGATTCCAATTGATGTCATATCCCTAACCCTTGATAGATACTGGGTATTTAGCAGGAATCCTTTTAACCTTGTACCTAGAGGAAAGCAATCACTTGGCTACTCGGAAAGAGCTTCAGAATGAGTTACACTGAGTATTTTTCTGTAAGAGCATTCTTTGCTTCCCACCCTTGATGTTTCTCTTTCTGGGAACCTTTGCCCATATGTATGAATCTGAGTTCAGTAATAATATTTAGCTCTCATGGCATCAAGAGTTGCACACTTAATCTCCAAAGCACTTTCTGAGCATTATTTAATTAGGTCTCTCCTTCCTGACATGTGGTAAGGATTGCTATCATCATCTTCTCACTTAGAAGGCACAGAAAATTTGTGATTTGCCAAGGGTCTCCTCAGTAACCAGTGTCAGAGCCATAATTAATGTTGTGGCTCCCAGTTCACTGTCCTTTGCTCTGATCCTTTAATGTCTCAAAAGTGTCACTCAGCAAAGTGGTTTAGAAGAAACAAGTACCAAGGTAATTTGCTAAGAAAGCGAAGCCAAGCTCTCTGTAGTCTATTGTGCATTTTGTCATCTCACATTATTACTGGCTGTATTTGCCTGGTTCATATATCCCCCAAAATATGCCTGGGTTTTTTCTAAGAGATTGGTTTTTATTGTGGACCAAACCCAAACCAGAGAGAGTGCTGAAAATTAAACAATGTGGTCAGTCATGCTCGATTCTCCAGCCCAAAACCCATCCCTGTTTAAATTGGTGGAATGGTTGTAGCTTTTGGGTCTGAGTTGATCGTTTATTAACCTGTGGAATATTTTAAGCCCCATGTGACTTCATACCATAAGAAAACCAAGGATCATGATACTAAATGTGCTGGATGGGTGAATGTAAGAAAGGATGTGCTTTTCTTTCTTTTTTTTCCCTTTTTTTTTTCTTTCTTTCTTTTTGCCTGTATCTGCTCTTACAAACCACATGTCCCTCCTTGGTGCCACAGTGCTTGCCCCCTGTTATGACTTTGAGGCTGGATAGCAGCAGTGTGCACGATAGTATCAAAGCCAGGGACAGCTCTGGTAATTTGAGACTCATTTTCCTTCATCTGTGAACAGGCGCAGACTATTATCAGCTTGATCCAGGGCTGTCTGTGTGCACCATCCTGCTCATCAGCAGCAGGAAGGATTCCATGTGGATATTTCCCTTCATTTCTGGTTTGAATATCACAAGTACTTGTTTTGGGTGCTGGTCACCCTTGAAAAGGACCAAAGCTGCCTTAGCTAGCACTGATCACAGGGGGCCTTCACTAAGCAAAAAGGTCACGAACTCAGATTCCCTCTTAGGTTTGTCTTTCTGGAGACAGGAAAGTCTCAGAAAGGGAGAGGAACATTTCTAATTCTGGTCCTTTTGTCTCTTTCCTGTTGCTAGAGATGATGCAGAAGATTCAATGACCTTTTTCATGAAAGAGAAGCTGAGGCTGATAGCAAGTGATGTGGGCTGATGAAACCCACTCACTTCTTCCCTGCCATGGTGGATGTGAGCAAGCTGTCCCACTGACACTACCACATCTCTTTATCAAGCTGCACAAAATGAGGTAGTTCAGTATCTCAGTGTTGAGCTCTCACTGCTGATATCACTACTTTTATCACCAAGGTTCAAGCTCCTGTGCCTCCCATATTGCTGCTAAATTTCTTTGGTAGCAGAGTGTGGTCTGTAGGGCCAAGGAGAAGTGGCAGCATTATGCAGGGCTGTGAAAAGCTCATTGTCCAGACAGTTCCACAAGCTCTTTGTGCCTTTGAGTTTGGGTTGTTGTCCTTAAATCTACTTGTATCCAGAGCTTGCAAATGGGGGTAAAAGTGAAACAAGAGATAAAGTTCTCTTCCATTGTCTGGGAGGCCTAAAGGTCATTAATACAGACTGAAGGCTTGACTTTTGTGCTCAGAAATACAAGATACTTTATCTGTATGCTTTCTTTGCCTATTGCCCATGTGGGGGGTGTGTGATAGATGTATGTAAGCACTTGGACTTAGACTGAGACCCTCAGTCTGTATCTTAGACAGCAGAGAGTGAGAAGCAACTAGTAAAACAATGATCCTGGAATATGGGTTTGACCTTCATATCACCTTACAAACCCCAGACTATCATGGTTCCCTCCTGCAGTTATTCTAATGAGCTGAAAAAAATGGTTTTGGATGTACTTCTAGAGTGTTGTTGAGTCATAAATACACTGTAAGTGAAGACTACATAATGTTTTCCTGTTTGTCCATTAAATATAATAGAGCAGTAAGCCAGTTACCCAGAGGTGAAAGCCTGTGCATTCCATATTGCCAATTTTTACACATGAAAAATGTAAGCACGTAACTTAATTCCAGTGAAATTATAGAGCTTTGTTGTGATTTCTCGAATCTGTTTTTCAGTAATTTAGATTCTAAGCACTCCCTGCTCAGGTCAGGAGTCTGCCATAGAACAGCCATCCCTGCTTCTTACTATTGCTGGGAACTTTTTCCTCTATAATCACTGGTGAACAGTCATTCCCACCTCTGTGTCCTGGCAGACAGGATGTAATCAGGTGGATAGACATTGCAGGGATGTTTCTGCAGAGCTGGATCACATGTATTGTGACTGAGGCCAGATTCCTAGAGTTTGCAGTTCTGGGTCCTTGAGCTATTCTTATGGGCATCAGTCATCAGTTTTAAGGGCCAGGTGGAAATCCACCAGCAGCTTAGTTTTATTTGCATCAGGGAGTAAAGGAAAGCAGAAGTTGAGGTGCACTATTTTTTCCTGCCATTGTCCTGGCAGGAAAGTCTGTACGTGGCTGTAAAGTGCACATGCAATAAGCCAAGTGCTTCCTGAACACCTTGGACTTCCAATGCACACACCAAAGCTTGCTATGAGTCCTGTGTGTTCCTGGGGCTTGCAGCAAGAATCAAGCAGTATGACTTTTGCAGCCAGAAATTATGGAGTATGTGTAAGTCTGGCATTTCCAGAGGGAAATACTTGCTTTCCATGCCTGTACCACAGAGCTGATATGTTCAAGAAAAAGGGAATTGTCTGTAATTTCCAGACTTGAGGCAGACAACTGGATCCCACATCTGATGGGCTGACACACATCAGAAATCTAGGAGAAATGTAAAAATCCTTAAACTTTTTTCCAGAAAAAAATCCAACTTACTCTAGACAGATTTTATATCCAGCAGAGAGAGCGTCTAGGAGATCATGCCTTTACTTTGCTCCCAATCAGCAACATGTTTTTGCTGTGATCCTGGGAATAGGAGGGTCATGCAGCTTTCTCTATGCCACTTGTCTTTGCTTTTTGTTCCCTGGCAGATTTGTCCCACTGCAGGCTGGGACACATAGACTTGGTGGTATTGTAAGTAAAACTGCTGCAGGCTTTGGACTGAGGCAAATTTCCCTTTAGGACTTAGGAAAAAGCATCACAGATGGACTTGGGGCTGGGTTCACTGGACTGAGAACTAGGTCAGTTTGCAGGGAGGCAAGATATCAGATTTAACACACCAGTGTTTAAACACCAGTCTGTCTCTGTATGAAAGACATCAGTCTGTTTCCATAGTTTCTGTTCTTGAACCAGAAAAGTAGAGCCAAGTTAATATCTCTGCTTAAAAGTACCAGTTCAAGGGAAAACAAACAAAAAAACCAAACAAAAACATGTGGTTTCATAGGTAGTTCAAAACATGCCATGTCTCCAGAGTAAATAATTCATTTATTTATTTAATTCCATTGCATTTCTAACTTTTGGAATTCTATGTTACTTACAAGATTGAAGGATAATACAAGAGGCAAGAAGGCAGATTTCTCATTAATTAGCTACTCATTTCTTCTGTGTGGGTTGGCAAGGAGTATTCCATAATCACAGAGCCCCTTGGGCAACTTTTTGTTGTGCTTGGTACAGCATTGGTATGTGTACCTCTGTGAAAATGATGGTATTCAGGTTTTGGTTTTACATGGTCCAAGCACTGTTGCTGTAAACAGCATTACTTTAGTTGCTGTTAATAAAACACTCTAATGTAATCATTACTTACCTGTTCCGGGTCCTCCCAGCAGCAGGCTGGGTAGACATGTCTATACAATTAGAATTAATGCAAACCACTTAAAACTTGAATGCCTAGTTTATTTTCGAATGGGAAGGTCAGCATCATTATCCTTGGTGGATTCAATTACCAAATCCTGCATAATCACAGACCGTGCTTCCTGTCTGCTAATCATGACTTGCTCTGCATACATTATGTGCAAATATAACCAAAACAAGAGATGGCATTTCCATATGTTTTGTGCTTATAATTACTTCTTACAGGTTGCATTTAACTT
Source organism: Calcarius lapponicus (assembly GCA_039654755.1). Classification (NCBI taxonomy): domain Eukaryota; kingdom Metazoa; phylum Chordata; class Aves; order Passeriformes; family Fringillidae; genus Calcarius; species Calcarius lapponicus. The sequence goes on along the minus strand of CM077462.1, from coordinate 59,975,584 downwards.
TCTTAGTATAATGTAAAATCCTTTTATTGGCTATGTTTTTTAAAAAAACATAAAAGAATAATAAAAAACAGTGGCAGGCAGAAATAGGAAAGCATCTGTATGCAATTAATCCTTCTGCTTCATTTAGACCCCACAGAATCTGTGAACGTAAGTCACAGCAGTAGAACAAAGTTGTTAGAGACATCGCATTTGGAAATGCCTCTCGTGAAGAACAGCATGTGTAATTAGTGGCTTTGAAATCACTTTGTTTGGTTTAGTTTAGTTTTGCTTAAGAAAGAGAATTCTAATAAACTTGTATTCAGCATTTTTTAATTATTAAATCATTTACTGCTACTGTAAACAAATATCCTAATGACGAGAACAGGGAGAACAAATACATAATAAAAAATAAAGTTACTTAATTAAATATAAACATCCTCTAATGAGAGAAATGGCATTGTTGTATGGTAAGCTTTATCTATAACCATTGTGAAATCAACAGGTGACCGGTGTCTTTCCCAGAGCTCAGTCACTTTTGAGTCAGTTTCTAAATATGTGTCTTCTCTGTGCAATATTTAGGGCTTTGGAGGACTAGAAACTGCTAACTTTTTATATTCTTGAAAATACCATTTTCCCAATGTCTTTTTATGTATTGGTGCGTAAGCCCATGCCCACACATGCAGAAGTACTTTTTGTTGAGCTTGGGACTCTGAAGCATCATTTTCTGCTGTAGATTTTGTTCCTCTGACATCTTCAGGCCATGTGACCATCATTCCTTGTGGAACACTGTGGTAATACGCCATCTGGATAGAAAAAATCATGTATTAATATGAGGGAACAGAAGATCTCTAGTTTCTACCTTGCCATGACAGGTATTGTGAAGCTGCTATCACACCTGGTTCTGTACTTCCCATGAGGTGTGAAAGACTCATCACCCCACAAATTCTATGTTTGACTAGCACAGAGAGGTGCTGCATCAGCACAGTCCAGTGCTCCTGTCTCCACAAAAGTCCCTGTTATCTGAGGACTGCTCTGAAGCCACTGGAGAAATGAGTCTCTGTCTGTGGGTGATGCAGCACCTCAGGCCTGCTCGCAGCACTGCCACTGCCACCACAGCAGTCCCCACATGCCATCCAGCACGGGGGGGCAAACAGGTTTTTGAACTTCCTGTAAGAAGTGCATTCACTGTCATGAATGCACAGCAGCGACACATTGGGAAGGCGGGCAGGCTGAGAAATAGGCTCAGGGTTGCTCTTCTGGTTGTACACCAAGAAACCCTGGTGTAGGGACAGAAGTGCAGAACCAGAGAGCTTGGAAGTGTCCTTATGGAGTTGCATCATGGAATAGCAAGAAAATGTGGTGATTCAGTCTAGCCAATGCAGCTGTACGTGCAGAAACAACTTTAAGAATTCTTAAAAGTTTATTTAGATTTTCTTACCTTTTAAAATGCTTTGGAAGCTTTTATTCTGAGGCAAAAAGATTCAACCGCACTAAAAGAACAGAAAGTCCTTAAACAAAAGAGACATAAAATTTCTTACTAAAAGTATTTTTAATGTTTAGGCATTTGTATGCACTTAAGTTTTTATTAAATGCTCTCTCTGCATTTACCTAAATATTTTTATTTATCTTTTCCTGGGATGAGGTTTGGAGCATAAGCTAACAACGATTGGATCTGTTTTGGCAAGAGAATCTTGCTAGAGGGGAATTGAGTAAGTTTTAAATGTACAAATAAGAGGTAGAGGGTAACAAATCACAATTAGCATAATTACATGAGTATCAAAGTGACATTTTGTAGAACTTCACTCCTGCATGTCATCAATATTTGAGCTATTTTGAGAGCTGAACATAGGGAAAACATAGAAATCAATGTGGAACAGACTAGACCTGATTCTGGCTTTGCTTTATCTTAGATTTAAACCAATATAATTGGATATAATTGAATTTTGGTGGTGCCCTTTCTCATTGCATTAGGGTAATTTAAATGAGAATCCAACTCATTAGCTATGGGATTTTGCATATTGGAGAGTGGGACCATGTTTAACAACAAGCAACAGATCATATTCCTTTTTCATTTAAACAGGAATTGTGTGGAACTCCCACTAGGTAGTACCACTACAGTGTGCAAAGACTTTCCTTGGAGCTGAGTTTCCAATATGTCAATAACATTTCAAGCCTACAGTAAAAGACCCCCTAAAGCTTTGCAGTCTAAATAACTCCTTGCCTCAAAGAGTTTAAGTGAAGAGCTTTGACAGCTCTTGGGAGATGCTAGGGTGGGATTTACCTCCTCCAGTGTCAGACATTTCGGTGCAATTTTCTGCATGTGAGCTCCTCAGCTTAACTCCTGCAGTCAGTGGAGGGGCAAAATAGACACTCTTCAGGTACGATTTTTCTGACCTGTTTTAGATGTCTACCTTAGAATGGGATGGAATTCCACCCCAGAAGCACCTTTCTTTCCTTTAAAGTGGATATCAAAGGATCAGATCTGATGTGAAGTTGTACTTTATAGGTGTCTAAAGATAGGAAAGATTAATCTTGCCAAAATCCACAAAGCTCACAGTCTTCAGAACAATGCAGCAGAAATGAGATGGATAATGTCCTTTAAAACCTATACTTTAAAATGGTCAGAAACCCCCTCTAGGAGGGTGATGAGAGTTCCTGTAGCAAGTGGAAAATAGAGCCTTGCTGCTCTGTCGATGCTGAGCTGTGACTTTTCAAGCTGGAGTAATGTAGAATCATATAATGCTTAGGGTTGGAAGGGACATTAAAGAGCATCTAGTTCCAACACTTCTCCCATGGGCAGGGACAGCTTCCACTAGACCAGATTGCTCAGAACCCCACCTAACCTGGCCTTGAGCACTGCCAGGTTTGAGGCATCCACAACTTCTCCAGCACTGTGACAGTGCCTCATCACCTTCAAAGGAAAGAATTTCATTCTAATATCTAATTTAAATCTCTCCTCTTTTAGTTTAAAACCATTCCCCTTTTCCCATCACTACATGCCCTTGTCAAAACTCCCTCTCCAGCTCACTTGGGGCCCACTTAGGTGCTGGAAGGTGCTCTAAGGTCTCCCTGGAGCCTTCTCTTCTCTAGACTGAGCACTTGCAACTTTCTCAGACTGTCTTCAAAGAAGAGGTGCTTCAGTCCTCTGAGCGTCTTCGTGGCCTCCTCTGGACTTGCTCCAGCAGGTCCATGTCCTTCTTATATTAGGGACCCCAGAGCTGGACACAGATCTCACCAGAGTGGAGTAGAGGGGGACAGGCACTTCCCTTGACAGCCAATTACTCCTTTCATTAATTTCACATTGATTCCTGATGGGGCCACCTAATTCAGTCATGTCCAAGGAGCCACTGTATTAAATTGGTGGCAAACAGATGTTGGTACTGTGCCTCAAGAAGGTGAAAAGTTCCCTGCAGTTAGTCCATGGTGAGATCAGCAAAGCCCTTCTTCTTCTGGTGTCATTCTGCTCCCTCTGGCCCTCAGTGCTCGATGTAGTGTTGGGAACCCATCTGGCCTTACTGATCTCTCTTTCACAGTGGGGTCAGCCTGTTTCTTCTCAGCAGGAGGTTACTCTTGATCCTACACTGTTGTGAAAGGCAGGGAGGATGAGGATTGCTTACAAAACAATGTGTTTTTCTACCTGTAAGCAGAAGTCTAAAGAGACTGAGATTGTTGTGGGAAGGTCAGATCACACAACTTCCCACAGTGGGGTTAAAAAAAAAAAAGCAGTAATTCAGCTGCTTTTACAAAGCAGCTTATGAATTAATTACAATTTGTATTTTGGGTTGTAATTTATACTGCATATAAAATTTTATCCTATATAAATCTAAGAATCAGTACTCATCTGCTACCCTTGCCCCACAAATGGCACATCTAGTTAGTGCCTAATCTTCAACTCCAGGTTTTCTGGTTGTGACTAGTTTAATGACAGATGTCCTTTCACCACAGAAACTTCTTGAGGCAGTAACCCTCCATTTCTATGTATTTCTTTGCAAGCTGCCTTGTATCTGTGGCCATGTCTTTAAATAAAAGTTTGCATATAATTTTGGTTTAATATGCACAATTTAGTGAAATGCTGAATATTGATATACAACACAAAACAAGCTGGTGACCAAATCATGCTGAAAATTCAGACTTAATTTCTGACCCTCTACCAACTTTACATTCCAGCAAGAGCATGTATTTAAATATACTCCACCTGTTTAATGTGCCAGAGAACTACATTTATTGGACTTCGCTACTTAAGTTAGGGAGACTGTTTCTGCATGTATTGATTGGACTGTGGGATTTTGTTGTTTCTCTGACTTAAAAATCTGGGGCCCTTACAATTCTTTTTAAGCTATGCAGAGCACAGAGGAATCATTCTAGCAAAAATGCACTGGCAACAGAGCATCTGCTCAATCCACTCATAACCTCTTATGCCAGGCAGGAGCTGATGGCCTAGTGCTGATCGCACACATGATCAGAAACATGCAAGAGTTTGGGTTATGAAGTTCTTCTGAGAGATTGTATATTCATCAGCAGTGTCCACCAACATTGTGCTTGGTTATCTTCTTCTGCTTCACTAGGGAGGAAAGATGCTGTCAGCCAGATAAACCTGCTGTCAAAAACCTGAGGGCAGCCTTTTTAGTAGGGCCGGTGGTGATAGGTCAAGCAGTAATGATTTTAAACTAAAAGAATGTATAAATATATTAGATATAATTAAGAATTCTATTTCAATGGAGATAGTGAAACACTGGCACAGGTTGCCCAGAGAGGTGTCCTATACTTGGAAATGTTTAAGGCCAGGCTTGGTGGGGTTTTGAGCAACGTTATCTAGTTGAAGATGTCCCTGCTTATTAAAGGGGAGTTGGACTAGGTAAGCTTTAAAGGTCCCTTCTAACCCAAACCAAATTCTATGATTTTATGGAAATAGCAGCAGGTTTCCTCTCAAGGCTTTGCTTCGGATGTTTCTTGGGATAATGAATGTTTTTTTCCTCTTTTTCCTGACAACAAATTCCAGAGTCTAAGCCGTTTTCTTTACATACATTCCTGGGATGAGCAGAACAGAAGCATGGGTTAGGTTTGCTTCATTTGGTTTCTGACTTGCATATAGCATTCTTATTTTTGTAATTGAGCCATCTTCACTGGTTCTGCTGCTCTCACGACACTGCAGGGAAACTGCTGAGTTGCCTTAACATTAATTTGCTTGTACAAGGCAAAAAAAGCAAAAATAGTCAATTTTTTTGTAAATGCAAACTGTGCTGTCTTTCTGGTATACACCAATAGGAAAGCATTTGCAAATGTTCCTGTCTCGGTTGCTGAAACTGCCTCCCCATATGTTTTCCTGATTAAGAAATTCAGTCCACCAAATGGCAGAGTTTGCTCAGCTGGAGTTTACTGTTTGGTTGGGATTAATAAGCAGTTATCCTCTTCCCATACATCTTCCTGTTTAGCATAAAAGAAAACAAATTACTGTGGGGCTTTCGTGCTTATTTGTACTTACACAAAAAGTATATTCTGGGAGCTTTTACAGTGCGTCGGCCTCCTCAAAATGCAGCAAAAGGCTGCATCAGCCACTGGTGCCTAAGAAGGTCTGTGCCTGGGCAGTGTGAGAGCCAGCTGGTTAAGCCATGAATGCTGAGGGAGAAACAAATAACTGACTGATCTGGGTTACACATACTCTTACGGGGATTTATTGGTAGATTTTCTTTAACAAAGACAAGAAGCAGAAAATTTAGTGCTTGGATTGATTGCTCAGGTAGCTGAAAATCCTCTGAGGAGAGGACAAACGCTGCTCAGGCCAAGCAGAGCCATCATTTCTCATGCTGTCTTATATGTGTGCCTGTTTCTTTTTTAACTTCTCCCATATGGCAACTGCTTTATAAGCTCCAAAATCTGTTGTTCTGATTCTGTTCAACTTTGAAAATGTCACTGAGTTTGACAAAAGGGTCACACAGCTTTCTAAAAGAGCAGTAAGAGCTAAAGATCCTTAAAGACCTGGGTATTTTAGGTGCTGATGCCTGCATTTGGACATTGAAAGATCCTATAGCTCTCCCAAAATCCAGGCTAAACTCAACAGGCTTGGGGTGCCTAACACTAATAGGCCTCCTGTGGGGTTATGAACTTCCTAAAATTCTGTCTTTTGTGGCCACTGATCTGACCAAGTTCACCAACAAGCAGTGGCACATGATGACTGTTTTGAGTGGCGATAGTTAGATGGTACATTGATAGTATTTCTGATTTTTTCTTCCTCTACTTTAGAATGGAGTTCCTCCTTTTCAACTTTGTACATCGATCATTTTATTTTCTGAGAAACTCTGACATGTTATTACATACATACATATATGTATTGCAAATATCTAAAGTGATCTTTTTCTGTTCACTGTCACATTCCATGTTACAGATTCTGCTCCTTTATAGTTCCTTACATTTTCCTGCTGATAAAGTTTCTGAAAAGATCATTGCATCAGATGAAACTTTCTGATGTTTACTTCTGCTCAGATGTGGAGTTTTTCACTGCCAGGTTGGAAACCAAATTCTTTTCAGGCTTTTTCTCACACATAGAAGAGCAAGAAAAGGAAATAGTGTTCTGGTGCTTAAATAATCTAGATTTTTTGCATTTTCTTTAGTTTTCTGAACAGACTGCAGGGACTTGGCTAAATGCTTGATTAAATGCTTTGAGATGAGAACTGAACCTTGAATCCTTACAGCAAAATATATGAGTAACTTGTTAGCAGAGACTGACCTGAAAGAGATTTCTCTTCCTGACATCCAAATACCTTTGCTCTTTAAAAGATTTGTTTTAGGATCTGAATTTTTCAGTGGAATACAGACTATGGCTGTCTAACCATGTTTGATGGGGATTTATTGTGGTACAAGAGACAGCAGCCTGTCTGCAAACCCTTGCAAAGGGTAAATTTCACTGCATGTGGAGGTATCTTTTCCTGAAAGCCCCTTTAATTGGCTCAAATCCTTCATGAAAGCATCTTTGGGAAGCATCTGTTTCCAAAAGTGCCTGTTGAATGAAATGTTATGAAGTGCTCATTTAACAGCAGAGCTTACAGAGAGCTGTACTGGCTGAGGGCAGAAGTTGCCGTTTGTGGTACCGGATTTCTGTCCTGCGGAGATGTGGGTGGGAGACAGACACATGGCACAATTCCCCGGAGCACGTCCCAGCAATCTGCTGCTCTGGGATTGCTTGAGCCAGAGGTGGTATCTTTGTGTTTAACAGCCCTTGATGGATTTCTCAGCAGCTGTCTGCTTCTACCTTTGGCATGTATTTATGCAGAAGAACAGGCTCAGAAAGCAGTTGTAGTGTCTCCTTACACACCAGCCAGGAGAAACAGAAAATGAAAACCAAAAAACCTCCAAAGTTAGAATGTTTCCAGACTTTTCCATTTCCAATTCCCACTGTAATTCTAGCATTTAACCAGCCACTTTAGAGCACTTGTAGTCTTTGCCAAGCAGCCATGCAAAGTTGCCAGATTTCATTCTTTTGTCTTGAGAAACACGTTTTGTTGTGCCTCTTTATTGGAAGTAGTGTTACATGGGTGTTTCCTAATATCAGCTGTGTGTGGGAATCTCTGTTGTGCAATCAAAGGATAGTTTCCTTCTAAGAGTTACACTGGTCCTTTGAAAGGCTATAGTATTTCCCGTTTCATCTGTCTGTAGCCTGTGGCATTCTACAGGGGGAGGAAAAGCAGCAGCAGCAGAGCCTGGTAAACTCTGATATATGGGCTGTTTGGCAGACAGCGTGGGTTTCATGTTGTTACCCATATGCAGAAGTGAGCAGCAAAACCCTGCTGATGAGCTGGTGAATGACCTGGAACTGTCTTGTGAAGGATATTTTGATACAGGACACAACTGAACAGTAGGAATGTCTTCAATGAAGTGCAATACAATCTTTAAACTAGTGCCTTGGATAACTAAGTGAATGGCTGTTTCTCTTCCATTGAGGCAAACCATCTCTTTTGAACAGAAGCTCCCTCTGCTCCAAAACCACCAGCAGTGTTTTTTTTTCTCAGATTTTCTAATTAACACATTAATTAAACTTAAATGTGTAATAATTTTGGCATTAAAGCCACTTAAAAATTCTTATCCCCATCTTTTTGCTTCTTTGGCAGAGTCTGATCTTACAGTCAAACAATTCAGATTTAAAGAAAGGAAATGACACTTTTAAATCTGCATCATTTAATACACTTATTTAAATTGCAGTGATTCAGATGGTGGTACTGCCCCAACTCAGTGAGATTAGTGGGGATCCAGCAGGACTGAGTGCCTGGGAGTACAAAATCTTGCACCAACTTTTCTGCCAAAGATGAAGTGTTGTAGGATGTAAAATTTGGATTAAATATTTTTAGTTTTGATTTCACTTAGATTTTTTTGCTTCAAGCCTGAGCATATGCCTAACATCTAGTTCATTTTCTCCAAGCTAATCTCTTGGGCTAATAACAGATAAAATCTCTCCCCAAAAGTGTTGCCACTTTCAAAGCATATTTTGACTTGAGTTCAGTGTTTGTTGTTTTTCTCATAATAAGTAGAAAAACCTGAAGGCAACATGACTGTGAACTATTCAAGAGTGGAGTCTTAAGAGCCAGTACTGAGCACCATTAGCACTGGATGAAGATTAATTTGTGGAAATCTAAACTGAGGTTGCTTTAGAAGTGTAAGATCTTCAGTTCCTGGTGTTAGAAGTGACTAACTTGAGGCAGACTCAAATCCTGTTTCATGGCAATGAATGCTTTCCATTATCAACCCCCTTTGGAAGCATCTCAGCTGGAGCAGCTAAACCCTGAGGCCCTATAAACAACCACACTTTTGCAAATCTTGGATTTCCTTTGGATCCTTCTCCATGACAGCTTTTTCCTTTCTGCTCCATTCTATACCACAGATGCATCTTCTCCCTATTTCTATTCGCCTTCAGGGTAAACATTGTCTGTTATCTGGGTTTGTATAGTAGGCACCATTAATGCTGTTTAGAGTCTCTAAACACTACTGGAATGCACATAAATGAAATCAGGAACTACAGATTACCAAAACCAAACCATTTCAAGAATGAAATAACTTGTGGGACGCTGGAGATTTTTAAAATCACCTGTAAAAGCATAAATAAGTGCATTTCCAAGGTCTTTAGAGTACTGTTTACTTTTGTAGTTAGAATCTCTGCTCCTGTTTCTTCACAGGACTATTTTTTCTTGCCCTGGAGTTACAGAAATAGAAGTTGAAAGACCTACATAAAATCCCCAGCATTTATGTGTTCTGCCTGATTTGTAAATATACTTGTAGCAGTGCAGCAAGCACCTCCATGCTTTCTTCCTCTGTTGACAATCATGCTTGGAGGAGGCTTTGCCCCTTAATACGATTACAGCTGCAAGACTGTCTTACCTGAATTACCTTTAGAAGCCATCCTTCACTGGATTGCTGAAGAACTCCCAGCCATCAGCCAGCTGTGACAGGAGCACTGTGCTAAGGCTTCATAATTTTCTTGTGCTCTGCCTTCTCCTCTCTGTTCATGATCTGGAGGGTGGTACCCCTCCCCACGGTAGGTGGGTTGGAAATAGATGACATGTAAGATCTCTTCTGACACAAGCCTTTCTCTGATTTTTATGATTACTATGTCTTAAATTGTAATTTGTTAAGGGCAGGATTCCTCACTGGAGGGATCTTTGTCTTTGCAGATGTACCAGGTGGGACACAGGTACCAGGTGGATCTGTAGCCTTTGTAGAAGTCCAGCATTATCCAAGCTTTCCACCTTGGAACAATAACTGTCATGTAAAATCCAAGCAGGATAGTATATAAATAACTAAAATCCACCTGCATGTCCTACCTGGGACCCAAAGAACATTAGTGATGTAAGTAATAGCTAATAATCATGTATGGCAATATTGATTAGGCATCATAGCACTTGCTTCCTTCCCCACACTAAGTTATAGTCTCTGGAGCAATCTTTTTGTTTATAGCAGTGATTACACTTGGATAGGTGATACCGGAAATTTAGACTTGCCCAAGGGGCCTGAGATCTCAAAGTGTCTCTGTTTGACTAAACAGCTATGATTTTTTTCTGAAATAATTTTTTACTTGCTCTGTGTGAGGTCTGACAGGAGAATGGAGCACTCTGTGGTGCTCTGTAAGGGAAGATGACCAGAGCAAAAGTCTCAGAGGCAAATATCTCTAAGCTTTGGCAGGAATTCCTTGTCAGATCTGTATTTTGCATGGATGCAGGGTAGTGTCTCCAGCAATTCAAACTTGGACAAAGGACTGCCGGTATTACAGCCCTCAGGCTCACTAGGGGAGGGTTTGTGGAGAAAACAAAACAAAACAAAAGCTAGGGTTTTGGGGATTATCTTTTTTGTTTGTTTGTTTGTTTTGTTTTTGTTTGGATTTTTTTGGCTGGTTGGGTTTTTTGGGATTTTTTTTTTTGTTTTGGTTTGGTTTTTTGTTTTTGTTTTTGTTTTATGTGTGGGTTTTCTAAAAAAGGCTTGGGAATGGACAGGGAAGGTGAAGGCAATCCAGCTGAATGCAAAATGGATCCTACCATCAGAGCAGCTGCATAGCAGAGCATACAGTTTCCAGCTCTGCTCCCAGCTCAGCAGCCACTGGGTACATTGATTCAATTTGCAGTGGAAAATGATGCAATTGTTTTACTAGTTCCACAAAGATAAATGTCTGTATTTCATCAGAACAAGCACATCAATGAGAAGCAATTCTATAATGTATCCTTCTTGATGACACTGGCACTGAGCATATTTGGCTCTGAAATTATCAGCTTAGCTATGCTGGCAAGTCATTTGCTTGAGCAGAAACAACTTTAAAAAGGAAAGTTTAATAAGCCAATGGAAAGTTTTACATTATTCCTTCTCCCCCTGTTCATCCTAAATCAAATACATGTTTTTACTCCATTTATTTCTCTGGAACATGTTGCATTTCTGTAGGTTAGGGATGAGCATTGTAAACCTCCTTGGGGCCAAACACATCTGCATGAGTTGGCTTTCAGATGGTTTTTGGTCATGAGACAGTTCCAGATGTTGCTGTTCCCCCTGTTCACAGTGTGGGGTGTATTTTCTGCACAAGATGCAGCTTTGGTGTCTATTTTTTTTCCTTTATGCTTCTTGCTTGCCATAGGCCAGAGTGGTTTAGGAAGCTGGGGCTGCTTTATAAGAGTGATATGTCTAAGTACATGACATAAAGAGGGGTGGACATTAATATTATTCGCGCATCAATACTTGGCAAGAGTTTGTCATCAAATAAAAACAATCAGTAGCTTATCTTTGCAAAGTGAGGAAACTTTCAGCATGATGACAGCCAATCTTCTTTTTATGATCCAAAATCCCCACCAAGGTAAGGTTGTGACAGAGAAACGGCACCAAAGAAGTCAGAGCTTGCAGAAAATGTTTTGAGCAAGTACTTCTCTTGTGCTTCTTCAAGAAATGTGTATCTAGAAAGGGACAGCTTATCAACAGAATGTTAGATGATTGCAGAGCAGCAAAGGAAAAAGAAGGGCAGGACAGGTTTTCCCTTCTGAAAAGAGAACAAGGAGAACTCCTTTGGAAGTCTGCAGTCCCTATTGCTCCCCAGATAAGTCTGCCAATTTTGCATGCTCAGCATGTCTTCTTTGTAGTTTGTGTGTATACTGGATGACGACAAATCTTATCAAACTAGGCTTGCAGGAGAAACAGAGGCTATATTTTACTTTCTTATTGCTGCCCCTTTTATTCAAGTCTTTAGATTATTGCTGTGTGGGCAGCTGCCTTACTTCTCTGACACTCTGTCTTTTGCAGAAGAGAACTAGTGTTAAAGTAAGAGCCAATATCTCTGTTACATATGTACATGTAGCAACTAGGGCACCACAAATGGGTTCACTGTGCTTTCACACAGAACTCATCAAACTATTCTTCTGAAATTGTTGGTATTCTGAATATTTACAACAACAGTGGTATATTTGATTTTCCTGAGAATGAATACGGTGGTGATAGCTGAGACAGTGGAAACAAGGCAAGATTGCTCACAAAACAAGCTTCCTTAGGCAGAATGCACAAGCTCCGAGGAGACAACTTTTCTGGACAATGCCATCAGATCTGCACAGTGCAGAAACCCCTGCACATGCCAGGTATCTGCTTTGTCACTAATCTTAGTAGAAAAGCCAAGGGCTTTATTAAAAAGGCACTTCCCTGGAGTTACATTTTGAAGCATTCAGCTCCCCTTGAGTCCTGAATCAGTCCCACATTAGTGCCTAAATAGAAATACAGTGATCATCATGTTGAAAGTCATTGCTTTGCAGTGTGAACTCATCACAAGTCTTTCAAAGGAGTTAAAAAGCAGAGGGAATATTTGGTCTGTATTTGTTGGTGTATAGTAGCATGTATGTTCAAGTTTAAGGGATACCAAGTTTGTTTTAAAATCTGGTTCCAAGTGGGTGCTCTGCTTTAGGATGGAATTTTCAAAAATGAAAAAAAAAATAATAGAGAAGGCTAAGAACCAGTCAGCTGAATTAATTGTGCAAGCACCTGCAGAAATGTCTCCAGTGATGGAGTTTTAAATGTAGGAAATGCTGGAGAAGCTCCAGCTTGCTGCACCTCCATGCTGTAGATAAGCAGAGGCCATCCTTCCCCAAACCTTTCACACTCCAGTCCTTCACTTGATTTTTCTTCCATTTGAGATGAAGGACCGGCTGTCATTTCCTATCCCTTCAGATGCCATCTCATACAGCATGGCCTGCAGACTGTGCAGTGGTGTGGGCGCCAATCACCAAAAACACTCCAGGAGAAATGGATGGGGAGAGTAGAGAGGATGGCATAAAAGGTTAATCTCAGTATAGCAGTTAAGGTTAATTATTGGGGCCATCGTGGTAAAGTTGTGTAACCCAAATAGTTACTTATTAAATGAATACACAATGTTTCCTTCCTTTATAAGATGGGATGGAGCTTTTTTTACTCCATAGATCTGGAAGAGGCCTGTCCTGTCTTGACCTTAACTGACAGCATCTGGATCTGTTTTGACTTTATTGATGAATACAACAACAGCAACGTGATGGTGTGGAGAGCCCTGGGGAATATATTTAAGGCACATTAGTATGGCAATGCAAACTCAAACAGCTATTGACAAGCATGAAGTTCAGAAGCTGTGATTTTGCCTGTAGCCATGACTGCTCCCCCTGCCTTGAAAACCCTTGTCAAGACTGATCATTACCACATAAGGAGGCAAGAACAAGGTGCCATTTTCATGCAGCAAACCCAGAGGTATAGGGAAGGGCAGAAAAGGGCTTTGGTAACCTTAATGCTAATTCATTGGGAATGAAAGCAACAGGGAAGAGAGGCTTCATGTCTGGATTCCTTCACATGGCAGAGATTAGGAAAAAGGTCTCCTTAATTTTTGGGAATCCATCATATCTAGGAAATTTCAGTTGAATTTAATAGGATGGTACTTGCTTTTTGTGCTGTGATTACTGTAGTTCATACTAAAGGCTTTTCTGGAGTAAATACAGAGTAAGAACTATAGAATCTTATGTGATGTTTTAAAAAATCCTGTATTATGGATTTCGTTGTTAAAATAGTAGACAGCACAATTTCTATATAAGCCAAATCACACAGAATTTCAATGTGGGAATATTCGACTTTTAATCAACACAGAAATACTACCACTGGACCTTTTGTTTAGGACTCTTTTGTCCCACATATAACAGTCACACATCCTACTGAAAAATAGTCCAGGGCACAAAGCTAAAGGGAAATAATTAAATAGGTTTTGTTTCTAGATTTGAAGATCAACAATTTTTACTTGGATAGGGTTAACATTTAATTTTTCTATTCCTCAGTTTCCTCGGTAAAATGAAGATAACACTGAAGCACACCACAAGGATATATTCTCAGTCACATTTAATTACTTGTTCAGTGATTCATATGAAAATTTATTTTGTTGAAGCAAAACCCCCTAGGTGAGAACCACCACAGCACATTAGAGTAAATCTTTATTTGTGTCTTACAAAGTATGCAACTTAGCAAGTGAGCACATAGGCCTAAAAGAGTCCCTCTGCTCTGCAAAATGTTGAGTGTCAATTGTTTTGGCAAGCATGACTGACTTTTAGTTGTTTAGGGTAGTTCCCCACTGGCTGTTTGTATATTTTCTCTGGTATTTTTTTAAGAAAGAGGATCTCTATAAATATAAAGAACAAGACTGAGCATAAGGCATTTGAATTCACCACCAAGTTCCCTATGTAACTCTGGCTAAATCACTTAATCTTTGCATTTTCTTCCTGAATTAACCAAAAAAAAAAAAAAAAAAAAAAAAAAAAAAAAAAAAAAAAAAAAGGTAAAATTATTGTAATCTTTAGTCCCGGAGATACAATTTGCATGTTAGAAAATGATTAATTCTAAAGTAACAGAAATTAGGTCTGTCCTTCACCTGACACTTGGAAATTCACTCAGGCTTCTGGCTTTTCCAATTTAAGGTGCCAACTACAGTTTTCAATGTGACAACCACCAGAGCACAGAGATTTTCATGGTTGTTAATAACATCTTTTCATATTAATAAAAGGAAAAGTAAATTGAAGCTCATTGTGCCAGATGATTTTCTCATTTTGTGATCTCACTCCCTCATTTTCACCCTTCTTCTTCTTGTGTTTCTTTAATATCTTTGCAGATCCAGACAGTACATATTGTTTGCAGAATATTTTCTTGAAATATTTGCCTGTCCAGAATATAGAGTAAGAAAACCTTGATTCCAGATTGCTTTTCCTGGCAGCCACTGGAAGATATGGAATAAAAAATAAAAACAGATAAATCTTAGAATCTGAAAAAAAGAGGATGACTTTTAAAACTTCATGCCAGGAAACACTATCTAAAAATGGAGGAAAACAGTTTAGAAAAGGAAATTAATCTTACCAAATTATAAGTCCTCATAGAATTTTTACTGCTCTCTAACAAAAAATATGGTGTATTTGAGGGCCAGCTTTGTCATTCTTACAATATAGTATGAAACCCATTAATCCTCTAGAAGACAAGCAGCATCCCAGTCTGCCCATTTCTCTGGAATTCTTTTTGGCAGGAATCAGATCACTTTTTATTCCATATTTGAACACTGTCTGTGCATCATGGTCATAAATTCATGTCTTTTTGAGTCAAATTCCCTTTGGCTTCAGTAGCCACTTTTTGGGCCATGAATGAGGAAGGATTAACAAAGGATTTGTCAGAAATTACTAATAGATCAGTCCATGTTGACTAGAGGTTTTGAAAGGTTAAATTTGCAAGAATGGAGGAAGATGGTGGAGAGTGACATTGAGAACATGGGCAGCATGCTGTCTGAGCATATCCACAGCAGCAGATAGTGTAATCTCATTTGCTGCGTTAACTAACTCAGGGAAAGTTGCTGAGAGATACATCGAGAAGAAAAACAGGAAAACAAAACAGTGTTACCAATGGATTCCACTGAAATTATAGTGGTGCATTCTCCGCACAGGAACACATCTCTGAGTTGTGGATTCAGACACAGACACAGTGTCCTCAGAAGAGTCCTCAGCCTAAGGCAGGTTAAGAGGAGGAAGAGGGCAGATGCATAAATGTTTTCTCGAGGTCTAACAAACAGTGAGAGCGAACAGGAGCTCTCTGCATCATAGACTTGAACAGGTTAAAGGACTCATAGTCAAGAAAGCCAGAATAGCAACATCACTGGCATCTATTTCATCGCAAGGACTGCAGCATTTCCCTGAGCAGTACCCTTTCTGAGTTGCAACATATTAAGTATTTTTGTGGCTGGGGCTTTCTCAATCAATGCCAAAATATGGTATACTGGTGACTACTGGAGCTTTTGGCAACTTTATAACTATTCTCGCTCTTCTTTGGGTTTAAACAATTTTAGTCAGAATTTAATTAGCTTCTGCTTTCAGAAATTTTGCTTTCAGAAATAAATGAAATAAATGTTGCTATCTCTTCCTTTGATAGTCCCTCTGTTAGCAGACGTATTTCACTTTGTACCATGGATATTTCTTTGTGATACAAATTAACCCCATAATGAAGGAACGGACCTCTGAAATTGAAACTGAAACAGGGACTCTTCATCAAGGATCTTCCAGTGCTTACCTCTTTTTCTTTGATACTGGGGGAAATTTATTGCTTTAAGAGTGTCTTAGAACATGACAAAGAATAAGGTTTTCTTTAGCCTGTTGGGTGCAATTCAGTAATTCATATGACCATACCTGCTGCTTCCTGAGAGAGCCAATGGGTCCAGATTCTTCCAAACTTGCAGTTAAGTGATGTTCATTCTGGCTAAGTCTTCCAGTGGACATAGCTAATAACTATACTATGCTGGATACCAGTTCGGGTCCAAGTGTTTGCATGTTAAGTCAAAAATAAAATTCTCAAAATGTGACTATGGAAGATGCCGAAGATGGAGTTTCTTCAGCAGTTGTTCACATATTAATATTTTTTCCTTCCTTGTTCAAGTTCTTTCAGCTAAGTTGGATTCTATTAAAGTACCTTCAGTACTTGCCTTGGGAACTTTTGATACAAACATGCCAAACCATCTGCTCTCTGATCTTGTGGTTCTTTAACTGGTGAAAGCTTGTGAGCTCTGCCCAAATGAAAATACAGAGATTGATTTAGTGCATTTGGACACCTTAAAGATTTTGCCTTTCCTAGAGGTGATTTACATTTGCATTTGTTTTTCTTCTCAGAGCTATGGAACATGTTTGACAGACTTTATATGAATCCCCTAAGAAATTGTTTGGTTTGGCTATTATGATGCTTAATCCTTCCCACATGGTGAGTCCTGTGAATTCTTTACTAGAGGGTATATGTCAAGTTTTTAGTATTCTGTCAGGATAATGCAAGCTGACAAGTAAGCAGGGACATGATAAATCTAGACTTGAGGTCTTTTTCATGGTAGGGGAAGAATGAGCTAGAACTGTTTTTGTAGAGAGGAGTAAATCTCAGTGGTAATTTGTTCAAGCAAAGCATCAGACAGCATTGCTCAGAATGAGTTTATTGTGAGCTTGATAATTTTAAGAAAGTTGCCATGAAGCTTTATTATCTCTGTTTTTGATTGCAGTAACCCCTTCCCTGTCATATAATTTCCCTGTCTTCTTTGCCTGTTCTAGACATTTTTCTTTAGTGTTGTTTGTAAAACATCTCTTTCCCAGTCTCCTTCGTTCACCTTTCATGTCTTTTGACAGCTCTCTTTCACATCATCTTATGTTCAAACCTCTTGTGGTGTTCAAAGCCTCTGCCCTCCTCCCTCAAATACCTCAAATATCTGTCCTTCTCCAACCTCTCCCTGAAAACACACTTCTATCACTGTGTCCATAAGAAATGGATTGAGATCAGCCATGAGATGGCAAATAGGACCCGCTGATATTTCTGAAGCTGAAGTGACTGGCATGCAGAGATTTAGTTTAGATAAACCCCTGCTTTTATGACTTCTATTTTCTCCACAAAGCTCCCCTGTATTACCTGCTTGAAAAAGTTATTATTCTATTTTCCTATGCAAAAAAAAAAAAAAAAAATAAAAAATCTCTTAAACTGAGACACAGTCTGCTTTAAAATTTTCTGCTCTGGAAGAAAAAACTTACTTTACCTAACCAGAATGTGTCCCTGTGAATATTTGGAGCCGAAGCATTTCAGCTGAGGCTTAACTTCTCCGTCTGGTTGTGACACCAAATGAACAACTTTGCTACATATGAACAATATATATACATATACATAGTAGCATGCTGTCATAATTGTATCAGCCTCAAAAGCCACTAATTTTTTCCTTTTACATTTCCTTTCTGCGTACCATGTCCCTGACCACAGTGTACTTGCAGAGCCACACTCTGGCGACTCCAGCAGCAATTGTATTTGCGCATCATTAAGGGTAGAGCTTCCATTGATGTCGTGGGAGTTTGGTGTGGGGTTCCAGCAGAGGAGGCACAGGAGGAGAGATAAGAAGGCACCTGATAAGAGTTCACAGGCCCGATAAGAGTTCTGCTGCATAGACAGGAGAGCAGCATTTTCACCTTAATTATCAGTCACCTTTTTTTGTGACTCAATGAAAGATGCTCCATTTTAATAGAACATCAACACAGGCACCTAGGAACTGCCTGAAGTCCCATGGAAAATGGCACTGATACCATCTTTAAAGTATGCATCTTCCCTCTGCTGTGAATTTTAAATAAAGCACTCAGCAAGCAAGAGAATATTGAAAAACACTGTGATCAAACACAGTCCTTGGTGATAATCTCCAGCAAACTAGTTCAGTGCTGAGCAAGAAACCAAGAGGAATCTTTGGAAAGGATTTACTTTTTTAGTACGTGCCTTAAAAATAAATTGCAATATTTCAGTTTGTATGACAGAAATGTGGAGGTTTTTTCGAAGGCAGTGGTGATAACAATAGGCTTATTAATACTAAAACCGGAGCTATATAATTATAATAAAACCGTTGAGTCTCATTTCTTTTATATAGATGGCAGTATGCAAATAGGGAGCCATCCGCCTTGATAGCTGCAGAAGCTATGAAATCCTTATTTGAAGAATTTCAATCCGTTTTTCCTATAGCATTCAGGGCTCATAGTCAGAAGCTTCCCCCTCCTGCCCTCTTCTTTCTCAATATAACAATGCATTTTAAACTGCTCCAAAATTGCAAAGCTATTTCACAGTTTCACAGAGAGAAAATGGCTTGAGGGAACCATTTGCTTTTTTATGCCTGGAACATCAAAATAAAATACCAAATGGGAAGATGAATTCTGTTGTATAAAGGATGGGAGCAAGTCAGAAAGAGCTTTGTGGTAGAAGGTGAGTTGTCTTGGGAGCCTGAGTAGGATTGCAGAGCCTAGCATGGAACCTCAGAAGCAGGCACAGATACATTGAGGCTCCCTGAGCATGGCAGGAGACCTTATAGGAACCCACAGCTCTTTGTTCCTTGCTCATTTAGGGACATGTTCTTTGTGGTCCCCGTCAAAAGAGAAAGGAAGGCTATGTGGGATGTTAGAGATCTTGGTGATATAAAAATCAGTAGATTTTTGTGGTATCTGTGCTTGTAAAATAAAGGATTCTAGATAAATCCATTCTCTTTAAGGCTTTGATACACCTTTATGGTTTTTTGTGAGTGATGATCCCTGCTTAAAGCAACAAACCATCAAGAAATGCTAAACTTTGTTGAGAACCTTAAGAGGTTTATTGCTCTAAATTAAAAAGTAGCTAATAAGCTTTTCTCTCAGTGTCTTCAGTGGAAATCAGGATATGTTTAAATGCCTCAAAAATGGGTACATTCTCAGCAAAGTGGAAATGTAATCAAACTGGAAATTAATTTTAGGATTAATGAAAATTTTGACAAAGCATTCACTGATGACCTGGTAATCATGCATTAAACAGTGGGGAAGGCTCAGAGCTTGGCTGCATCTTTGATTTCAGCTGCTGAGATCTGTTCTTGTATTCTCTTGCTTAGCCAGAGGCTTCTTCAGTGAAATTTGAATGCTGTTATTCTCCAAGGTCCAGCACATGTAGTTCAACACTCCAGAGTGACCTTGGGCAAAGTACTTTGTGTCTCTACTTTTCCTTTCTCTTCTGTGCAGGTTGCAGGAGAACCTGAGCACTGTAGTCAAGGGCACTACATAACTTTGAGTACCATGGACAACATATAAAGGTCCTCTTCTCTGACAGCTGAAGAGAGTTGTTCAAAGACTTCCAGCATTTTCATAGTGATCTTTACCTCTTGACAGCCAAAGCCATCCTGGACAAGGGAAAGAAGTGTTTCTACTAAGGCACAGCACTTCTTCACCTGCAGGGTTTTTTGCTACACTTCCAAAGGTCTTGAAATGCCTTTCCTGGGGTGCATAATTTATCCTAAGGGACAAGGCTGATTAACTTTATCATAAATTCATGGTGCTTTGGGAATACAAGATAGAATTATAGAACTGAAATCTTAAAGGTGATTGAAGTGAAAAAAAATTGGTCACATACAACCTCAAGTAGCTCTGAAAAGCTGTGACTGCATTATTCCTATGTGGCTCCTCATGCAGTAGGGAAAGAATTACACTTGTACCTGAATGAAATTTAGAGACATTCATAGGGCTTGTTTTTCCTTTGAGGGCATAAACCTAGTCTATACAGGGACAGATTTTGTGTTATAGCTGTACCTACAGGCCTGGTTTATGAAGATTTATGTTTTTGCTGGCAAGAGATTTTGACTGTTCATTTAGCATTAACTCCCTGAATGCTGGTTTTTAATGCTAGTGACAAAAGTAGTTTGAGGTGTTTGAACCAGATCATGGCAACAGTCTTGGTGGTATAGATTAATAACATCAAATCATGCTTTATATTTACACATAAGTACATATTTCCACTTGAGCATATTTCTGTACATTGACTGCTGCTTGTACATACAGTGTTATATATAAAACTTTCTATGCATTTCATTCTATATGTGTGAATATGTATTTATATAAATCTATGCCAACATGCATTAGAAAATGAAATACCCAGTGTTCAGTGCCATCCCTTAACATTAGAACTCCCTACTCAGTATCTATATTTTATTAAAAAGTTCAGTTAGAACTAAAATGGCTTTTTCATTCATGCAACCAGAAATGTCCTTCAGATGTGCTTGAATTTAGGCCACTAGATCTTCAAAAGCACCAGACAGGAGCACTGTGTCCCAGAACAAAATGATTGTCACAGTTTGGTTCCCCTAAACAGAACAGACCTTCTCACACCACGGAGCATAGAAGGTGAAAGACACAGGAAACCAGACAAATTGTAACTGTTTCCCTGCTGCAAATGACATTTTCTCAAAAATATATTTTTTTTCTTTAAGGAGAAAAATTAATTAAAAGAAACCTAAAAACCCCTATCCTCTTGGTTTAACAAGTTGCATACTGTAATGTCATTTAAGCTTTTTGTGAACTATTTTTTGGACTACAAGTGAACGGGACAAAAAATATCAGAAAGTCTCTCAGTTGTCTTGTTTTTACCCACTGAGCTCTAGCCCTCATAGAAAAATCGAGATTAGGTTTAGTGACTCCTCTTCTTAATGATTTTGAGGAACCTCTCTTCAGAAACCCTGACTTGGTTTACCATTTGTCAATACAAAAACACATCAATGCTTGAAAAGATGGAGGTAGGTATATACAGTAGATGATATAAACCTGACTGTACTTTGGATTCTGCAGGTAAAAGTTTATCCTCCTAATTTTGGACTGCAGAAGCCTTCAGGAGTCAGAAATAATCCTTCCAACGGATGGATTGAACCTGAATTCCTAGAAAACTTGAAGAGTTCAGGCAGAAATGCTACTAAATGCCACTAAATTCATTTTGAGTGGGGGAATTTCTGAGTTTAAAAGAAATGGGACAAGAAGAGAAACAGATAAATGGGGACAAGTCATTTTCAAGGTGGGGGGAGATCAAGGGAGAAAGTGATTTAGTTTCAGGACTGTGGTATCCTATTTGACTGGAAAAAAGGAAATCACGAAGATATAGCTCATACATATTTTAATCCAGATACGTGAGGAAAAAGGGAAGACTTGCACTGTAACATGCATCCTGGCTCCACATTGCCAGTGCGACACTGACCTTGAAAGCTGCTGCTTCATGGTAAAGGGGCTCAATATTGATTTTTGCATTCAAGGTGGCAGGATGTTTTTCAGTTTGGTATCAGGATTTCAAACAAGTTCTCCACAAGCATTAGGAGTTCTTCACAAGCATTTAGGAGTACCTAACACAAAGAAAACAAATATAATGGAGTTTAATAAAAGATCGCAGCCTCCTTCTAGATACTTTTCAATTTTTTTTCTCCTACGCGTACAGGCATTCCTGTTCAGTCCTTCTAAATTACATTGTGATGGTCAAGTTGAGCTGTCCCTCAAAAGCAAATTTTTACATTCATGTGTATTTTACGGACATATTTTCGCTGTTTTACAGCAGACATGACTGTTACTTACAATTTCATGGTCTAGTTCAGAACTGAGCCTGGCTGAAGATACTTTTTTAGAGCCATGAGCTTGCTTTGGTGAAATTCAGCTTCATAATAGCAAATTAGTATAACAAAACTTAATGCTCTGGGATTCATCACATATTCAACATCCCAAATGAGATACCGGTAAGAGCCAGTCTTAGTTCATTATTTAGCCAAAGCAACCAAAGAGGAATGAGGAAAAAAATGGGTCCATATACCTACTGCAGTTTAGCATTTTTGAATGTAGATTTTGCTAAATCTTCCCAATCCTTTTCTTTGCTCTTTCCCTTCCTACCCTCCAAAAGACAGCACATCTAGTTGCCTTAGGAAGAGATCATGTATCAGATTTACAAAATAAACTAGAGACAAATTTCCTGTGAGGTATGGCTGGGGAAACTCTATTGAAAACCTGATACCTTCACAACTTTAAAGTCTGTATCCAAAATATACACACTAAGGCAGGTGAGGATTACAGTGCAAATGAGGAATTACAGGTGGGGCTTCTTTCATCAAGGCAGCAATAGAGAATAAAGCCAAGGCTTTGTCTGTTCTTGCATTTCTTAAACTGAGTAATGCCACTGGCTCATGTTCCTCCACTGGTGGTACCTTGCCCAAGCTAGAAGGGAGCAGTACAGAAATTCGCAGCTGTATTTTGTCTTCTCAGCGTACTCCAGTGCTTCTCCTTCCCTACTTAAACCTCTGCATGTATCGAGAAGCAGCCAGCAGACTGCTGCTATCAGCAGTGCTGCCTTAAAGGCTGTCTTATCCCACCGAGGTGAATATCAAGCTCCACAAGCAGGATGTAGCAGGAATACATCTGTGAACACATCCCTGCTTGCTCTAAGCAAGTACGCGCTGTTCTCCTCATTATCCCTGCTAACCAGGCTAGCTTCTGCAGCTAGTCCTGCCTCTCTGAAATGTCAAATGTGGAGGAGCAGCAGTGCCAGCAGCCCAGGCGCTGTCTTTGTCAGTACTCCTGCTGCAGTCTGGAAGAAATTCCTTCTTTAAGAAAGCATGCACAAGTCTTAGGAGACTCTCTGAGAGTTTGCAGAGATGGGAGGAGGAGGAGGAAGACAACTGTCTGGATGAACTGTAGCAGTTCTGGGGTTGCAACCCCTGGGCTCTCTGCACTGCTCAGCTCTTGACCTGGCTCTGGCTAAATCACTTGAGGCTTTAATACATGGATTTTCTCTTGCTGTCCTTAAGCTCACATCAGGCACATCAAAAGCCCACCTCATCTCTTGTCTGTCTCTGACAGTAGCCACGTGTCAGCACTTAGAGAGGTGTTTGAGAACAGGGCACAAATGCCATGGTGTTTCCCAAATACTCTTCAGCCCTTTGCTGGTCAGATTATAAATTCCTTAGGATAGCGGTAATCTTACCCCGTGCTTCCACAACAGGATCCCAGTCAATTTTGAGGCCAGGTAGTGTTTATATCATATAAAAATAATATTAATTCGTGGCCTGTGACTGGCAACTGGAGATGGGTTGACAGCAACATGTTTGCTGCTGCTGCTGCTTTCAGACAGACTGGGAAAGTAATTCCCATGCTCTGAACAGTTTACTGCTCCATCCCCATCGCAGGGATTAACACAGACACTGCTAGCAAGGACCCACTGAGGGCCTAAAAGTGTTACAGATGATAAGTGTATAACAGGAAAGTCAATTATCAGCTAGTAGATCCTGGTGTTACCTTCCAGGCACTGAATTATGGCCTGCCACTTGCCTTTTGCAGGTCACCTTTCACAGTGTTACAGACCCACATTAAAATGACTTGTGACTAACAACCGAGCAGGGCTTAGTGCCTCTTTATCACTCTGCAGTGAAAGGAAGGTCTACTCTTTAATATTGCAGAAAAACCTTTGTGACTGAGACTTCAGACTGGCTACAGAAGATTTGCATCACTAAAAAGAATTGCTTGGTTTATGTTTTGACACAATTCAGCTCACTGTTTGCATTATTCAAAAGCCTGACAAAATCTATTTTTTAAAAAGATCTTTTGTTTGGTTTTTGTTTTGGTTTTTTGTTTTACACACACACTGTGGTAAATGCTTGCTGTGGTCTTGTACCTGCTTGAACTATCCTTTCTAATATAAATGCTATTATTAAAACATCTAAAGGATTAGGGATTTCTAAAATGCATTTTAAAAAGTAGGTCAGTGGCACAACTTCCATAGGATATGCATTTTAAAAAAGGTAAATAAAAAATAAATATATAAATATGACCACAAAAAAGGAAGAAACTGAGAATTGCATGCTCAGGGAAATTCCTCTTGGTAGTAGGCGGCTTGTTTGGGATCCCTGCAGCTGTGTTTATGCTGTTTAAAAAAAAACCCAAAACCAACAAAAACCCAAAACCAAAAGCAAGAACAGAGAAAAAAGATTTCTAGAGATTTAATTAACACCTAAAGGACAAGTATCTATCGTATATAAAGTGTCTAAAGGACAAAACCAAGAAACTCACATCCTCATTCCTACCTTAGCCAGAGCTGATTTGTTTTAGTGAGTTCCAGCAGGAGCGGTCAGAACCCAAACCATGTAACACCAACAGCCAAACAACGTCAGCAACTGGCGAGTCAGGTGGAGCTCAGTCCCTGGCCCCAGTAGTGTAAGAGGGTTGATGTGACATCTGGGACAAGACTTGCATTCACCAGGAATAGAGAATCTGGGGCATACTCCATCTTAGAATCACAGAATTGTTTAGATTGGAAAAGACCTTTATGGTCATCAAGTCCATCCATTGACATAGCACTGCCAAGTCCACCATTTAACCATGCCCCCAAGTGCCACATTTACATGTCTTTAAATTACCTCCAGGGATGGTGACTCCACCACTTCCTTGGGTAGCCTGTTCCAGTGCTTTGCAATACTTTTGGTTAAAATAATTTTCCTAATAAACAATCTAAACTTCCCCTGGTGCAACTGGAAGCTATATCTTCTTGTCCTGTCACTTGTCGTCTGGGGGAAGAGACCAACCTCCACCTGTCTAAAACCTCCTTTCAGGTAGTTTTAGTTAATACTACAACAGGTGAGTGAGGTCACCCTGAGCCTCCTTTTCTCCAGGCTAAACAGCCCCAGCTCCTTCAGCTGCTCCTTATCAAACTTGTGCTCCAGAATTTTCAACAGCTCCATTGCCCTTCTCTGGACTTGCTTCAGTACATCCATGTCTTTCTTGTAGTGAGGGGCCAAAAACAACACAGGATTCAAGGTGCAGCCTGACCAGTGATGAGTATGGGGAGAAAAGCCAGATGCAAGTCATCATCCCCCACTGACTCTCTGACTCAGTAGAATTGTACTGACATTCACCAAGTGTGAAAGCATCACTCAGTTTAGTGCACAGCCCTTAGCAAGGGCTGCACACCATGAGTCAGTTACAGCAGCTCTGAAGAAGCCAAGTACTACAGAGTGTTCCTCTCTGAGTCACAATTTCCTCCATGCCTGGCTCTTTCCTACAGCTAAAGTTGTGTTATTTGGTAATAATCCACATTTCATGTTCCACATGTACATACCAAGAAGTGTTGGGGGAGAGCTCAGGCTCTGCTCAGGCATGCTCCCCTCAGCCTGAAGCAAGTAGGAATGAAGCAGTGCAGCTGTGAAATAAGATTGGGATTCACCTAAGGTTCCAAAAAACAGAGGGCAGAAATATTGTGTCAAGCAGAGCTAAAGCAGACATACAAAAAACTGCTCAAGGGAAAAAAACAAAACAAATGCATGTACTTCAATTAAAATGCCTCAATTCTTGTAGAGTTTCTAAACTTTTTTTGAAAAATAATATTACAAATAACCTAGAGAAGTTTATAATCTAAGACCTTCTTTGCAAGAAAAATTGAAATAATTCTGTTTATAAAGAATAACCAACTTATAGGCCTGGTGACCAAATACCATCAGATTTGGTTGCTGATATTTTATTTGTCAATTATATAGTTAAGGATCACAACCGAAACTGAATTTTGAAGAAAATGCACCAAGTTGCAAAGATTTGGCAAATGTACAAAAATTTATAAAGTGCAATGATCTGCTGAAGAACTGAAAATTGCTTCATTGGACAAACTGAATATTTCATCTGTCACATATACATTAAAACATTGAATTAATTTTGGTATGGTGGGTGGTTTTGACTCACAGAAAACATTAACCAGGCCTTTTTCATAGTATTCACTGTCCTGCTGCTAAATGTTCACACAGAGTTTCTCAAGTAATTCAGATTGCTTTATGACACTTCCTCACACATTTTAATTTGCAAAAATCTTCAGGATTTTCTGAAAGTAAAGGTCCTGCAGTGATGTAAATTGTTAGAATCATTGCATTCACAAACTGTGTTCTAAAACTGCTTAATGGTGGACTTCTAATCCATTGGAAAAATTACTCATGTTCCTCAACTAAGTATCAAGTTAAGAATATTCTTGTCTTTCTTTTTTTTTTTTTTTTCCTGGAATGCAGTTGTTGTTTCATATAATCTTGGAAGAATGGCAAGAAAAGACAAAAAGCCACACACAGTGACAATCCAAGTCAATTGCCTGGTGCACCATTTACAGGCTGACCTTAGATCAGTGTGGTCAGTAGATTATTTGGAAAGTACTTTCTGGATTTATCAGCCTGGGGTACCATGTTTTCAAATCTTACCAGTGGCCATATACCATGAACTGTGAAGAAAATGTATCCATAACAGAACCGAATGCATGCATGTAATCTGTCTACAAGCTGAAGGTGTTTTATTCATGTGCTTGCTCTTAAGTGTCTAATTAATAAGTCTCTAATGATGGAGATTAGTGTAACTCATGTCCAGCATGTAATTTATAGAGGAATCTTAGCCTGCTTGATAAGAGTTTCCAACCCATGAAGGTACGCTTTCTATCAGCTTGGTATGCAAAACCTTGATCTGGGAAACGTAGCTTCCTGTTCTCATTATAACGCTCTGTTGGCATGAACTGCCTTCTGATGTGGGGGAAAAATGTCATCATTAGCAGTGAAGCTTACTAGCAATGGACTGGTAATTAATTTAATCCATGTGATGGTCTTCCCTTCACTCCATCTTGCCAAACAAAATGCCAGCATGAAGTGAACCCTCCAGTTACAAATAAGCAGTAGATGGAGACAATCCCTTCCTTAGCCCTGGAAGACACATCCAGCTCTGACCATCACTGAACCAAATGGTCAGAATGTTTTATGACTGAATGAGGGAGCATCTTTGAAATGAGTCCAAAGCCACTTGTCTTGTGTGCCATTTTTGTCTTCATCTTGTATCAGACAATATCTCTCTAGACTTCAGGAGGAACAGATGGATCTATCTGACTGCGTCTTCATTTCCTCAGAGCATCATATTTGCAATCATTTACATCCAAGCCTAATCAGATTTGATGACAAGACTAGCTCTGGTTAATGCCCAAGCTCCCCACCTGGAGTACTGCGTTGAGTTCTGGAGTCCCCAGGATAAGACAAAGATGGACCTCTTGGGCCAGATCCGGAGGAGGCTGTGAAAATGCTCAGAGGACTGAAGCACCTCTGTTATGGAGGCAGGCTGAGAGAGCTGGGATTGTTCAACTTGGAGAAGGGAAGGCTCCAGGAAGACCTTAGAGCACCTTCTACTGCCTAAAAGGGCTACAAGAGAGCTGGAGTGGGACTATTGAAAAGGACACAGAGGACAAGGAGTAATGGCACTTCTAGATTAGATGTTGAAAAGCAACTCTTTCCTATGAGGGTGGCAAAGCACTGACACAGGTTGTCCAAAGAAGTTGTGGCTGCCCATCCCTGGGCAGATTGGATGGGTCCCTGAGCAATCTGGTCAAGTGGAAGGTGTCCCTGCCCATGGCAGGGGGCTTTGGAATTAGATGGTTCACAAGGGTATGGAAGCAAACAGTTACTTCTTCTGTATCTCTCATGCACAAGAGAGGAAGGAATATCATTTGTCATAGCCTGATGAAAGAAGGTGAGTGAGGCTTCCACTCAGGAATAACAGAAATTTGAAGAGGGCTTTAAGCCACTTCAGCAATAGGAGTGGATCCAGTCGTCTAGAGTAGTGACTTAAGGACCTAAGGAAGCAAATAGGGAAGAGAACTGCCCTTTTCTAATATGAGCAAAGTCTGCCAGGGGCTGCAGTTTTTTTCTGTTATGGAGCTGACATGACTAAATAGAAATGGACGTTGTGCTGTAATTTCTTGTGAGAGCAGGTAGGCCACCATTAGGAAAATTCCATGGAAAAAACAGGAGAAGGTTTAGACTGAATCCTTTTCCATTTCCTGGCTGCCTTCTGAGACTGTCATTTTGCACTTCTGCAACATAGCCCAAGTGTCACGTCCATCAGACCTGCCCTTCTGCAATGCAAGTTTGCCAAAGACAGAATAACAGTGTCAAGTAGCTTCCACTATTATTCCAGCCCTATTAAAGTCATTCTTTTGTGTAATGTGCAAAAAACCCAGTCTAAATTACTATTTACTATTACTATCCTTACATGGGTCGTATGGCATCTTCCCTCTCCCTAGAAAGAGCTCCTTGGTAAGTGGCAAGCCTTCAAAATGATAAAAAACAAACAAGTCTTCTCATATGCATTGAGACTTGCATTGTGGAGAATCAGGAGAGTCAATTTGCCTTCAGTAATTTATTAACATAACTCATTGCAACACTCAAGTGGGTCAAGCTAATGTTATCACTGAGCATTGTGATGGGGAGGAAAGTTAGTACTAGCTTTGTGTCCCAGAGGCTTTCAGGAGACAAAAGCAAATCAGCTAAAGAAATAAAATAATACGCTGATGAATTTTTTTTTTTTTAAGCTGAGGGTCACTACATCTGGCAGCTATTGTGAGGGCTTTGCTTTTTATTTTTCCTGAGCAGTACAGTGAATTTTGCTTGGAGGAAGCCAAGTGCATCCAGGTCAACTTGATTAGAACAAATGAAATAGGCTTTACGTATGATGGAAATTTGCCCCAGTCCTTAGCTGCAAAGAGCACAAAATCTCATGGGCTTGTGCAGGTTAAAGCCTGAAGAGTAAGGCTTCAGCCACTTCCAAGTTTTTTAAATACCCCACAAATATTTACAGTTATTTTGATTTCTGTTTCTGTGGTGGAATTCTGAATCCTTCACTTGAATCACTCAATATTCACAGCAGCATAACAAGGATCCATAGCCTGTCATGTTTGCAGCATGACAGGATGTAAAACACCATTGCCTGTCCAGATCAAACAAGGTCAGATTATTAAAAACAAATCAATCTGTTATTGTTTAATATGTGGCTCACTGTGACTTGCATACGTGACTGACCAAGAGAAGCACATCATGTTGTGTGCAAGTCGATCATCAGGGATGAGATGGTCAAGGGATCTGCACATTTTTGGGAGGATGGCAGAAAAAAAAATGCAGTTGACCTTCCTGGGAAGAATAGAAGTCAAAAATATAACAAGGTAATGAGGTATTTATTAAAAATACTCCTTCGCACTTTCATAGGTCTGCTCATATGACAGATGACAGCCAGCTAATCCTCCTATGCACTTTGCAAAGTGCTTATGTAAGTGCTGTCCCCGTTTTGTAGGTGGGGAAAGAAAGGCTGGAAAAAAAACCCAATCATTCTCATAGCAACAGAGAGAATTCATGCAAGAGCTGGAGTCTGCAGGAATTTTACTTTTCCCTTTCTGTTACTCTTACATGTACACGATGTTCCCTTAGTGGTGACTTCTGAGCTGTGTTTTTGTCTCATTCTTTCTTTTCTCTGTCTTAAGTGACCTGATTTTATCTTTTTTAATGTGAAGAGAGGCTCAGCAGCATCTCTTGTTTGTGTGCACACAGAGGCTTAGACAAGCACTTCAAATGTGGGGCATCTGTTGTTGTAACCCTTCCCTGGCCATGATGCCCCCTTCTAAAAAACACCTGGCTTTGTTTTCCTTGAAAATCATCAAAGGGGTCTGTAAAAAAGGGAAAACACAAAGTTGGACAAACTGATCATGTGTAAGCTCATCCTCTACTGGGGGTTTTCTTAAAGGCTTGGAAGTTCTGCAATTTCTCAAGAATTAACTCTAAGTTCAAGAAAAATCATAGTATCTATTTTTATCACATCTACAGTCAGCCTGTTTTCTCTCTCCCCCTTCGTACAATTATTTCATTCTGAAGAAGATTTTCTTGATCAAAATCCTGCTGCTCACTGCTCCTTGTAGCAAGATGTAAACACCATGCTGGCATCTTTAAAGGTTTTGTGAATCTTTATTCTGCAAGTGTGAGGAGTGAGGCAGAGCAAAGGAGGCTGTTATACACTGCTGTTCTGGTGCAAATGAGGAATTCTCACCCAGCCCACGTGCATTTGATTCTCCATTACAGCTTCCAGAGAGCACTCATGCTTTGTGCAGGGATTTGCTTACCTGTTTACCTAAGGCTTCACCACCTTTTTAGGTCTCACCTTCATACATGGGATTATCCAGCTAGATGAACTGTAAACTCAAAGGAGTTTTCTAGACATAATCTGTTTTATCGTCCAGCCAATTTTTGCCACATACCTTCACAAATCCCTTTTTGTTTAACAGAGTCCTATCATGGGCTGTGGTTTAGCTTAGGAACCTATTTGGAGAGGCATCATGTATAGGAAAGGTGTCAGATACACATTCCCTGCCAAAGTGCTTTTGAACTTATCTGTCCTGTGTAGCTAATGGGACAGAGCTCTGGGTTGCTTCATTTTAAAAGATAAAGATAAAAACTGGCTCTGTTTTCTTAGAACAAACATATTAGGTGCTTGGGAAGTTGCCATGACTTCCACCAAGCCTGGGAGTCAAGTGGCTCCCAGGTGGCTGCACTTGGAGCTGGATATGAAAAAAGTTCTTGGCAAAACTTGCCTGCCCAGCCTTCATGAACAGTGCACAAGCCTCATTTTTTTTTTCCCATACGTGTTAGTTTGGTGTTGAAAGAGAAACATGAAACAGGTAGCTTGGGGTTGCTTTGTCTTGATCAAGGATTTGGATGGATCTTCAAACATCCCAATTCTTGAAAGTGTGTCTCTGCAGCTTGATCTAATGCTTGTGATTAAATTAGGTAGAGCTGGTGGCCCAGTGCTGCAAATGTGGAAGCCAACACTGTTACGCAGGTGTAGAACTGGCATTAGAGCAGAACTCAGTGAGCTTTTTATGAGGCATTAGGCAAATCCCTATTTAACAGGTTACAGTTTTGAATTTTCAGCCTGGAAGTAAGAAAAAAAACTAAGACCTGACATCCAGACCTAAGAGTTTTTCTTCTGACACTTGCTGTTTAAAAGCTCTATCTGCTCCCTGTGCCAGCCAGAGAGGAAATGAGCTCTGTGCTGTTCACATGCTTTCGTCCTGCCTCTGCAATGTTTTGTTCTCCAAGGACTAATTGCCAGTGTGATCCAAGCAAGAAAAGAAAACTTTCTGCAAAGTCTGCTATCTTGTCAAAACTAGCCTTGGGGTAAAACTGTAGCCTGGAATATACTGAAGAGCTCAGGTACCTCACACGGCATTCACTGCTGTATGAGATGCCGTAAGGTGTTCTAGAAGGTGGACATGAGACGGGCAACAAGCTGTGGGATACCCCAGGAGATCTCAATCAAAACTAGAAGCCCCTACTTAGGCAAGTGAGTAACTCCTTTGGAGTTTTGCTGTTGAACTCATAAATGCTAAGTTTTTTTTTTTTCTGGATGCGGATCCTGTAAATATGTGGCATAAAGTATAAATACATGGCATAAAATCTGACTTTCAGATAGAAGCAAATTTATTTTAGACTCTATAGTTTTGGAATAATTTCCTCATTATCCTCAGCCAGTGTGGGAAAACCAGGGTGGGGTCTGAGTGCATGGAGGGATGGTTTTGTGAAGCTGATGGAGGGTGTTGAGTTAATACCCCCAGTCTCCCCAGACTGCTGTCTGGCACCTCATTCATCTGAAGACCTCTGAGCATATAAGGTCTGTGATAAACAAAGGCGGTCTGTCTTGTGCCTCTGGGTTTCCAGTGGCTTATTAAAGATTGGATTGTTTAATGTTATCCTTTAACAGAGAGATATTTCTGTGGATAGGGAGACTCCTGTGTCACTGGAAAGGAAAGAGCAAGGCTTTCATGTTCCTTGTTTAAGCCATTAAGCAGTGATGTTTTGCTGTTTGACATGCCATTGCTTCTTGCACTTTCTAAGCAGTCTCATTCCTTCATTCCTTGTGGTTAATTATTGCTCTCATTCTCTTTCCGGCACGTTTTCTGCTCTGTTACTGGATCCATAGGGGAAAAGTGACTGAGGGAAATAAGCACAGGACCAAGGAGCAGAGAATTAACGGTCCCCATGGGAAGCTTGAGTTACTGGCTGCCACACATGCACATTTTCATTGCTAACAGTGAAGGAAAAGTTGACAAAGAGCTTGTCTCCAAGAGCAGAATACAGAGGAGCAGGAAGAATTTCTGCAAGTCGTTTGTATTGCCCACACATGACAGCCCAGTGCATGCAGTTCACATTCAATTATTACTTTTTATTATTCATTATTTTCATTGCAGTAAAATCCACAGGTACCAGCCGAGATTGCAGCAGCATTGTGAGAGATTCTTCTCTAGAACAGACTGGAATTTTTTAGCAGTATAACTATGTCTTCTGAGAATATAAATATTCTACTAAAATAACTGTACTGTTACAAACCATAGTACTGCATCACAGCAGACCTGAATTTGACTTTTGCAGCTTATTCCCTTTTCCGCATGGAAAAGATATTATGTAGGTGTAGACAGTTTCCTGTTGTTTTGAGTATTTGTATTTGAACACAGTCACAGAAGTTGGATGCTGCTGTAGTTTCAGGCAACATCAGCCCACAGCTAAATGCATGCAAGAGAGACCCTGTCCCAGAAGGCATCACATCTCAGTAGAACAAGTGGGAAAGGAATAGGAGGCACAGATGAGTCATAATTTTGTTGAATGATGGCAATGGACAAGATGCAGGTATCATTCCTGAATCTGGATGGCATTGGCCTTTTACCGTAAGAGACAAACTACTCTTCACACTAATTCCATGTCAGTGTCAATGCATCTCTACTGAAGTTAATGAAAAGCTGGGGTAATTCTAGCTAGACCCACCTGTCTAAAAGTCTGGTTTGTTGTTTGCAGCTCTGGGGAGTAAATGTGCCAGGGATTTCTCAAAGAGTCGCTGGCTGGAATCTTTAGTTTTGCAGACTGAAAGAACACTTCCATTCTGATCCACCTTGTAGTGTGTTTTGGGCATCTTCTTCCCAGTCCCTAAATAAAACAGATAGAAGAAGGAATTCAGGTCCTGTTACAGTTTGATATAGCTTCTGCCACATTTGGGAAGTTGGCTTTGACTTGTGACCAGAGATGTTCAAAAAATTGTGAAAATAAATGTACCTGGAAGATTTTTTTAAAGGCTAAGTGTTACAAATATTAAAACAGAAAACTTCTGATGACTCTTTCTCCAGATTTCAGTGTAATGGCTCTGAAGTCAGCTGTTGGGCAGCTCAGGAGCTTGTTGCTCCTATAAGTGGGAAGGCAAGTTTTTTGTATATCTTGATTATTAATCAAGATGTGTAGCATGGTCTGTGCAGCATGTAGGCTTTGTTAATGCTTTATATATCCACAAAGCTTTGTGCTTGAGATAAATTCTGTTACTATCCATGTTCTCAGAATACTCTTTCAGGTTGGCACCAATGGCATAGTGCTCATTTGTAGTGGGTGTCGAATCAGAAAAAGACTGAACAAAGCAAATAATCCTATAAATTCCCAGGAAATATACTAGGTTGTAACAGCAACCTCTAAATATTGCTGAATTTTTAGGATGTTTTGGTCAAATACAGTTATGAAAGCAGCAAATGCCAGTTTATAAACTTTTGGTGGCTATATGGAATATTTCTATGGATCTGTATGTTTTAAACACCCTGTCTATGCATAAAAATGCATTAAAACATATGAATTACCTTATTTTATCACTTCTTGGTTGATTCTGATGTCCACAGTTCTAACCAATACACTAATAGATTTAAGAAGCATTTTGATTAAATTTTAGCCTAAAATAGAGATATACATGTATAGCTGAAGTGATGTGTTGACTTTGTGGCTGTCAGTGAGTGATAAATATGAGTGAGAAAATTGCTGGTATGGATTTAAAGCTGGGAAAATAATGGCTTAAACTAGTAAGGCATGGCAAGATATGGCATTGAGTTAAACTGCTCCTCTGGTGAGATGCGTGCATGTGGTGTTTTAAAATATGTCAGGTATGCATGATGAAGATATGTCAAGTATAAGCAGTTAAAGGACCAAAGAAAGGCAAATCATCAGTGGGAGAACAATTGTCATGATGTAACAAAAATAAGTAAGTGATTGCAAAATTAACTGGGATCACAACCTTCAAGCTGGAATACTTGAAACCTCCTGAGATGCTAGTATGCCAGAGCTGCTCAGTATTATCATAGCTTGGGAAAGAAAAGCAGTTATTCAGAAACATCTCATAATCATCAAATTCATCACAGAAGTGTCCTTGGTCATGGAAAAGAGAAGTGCTGGAACAACTGCTTGTAACTAGTAGAGGGTCAACAGCATCCTTTATTATCTGGAGTGTCAGAAAAGGACTGGAAAACTATGGGCTAATGTCCCTGGAAATAGTAATGTATGGAGCTCATTCCATATAGACAGGAAACAAATTGGTGTATCCTGCTTCCCAGTTAGTGCTGTCTGTAGGCAAGACTGAGTCATTAGCTCCTTGTTTTGTCAGCAAACTGGACAATTACTGGGCTATCTGTGCCATCTGTTAGTTAAATACTAATTTTAAGTGATACCTTGTCTGTAAATTTCTGCATTAACTAGCAGAAGGTTTAGGTTCCTGATTTTATGTGCTTTGTGTTGCTTGTAAATAGGTGCCTAAAATACTCTGAGGTGTTTTATATGAATTCTCACTCACTGTGTTTTTGTGGTCACCTTCGGCATATGGTCATCTAGCCAGGAAAAAGTTGCCTGAAATCTCCATTTACCGCACATTAAATTGCCTTGTTATGGTGTGAGTAGCCTCTAGACTGCTTGCAAGGGTTCTTGGTGGGTGTTTCTTACTGTATTCTGATAACTGTCAGATAGGTATATTACAAAGATATATATATTTTGTCTTCATCCCGGCTTCCCATTTACTTCCCTGACTGTGGCCGGTGTTGGTATGACAAGCAGCTATCTATCTCTCTTTCAGAACACGTGATATGACACTGTTAGCAGGACAGCACAAAACTTGTTACCCAGATCCAAATCCTTTCAAAAGATCTATCTCTTCAACTCCTATAAAACAGGAAGGGGAAGAAAAGGACTAGATATGGGCCCCTGGTGTGTTAAGCAGAAGACTGTAACCGATCATTTTACAAAATTTTACCTGTGTTTGGCATCATCTATTGAGTCTGCACTTGGCACACCTGAGTTTTGAACTGTCTGTGGACTAGTCTATCTGTAATCACTGGATGTGAGACCCTGAACATTGTTTCAAGTACCAAGGTGCTAGATCAAAGGACTTCTTACTTCCAGTTTAGTTTTAAAGTTAGTAGTAATTGCGCTATCTTTTTCTTCCATGGATAGTCTGAGATGTACCACAGGTCAGGGCTTATTTTCGTTGCATGCTGATTTAACTCAGAAGGTTTCTGTTGGATTAGGTGAGATACAATGCATATGGGAGGAGAGATCCTCTATTTGTAAATGCTGCTGTTAAGAAATATTTCTGGATTTCAGACTCATTTGGGGGCTGCTTAATTTCCAAAATAAGCTTCTCTGATTCTTCATACATAATCTGCATACTCTACAGGCAGACAGGGATCAGCTATTCACTCCACAGCCTGAAACGCCTGAGGCTCTTGTCTCTGCTTATATCCATTAGAGGTAAACCAAGGCTGATTATAGGGAACACTGTACTTCTGATCATGTCAATGAGCATAGCTAGCAAGTGTTCTGGGGGCAGATTCTCATCTCATTTGCATTGGTGCAAATCAAGAGTAATTGAGTTATTCCAGATTCAGAGCAGGCGAACTGCCTTAATAGGATTTTCTATCTCAATAAAGATATTATTGAATTCAGCCAGTGACTCTGTTTTGACACTGTTTTCCTTTGATTTTATGCTGATATACAGTGTTTAGCATTAGTTCAGAGCAAAGTCTACATTGTGTAGACAAGGACACTTGGGAACGAAGTACATTTGAGTCACAGTTCTGGGACCACTTATTTGCTGAACAGGGTGTTCAGCAGTTACTCTAAAAGAGGCTGTTTACAGCAAGTACCTGCCTGCTGGCCCCAGTCAAACTCCAGCTCCAAGGAAGCCAGTAGCCTCCTGTGCCATGATCACTCGCTGCAGAAATGGGTGAAGAGTAAGGCATCTCATGCAGCAGAATGACATTAAGCCAAGAGATAAAAGGCACTCCTTAAAAAAAAAATTAAAAAAAGAAAAGAAAAAGAAAGGAGCTTTAAAGCTTTAAAGATGATTTAAAACCAGAAAATTCTTCACATGAACCTTTAGGACAGCATAAGCCTCCTTTTGTTTCCTGTCTGTTTCGGCCTGTTCCTGGTCAAGAACGCCACAGCTAATAATTGTGTCAGAAAACCTTCCTGTCTGAAAATGATCTCTTCCTAATGGATAGATGATTCCATATGGTTTCATATGTCATAGATGGAAAGAGAACATATTGGACGACTGGCCACAGCTGGCAATTCGTGTTAGTGCCATATGGATAAATGAGCGAGCTCTCCTGCATTGTGTATTTCAAGTAAGCCATTTATCTAAACAGGTGCTGACCCACTGGGAATGCATTTTTATGGTCAAGCTTGCAGCATGCAGCGACACGAGCCGCTCTGTTCACCCCTCCTTTGTCTGCAGTGCAAACCCATGACATTTATGTATCATTTGCCTCCATTCTGCGTAACTCCAATGTCCATAAAAGCACACCTGGGCAGACTCTTTGTAAATGAGACCTGAATTTGGCTCATTGAACTGTGTGGATATTGTAAGACCAGTCTCCTAAATCCTCTTTGGGAATCAGTCTGTGATACTCACTTCTAATAGATATTGCTATATCATATTCAGGGGATTAAAATCACCCAATTTATGAGGCTATATAAATAAAGAATCAGACTTTCCACCTCCTTGGGCTACTGTGCTCCATCCCTGATTCCAGATGAAATTTTTACACTCCTTTCCTCTCCGTGCCATAATTGCCTCTTTGTCTAAACATGCTTCATTTTGGAATTCCTCTTGCTTACATTCCTAATACGTGTGGTTCAAGGTACTCGCTGACTGATTTATGCTAGGCTTGTGTGGCTCCCTTGGAA
This sequence comes from Calcarius lapponicus, assembly GCA_039654755.1. Taxonomy (NCBI): domain Eukaryota; kingdom Metazoa; phylum Chordata; class Aves; order Passeriformes; family Fringillidae; genus Calcarius; species Calcarius lapponicus. Next base: position 59,938,452 of record CM077462.1, on the reverse strand, counting down.
ATGGAGCAGAACACATTCCATCCACCTGCATAATAAAACCAGCTGGTGCAGCGTGGGAGCACTCAAACTGCAGCAGAAACAAAATTCACCTAAGTTTTGATTCAATTATCTGTCTTTCTGTCAACTCTTCTGATTGTCTGTGGTATTAAAATCATGCCTAGGGAGCAAGCCCTTATGAAAAAAAACAAAGTCTCTAATTATGCTGTTTATTCTAATTATTCTGTTATTTCTGTGTCACTGCCAGCACCAGATACTGGAGTGAAGGAAAATGCTTTGTCTGCATTTCTGAGCAAGTATTTTGATAAGAGTACAGCCCTTTAATTATGATCCTAACATTCAGAAAGTTTTAATATCAGTAAAACTCTCTGGGCTCCTTTGGGAATCACTGAATCAAAGAGTGGTTTAGGTTGGAAGGAACCTTTAAAAGTCATCTAATTCTACCCCCCTGCCATGGGCAGAGACACCTTCCACCATACAAGGTTGGTCAGAGCCTTGCAGTCCTGACCTTGAATGTTTCTAAGGATGAGGCATCCACCACCTATGTGGGCAACCTGTGCCAGTCTCATCACCCTCACTGTAAAATCTTCTTTCTACCTACTCTAAATCTACCCATTTTTAATTTAGATCCATTATCCCTTGTCCCATAAATGCAGGCCTTATTCAAGTCTGTCCCCATCTTTCTTATAAGCCACTTTTAAGTACTGAAAGGCTGCAATAAGGTTTCTTCTTTGCCTCTTTCCATCAGCTCTACAAGCAGTGTAATTCTTGTTTTTATCACAGGAGGTAACATTTTATATGAGAATAAATTTAGTCAGTTTGGTGGTAAATCAATCTACAATCCAAAGCTCAGGTATTTTCAATAATGAGATTTGATTTGGATTCCCTATTCACAGCTGTATCAACCCTATGGTGTGCAAAGAGAGAAAGAGTTAGTTTGGCTAGGAAAATCAGGAATTCTGCAGTGGTGGGAGAAATAAGCCTAGCAGTCACCCTGTGCTTTCCCTGCTCAGCAGTTTCACATCACCAATAGTTCGCTTGTGGCTGCTTGTGAAGTGAGGAAACAGAATAAACCTCAACCCGACACTGTTTCTTATCTCCCATCATCTACTCTGCTGTACCCACATCGAAGATGCCTGTTCCCTTGTGTTTGTTCATTTGTGCTCATCTCTTCCAAAAGGGGTTAAGCTTTCGTAGCGTAACAATAATAAGGCAGCTTAAAAAGCAACTTCTCAGCTGTGTTTGGTGCTCACTGTGCTGTGGGAGATTAAAAAGAAAATCAGAAAGTGCGTGATGGAGATTAAGATGTTTTGAATTGCTGCGTAGAAGACTAAGTTCCCTTTGTGCCTCTTATTTGCTGTTTGAAGTACCGTTATTTAAGCTCAGTGTTAGGGGGGAATGAAAAAAAAAGTCTTCCTGAGAGGATGTGAGAAGCCATTTCAAAAGACGATGCCTCTCCAGTAAATAAAGCGCAAATGTTTCGGGTCAGCACTGAAATGGTGGATGAGATGGAGTCTCACCCGAAAAGAAAACTTGTTTAACCAGGAGGTTTTCAAATCTCCTGGCTGAGATAAAGAAGATCAAAGTGTTTAAACACGTTGATCCACTACTGAGGAAAATTTAGTGCTGGCAACAGACAGCAGCTGCAGTGGAGCTGGCGTGTCTAAACTCACAGCGGGGGACTAATTGCTCTTATGGATATAGGTTTGCTTTACAAAACCAGGTCTGAAGGATCGTCATTCTCATTCAGAATGATGGAAATCTATTGATAAGAGGTAAAATACCAATCTACACTACACAGCAGCAGGAGGGATATAGAGCAGAGCAAGAGGGATGCATGAGGATCCTCTGCTTTTATTCAACTTCTGTTGTGCGGGGAAAGATCCCATCAATTTACTCGAGATGATAGCATTAGTTTGACATTCTCCTTGCTAATTAAATGAGGAAGAGTAGCTCAAGTCAAAACTTAATGTCATTTGTGCAACATATTGTCCCGAGAGGTAGCTTGGATAGGGGGACTTTTGACATTTAGAGAATTACAAATTTTCTCTAGAAGCAGAAATGTTATTTTTATACAAATTATTAGCTGGGCAGGGATGGGATGGTAATAAGGTTGATTATAAAAAATAATTCAGTGAACTATTCCTGAATTCAGTGAATTTTTCCTGGTACAAGCACAGCTGTAAAGATATTTGTGACAAGTCAGGTGGAGGGGCTGTTATGGCATCTCATTAAACAGGTTCCTTCTTGCTGTCCCAGCACATGAAAAAATGTGTGCTCCTGTTTAATTAAGGGGCTAAATAGCAAGAAGGTCTGAATTGAGGGTTAGTGATGGGGCTTTTCTCATGGCACAGGAACTGAGTGAGATTTTTGCATTTGGGTGGGAATATTGTGAGGTTTGAGTTCTTCTGAATGCCCATTTTTTATTTATTTTAAGGGAAATTAAGAAAAATGCTGCAATTCTTATCCACAGCATCCTCCTTACAAGGTATCATCATAGAGTCTCAGTAAGAAACAAAGGCTGCTCAGCCACACCAGTCTTTCCAGTTGAGAAGGAGAGACATCTTGGCTCTGGGAGGAAATTAAATGCTCCTGTGCTGAGTCACTACAGTACAGTACAATATATCAATCTAGCTCCAGCTGTTCAGCCCTCATGTGTTATTTCAAGTTATTTGGAGAACAGAAAACCTCCCTATGTGCATATATATGTCTGTATGTGTGTGTGTGTGTGTGTCCAGCCACATAAATAAAGGTGTATACTTTGACCATTTTTAATACCACCTCATCCTTGGGATTTTCCAGAAGTATCTAAATTATTCACCCTGGGTTTTCAGAATAGGCAAAGTAGGGAGCAAAGGGCATTCAGAGGCCACAGACTTCTCCTGTCATCACAAATGAAAACCTTTCTAAGGTTTTCATTTGTCATGAACCTTTCTAAGGCTCTAACCTTGATTGCTCCCTTGCAGTAAGGACCTCTGTTAAAGCCATTCAAATGTCAATATGCTGCCTAAATACACGAGGTAAATTCTTCCATGGTTTCCAGAGAGGGCATCACAGCATGCCTACATTTGTCTCAGCATGAGGGCCAGCAGGACAGCCTACCAAGCACGCAGCAACAGGGTAGACTTAACGTGTTGTGGGCTGCAGAGGTAGAATACAGCTATAAATGTATTCTCTGATAAATTAAAGGTTTGATTCATTTGGGATATCCCAGGACATCCAACCTGGCCTTTCTTTACTGATTTGGAAGGGTGCAGATCTTTCTTAAGTGACGTGTCTGACCCACCAGCCCAGAAGTTGCCTGACATAGGTGGTGACATCTCTCAGGGTCAGAAGCACGCTTGGTCAGATGCTGCCCATACCCCTTTAGGCCTGACAAATCTTGGGGCTTGATCACATTGAGCTGGAGGGAGAGGCACAGGAGAATGAATCAGAAGTCCCTACATGATGTGCCGGGAGTGTTTCCCTTTCTCAACACCCTCCCCAACAGTGTTACAGCGCCAGGAAGGGGGGAGTCAAGGGCAAGCAGCGCATCATCCCAGCACAGAAGCACTCAGATTCAGGAGCAGTGTCCTTGCCCTCTGTTCGCATTGTATTGTTCTTATTAATGCAACTGTCTGACCCGCTACCTGTTGGTACACTCTAGAAGCTATATGATGTTTTAATTTCTGAGAAAACAGCTTTTAAAAATATGCTCAAATATTATTTAATGTCCATTTCAGGTACCATTGGTTTGAGGCAATGGTACCTGAGTATGTTATACTGACAGCTTTCGCTTCATACATCTTGTTAATCATTGGTGTGGCGTATTTTGTATTCTCCCCTCAAGAAATTTGCCAAGGCAGATTTTTCAGTGGATTTTTTGAGACAAAAGTGCTATCAGTGGCAAGTGGCATAAAAACTTTGCAAGGAATTCTCACTTTTTCTTCAATATTTCCAAGCCAGAGGATGTCAAAGTTCAAACTTACAGATTACTTACAAAATGACCAGATTGGATCTGTAAGGTGAGATGCAGTAGTATTCATAGTTTACAAGAAACGTGGGGTCCATATAGCTTAGTCCACAATTTTCAGCTTTTATTAGGGTCAAGTTTTCCATCCTTGAGCTCAATAGCTGCGCTCCTCTAAACTTCTCAAGTCAGCTTACCTACCCTCTGGCAAAAAAAAAAAAAAAAAAAAAAAAATAGGGGCAGCAATTACCTATCCTTTGAAAACTTTGGAAGGGTTTTGGATTAGATCAGCAACGGATAAAGGGGAAGACTATTCCTTCCATTTAACAGCTTTAATGAAAAATGTATTGATGGTCAAATTACGTTTTATTGCTGGTCAAGGCTCTGCTGAAAGACCTGAAGCCGTTACAGAATCAAGGAACAATTACAGAAAGATCTGTTGTGAACTGGGCAACATACTGTGGTACTTTTCTAGGCAATACAAAAACTCTTTCTTTTACAATGCCATTTTAAATACTCAGTTCAAATCGGCCAGAAAAAATGTTTTTACTTATTAAATGAACTCAACAGAAAAAATATATTTTCCCACAGATAAAGGAGTAGCTGAAAAACATTATCCAGAAGCCAAAGAAGATTTTTTTTCCACAGTAGACCAGGAAAATATTTATTTTGGCTATGCTATTGCACAAAAGGCATATTTTAATGCTTTGAATTTTGCAATATGGATTATGAGCATGTCAAAGCAAATTTTGAAGTATGATCAAAAAAAAGGTTTCGCATGTGCAAGAACAATGGCTTTCTAAAATGTTTGCAAGGCTTGATCAGATGGATATTGAATCCTATAATGTTTTGGGTTGGAAGGAACCATGAAGATCGTCTAGCTCCAACCTCCTTGCCATGGCAGGGACACCCTCCACTAGACCTTGATGCTCAGAGCCCCATCCAGTTTGGCTTTGAACACTTCCAAGGAGGAGGAATTCACAACTTCTCTGGACAGCATGTTCCAGTGCCTCATAGTATGGTGTGTTAATTTTAAACTCTGAAAACAGAGGACCAGTTTTTCTGTGAGAGAGAAGTTGCTGCCTTTTGATACAATTTCTTTGTCCACCTGAAATCTAAGTTCAGTGAGTGAAACTTGCACAATCGAAGCAGCTCAATCAAGGTTGCAACTTTGCAGGCTGATGGAAATGCCCTGTTTCTTTGCTCCAGTTGACCAGAAGAGGATATTTTGTCCTTGAGTTCTCCTGGCTTGATAAAATAAGTTATTTACCAAATTTGTTATTGTGGTCTATTGCAATATTTTGAACAGTGTCATTACTGAAATATTGCTCAGCCTTTGTCAGTGCAGCATTAAAATTAATGACTGGTGGAGTGGTTATTCTTTTGCACTGAGAAAACATAACTTGGGGTGAGACTCACTGACTGGTAACTCATTCAACTAAAACATGTAACTTAGTCTAGGCCAATAGCTCTTTAACTTCTATTATACAGATATCTGAAGTTAGCTGGATACATCACTGATGACCAAAGCGTATGCAAGCAAATGAGACTTAGGTATGGCACAGTTAAAAGTAGAACATGAAAGCTAATTTTTCACACAAAGCATATGTGATGATCTTGCTCAAGTGAGAAAGAAGAGCTTGGTATGCAAAGAGCACAGCACTGCAATTCATTGATGGACATTAAAATGTAATTCTTCTGCGATGCATTTGACATCCTTTATTTGTGTTATCATTTCCTAGAAGTCAAATTTTTCACTTGAAATTACTACCATACTAAGAAAATGATCTTATTTCTGAGAAGCCTCCACTCTGTAACCTTTTTTTAACCTGTTTTATAAGCCACTTAAAAAACAGCTTCACCCTTCTTAAAGGAAAAAAAAAAACCCAAAACCATAAAAAAGCAACCAAAGAAAACATAAGAGACAAAATACAGTGAAATGGCCCTTACAACAGAACTGGAGCAGACTGGGATGTGAAAAACACCCACTCCACTGGGGCACCATTCTGGCTGTTGAAGTTCAAAATTGCACACTTCCCTGGGCAGCTTGTTCTAGTGCCTGACAACTCTTTCAATGAAGGGGTTTTCCATGATATTCAATCTAAACCTCCCCTGGCACAATTTGCTCTTGTCCTCTTTCTTGTTACCTGGGAGAAGAGACCAATCCTCACCTTGCTAAAACCTCCTTACAGGGAATTGGAGAGAATGAAAAGGTTATGGTGGTGGTTGGGCTTCAGTCACTGCAAAGCAAAATGCCATCTTACCAGAAGGGTGTCCTTTGGCTCTGCATAACCCAAATAGACTCTCTTCTGCTTTCATTTGCTGCCTTTTTGAACATGCCTATGATCTCCAAACACATCAGCCATGCCTTTCTGTTCTCCATGGGGGAACAAAATAATGAGATGTTGTCCTATGAGCACGGCTTCATTTGGGAGGATGATTTTCAGCTCATTTCTGCTTGTTCTGTCTCCGTTTCCTGCCTCGCTCCACTTAGTCGCTGTGTCAGCGTCATCTCTTACAGCACAGGATGATAATGGAAAAGGAGCTGGAGAGAAATGTGCAGCACAGACACAATCAGAAGCATCAGAGACCAGTATATGCAGGCATATATGTATTTACTCCTGGCCCTTAGCTTCTCCAGCTCGTTAGACTGTCCCCATTCAGCCACAGCCCTCTGAGGGAACACTTGACTTCAAGCATGTGTTGAAGCTCTGTTGTCCCTGGTGAGACTTAAGCCTGTGCTTAATGGTAAATGTCTACTAAAAGAATTATTTGCAGTTGGAACATGTTTCCTACCTGAAAATATATTACTGCTTTGTGGGTCCTCCTATCAGGAGCAAAGATGGGGACTAAAGTATTCTTGGCCAGAAAAGCCAGTTAGTATGAATGTCCTAGGTGAGGATATGTCCATGACCTTTCCTCACCCTCCCACTGGCAGCCAAGCAGCCTGGCCATCTATGACCATTTCTGGTGTCTTTGAGGTTGGCACTAATTGCCATCTCAGGAAAAGCTTTTTCTTTCAAGGTGGGCCCTGTTGTTAGGAACTCAGTTGGTACCACAGTAATTCAGGGGCACCTCACCTACTGTGAGTTAATCAAAGCAGGACACCAGCTAGGAAAATCTCTCCTCTTTCCAGCCCTGAACACTGCTTAGACCCTCCAGTTGCTTATTGAATATATGATACATTTGGAAATAGCATGTCTGAAAAACCCCCAAGCAAGCAAACTCCAAAGCAATCCAACCATTAAAAGTCTGGACTAAAGAGCACAGGTGGCAAGAAATTTTTCTTTCCTTGTGTGTGAAGATGCCTTGTTTTCACAACGCTTCTAGTGAAAGCATTTTTATTTTTGGATGCTCTTTAGGGTAAAATGTAATACATCAAAATAAATCATTGCATCGTATGCCTGTTACAAATGAAAGCTAATGCACCAAATGTCAGGGTTGCTTGCTTTGATGAATCAATGAATATTGACAGTTTTACTAACTGTGGAAGAAAGAAATGGCAGTGAAGGGGAAATGTTGACTTGATACAAATATATAAATATATAAATTAAATTTTAGTAAGATCATACAGATTTAGTGATGATATTGTTTCAAATAAGACAAAATGTCTCCTTGTGCTTTAATAGAGAAACTGTGTATCTTTTCCCGTCCCATATTTTTGCTTACTAAATGAATTCAGCAATCACCATCTTTGAAAAGGCATTCATTTCAACTGTTGTGGAGAAAACTTCTGATCAGACCAAGAACATTGGCTTCAAGGCCACTCTTCTTCCTGTGAGACAGGGAGTATATCTGTGATAAATTACCTATGGGTGAATGCTAAGTCTTTAATGAGAAAAAACATGCTCTGTTGGATTCAACCTTTCATGTGAAGGCTGTTTGGGACCTTACCTAAAAGCATGGGCTAATCAAGAGAAAAGCATAACTACTGTCTTGTCAATGGACACAAATGAAAAAGCCTGGTTAAAATGAGGATGAAGTGAACTCAGAAAAAAAAAAAAAAACAGAAAAGAGTTTTTCTGTGCTCTTTTCTGAGAGCTTGCTTTACACCGCACAGTGATTTCTGACAATTGGAATCTCACTATTTCTGCAATTAATATTAGTGGATGCTTCCTATTCAGAGGAATGTTAATCATAATAATGCAAATGGAAGTATTATTGGAGATATGCTTCAGAGTTCGTATTTTGTATTGAGCCGAAGGTTCAGTACCCAACATCATTCTCAATGGGGCATTCACATTGGATAGATGGATGTGCACCAAAGGTAAAATAACTGAATTAATATAAGCCAGAATAATATGCCTGGCATATAGCTTCCCATTTTTCCATTTTGCTGTAAGGATCTGATTTTCAGGCTTTTTAAACCAACAATAAATTATAGCAATGCACTGTTAATTACACCTTACAGAAGTGGTGTATAGTAAAATTGCGCTGGTGATGGACTTAGATTAAGTTTCTCATGCTTATTTTTAGCAAGTCAAAGGCAATTCATTTCCAACTAGGCCAAGTTTAAAAGTTTGGAGTGAAAAAACTGTGTAATTATTTCCTAATAGAAAGAGAATATTGGTGACAATATTTTATCCTACATATCTTCTTGCACAAAATATATTAATGGGAAAGGAAGAAGTAAGAACACATATTAATTTGGACATGTGTTTAAAGGACATAATGAGTATTTATAAATTTTGCTCCTGCAAATATTTTCTAAATTGTCTTTTTCATATTGTTACCTCCCTCTGTGCTCTCTTAGATAATTTCTTAGCTTGTGATTGGGTTCTTTATGATTGCTGATGCTTCTGGAAATATTTGGTCCCTGTCTTTTTTCATTCTTTTTCTTCCTTTCCTTTTTTTCTTTCTTTCTTTTTTTAATTTATTTTTTTTATGGGCATGGAAGGATTTTGTTGGTCTGTTTTTCTCCCAACAGGTTTTGATTTATAAAGAGGGTGAATAGAAAGAGGGGATAATAGCAACATTTTAAAAAAGTCTTGCTGGCTTTTATTAAAAACCACATAAACTTAAGCTTTTGAAAATAATTCAGAGCTCATTCAGAAACATCAATTAATATTTCAGAAAATAAATTTCCCACATAAATAAATCAATGTTATACATGCCTTTTTTGCTGTAGCAGAAAGGTGTTTTTAATTTTCGTCCAAAAGGAATGTAACTACCATATTAAAACTATTTATCAGGAGGTGACTGTGAAGGATGCTGTGCATGTAGTCAGCGGTACCCTACTTTTTAGGAAACATAGAGCCATGACTGGAGCTGAAATGTCCATCACATGACATAATTGTACTCTTGATAGGAAAGGAAGGAAGTTAGGTGCGGACCACATTTTAGACTTTGTGGATCTGGATTCAAATCCAGTATAAACATCCTGTATAGGATCAAGGAAAACATTTTGGTCCAGGACTTCAGGAATATCTCAAAACTCAGCTGAGTGAGGAGATGCCCAAATAACTTTAAGGACCAGATCCAACAGGTACTGCTATAAGACTTATTCTGTTTCCTGTGGTGTGGATTAGGCAGTTATGTTCTGAATACCCGAGTCTCACCTTTTCTAAATCACTTTACATTATTTGGGCCTGTTCTTTCAAAATGGCATTCAGGTCATGATAAAAATACAGATGTACTGACATTTAGGGGTTTGTATTGTTTTGGTTGGAGTGGGTTTGGTTGGTTGGTTGGTTGGTTGGGTTTTTTTGTTTAAGAGATGAAATCACTTTGATGGTGCATTTGATGGGTCATCCCAGAGATAGACATGTAGGCATGTCACAGTAACTTTCAGAAGACAAGTCTAAATGCAGGAGCAACCTTAAACCCTCAGTTTCTAACCTTGACTGCTAAAGGAGCAGAGCAGACCATTTCCTTATATTTTTGGTGCTGGAGCTTATTCTCCAAAGTGGGAATAATAACACTTCCCTGCCTTGACAAACAGTTTTAAAATACTTACATTGAAAATCAGGAGTAGTATAGGTATTATGGTGACAGGGGATCCTAAGTCTACCAGAATCCTGAGAGAGGAAAGTGAACAATTTATTCTCACTACCTCCTCATTTCCAGGTCTCATAGGAAAGCATTCTGGTGAGTGATGGCCTCTTCTGCTTTTGTTTTCTTCCATTTGAAGTGAGCATCAGCAAGAGAGGATACTCAGAAAATTAATTCAGATTGGCTTAGATAAGGACTCTGTGGTGTTGATTAAAAACCATCCACAGGGCCATTAGTAAAGTGAGATAATAAATGAAAATGTGTTGAATCACGTGAGTTTTCTAGTGGGGAACATCAGGGAGCAGTCCTGAGTCCAGTCTTCTTTAAATATCTTCATTCATTAGCCAGAAGACAGGAAAAGAGTACATGTTAATTAAAATCACAAATGATCCAAATTGGGAGGCACTGCATAAATCAGCAAAAATAGAGAGACTAGAAACCTTAGGCAGGAAATGACAAAATGAGATGCAGCTTTGAAAAATGCATGTGGAGGAGAAATAATCTGTACGAGGACACAATCAGCGGCAAGGAGTGTTATTGAAGAAGCAGAATTAATTGGAAGAAAACGAAGGATGTGGACCATGGAGTAAAGGGCAATGTAGCAGAGCAGCTATTTAAAGGTGACCTTTGCACCTTTTCAGCAGACAGCTTGGATTCAAAATTAATTTGCAATTGGCAAGATTAAAAAGGTCAATGCAGTTTTGGACCATATATACAGAAAGAAGTTGCCGAAGAAAGACATGGAATCCCACTTCTCTAACAGTATGCTACCATATCACTCAGCCTTCTATTTTATTTTTTTTTCCAATTCTGCAAGACCTTGTACACCCAAGTGAATGTAAAATAGATGCATATCTAACAAAGTGGGTAGCCTGGGAGAGCTGATGGGTCTGGCAAATGTGGCTTTCAGTGAAACTACACGCACTCTCTTGTGTTCTCTGCCTTCCCAGTCTATATGGGACATGGTCTCCCTGAGACAAGGGAGGGAGCTAAGAAAAGGGACTTGAGACTAACCAGCTAATGAGAGGCAGAAGAGGAGCCCCAGTGCTGCTCTACACCTTCTTTGAACCTCCTCCTTGTAGTGTGATAGGTTTGTGACTCATGCATCATTAAATTTGGACTCTTCAATGCCACACACAACTCAGATGGGATGTAGTTTACTGATATGAGTGGAAACAGCAAGAGACATCTCTGGAAGATCTCACCCATTTCTCTCTAGCAAAGGAAGAAGACTTAAGAAACTAGGTATTTGGGATAACCATATAAATTAAAAAAAAAAAATTATTTTTACCTTCTGAAGCCTGTGAAAACACAGAAGAGGAAAGGAACAACTTCTGTGTTAATTGGAAACTCTTGAACCTCCAGTAGAAGAATTGATGAATTACTCTTTTGGCAAAGGGATGGATGTTTGCACAGTTGGTCAAGGACAGGCATCTAATTCTGAGTGCTGCACAGAAAACCTTAGTTTGTATTTAACAAATGCATTTCTTTCTATGAGATGACCAAGCATACCCTAGTAGTGCTGATGTGATATTACAACAGGAACCACATATGTATAGATAACTGTTTTAGATACCCCATATAACAGTAAGTTGCTGTTTTAATTTATTTTTCTATAGTAAATAAGTTAAAAATCACTGAACAAAACACTGATTTTTTTCTATGTCTGTATATTTTTCAGGTAGACTGAGAATAACACATCTAGGTTAAAACAGTATCCTACAAGAAGCATTTGATGGATTGTTCCTAGATATTTCTAAGAAGGCAACTACCAAAAGTGAGTAGTAATTCCAGTACCTGGGATGTTTTAATCATGTTTTGTTGTTTAAAATAAAATTGTGATAGTTGTAATGTTTCTTGAGGAGATTTCTCTAATTGGAGTCATGAGGAATTTCACTAATTTCTCTAGAACGTGTCTATTATTGACCCATGTCTGTTTCTATTAGCTGACAAGGATAATTTGCACCACAGTCTCAGTCATGGATTCATTTCTGCTGTGCCAGGCACTCTAGAAACATAGACATTCTCTGCATGAAATTACTTACATCTTAGCAGAAATCAAGAAGCTGTGGATAGTGACAGCCAGGGAAGACCGATGGATGTGATAAGAAAGTGCTGGTCAGTATGACAGGCAATGATAATAGCACACCTGCAACCTAGTCCGTGTCAGGGAATTTTAGATGTTGCTACAAAGAAAGAAAGTCGCTAACAAGGTAATTTTATATGTGTTTATGGAGAGCAGCGTGAAAGAAAATACAAAACTACTCATTTGAAAATCCAGTGCATAAACTATGGAAAATGACTGCATGAGATGATTGGATGCAGACAGCCTAGTTTTGATAGAAAAGGGGAATGAAAATCAATGCTATATGTGGAAAAATGGCCTTTGTATCCAGGGAATGTCATCAGGGCAAACATCTGTGATGTAAGTGACAGAAAGGAATTCTGCAGCAATTGACATGTTCAAAGATAAGGTCTGAGATAAGAGATTTACCTAGATGGGTAGAGAGCAAGGAAAGGCATTATCTGAAGTATGATACAGAGAACATACTTTGAATGTGTGTGTAGCTTCAATGTAACTGGGAAGTGTCATCTGCATCTGGAGTGGACAGGAATATGCGTTGATGATATCAAGGTTACAGGCATATGACAGGATGGTGGCATTGTCCACAGTGATCAAGAGGGAAGGTTGCTTGGTGATCATTGCTGGGACATCTCAAGCAAAGCTGGGACTATTCAGTAGACAGAACATTACAAGGAAATGGTAGAAAAGCAGAAGCATGAATCAAAGAATCGTGGAATATTTGATGGTGGGAGGGACCACTGGAGATTGTCTAGTCACCTTTCAGGTCAAAACACACTTTCTTAGAGAATGTTGCTGAGGGATGATATTTAAGAACTTTTTACCTAGAACTGAAGGGCTGGGGCACCTGTGGCTCTTGCCATATCAAGAAGCAGGAAATGTTCACCTCAGCCTGGGAGTCTTGACATGAGTGAGGAACGGAGAGAAAGAAATGTCTGTTAATATTAAAACTACAAGTACAGTAGGAGGAGTTCTAAAAGTCAAAGCCATGAATATAAAGTGATATTTAAATGAAATTGATGCAGAATTGATGCAGAATTACTTGCAAGACAGAATGAAAGTGATTAGTGAATACCAGTGCTTTAATCATCAGCACTACACAGATACTGGCATAAGAAAGAAGAGACAGTTCCCAAAACATGAAAATTTTGCCTACAAGTCATGTCCTGGACTTTGTTCTTTACTCCTTAGGGAGAAACCATGTACTCCTATATGGAATTAAATTGTTTTTTTTTTTTTTTTCCATAATTTTAGAATCATAGGAAGGTTTGAGTTGGAAGAGACCATAAATATCATTTAATTCCAATCCCTCCCCTGTCATGGGCAGGGAAGTATTAGGGCTGGTGTGAACTGAAATGTTGTGTCTGTAGCAAGAGTTCAAAAAGTTAACCCCTGAGAAAGATCTCACTGCAAGATAGTGATTAGGCATAAAAAACAAAGAGAAAGAAAAAGGAAAAAAGAAAAAGAGAAAAAGTGTTTTCAAAGTCAAGGTTTCATAGTAAGTGGCAACAGTATAATGAGGTGACAGAAAACTGAGTGGAGTAAGGAAAAGAAGAGGAAATCTCTAAAGTAAAACTTCTCAAATTGCTGGGAGTCGCTGCACATGACAAGCTCTATTAAGAGCCTAGAATTTCAGAGGACATGCCTAAATAGCTTTTTACTGAAGGTGAATTCTTACTTGTCAATGTAATCTGAAGACTTTTTCATTACAAAATGCTACTCATTGCAAGATGCAGTTTTCTACAACCATGATGCATTTGATAATCTTTTTGTTACCAGTAGATCTGAGTAGTGACATAAGGTCAAAGAATCAATAACAGAATCCAAATCGGTTATTTCCTGTGGAATCATAGAATTTTTCCTAAGTTATGTCCACCTGGGTAGTGGAGTCAGTCACATCAGCTATGAGGCACATTTTCCCCTCAAGGGGTCTTTCCAGAGCTGCTTCAAAGGTATGACATACTAACTGTCCAATACTATCTGTGAATTCTTGGAATGATGGAATGTTTGGGCATGGAAAGGACCTCAAAGATCATCTCATTCCAAACCCCCTTCCATGGGCAAGGACACTTTTCACTAGACCAGGTTGCTCAAAGCCCCATCCAACCTGGCCTTGAATGCTTCCAGTGATGGAGGATTCACAGCTTCCTTGGGCAACTTGTGGCTGTGCCTCACTACTCTCACAGGAAATAATTTTTTACTAATACCCAATTTAAACCTGACCTCTGCCAGACTGAAGCCATTCCCTCTTGTCCTGTCCCTCCATGCCATTGTCAAAAGTCCTTCTTTCAGCTCTCTTGTAGCCCCATTTAGGTTCTTCTGGAAGGGGCTCTAAAGTCTCCCTGTAACCTTCTCTTCTCCAGGCAGATCAACCCCAACTCCATCAGCCTGTCTCCACAGGAGAAGGTCTCCAGCCCTCTAAACACCTTTGTGTCCCTCTTCAGTGCACACACAAGATTATTATGAACAGTACAAATAACAGGGTCTGTTATTTTACTGTCTCATTAAAAGTAACAACATGCCTCAGGGTATATAGAGTGTTTCTCAGGGGCTGCTAACATTAATCTGGAAAGGAGGATGATTTTTGGAGCTGCTGTCCTCTTGCAGCTTTCAGTGGAAACTGTAGCTCATTGCTGATCAGACTGCTCTTAGCCAGGTGAGGAAAGATGGCATTAGGTAGTTGTATTTGGTACCCAGCTTGAAAACACTGATTGTTTTTGCCTGCCATGCTATTCTGCTGCAACCTGTGCACTCTTTTCCTTTCTATTTTCCTGTTAAACCACAAGGCAACTCTTACTTCTTTGGGGACCTTTGCAAGCACTTTATATTGATAAAGTTTTGGGAATAAGTTTTTGTAAAAATCCCCTTGTCCCAACAAATTAGAAACTGCTAAACAATGTGTATGTGTTTTCAAATTTCCTTAGGTCCCCTGTCTTCTTAGCCTTGATCAACCTGTCACCAGAACTGCGTGGCATATCTTCTTGTTTATGTTACAAATCCACGATAAACTTCTTTAGCAACTGTATATTTAGACAGCATCTGACATGTTGTGCTCATGATACACCCAAAGCCTCCAGGTGCTATAACCATAGAGATGTTACATAATCCTAGGGAGCTTCTCATTCTTTCCATAAGGCATCTTGTTTCAACCCACAGTATAGAAAGACATCCTCCTAAAAGGTTCTATTTATTCAAATCAATATCATGCAGTGTTAATTAAGCATTGATACTTATGTCTTACTCTCGGAGTTACCAGATCATCATTTTTATTGAATAACCCTTGAAGATTGGCTCAGAGTACTGGAGACATGATAGAAGAGCCTTGTCTTGGAGATGACTAGATTAATTATTTATTTAGTTAGTTATCTATTCATTTGCTTATTTATTTTTGCTGTCAAGTGCATCAGTTTCCATAAACCTTTCTCCTTCCATTATTTAGAAGAGGAGGAACTGGAAAACAACAGGAAGGCTGTAATTAGCAACTTGGCTGTGGAGTATGCAGCAGGTGGGGATGGCTGTAGAAACCAGTATGAACTCAAACATTTATTACAAGAACTGTTTGTACATTGTCTGTCAATCGTTCTCTCCCTGTTTAGCTTTGCAAGTGAATTGCAGATGCATTTCCTGGACACATCAGATTTTGTTTTTCTTTTGCTTTGCTGCAGAAATCTATTTTCAGCCCATATTTTTTCCTCCTGTTGTGACATGTAAGAGATGTGATCTCACACCCTCCAAAGAACTGATACACAACAGCAAAGAAATGACAAAGATCCCATCATTACGCTGTTTGGAAAAAGAGGTAACTTCATAGCAGGGGAACTGCCTTTAGCTGCAGATATAGTGTATCTCAGAGAAATAGGGATACTTATTGCTCATTGCCTTGTAGTTTTAACAAATACACCAAAATATCATAGCATTTTCCTTCTGAAAACCACGTGCTGTGTGGAGAGCATAATGACATAGGCTTAACCTACAGCCTGAAAGTGCAACAGCTTTTAGCCATAACCCCCACCTCCATGAACAGGCTGAACCATCCCGATGTTCTGGCACAGTTTTGCTGCTTTTATGATCTTACAGAGTTTCACTCAGGGCTTCTTTGTGTATCTCTGGATGATCTCATAATGTACTTTATAGACCTATCTAACAGTGCCATGCACGAGGCCCACACAGCCTGTGTGTGCTGCTGTCACAGCCAGTGACTACAGACAGCACAGATGCCTCAGTGCGAGCTGTGCATCCTCAGTTCCCTCTTCATGCCTGCATATCTTCCCCTTGCAGCAGATGTGTAGCTCCTATAAGCACTGTCCCATTGTCCTAGAGCTGGTCAGAACCCCACTGTGCCATGGCCAAAGCTCTTTGACACCTCTTTCTTTGCGGCCCTGATTGAGCAGCACAGCCCGTGGTGCCACGTGCCACCCCTGGGGAGTGTGCACAAGCCCTTGTTTGTCACCCACAGCCATGGTACAGAGAGCTGACTTATTGAGGACTCAAGGTAACTATGCATCCAGGGATTTTAATCTCAGTTTTTTTTCGTAAAATCATAGACTAACAGAATGGTTTGGGTTGGAAGGCACCATGAAGACTGTCTAGTTCCAACCCTGTGCCATGGGCTGGGACACCTTCCCCTAGACCAAGTGGTTCAAAGCCCCATCTAACCTGGTCTTGAACACCTCCAGGGATGGAGTAGTGACATCTTCACAGCCTCTGGCAATGCTTTACTACTCTAATAGTGAAGAATTTCTTCCTGATGCCTAATCTTACCCTGCCCTCTATCAGTCTGAATGATTTCCCTTTGTTCTGTCCTTCCACACCTTTGTCAAAAGTCCCTCTCCAACTCTCTTTAGCCCATTTAGGCCCTGGAAGATGCTTTTGCTCACTCATGATAGCTGAGGTAAACTCACTTTGTTCATGGCAAAGCTTTCAAATTTTCTGTCTGTCCAACCCTAGGCTTGTTTTAATTTACCGATTCGCATTAGACATTGACTTTTAGTGTGAGGTGACACTGGGGTGAGGAAGCCAAATTTGCTTTGGGGCACATAAGCATAGTTTCCATTTTGCAGGAGAGCATGAAATGTTTCTGTGTGAAAAAGCAGAGCTTTTTCATCTCATTTCAATGCTAATTTTGCAACTCTGTCTGACTGTCCTCAACTCTGTTGCTGGGGAAGTTTGTATTTTGTGTGCATTCTCACTGGGGTTAAGAAGCCCCTGCAGGTCATCAGGCAAAACAAGCAACAAAGTGAGCAGGGGCATTAATTTCTTATGCAACAGGGTAATCTAAACAACAGGAGTATGGAAAAATAATTGAAAGTGAGTTACAGGATCTGTCTTCACCTGGTACAAGAAAGCACCCTTGAGAACTGTTGCTGCAAAACTTTTCAACATGCATTTAGCTCCTGTGAGGAGTCCTATTAAGCCCTAAATTGAAGGACAGGCTTAAGTACAGAAGACAATTTAAAATACACTTCCACAGGTGAGATTCTTCCCCAGTTCCATTTTGTAATAACAGCATAGTGTTACCAATGATAATAATGGACAGTCATCAATTTGGTAAGGTTTAATGCCTTAACAGTCTCTTTTTTTGCTCTATTGCTAATTTTTGAATAGTTTATTTTCTTGTTTATTTTCTTCTTTCTGCCAAGCAGACACAGCTCTTACCTGGTCTAGGCAGAGAAATAAGTTATTTATTTTATCAGACTTAACCTGTTAGCAGGAATGGACTAGTCTGACTGAGCTGGAACTACCATCCTGAACACATGTAGTGGTAGTAATATTAGCAATATATAAAAATAATATGTGTGTAGGTAGCTCTTACACTGTTGGTATATTGCCGGCATGTTAACCTAACATGGCATTGTTGGTAAAGATAACTACATTGGATTTTAATAGACATATCAGCACCTCTGAATTACATGCCAGTTCAGAAAAGACAAGTTCTATGCAACTATGTTCACAAGGATCTTCCAAATCTATCTGGACCAACAAATACGAGTGCTTATGAGAACAGCAGCCCAAGTACAGAGAATCCAAAGGCTGGAGAGATGTTTTTCTGAGCTGGACATCTGACTTGAGGAGGATTGTTCATCCCTGCATGATGAAAACAATTTGTTTTCTTGAAGGATTGCTAAATGCAACGTATTTATTGGGAGGGGCGGGTAGGTGCATGCCTGAGGCATGCGCTCAGACCTACAGACCAGTCAGTCCTTTTGAGAAAATAAAAATTAGTTTGGCCAGCCTCATGCAGAGTTGCTGTCCTGTTTGAGGCAAACACACAATTCACCAGCAATCCTCATTTTTTGCTGTCTGTGCCAGGGAACTGACACTTTCATGTGTAATTACCAGGCATTAAGGAATAATTCTTCTGGCTGTCCCATGAAGAATGGCACAGAAGAGGCTCCCCAAGGAGCTTCCTTAACAGGCAAATGCCAAATATGCTGTTTGTATTCACAAGATCTTAATTCGCCCATATTAGACTGTGTATAAATGATGTGGCTCTGCTGGGAAGTGCTCAGCTTCAGAATTTACTCCAAGGGCTCTTCCCAGTTAGACTCAGCCACACCCTGCAAGATGTTGGCAAAATATCCTTACTGTCCATAAAGTATATGCTCTGGAGTCACAGATGATGGACCTGATGAGATGAAAGGATCTGAAAGGACATTTTAGCACTTCTCCACACTTCCTTATGAAGAAGACCATCTTTGACCCTGAGAACCTGAGTACTGAGTTTCAAGTTGCCATTTATCAGGACAGTGGTTTTGAGTTTCTCTTTATTTTGTTAATTCTATTGTGGGTGGTTTTTTTAAATTGTAATGGTATGACATTTGCCAGGGAAAACATTTTCAGCAATAAATCTCATCAAAATCTCCACCGAAATCTCATCTATTGCTTGACATTAATTTCAATCTTTTCCACTGCAGCTGTCTCCCTGCAGGTTTTATCTTCATGTTGCAAGACAGGGATTTGCTCATCCTGCTCCACTGCTCTCAGAGCAGCCTCCGGGTATTACATGGTAGTAGGGCACAGGGGAAAGTTTTTTATTTTTGTTGTTAAATGCAGTGACATAATTTTCACATTGTTGACCCTTGTTTGATCTTTTGATCTCTTTAACCAATTCCTTACCATTCCTTAGTGATCTGTTAACACACCCAGCTAGCAGAAGTTCAATTTAATCTGGAAATAAATCCACTGGCAGAACTGTTTTTCCTGTTTTCAATTGCCCTGCTTATGTAGTGAGTCTGCAACAGCCACCTCTATTCCATTGGCTCTTGGAGAAGGGACACTGTCTCTCTCTGTCTCACTGCACTGGCCGACCATGGTAAAAGCAAAAGCCACGTGTGCCATGACAAAAGCAAACAGCGCATGTGCACTGACATGGTTTTCTCTTTGGACAGGAGAACTGTATAGCTGCAGCATTGAGCTCTCCAGAGAAGAAAGCAGGCAATCTCCTGTAGGGGGACAAAGAGCTGATGGCATCCTAAAAACCATCCTCCCAGACATTATGCTGTTAACTTGTTTGGGAAATTAAATCAATTTGCAAACACATGCAATGAATGTAAAACTGAAATTCCTAAAAATGTTAACGTTGAGATTTGCTGGCGAGACCTTGGGGCAGCAGACAGGCACCTCTGGGGCACCTCTAAGAGGAGAATTCAGCTTTCTGCCTGGACATACTGCATTCTTCTTCAACAAAATATGTGAACTGGACCTGTTAAATGTTGGAAATACAGCAGAGGAATATCCCAAAGAAAAAAAAAAGAAGAAAAATAAGTGAGCTAGTTTGTTTCCTTGCTCAATATTTTAAAGCCTGTAGTTGTCATCCAGGGGGAAAACTGAGGGAATCAGCTGGGACACAAATTGCTTTGTGATGGCATGACTTGCTGAAGTGATGAAATGCATGATGTTTCCTGACACATACATATTCTTAGTAGCTGCTGATGAGACAGGATGAGTGGTAGTGCAAATGTTTGCCAACTTGGGGATGGCTTCTGATAAGCAAGGTATGTAGAGCTGTCTTCGAAGTCTGTCACAGCCAGGCACATATGTAACTGAGAACAGTGGTGGGTGTTCATTCTCCAAGGACACCTCAAAGATTGCATCCAAAAAATGCACGAATCATGTCACTGGAACCCTTTCCAAGTCATAATCATCTTGGAGTGATGACCATCCATGTCAGGGAAGCAAGATGTAGGCTGTAGATTTGCAATATTAAGCAGCAGGATATGGATTTAGGAGTTGACTCTGTGCTTCACTTTGAAAAATGGTTGTTTGTTTTCCCCTGAGATGTTTTTCCACAGTCCTGCCAGAGGAATTGTCAATTTCATGGCTTTCTGAGACAGCTTGGACTTTCTGGGAAGACACCTGTGTCTGTTTTTCCTCTTGTTCTTTGGCCATCTCCTTTATTTTTCCAGGCTTGCCTCCAAACACTATGAGTGCATTTTGAGTCTTAGGTCAGTTACTCCCTGGTGAAAATAAATGTATTTAGAAAATCATCTGGTAATCCAGATCAAATATTTTTAAAAAACCACTGCCCTTCAGCTCACCAAAGCCTGGACCACTTTTGTCTCCTTTATTTTCTTATGACCTTTACAAAAATTTTCATAAGAAAAGGTGGCTGCTGTCAGACTAACAATGCTTCTCCTATCTGTGTGTCTCTGTTGCTGGAGGATGCTAATAGCAAAAGAGAGATAATTGTGCTTTAATTGGGTTCTACTTGTTCTAAGAAGGAGGGGGTAAGGGATGTTTCTTGGTTCCCATGGCCTTGTAGATAAGTTTCCATATAATGCCAATTAAGAGCAAAATAAGGAGTATGCAAAACAGGTGACAACTGCTCTCACCAGGAATTGTTCTTTTGTGGCTAAACCAATAGGGCCTTCAACCAAGGGTGCTCTTTTTGCTGCTGGAGTTTCCCTTGATTTTTTTTATTGTGTTTTGCATAAGCTTTGCTGTTGAATGGATCAAGTATAGAAGAGCTTAAGATAACTGTGACAGGGGGAGACTGCCAATTGTATATATATATATGTAAGCGTGTGTGTACATTTGCCAAAAGTAGAAAGAAAAGTCAAATTAAGTTATTTTTTTCCCCTATGAGTTATTTTTATTTTGTTTTTATTTCAAAGGAAGCTATTATGTCTGGGGAGAGGTCAAGGGTTTTTTTCTTTTCTTTTTATGCGTTTTTTTCTTTATCCTTGTTTGTTAGTTTTAAGGGTAATTATTCACCAAGGCCTTTTCAACTGTCAAATGCAACAAAAGATAATCCGGCCTCTTCTCTTCCCTGCCCCCACACTCCCATTTTCCTCCAACAAAAGCCTCCTTTGTTGGGATTGGTCATCATTTCACAAGGATCCTCCTTCATCCCACAAGTTAGAAACACTCTTCTACTTTATATCGAAATGACCTCTTACAAATGCAGGGAGACTCGGGATGTTGCAGCTGATGCTCTGCCCTGGCTGATGTTGCCCATCAATACTTGCTAGCTTGACAACTTAGGTGCTCTGAGCACTTTCTTTTCCTTCAAGCAGGATTTTTAACTTACTACAAGAACTGTTTATCAATTTATCTACAATGCTCAACTCGGCATTAATCAGTCTCCATCTAAAGGACTGTAATAAGTGACTTGGGTTTGTAGCTGCATTTGACTGGGATGAACCCTCTGACTTTCCAAATTGTATTTTCGTTTTTCTTCATGACTTTCAGCTCCTTGTTCTTGAAGAAGCACATAGAGAAAAGAGCACTGCTCAATGCCAATGCATTTTGCAGAAAGAATTATGGTCCTTATAAACAGATCAATATATGCCAGTCTCCAACTTCATATAAATATTTGCTTAGATAGTAAATTGATCTTGTCCTTGATTTGCCATAATTTAAGTCTATGAAGCTATAATCAAGGCTCCTTGATAATAAAAAGAACCCATCAGCAATTATACTCATTCACTTCCCCATATTCAAGGCTATTTCAGCATTTCAGTGATAAACTTCTGTTTTCAATCAAATTTGCAACATAAAAATCAACACTGCACACCAGTTAATGATGTTGGAGTGCTTCGTGTGTGGCATTTTGAAGTTTTATCAGTGTGGAGATAGAGTGATTTCTCAGGGACTTTATCTGATACGGAAAAAAAATTTGCTAAAACTATACCTAAAACCTTCTGTCAAAACTCAAACTGAGTATTATTCTTGTGGATTTAAATGTACTTTTATATTTCTGAAAGTTTCCAGTTGCCAAATTTCTTGGAAACAGGAGCATCTAGGGTTGCTTTTGTCATATGCTTACACCATAATTACTTAGCAATTTTTTATGGAACGATCTGGTAATGTGAGTTAGTGTGAGAGCTTTTGCACTAAATACTAGACTTCCTATCTCTAAATGTTTTTGTTCTATATAAAAGGAAATGGATAGGAAAGTGTGTTTGTTAAGAAATGTTATTACTGTTTTGCAAGTGGCGAGTGTGGTCTGAGGGAGATCTGCAGTCTTACAGTGTAACAGAGGAACCATTTTAAGGAAATCATTTGAAACATCCCAGGGTTTATTCTGGTCCACATTGCAATAGTTTGGACTCCTTCCTTTCAGCAGATCTATACCTATATATATATAAAATAAGAACTCAATGGAAGGCATATTATAACTAATAAGAATAGACTTGTAGGCAGATGCTGTTAAGGACACATGGCAAGTGTCATGGGTTGTACTCACTGAAGGAAGGGGCTAAAATCCCTTCACTTCGAAAGTGACTGTATGCCTGGCCATAAGATAAAGTTCTGCGTCCTTATGATTTTTCAAGGTGGACATTACTGTTACTTTGAGTCATGGCATTTTCAAGGTTAACCCATTGTTGTGGTTTAGCTCTGGTAGGCAGCTAAACCTTACACAATGCTGGCTCACTGCCCCATGCGAGATGGAAGAGAGAATTGAAAGAGTAAAACTGTAAAAGCTCATGAGTTCAGATAAAGATAATTTAACAGGCAAAGCAAAATGAAATAAGAAACCCATTCACTATTTCCAACAGATGCTTGGCTATCCCTGAGAAGCAAGGATTCCATCACATGTGATGGTTTCTTGGGAAGACAAGCATAGCACCATACCAGTTGCCATGGAGAAACGTAACTCTATCCTCGCAAAAAATTTTATCCATCTCCAAAACTCCATCTCCAAAACTTTTTCTGGACTAGACATGGCTTCACCATGGCATATCCTAGCATTGGAAACATCTATCCTCATCCATAACCATTAAACCAGCATGAGAGTGCTGTACAAATAGGTGCATTAACCTATCCTCTGAGTCCCTCCCAATACCTTGTTTATCATGTATGGATGCACCAGTTTTTAAGACAGACCTATGTTTGGAGTGCTGTATAACACATGCTGAAGAAAATCACTCTTTAAGTTAAGAGTTACATATATGATAAAAGGTGCAAATAAAAGGTTTGGGTAGGTCAGAATATTACATAAATAATGAACAAATGTATAATTAAGTCAAGGGATAGCCTTCACACTTTCATTCCCATTAAAGATTCATGGGGATTTTTATAACCAAATAAATTCTGATTTGATTCCTCATTTGGAATTCTTTCAAACTCCACTATACCCTTATAATCTTTGCTAATTCAGAAAAAATATCTGCTTAGGACTTCCTTTTCCTCTCTAAACTGGCATTAGCATCCTATATGGATTAAATACATATTGTATAGTGGAGAGTGCACCTGTGCTCACCGCACTTCCACTACTGCTTGAGTAGCTCATATTTCCTAAGAAGCCTAGAGCATCCAGAAACATTAGCAACCCAAAGGCATCATGGTCCCCTAGAATAGAATTAGACCTATTTTATAGATAAGAAAACTGAGGTTATTTTCCAGCTGATGTTGGAAAGTAAGCGCTTAAGTCACTGCTTTCAGCTGCAAAATTATCTCAGCACTGACAGCCTATGGCACTGGCTCTTTACCTTTGCTTCTGGTACCCAGACATTCAGCTTCTACCATCCCTTCCTCTGTCACCCATGCTGGCTGCCACAATATTTCATGTTTAGTTGTCAGGAGAGCAGAGGCCCCTGGTAATCATAAAAACCTGGTGGATGTTCAGCACCTTCTGAGTCCATTTAATGCCTGGATTTGTGCATAAATTGAATGTGATTTTTTTCTGGTTGTCACCCAAATTTTCTGGAGACAAATGAGGTCTGACCAGAAAAATGAGGACAGAGGGATCTGGAAGCATTCACCTGCTTGGTCTGCAAAAGGCCTTGCAAACTGTTTTGTTGATAAAGTGAACAAATGGCTACTTAAGGCCTGGACTCTAAATAAAAGAAAGCACATGGAAAAGCACCTAATAAGCAGCACTCATTATCAGTTTGTCAATGGCTCCGTATTCTCATACTCTTTCTTTTATCAGTCCCACCAATACCTGGAGCCAGCAATGATATGTGGAGTTGTACTTTGGGATTAATTGCCACCTCCTTATGGCTGATCATTAAAAACAAAATTAAAACTCTAAAAATAAAAGTTGAATACTTTGTTTTTCCATAGGAAAAGCAAGTAAAATAATTTTGATGTTAGTTTTTCTGCCAGCATGCTGAATGCAGTCCAAAGTTATGGCCCAAGGGGGAAATAATGAATTTTGCCCAGCAATTAACAAATGGGGATATCTTTACTGGGTGCTGTAGAGACATGTGTGTCACATCACATCAGCACAGCCATCCTGCCCCCTGTGTGCCTAACCCTGCTTCCCCTTGCTTGAGGGTGGTCTCCCAGCAGTCATGCTGGCACCAGAGATTAGAAACTCAGCTGCACAATAGCAGGTGGAAGGCTTTATTTTCTACTGATGTTAAAAAAATTATATATAATAAAGGCAGTTCCTTTCTGTGTTACTCTTGCTATGGTCAGCAGTTGTCAGGGTGGAAAGGTGGAAGTGATGAAGGATTATCATCCTTTGCATGAATGGTGGTGTCTTCTTTCTTAGAGCAGCTGCATGGCCCTTGGGAACTAAACAAGAGGAAAGAGATGTGTCCAGAAGTAGAGATGTGACATGTAGGAGAGCAATTCAAGACCAGTCCCTTCCAGCTAAACCATCCTGTTTCTTTTTTTCCTTTTTTTTTTCCAAAGAAATTTTATAACCGTTTTTAATAGGATTTCAGTAACCTCTCTGCTTACAAGAAACAGTGATTTCCATTTTTCACAATACAGTAAAATAATGAATTGATGATTACAGCCTGGGGTCACCCTGCTTGTCCCTACTTCAGGCAGTACATCTCACCTAAAAATCTCTAAGTGTCTCTTTTAAACTTCGTAAACAAAAGGAATTTTAAATGTTCATTTAAAACACCATCTCATCTTCAGTGAACAAATAAAACAGGATGGCTGAATTGAATACAAAAGTGTAACTTTTTATTTTCTATACATTAGGGGTATCTAGAAAACTAGCAAGGGGAAGTTGTCTTGTGAGATTAATCCTATTTCCTGCATCCCTTGGATATAGATATAGTCACCTCCAGAGGAGATTTATAGATCTTATTAAGGAAACCACCCTCAGGAACTTCCATTTTGTCTATACCCTTTAGTGGAAGAAAATCTGTATTTTCATACCTAGATACATCAGCCAGGTTGGGTGAGATGGAGCTGAACCTCACGTTGCCCAAATGCAATGTAGGTGTGAACACTGCCTTGGTGTCTTCATGGAAGAATTTATGTCACAAAAGATGCTTAAGTTCATTGATTCCAACTGTTCTTTGTGTCCCCAAAGACAAAGTCCACCGCCTTACCCTGCGCAGCTGCACAGCCAGTGCTGCAGGAATGCCATCATTTAAAATTAACCTTAAGGCTTCTTGATGAGTGTTGTATGCTGACTGATTGAAAAAAAATAGAAGTGATGGGCTAATGGGTGTATTAATCAAAGCAGGACACACAACTTGAGAACGTTAAGATAAAGGCCCCCTTTCAAATACAGAGAAGATGAGGTCAAGGCTGACTTGTTGTTCTTTCATACTCAATGACTTTTAAGGGGATGTTATGCAAAGGGTGGATAATTGGTGCAACTCTGCATAGATTACCCCAAAAAAGGGAGACTAGAATAAAATAAAAAGCATTAAAAATGCCAGATTATGGTGATATGAAAACCTGTGCTTTTCAAAATATGGTCTTTAAAAATATAGAGCAATTAAGCTTCGTTTTGAAGTCCTATATTTCATGCATTTGTGGGCTTATTCCAGGGAAGCATGTGATCTGGAGATGTTAAACTGAATACATTTTTTCAGTTTAATAAACTAATAATATACTGGCATGTTGATCTTCCCAGATGTTGAATAACTCATGTGAGCTTGTTGAGTACTTAAAAAATCCATCAAAATTTTGGGAACTGAGAAATTAAGCAGATAAAAAAAAAAAAAAAAAGAAATCAAAACCACTTGGCAATTCTTAGAAGTTGAATTTGCCATGCCTTGTATTTTAGCTCTCAGCAGTGCAGACATCCACATTTTGGGTAGTCACTCTGGACTTTATCTGCTGCCAGTGAAGGGAAACAGCCTTCTGCAGAGCTCCTTAGCTGATGTATTTTATATGTGCATTAGGATAAGATGAATTGCACCTGTAAATCACATGAAGATACTTATACCACAGACATTTTAATGAGGGTGGAAAATTTTCCCCCTTTTCATCATTTGAACTGAGGTCTGATGTTATCATGTCACAGATTTGCAAGCTCTGTCATCCACCTTTGCCGTGTTGATAATGCACCTCCTAACCCAAATAAATACAAGTGTCCATCTTGATGTCCAATTACACTGAAGAGTAAAACTTGTCCTTTTGTTCTTTATCTCAGCATTGCTCTTTTACCTCCCAGGAGGCTCAATACTAATAATGAATCCTGTTCCCCATAAATTTAAGCCACAGTAACCCCTGCTTAAGTGTGTGGGAGTTCAGGACATTCTTTGCTTCCCAGGAATGGCCTGCCAGGAAAGAGACATCTCAAGGAATTGGAGAGTTTGAGGGACTCACATTTTGATGGTCTGAATAAGAATTACTGAGAATATTACAGTAAACAACCTATTTCCTGAGGAGGTGGGAGAAAATTTCCCTGAATAATTGCCACTTACAAACAATTTTCCTCTCCACAAGATTTAAAAAGAGGCATTTTTAAATAACATAGCACACCTCCTCTTCAGTTGGGAAGCTGAGACACAGTGTGAGTAACTGGTTTTGAGAAAGCGTTTGCTTAAGTCCTTGGTGAAGCTGCAGATAGTACTGAAAAAGAATCTACCTCCCAGTAACAAAATTGTCTTTCTCTGGTTACTTTTGTGACCAATCACAAAACCAACACAGATTAAGCTTTCAAAAAGCTGTGCATTAAAAAAAATATGCAACTAGATAAACTTCTATAATTCCTTGTAAGCAGTGAAGACTAGATGTGAATTTAAATACATAGTCTGGGGTGTTAGACAGAAAGATGGATGTCAGAGTGGCTGTGATAATCTGAACTATGTAGTGTTACAGATTCATGTTTAAAGATGGGGCTGAATGTTGCATGCTGGGGACTGAATTCCAGTTTAAGGATCTGTCCCACAAGTTAAGTGTGGATATGGTGTCTAGTCCATCACACCTTGCTAAGAAGTGATTTAAGAAGATTCCTCCATGGGTTTTACTACTGGACACTATGCATCTCCTGTGTGGCAACAGAGTATTTGTGGGTGTCCCATGTCTGGAAGTGTTCAAGGCCAGGCTGGATAGGGCTTGGAGCAAGTTGGTCTAGCAGAAAGCATCTCTGCTCATGGCAGCAGGATTGGAACTGAATGATCTTCATGGTCGCTTCCAACCCAAACCATCCTATGGTTCTATGGCAGCAGAAAACAAGGCAGACAAGACATGATCCCAAGGATTACATCCAAACCCTAGACTATCTTGGTCTAATATACTACATCAATGTCCAGTCATGTTGTTCAATGTTTACATACATGTATAAGGAGTAAAGTCTTGAAAACAGACACACACACACACACACCGAAAAACAGAAACCTTTTTGGCATTTATACAGAAAAGGCCAATTTTATTGGCAAATATTTTGCTTGGCATGGATTCAGCATGTACTAATAGCTTAATAATTTTGGCAGACGCACCAATGAAAAATGTTACTGAACCAGACCCAATTATGTGTGTAAAATGTAAACAATTGTGTCTGCTGGGGATAACTGCAGTATGTTGTCAAGCCATGACTGTGGATTACATATGGTAGATTGGTCTACCAATTTACCAAATTTATTTTTGACAAACAATCATCTGATGACATTGTTTTGGGGCCACACTACGGAGGAAGAGCTTTATTGGCAGAGTGCAATACCAGCATGGCTTTTGTTCCACCTCTCAGGCCAGCTTTCCAAAGTTTGGCAGCTCTGGCAGAAGTTTCAGGCTGGTTTTCTGCTGTTGGCTTTCGGTAGACTCTCCACAGTGTCCTCACAGTTATAATGAGTTAGTTCTTGGTAATTGTTTATTATTCTCCATATTAGACACCAGTGGAATAGCTATTTAGGTTATTTCTTACTCCCCTAGCGCTGGCAGAAGCTGAAGCTTTGAAAGCACAGCAAAGCCCTTTCTTAACTCTTTTATGTACCCATTTTGCTAAGCTGGGTATGCATATGCCATCGAAGCTGCCATTCAGCACTCACAAGTGAAAAGCAGCTCTGGAACTGCCTAAAAATGCTTTCAGGAAGAATTTGTTTTAAGCTTGGGCTGCAATTAAAGAATGGCCATGCTGAAGGCAGGGTGGGTGGGCATTGGAAAAAGAGGGGTAAATAACGAAGCTTTTCAGAACATGACTGTGAGGAGCCCCCTCCAGCCCAGCACCTGGTGAAGCCATCGAGCAGGCCCTCCCACCAGCTTAGATTAGACTAACAGTGCCACACAGCAGGCTTCTGCTAAAAGCAGGCAGAGAGGGAGAAGTCTTAAAAAGAGCCCTTTCTGATACATTCAGGTAGAAGAGTGTAAAGTAAATAATGAAGCCGAAGGGCAGCACACAAGAGACTGACTTTGCATTCCTTTCATGCCCGCTGCCACAAAGCTCAAGGAGAGCACAGAAAATGAGCTGCTGAAGGATGCCGAGTGCTCTGGTCTGGCCTTGCTGAAAGCCGGCGTCAGTGGGGAAAGGAAGTTTGAGTCATTTGGAGCATAGCCTGCCACCAATCTCTGCCCTTATCAGACTTTTCCAGTGAGCCTATAAACATGCACACTTTAGTAAATGGCGTGTTATAAATACGGGTAAGTAACGGTGTTGCAGTGGAAGAGCAAACAGGATGTTATTTATTGCCACCTTTCTATGATCAGCATATTCTTGTAGAAGAAGGTAGTTATTAGGAGAGGTTATTGACAGCGCTTTGTCAGGCTTCATATGAGTAAGCTTAATTTTTAAATAACAATGGCTTATTTATTCAGTCATTCTGAAAGTCAAATTTTCAGCAAAAATTCCCTAGCTTGGGAAGTCACTTTACTTCCTTAGCTCTAGAGTAAAATTGCATTAATTGTTTTTTCAGGTATCCACTGACATAAATAGAGAAAACAAAGGAGAATTATTGGTATCATTAGCTGGAAAATGTGGGTTTGGTATTGATTCAATTAGATTTTTATTTGTGTATAGTTACACACATTGTGAAATACATCTATAATAAGGAATGAACATTGAGCATGTAATAATAATTATATGGCACAGAAAGTAAGGAAATGGCTCACTTTCTATTGAGTTCAATGACTTTGAGCCAGGTGATATAGGAAAAAATAAAGTTATGGGTTTGAATAAATGTGGTTTAACTTTTTGAGTGCCACTGATACAGAATGAGTTATTCTGATAGTGTATGATTAAATTTCAGGAAGAGATTCATTAGGGAAGATAGGACCGTGACCAAAATTCTTTAAACATAGGAAGTTGTTTGTTTATTGAGGACTTTGGTGCAATCTCTCTCCTCCTCCATGAATTGATATATAATAATCTCCAGCGTGTTTTAAATAAACATCTTCATTCTCTTGATGCACTTTCCCTTCTGAACAATGTCAATGGAAAGTGGAAAGTAATCCTACTATGGGACTTTCCTGAGGTCACACTCTCTGTTTGCTCTTGTGTCCCGAATCTTTACTACATTAGGAAAAAAATCAAGCCCATATGATAAGTGCATTGGCCAGAAATTTTTTATTTGCCTGCTTGGGAGCTGATGGGAACTCTCTCTTCATCCTCAGTGCTCAGTCAGTGTGTGGAGCACGAAACTAGGCAGCGTTGTACATCTGAAAAATAGGTTTCACAGGAATTCTTCCAAAGAGGGATGGAGAACTGCCTAGCATATTGCACATATTCAAGAGTTCCATATTCAGAGTTAGAGCCCAAAACAGAAATCTTGGAGAAGTATTCTCAGTAGGATTTCAATGAGGAAGAAACACTGAGTCCATTTGCTATAACAATTCTGTCATTTAGAGTTTTGCACAACTTTGCTTCTTCCTTGTCCTTCAATATTTATTACTTTATTTTCTCTTTCCCCAAAAGGTAATTCCTATCTATTTCCATTTGCCCAAACATCCTTTTCAGTAGTGTCTTACTCCAAAGTTAGGTCTCCATTTCCATTGGGCAGACACTTTTCTTCCCTGGTACTTGTATGTTTATATGGAGCTATAAGTTCATGAGGGGACATGAATAATAGATTTCTAAAGGACAAGAAAATGCTCAAAATGGAGATTAGAAACCTTGAGAGAACTGCTTTAATACCAGAATATAAATCAGATGTATTTCAATTTAACACATGTAAGGAATTCATTCTCTGTTTTTGTTCCAAATTGTTGTGTAGGACTAGCTGGCTAGTTGCCCTTAATCTAAAAAATAAGGTTTATCTATATATAGGGAGATATAAAATATGCAGATTAAAAGGGGGGAAATCCAGTAGAGAAAGGTATCAGAAGTAATATGCACTACTCCTTCCTTGACAGACACCTTAATTCATTTCTCTGGGCTGCATACATGATGCAGAGATCATTGTAGTGCTTGTTATTTGCTGGCAAATGGTGGGAGAAAACTAAAATTGTACAGAAGTATGAATTTCCCCCTCTACCATCATGGCAAATTCTGGTGGCTGTAACCCACTCACCTGAGCCATCTAAATGGGGAACAGTGGCAAAGTCCATCAGGGAGATGCAAATATGCAAGGAGCATCTGATTGCACTATGACCTGATAGCAGAGTGCAGACATCATAGACTGATGATCAGTAGGAATGATTTACAATAAGGCTGAATCCTGACCCTTTGGAAAGGCTGATATGCTTGGCTAGGCCTACAGTCACACCGTTACCCTATACTTATTATACTGCTTTCTATTTCAAAAGATCTCTAAAAAATCTCTATGAGAGCTGCTCACATGTTGTTGACTAACCATCCTTTGGGGGTGAGCAGGTTTACAAGTAAAAAATAAATAGTCAGAGAAAGAAATTTTTACTAGACATAGGAAAAAATATTTTTAACAGAAGAATGCTGATGGCTCTTTAAAAGTCACAAAAACCCCCCAAAATCAGACAAATGTAGTGGGACTTTAATCCTCACCTGGAAAAGGAAAAAAACCACATATCCAGGAAGCTGCATGCAACTAGGTTTGTATCAGAAAGGCAAAAAAGCTGGTTCAGGAAACAGAGAACTGCCAATACCTTCACCAATCATACACAAATTTCAACTGCTCAGATTATTAATATTTTAAAACCTAAGTCTGACTTTAGATGCCTATTTCATGACTAAATTATTCATCTGCTAGAAGTTCTTGTTCCACTCTAAATAGAATCTGGAGTCTGAGCATACCTCAAATATAAACACAGAACTTCCTGGTGTGTAAATCTGGGGATCTGAATCCCACCTGCTACCTGGAGATGAGGTGCCCTTGGAAATTTTAATTTTTGGACTTATGTATGTTTAGAATTACACTTTTTTTTTTTTATTCTTACATGAGTATTTGGTTATCTGCTGTAGGATCTGAGATTATCCCAACATTGTTTCAGATTTTACTAGGGGCTATTATGTCTTACTGAGCAATTTTGCAGCACAGTTCTCTGCTGAAGTCACTGGGAGTATTTACTGAAAAGCTTGGCAAATCTGTGTTGCAATGGCACCCAAGCCTGGTTGTGCTCAGCACTGTGCAAACTTATAGTAAGATACATATGTGGCCTTGAATAATATGTTAAAGGGGAAAAGATTTGGCTTTCCATGAAGGCTGTAGACAGTAGCTCCCTGGGGAGAAAAGCTCTGAGCTCCCTGGTAACATCCTATCCTTAAGTTTGCAGTCATCAATTCAATTAACTATTGCTCATTAACTGGATTAACTGATTGACAGGAGAGTGTGTCTTTGACAGAGCAGGCTGTGCCAGGAACACAAGGAGTCTTCCAGGTTTGTGAAAGAATTTTCCCTGGGTAATATTAGCAGGAATGACAAAGCTTTTCTGGAAAAGTGGCAGGTGGTCCATTGAGGAATTTTCACAAGATACTTCCCACCCTTACAGGGGATTTACAACACTGGCCATGCCCTTAGTTTGCCCTGGTTTTTATTGGTGGCCCAGTGTAGATTTTATCTCTTGTGGTTATAGGTGCTGAAGGTCTTTCCATTGTTGTGCTGTCTAGAGGAGTGATTTATGGCTTGTGCTCAGGGTGTGTGAGTGGATGTTGTGTGGGCAAGAGCTTGGCTTTGTTGCTGAATAACTCAGAGTGTGTGTTTGGATCCCTCCTGCCAAATTAGGCATCTTCAGGGTGGCTTGGCAGTATCTGATGTGGGCTACTCCAGTCCTGGAGGAAAGATGGATCCATCAGAGTGTCTTAATTTAGGTAGGTCTTAGAATTTGATATAATTGCCTGTGACTGTGGGGGCCTAAACATAAAGGCATTCCCTTCTGGTACTCAGGGAGATAATGATGACCTATGAATGGTGCTGTAGCTCTTTTTTACCAATTTCTTTCTGTTTGCTAAAGAATAAAACAATAGAGTGTGGAGTTTCAGCTCTCTCGTGAGCTTAACCAATTACTGTTTTCCTTCAAGCTATATAAATTGTGTGCATTTAATATTTAGTTATATCCAGACTGTTTACACTAATTTTCATTTATACAATGCATCTAGTAACAGAGGTAGAGTGCAATTCTTTCTCTATTTCTCCTTTGAATGAAAGCCTTGAGGGAAGCCTGCAGTTTTTGATCATGCTCCACTTTGATGTAAGCAAATGTTTAAGTTATGCTCTGGCAGAATGTCTGAGATTCATGTTCATGAATGATGCAGGATTTGTCCTCCTTCCTTAGTGGCTCTATTTATAGCCACAACTGTTTATATTTTCTGTGCAGTCATGAGAGAGAAGGTGAGAAGGAAGCAACCACAAGTCCTTTGTCTAAGCAGAGCTAAGTTTGTTCTCATGCTTTGTTGTGTTTTATATTCCTCCATTCTGCATTTCATGCCTCTGTCTATAGAATAAATGAAAAGTTTTTCCCAGCCCTGGGCTCCAGGGACCAAAATCGCTATTGCTCTCTGCTCCCCAGGACCATGTAGTGTGCAGTGAGGTAGCTGCAAAGAGCCACCAGAGGAAACAATTCACCTATTTCCGTGTTCACAGACTCACAGAGTGAGTCAGGGTGGAAGGGACCACAGTAGGCCATCTGGTCCAAACACTGCTCAAACAGCAAATGCAGCTTTTTAGTGTTACCCATTTGCTATTGACTTGCCCAAGGTCAAACATCAGGGCAGTGGCAGAGTGCAATAGGTCACTTACCTGGGTATCCCTGTCTCTGAAATCCTTTCCCAAAGCTCTGGCTGGACAAGCTAAGTCAGATAGCAAAAGAATATATAAAAGCACACAGTGAGTGCAGGATCAGGAAAAGGATTTAAATAGGGCCTTTTTTAGGAAGAACTGATGACAGAAAAATACTGTAAGGAAAGAATTAAGGCAAGGTTCAAGATGGACACAGAAGCTTATCTTAGGTTTCAAAAGGGAGTTGTTACTTTACAAAAGACTGGTGTTGTTGATTATAGTGAATTGCTTCTTTACTTAAAGAAATAGCTTAAGTTAGGGGACTATTTAGGATGCTGTACAGTGAGCAAGCCCAATGAACAGCACAAAGATCAGACCCTTGTTTCCCATTCCTTCTTCTTTTCTTTTCCCAAAGGCAGTACTGATGAATGCTGATCAAAAAATAATAGAGAGCAGAAGCCAAAAGGCACAGGCTTCCCAGCAAGCCTTTGAGTCTTGACCACCTCTGAGATTTGTCTTGCCATGCTGCAGATCTGTGAGAGTCAACAGCTGTGTTTTCCCTTCTCTTGCCCTTATAAAAAAAAATAAAATACAATAAGAAAAATGAGCAAAGGGAAGAAACCATGTGGAGAGAGAAAAGGAGAACATTACATGGGCACTAGAGACATCAAGGCTGTGTACATCTGTGAAACAGTTCTCTAAGCCTCATGATTGTAGCTGCAGCATCATGAGTGTACTCAACAGGGTTCTACTTGAGTTTCAGTTAATATAATTTTAGAAGCACTTTAAAGTGCTGAAACCCATTGGAAATAATTCTGAAGTAACCCAGTGGACTGATTTTTCTTCCACCAGCTTCCACTTAAAAATTAATATACACAAACATCCTATAATAGGAGGCTAGATTCTGTTTCCATTTACATGTGTGGAATGAATGCCACATGATTCCATCATTAAATAACATTAAAATATTCAAGAATGTCACTCAGAGAACTAAATAGCAAAAGGAGTTTATTGTTTTTATTTTTTTATACATATTTAGATTTTTAAACTTAGTGTTTTATTGCAGAAAAATGCAATGATGAAAGCAACATGAATAGCAGATGAAATTATTTATGTTCACAACCTTCCCAAAGAAGCAAAATTTAGCTGCATAAACACAGGTCAAATGCAAAGGGGAATGAGGGTGCTCAGTGTACTTTGTTTTCCAAATAGACTTCTAAGAAATAATGTCTTGGCAATAATACCTGATTGTAATACAATGTAGAAGTATGATGATACTTTGTTAATGTTTTGAAGAAGGCGCAGGGAGTTAGAGTTTATTATTGCATCAAATTTTGCAAGACTCATGTAACGTGCTTATCTTTAATTTACTTCACATTAATTGAATTAATTGCCACTCTCTACAGTTTAATCGACTGCTAAGGATCACACCATCAAGCTAGAAATAAATGAAGGTGGATTAATGAAATAGTCAAGGAATATGTCCAAACACTCAGCTGGTGATTTCTTTTTTACTGTTTTTCTTTCTATATTGTTGAAAGACCAGTTCTGTACTATTGGACTTCCACTGTAAAATATTATCAATTTTTTTTTTTTGCCACTTTATCTCTCTTGTGTTCATTTATTTCTGTAAATATAGGTAAAAATCTGTCAAATGAGAATTGTGGGCAATGGCTTTCCATTTGCATTTTCTGTCTCTAGCTACATGGCTTTGGTCTTCTCCCCGCCCTTCCTCTCCAGGATAGCTCCCTCCAAGCCCTTTCCAATGACCAGAGACACAATGAAACTAGTTTGATCATCAAATTGACCTTTTGTTGTCCTCTTTTTTTATCAGTTTAAAAGGAAAACTATCTTACATCCTTGAAATGCTCTCCAGGCCTTCTCAGTAGCATGCTAGTGATCTTGTCAAAGGGTGTCTTATTGTTCTCACAAATAAGCTCATGTGAGATTGCCATGCCACATCTCAATTTTGTATACACAGCATGTTTTCCATATGCAAACTCCATCTATAGCATAATTTCTTAATTGGAAAGGGTTGTGAATCTACTAACTTACGTGTGTCTAAGGAATTGTTTTCAATTCATGTGGAGGAGGTATATATATCTGATGCTGAACTGTCCTTGTCTGTGACTGTCTCCAGTCTGTTATGAGAGCTTTCATGCAGTTACAGAACCACTTTGAATATTGGATTCTTCATCCTTCTCCAGGAGATGCAATATATGGTAATGATAACTTTGAATATAACCTTATTATACAGTAAATTGTTGCCAGATATGAGCAATTAATTGCATCTGATTCTGGCAGAGCATATGCTATAAAAGCACAAAATGAGGGTCTGATTTTCAGTACTGTGTCCATTTCACTCACACCATCAGTGGAAGGATTGTTAGCACAGATGTAGTCCAGAGATGTCAAGAGACAAAACGCTTCAAAAGATAGATAATAAGATAAATTTTCCCTTTTTTTGGTAAATATTTCAGCAAATTACATCTTGTGGTTATCTGGATAACATCATAGAACCACAGAATTGTCTGGAATGGACAAATAAAGATCATTGATTTCCAACCCTCTTGCCATGGGCGGGGACACCTTCTACTAGACCAGGTTGCTCAAAGCCCCACTCAGCCTTGAATACCTCCAGGGATGGAGCATCCACAGCTTCTCTGAGCAACCTGTGCCAGCGCCTCACCTCCCTCTTGGGAAAGAATTTCTTCCTAATATCTAATCTAAACCTACCATCTTTCAGTCTGAAGGCATTCCCCCTTGTCCTGTCACTCCATGCTCTTTTCAAATTACTCTCTCTAGCTCCCTTTTAGCCCCTTTAAGTACTAGAAGGGGCTCTAAGGTCTCCCTGAAGCCTTCTCTTCTTCAGGTTGCACAACTCCAACTCTCTCAGCCTGTCATTGCAAGAGATGTGCTCCAGCCCTGTGATCATCTTTGTGGCCCAAAGTTGTCTCAGACCTGAGTTTATTTTAAAGAAAGAACTTGCAGCTGTGCACCACAGAAATCCACATGAAGATGGAGTCAACAGACTATCAGCTGAAGAATAAGGCTACCTTCATTTTTCCCAACCAAAGATTGAGAAAAAAATAAAATAAAATTACCAAAAAAGAGTAAATATCTTCTCTTGCTAGGCTGGGAATAGCGTTATGACACATTTACACTCCCATAAATGAGATCAAATTTGGCCCCTCTTAATTAATCCTGGGTCATAGTGAGACTTCACAATTCTTTACTCTGGAAAGCTTGAAATAACTTCAAAGAACATATTTTAATTGACAAGTGTATTCACTGCCAGAGATGGGTATAACAAGAAAAGGGGATTAGCACTCAGCTGCACTCTAGAGGAAATTTAAGGCACAGATGTCCTGTACATCAGATAAAGTCTGCATTACTGCTCACAAATGTGGTATTTCATTGTCTCCACTAATGCTAAGCAGTTCACATTTGTCAATTAAATGCCTCTCCATTCTGGTGTCCTCTCTGTAGTGGTAGGTTTGTTCGCCCTGACTCGCTGTTACTATTGAGTTAGTCCAGTTAGAGTTGCACATCTTCAGAGTATTTGCTTCTTCCCTAAGGGCATTACAAAGCTGGAAAAAGCTGACAGTCTCCAGATCTCCAGTGTGTGTGCCTCACAAAAGCAAGAACACTGGGGTATTTTGAAGCTTAGTGCTGTTACCCGGTGGCCCTGACTCTCCTCTCCATCAAAGCTGCAATGAGAAGCATCTCCTGCCCTCAGTCAGGCTGTCAACCCAACCGCCCTCCTGGGCTGCCTTCCAACAGCTGTTGCCATAAGTTAAGGATTACTAAGGACCCATTACAAACTGCTGGGAATTACCATTGAGTAAGAAATGTAGACCACACTCCACCCAAGTAACAAGCAGATGTTAGGGTCAGGGAGAGACTTGTACAGAAGTTCTGCAGTTTCAGAGGTTTTCCTTACAGAGAGTTGATCTCCCAATGTTGTGAATGCAGACTTACTTTGGGTCAGTGAGGCTTTCTGGTTTCCTGGAGGGTACATCAGCACTGTGGTACAGATATGGATCTCCACTACTTGGAAGCAACTTGTTTTCTCTTTCCATTAAAATTCTTGATGGTGCCAAAGTGGTTAGAAGCTTGGTCCACCTCTCCTTGGTTTGGGCTACTGAGAAACAGAGACAGGCTTTTGCATTGATACAGATTTATCTAGCTCCACTGTGAATGATACAGTATCACAAACTTAAGAAGTGGGAGAGAATCTACCAGGCTGTTCAATCCCCAGTCCAACATAAGACTGCTCATTTTTGTACAACACTCTGTTTCTGTAGTGCTTTGGGGAGTCACAGAATCGCAGAATGGATCAGGCTGGAAGGGAACTCTGAGTGGGTCCAACCTCGCTGCTCCAGCACGGTCATCCTAAAGCACATGGCACAGGATTGCATTGGATGCTTCTAGGAAGACTCCACAATCTCTCTGGCCAGCTTGCTCCAGTGCACTGTCACCCGCACAAATAAAGTTCTTTCTCATGTTCAGGTCAAAGGTCACTTCAGGTTCAGATGTTTAACTTCTTCTTCTTCTTCTCATCTTTATTATCTTTATTATTTATTTTATTTTACTTCCCTAAGGGATCTGATCACTAGGAAAATATTTCATTGTGTTAATCAGAAATTTCCTTTTTCTTAATCAGTTTTTTTTCTGAATTAAATCGTAGCACTGATAATCCTTTTTTTTTTTCCTTGAGATCCTTCAGATTCCTCTGGACTTTTATAACCCCTTTGTTTTTTACTGCTTGCCAATCTGCTTACATTTATTGCAGATGTTTAATGCACCAGTTCTTCTTACGTACTCTCTTTAAGCTTTACATAAGTATATCCACATGGATATACTTTTGTTAACCACCTAGGGATATGTGAAACACTTCAAGCCTGCTCCTAGCAGTCATGTAGAGAGAGACAAACACTTCCCTGCTGTAGAAGGTAGCAAACTGTAAAGACTTAGTGATGACACCAATCTATGAATTAAATAAAGGGGTCACTCTATCTTCCCCATTCTTCCTCCTAGGAACACTTTAAATCAAATGTACAGAAAACATCACCACTCTGTTGATTGTTCATGTTCTGTAGCTTGACTGTGATGTAGGAATAAACCCCATCACAGTTTATTTTTAAGATATTGGGGAGTAGCAAAGCAGCTGAGGCCTCTGCTGAGATCAGCTAACTTTGATATTTTCTCCCCTTCAGCCCCAAGGGACTGGAAGGAACCTTAAAGATCATGTAGTTCCAACCCTCGTGGCCAGGGATGGTGCCGTAACTTCATACTCATCCACAAGCAATAGCACTATAATACAAGAGGTGTGATTGTCCTTGGGAGAGAGAAAGATGTGGAATAATTCATGAAGAAAAAAGAATAACCATGGCCTATGCTCTGCACTGTGAAGCACATATAGAGAAATGAATAATCCTTGTTTCTGGTCTGCTGATAAAATTACCTCCTGCTTTACAAGTATGGAAGGCAAAAGCAGAATTTCAGGCAGTCCTTTGCGGGTATTGAGCTATAGAGACATAGTTAAATCATTTTAATGGTATTAGTAATAGAGTCTGGATTAACATGCCCTGCACTGGTATCAGTGGGACTCAGTTGAGCTGGATAGGTACAACATTTTCTTATTTGGGACAAGGCAACAAATTTTTCTGCGTGGGTTGCGCCAGCTTCCCCTTACCTTGGAGCTTCTAATGCACCATGACAAACCCTGAGATTCTCCTTCACTTCTTTCTTGTATTTCCATAACAAATGATGGAATATGTGCACCCTTCTCCTGATCTTTAATAATACAAACTAGGTTTTGCTGCTGCTGTTACTGTTTTAAGACAATAAAAAAGTATCTGTCATATTTCTGGTATAATTAAGAAGATAGAAACATTACATGAGTACCTGCTGTTACTCTGACTAAGCATTTCAGTGGCTCAGGTCATAATTAAGGGAAGTTTGAGGATCATCCTATTGAAACAGACATTGCTGATTATCTTCACTGCATGGCGTTTTCCAGGATCTTCTTCAAGGTACTATTTTTTATGTCCAGCAATGAGTCACAGGGCAGTGACACAAACAGCATGGGCTACATGGACCTTCTACTCCACACCAATCCCCCTCTCTGTTTCATGGCCAGCATCCCCAGCCAAGTGTGACAGAATGCATCTGGCCCATTTATCAGCCAGCTCACGAGTGGTTATCAGGGCCTGCCAGCCTCAAGCTGCTAGAGCCTTTTAGAAGCAAATGCTTCACATTCACAGCTCACAGTTGTGCTGTGCATTTCTTCCACCGTGTCAGTCTCTTCTTAATTTGAGTAACCTTTACTGCCTCTTACAGCTCCTACCTCAAATTTTTCTCCTATTTACATTTCAGATCCTGGAGCACACTTGCTTTTTTAAGCTCCTATGCATGTTCACATCCTGTTTGTTTCTTTCATAGTACTGTAAGCTGGTTCTCTTGATTTGGGGAGGAAAACTCCATGGTGGCTATAAGGAGACTGCATCCATTTCATCTTAACTTTCCCTGTCGTCATCTTCTCCCTCTGTGCCTGCCAAATTAACAGGCTCCACCAGGCTCTGCATAACCTCCTCTTCCCAGATGATATGGAAGTGTTTTCTGCTTGGACTTGAGCCTTGCAGGCAGGACCTCCGGACACTGTCCTGGGACCAACAATGTCCAACCCAGCAAAGCCATGAAACAGGACCACAGCTAAAAAATCCCCTTAACCCAGTTACCATCTGCAGGTGCCTCTCTGAGACAAGGTTTGTCTTTGGATGGTCTTTGGATGGTCTTTGGAGCTGATCAGATTTTAAATAGCAGCCGTTACTTCAGTCTGTGAATTAGGCTGCCTCTGACTGCAGAAAGTTGGCCAATCGTTTGCCATTAAACTGGTGTCTTTCTAGAGAAGTAAAACATATGTCTGACAGTTTCTGTCTTGAATCTACATATTAAATGAGACCTGAACAGCAATACAGATAACAAGAAATGTCTGACAATCCAGCTCTGTTTTATTTAAAAGACAGTTAAAGAAAATTTGCTTACGAGATGAATTTAGGAGGACCATGTGAAGTCACCACTGAAATATCCGCTCCTGAGTTCATTGAAGCGTCTGCATATTTGAATACACTTAACTAGGAAGGAAAAAAGCCAAGCCAAGGCAAGGGAGGAAAAGAGGAATTTCAGCTGTTAAGCCTGCAAGTTTAGGATAAAAACATGCTCTCCAGTGGATAATGGTTACTCT
Source organism: Calcarius lapponicus (assembly GCA_039654755.1). NCBI lineage: Eukaryota > Metazoa > Chordata > Aves > Passeriformes > Fringillidae > Calcarius > Calcarius lapponicus. The sequence goes on along the minus strand of CM077462.1, from coordinate 59,897,476 downwards.
GCAGCGACAGAAAAGCATAAACATGCTTTCAAAGTTGAAACCAGCCTAACTGCAAGACTTAGGCTAGGTCTGGACTGGGAAACAGAAGATGTCTGTTCAGTCCCTGGTTCTGCTGCCAGCTGAAGCATCCAGTGTTTCACCACATTGGTACGTCCCTCTATTTTCTTCCTCTATACCTCTGCTTCTCCAGCTGCAACTGGAGTTCTGCTTTATAGCACACACTGTCATTTCATAGCTGTTTTTAATGAGTAAGATCATTTTATTCATCCCGTGGACAGCTCAACAAGTAAACCTCTATTACTAATGAGTGCTAAGTCCTTTAATTAGTCTTCCTTCCTGTTTACCTTAGTGTGACATCCACATCTGAGAACCACAAAATTATTGAAAACAAGTGGAAATCAGTAGAAAGGGCTCAACCAGAAATCAAGCCATCCTTTTTATCATGATGGATAGGCAGGAGTGTGGGTCATTGCTACAAATAGTATCACTTAGCCGCCTGTGCTTTGGCCAGGGCCAGGGCATTTGACCTGTCTTGGCCATACTTTCTATCATCTTGTGAGTCATAATTAATTCATGTGATGGATGGCACTTTGCGGATGTCAAGCAAAGTCACAGCCCTGGCCTTCAGGGAGACTCCACCTCTATATCAACCATCCTGAAGATAAACAGCAAAATAAATGCTGCTAGGGTAGGTAGCCTTGGTCTGGTTAGGACTCTGATAAGTCTTCTTTCACAGAAAAATGTACAAAGAGCCCAGACTTTGATTCATTTGCTGGTATGCCACTCCACTACTAGCTCACTCAGTTTTCATTGAAAAAATCATTGAAGCATGGAACGGTTTAGTTTGGAAGGGATTTCTTAAAGGCCATTTGGTCCAACCCCCCTACCAAGATCAGAGACATCTTAAACTTGATCAGGTTGGTTAGAGCCCCATCCAACCTGTTTAATGTTTTCAGGGATGGGGCATTTGCCACCTCTCTGGGCAGACTGTGCTAGTGTCTCACCACCCTCATTTTAAAAGACTTCCTACATATATGTAGTCTGAATTGATCCTGTTTTAGTGTAAAACAATTACCCCTTTTCCTAGCTCAGCAAAACCCGCTAAAAGTGTTTGTCCCTCATGTAATGTGTAATTTGTAAGTAATTTTACAGTAATGTTGGGAATTCATCTTGAAGGCAAGATTTCTGAATTAGGCCATCAAGGTGCTCTGAACAGTCATGACTCTGCATTTCTGTCCTGTGGGTCTAAGAGAGAGCTTTTATTTTTGTAATTGTTTTTTCCTGTTTTTCTTCTGAGAAGATTCATGTCTGACCAATGTTGGCAAAAAGGCCAATTCTCCAAATATGGCAGGATTAAAGTGGTCTGAATCCTGCTGAATTCCATGTGCTCATGGGCTTCAAAATCAATTGTTCATAATGTACTTTATTAAGGTGAACACTTGAAGGGAGAGAGGGGAGGAGAGAGAGAGAGAGAAGACATCTGTTTCAGAGCAAAATGAAATCATAGCTGCAGGCAGGCATGGGAGAGATCAAGGGATGCTTTTAAAATATTAACAAAATTGCAAAACAATCCCTAGGGGTGCTGTAGGAATATTTGATTTGACGACAATGCAGTGGCAATTCATTCTTTGCCAAGAGCTGGGAGAGATCATTCATGTCCAGTAATCCCCCAGCAAGTGGCATCTTTCTTTCTTAAACACGCCTTCATTATTGTTCACATTGTTTGGTGATTTGCAGAGCTTCATGTAATAGCTCAGAATCTGAGATTAGAGTCAGGAGGGCAAGTTGGCAGCATTTCCTTTCTGGCTGATGTTGCCTTCACTCCCAGACAACCTGTTCTAAATGATATCTTCTCCATCAATGGGTTTTTAATGAAAGACCAGTTTCATTTAATTTGCTTTTTTTTTCTCTTAAATTAACAAAAAAAAAAAAAAAAAAGAGGAAGAAAGAAAATTAAATTGAATGCTGAGAAAAGTTACACTGCTCAATGATCTTGGGAGTAAGGGGAAGGAGCAGGGTTTTCCTTGAAATAAACAAACCCAAGTTCTCAATTATTGTTATATTTGCCCCTGCCAGCTCTGAGACTACCAACACACAGTTCTTTCAAGCTCTGGAATGCATTAAGGCAATGATAGACTGTGTTTAAGAACAGGATATCACACTTATTTCGGGGCTTGCATAATTATCTCATAATCATAAGAAGTTTTCTTTTACAAATGGATCTGAAAACTACTCTAAATGTGGAAGTACCTATTTCCTTACGGTTTGGCAAGAGGCAGTTTTGGCTCTGCTTATGCTAGAAAATGAAACAATACCAAGGGGTTATTGTTTATATTGTTGAATGGCAGCTAAACAGCAATTAATAGAGGTTTCTAGCAAGGTTTTGACATGGGCACACAATTTTTGAGCACAACCAAGGCACCAGCATAGCCCAGAAACCAGTCCCAAAATGCAGACTACATCACCCTGTTTTGGATCCTAGGAGGGTTTTTTATATCATTGAAGGCTTCTCCATGCCAGTTGACATCAGTTCCAGGGATTAGTCCCAGACAGTTATTTACTGTAATAAAATATTTCATTTACTAGCGTAGATATCTCATTTGTGTCTTGGATTTCAGTTGAACTGAGTTCCCAGATTAGATTGGTGAAAAATCTGGTTGGGGACCAATACATTACTAGCATTTCAGTTTAGCAATAAATGTAACCATCAAAGCCATTTACAGCTTTTGTTGCTGCTTGCTTTGCTTGAGGGTTTGGGGGGGGGGGGGGGGGGGGGGTCGGCGGGGGGGGTGTTAAGTTTATATACATTTGTTTTCCAACCTAAAAATTACTGAGACCATTTCTTATGTCTTAGTGAAATGGTTTAGTTTCAGCCTTATCCTATATAAAACCATGGGCCAACTGTAAATCTGCCATAGTTCTTAGACCAGTTTATAATAAACACAGAACAGAAAAAGGGTGGGAAGTGTCAGCTAAGGAAGGGACAGAGAGAGCCATATTAATAATATTGACACAATTAATGCACTGCTTAAGCATTTTCTCTGGAGTATTTCGCTTTCTGCAATCCCATGGGAGAAAGTGTTGGGCTCAAGGTAGGGGTCTCAGCCACTGTCTCTACCCCTTTGCCACTGAATTTACTCTTTTTTCACAATTCTGGAGTCAGATACGTGATCTACACCTTCCCTCCTCCTTCCCCCATGGAACAGCTGCCCTCTCTGACACAGATAAGCTAATTTGAGCTGAAAAGCATGAAGTAAGAAAGCCACAGGCATGTTTGCCTTGGGCCAGGATCTTGACGGTGTCTGTCTGTGATCCTATCGCCCCTTCCCTGTACATTCATGCCGAGGCCTCATGTTGAGAGCAGCTCTGCACAGCAGCATAAAATCAGGAGCTTAAAATATGCTCAAGCCCAGCTGCTCTCCTGCCCTTGTCACAGCAGAGATAGTGGAATGGAAGGTGGAAGGAGACTCGTGCTTCCATCCTCGTGCCAACCCAGTTTATGCAACGTTAATAAATAGGTATGTAATGCTGGGCTTTACACTAATGAGGCTCCAGGTTAGGCACATTTATTTATTGCTGCTGCTCTTATAAGACCATTAACCTCTAGAAGAAAGGATGTGGAAAACCAGTCAGGAAGGGAAATACTCCATGTCACCACAGGTACAGCCATATCACCTCTTGTCACACCCCTGGGCTGTGTTTTTGGCATCAGTCATATCATGTGCTCAGAGCTGCAGCTACCTGCTCCTCAGCAGGCCACAATGACCATTTGGTGCAACTTCTTGGTCTTGATTTACCACCTGAGAAAGTGCCAAAGAAGGCACTGACTGATAAAAGAGTTGGCTACTGAGCACAGTCCCTAAATCACAAGCTCCTTCTAAGAATGGTGCCCTTCCACTGTCCCTTCTGCATATGGCTTTGGCATGTTCCTTCCCAGCTCTGCTTCAGAGGCAACTATTTAAGAAACAGTCCTCTCCAAATCCAGGCCATGGGACCTCTGCTTGTTTCCATTAAGCATATAATTATGCAGAGAACATTTTTTGACTCCCTGGCTCTGGTCCAAGCCAACACACAGGCAATAAGCAATGCCAGGGTAGGAGTTAAAACACATGTGAATAAGAATTCCACTTGCAGCTCCTTGCTTTGATGCTGTACTCATTCCTCCTTACACACATCCTTCACCAAATTACAATTTGTAGCCTAACAGAAGCTTGTTTTAGCTGAGAAAATTCAGCTATGGGCTTCTCCTCCACATTCCAGGAGTAGCTGAGGTGTGAGGGAGGCAAAAACCACTTAAGATCCTCCAGTCTGACAAAAATCTTCATACCCTCTGTCCAGATGATGCAACCTCTGGGTATGCAGAGCAGACTGGAATTGTATTGCCATCTTGAACAGGAGAGCAGGATGACACAGATGTGAGACCTGCCTTTACCCTAAGCGCAGAATTACTGTCTTTTATAAATCCTTTCTTAGGCTGTAGCTTTGGCCAGCAGCAGATTCTGGCTGCCCTACACCCAATGCCACCATGTAGCAGTGGGAACCAGATTGGATCCCTGGATCCCTGGTCTGCAAAAAGAAAACCACACTTTTGATTTATTTTAATTTCTGGAAGCATTTCATGCCAAATGAAACTCACACAGATGCTAGTATTATCTCAAGGAAGGAGACGTGCATGGGTAAAAATAACCAGCCAGGGTGAGATAGGGAAGAGGTCTTTGCTTTAATTTTTTTGTCTGTGCAAACATTCCTCTGCCTTGGAGAACTGTGAGGTGTACAAGCCTAGCGGTACCAAGGACCACTCCAAAGCGGTTACAGGAAAAGAAGCTAAAATTCAATTTCTCATTACAGGGAAAAGGGGAAAAACATATTTGAGAGAGGAAGGTCATAGAGATGGGAGTAAAAAAATTCTCTTAATTAGATTTATCCCCTGACTAGAGCCCAATCAACTGACCTTCACATTTGGCTTTTGTTAAGATTGTCATCCCCATCATCTTCCAGTGGAAGGTGTCCCTGCCCATGGCAGGGGGCCTGGAACTAGATAATCTTAAGGTCATTTCCAGCCCAAATCATTCTATGAGTCTATGACATCTAAGTGTGACATTATCCTTTCACTGAAGAAGTAGTTGAATGTCCTTCAGTTTATGTCACAGCACCACGCCCTCAGCGCATTTGAGACAGAGCAGCTGAAGATACTGAGCCCACCCTCAGGTGGGGGAAAAAGCCAAGGAGCATGGATCATCCTCTATATTTCTCTAAGAGCAAGCCAGATTTTAAAAAGAATCACATATTTCACCTCTTTTCACTTCTAATTACTGTTTGCAGGGTGCAACTCCCAGCAGCAAGACCTTGTGTCCATGCCAGCATAGAGGGGCAAGGGTCACATTTACAAAGTCAGAAGCACCAAAAAAGCTGCCACGGGTGTCAGCTGGACTGAAATATTTCCATCTGTACTAATGGCCTCTGAGTGAGCCCCAAAGAGCCTGGTGTGTGTTCCCCACCTTTAGTTTCTTTGTGAGTGTTTGCCTCCAGCCTGCTGTGCCTATCAAGGATGGAGAGAGGCATTTTCTCTTTCATTTCCATTCCCATTAATACAGTTGTATTTTGTAAGGTGTTTGTTTACATGAGCCTTCTTGGTTCTCTCCTCTCAGGGGAGCCATTAATTTATCTGCTTTGCTTTTCATCAACAAGAGTTGACAGAGGGAGTTATGGGTTAACTGCTCTGTTTAGAGCAAGTGGCAGGTGCTGGTATCACTCAAACTAAATGAAAATATAAATATCTCTTTACCTACCCAAGAAATCAGCTTAAAAACCTCAGTGTTTAGGTTCAACCTGTTTGTAAGCCTAATGACCCAACTCGGCACTAAACGTGTTTATTGACAGCTCAAAGGCTGGACTGCTCCAGACCCCTGCTACATATAATTATGGAAAGAAAATTTTTAAAATGCTGTAATCCTAAAAGGCACTATGCTTATTATGTCAGAAAGGAGCCTAATTTTGGAGAAAAACCTGCTCCATCAAACCCGGCCCCCTCAAGGGTCCATGGGGGCAAATAAGTGGCTCCCAAGGTCACAGGTTGCATCTGAGAAAATTGCCAATGTGCTCTCTTACATGTTTCTTCATAGTTTCATTTTGGCTCACCCTGAGAAGGAGATTTTCAAAAGACTCCAATTTCTTAATTTCATTCCTTTTTGTCCTCAGCACTGACACTTTCTGGAGCCTGAAATATGATGCGGTGCAGCCCATACCATAAAAATGAACATTAAAAGGTTTTGTACAGAGAGCTGAGCTTATAAAGCCCCATTTTACTCCTCAAGTGAAATGAATGGAAAATACTTGTAAGTAAAGTAAGTAAATTTAAAGGACTTTGGATCAGATGCACCGTTCACAAAAGCCATGGTGGTGTAAAACTCAATGCCAGTCAGGAGATGACACAACAGATTCACTCCTCATTGGTCAGAAATATAGGGATAAAACTAGTGATTTGTGGAATACCTTAAGATATAGCTTATACACAGCATGATTTCCAAAGGAAAAAGCTAAAAAGTAGTAAGAAAGGTCTGGGTTGTTTTTAACATTCATTTTTCCCACATGGGATACCAACAATTGCTACTGAAATAAAAGGAAATGAAAAAAAAGGGGAAAAAAAGGAAAGAATAACAAGGAAGTGAAGGGAGGAAAATATGTTGGCTGCATTTAACTGGTTTGTTTACATCAGTTTTCAACTCTTCTTAAGAGTAGTATGATAAAGATAATGGAAGAGAGAATAAAGTCTCAACAGAAATTCCAATTAAGGGCAGAGAAACTTTGCTCTGCAAGCAAGGAGGAGGAATAGATGAGCTGTGCACACAGAAACCCCTGAAACCCCTTGGGGTTTCAGCATGGCAAGGCAGCTTCCATGAAGCAGCAGCAGCTCTCTTGTCAAGGAATGGAGCAATACTATCTCTCAGAGTCACAAAATCTACATCTGCCCGTAGATGATAAGGGCTAATGCTGGAAAAGATATTCTAGAATGGTTATTAGAACCCTCCAGTTCTATTGCTTGAAAACTGGTTAGAAATAAGATTTTTAGGTCAGGCAAGTTATTGCATGCATGACCCAAAGTGGAAACAGCTCCATCTGCCAACTTAGATGACAGAAAAGAGTATTTCAATATGTTTTCCTTCCCACCCCAGTGTATTTCCTCTTGCCTGAGTCTTGCATCTAATTGTGAAATGCCCCTATAAAACCAGATTGATATTAATCTCGCTCAAATAAAGTTGGAGTAGGCTACAAAAATACAAAGGTAAGGATTTGGGAGATAAGGGCTCTTGTTCTTTTAATTTCCAGACAATTTCCCTGATCTGCTTATGGTGTGGTTTTATGAACAGCTGCATCAGTATCCCCAGGGAGGCAGGAAGCAGCAGGGTGGCTGAGCCCTAGCAGGAGGGAGCATCTCAAGTAGGTTTTGTCATCAGAAACATTGAAATAGGGAACCATTCCTCTACTGAGGTTGACATTTTCAAACCCAGGAGCCTGCGCTTTGGTGAAAACAAACTTATGTTTAAAGGATTCTTGGCAATTGGATTTCCTGCAGATTTCTGCATCCAACAGATGCAAGCATTGATCCAGCTTCACTTGGGCAATGATATGTACAATAAGACATTTGGCTTCAGGAGTGTATGACTGAGGATGTTGCTGTCTCCTCTGTCTCCATCTGTACTGCTTCCTTTACAGACATAATTGCTAATAAATTAACATTTGTATACTGCCTTGGAAATCTTGAGCTTAAATATAGGTTTTTATTAGCTCATATCCTGGCAAAATATTTCTTTCATACAAATTACTTTTTGTAATTGAATTATCCCTTGCGATTTTTAAAACTTACGAAGTGGTTAGACCCCTGCTATTTATCATTCTTCTCTGCAAGAGTTTGCCAAGGTAGGAAGGAAATTGGTAGAAAATTTATTGCAAAAAAGTAGATAAGCATTTTACTTTAGGGTTCTTTTATGTCCATGATTCCAACAAGCCTAATAATCTTTGCAAATCATTAGCATGTTATAGCCCAGAATCCATCCTGAAACTGTGTGATCTCACCTCATAAGTTTCTTGTTAGACTCCTACACTGTCTTGGACATCTTCTTAATAGTGATATGTCTCATAAATTATTTATTGAAATGACATGCTTAAAAGCATCAAAAAAGACCTTTTACTTGGCTGTGAAACAGCTGGAGAATGGTTATATCTGTTTCTCATAAAACGGGCCCAAAAGGTCAAATGCCTTGTCCAGGATCACACAATAAATTAGTGGTACAGCAGGGCGCAAGAGAAACTGGTGCTATTTCCCAGAGTCTTGCTCTTACTTCTCAGCAGTAGACATAAACATCTCTTCACATCAGCAACTGTTGCATGGCCCAAAATAAAGATGGTTTACTTGCTACTGAAACCCATGTCTCCATCTCTTAAATTCGCTTATTTTTTTGACCTTGGTGGAGCTGGTTGACCTTTGTGATTTGGGTGGGCTTTGTTTTTTTTTCATCATTTCCCAGAAGATAGGCTTTCCAGAGATAGACAGTCACCTATGACTTCACATGAAACACTTAGGATTCAGAGACAGCCACTGAATAAGGCTCCATGTGTTTTCCCAAGTCTGATCTGATAGGTCTCAGCCAAATGAGGGAGGCTGTTAGTGAGTTTTGCTTTATTGTCTTTTACTTCCTAAGGCATATAAAAGATTGTGTTTGTTGCATCTATTTGAAACAAATAGTAATAATTAACATTTATATAGTACTTTCTGCTTTTTAAGCACTGCTCAAACACTAATTACTCTTGGTTTAGTGTAAACTAATGTAATCTCACTCTGTTTTGCAATCTACTTGCATGTTTTGTTGACTGAGAGCTAGTTCAATTACTTCTAATCTTTGGTCTAGCTAGTCGTTAAAGGTATGACTAACAAGAGCCATTTACATCTTCAATTGTTTTCTCCCCTCCCCAGCTCCTTTATTTGCTTTTTCTTCCCACAATGTCTTTTTGCTGAATATTCTTTAAGATGGATTCCTTAGCATGGCAGCAAAGCTTTTCTTCAGCAAAAGAGTGGGCCTTTCAACTCATTCTGTTAAATGTTATCAAAACTTGTTCTTATAAGAAAGATTTAATAAGTCATTCTGGTTTGCCACAGAAAGTCAAATATAAGATATTTTCCTATGGCAAACCAGAAGATTTATCACTTAGTCTCTAAACTAGTGATCTTAATACCAACAATGCAGAATTCATTTTACAGTTTGGACTTGGATAAACCACTTAATCTCTTACCTAGCATTTTATCAACTGAACGATGATTGAATTTCATTATTACTGGCACAGAATCCAAGAACTCCAGTAAACAGGCTTCTGATGTGCAAACAGGAGCTGGGGTTTGTGTAGTCTGTGCCACTAACTTCCGGCATTATTTAGTCAGGTCACCTCCTTTCTGTCGGTCTATTCTACCTGTAACATGAGAGAGATGAAAATGGACTTCCTCGAAGGCTAAATCAGTAAGAAATCTGAGTTTTTGCAATTTTTTTTTAATAAAGAAAAGTAGAAATAAACCCTACTGTTACCCTGTTAGCTTTGGGCAAGTAGAAGAGCAGAATTTTGCAAGAATAGAATAAATGTAATGTTTAATCTTTCTACCTGAACTACAGTATCAGTTATCATTACCTTATTAAGATCCCTCCTTAATGCACCTTTCAGTCAAGTGTCATTTGTACATCTGGAAGAGTGTATTGATGTCTGTTTTGGAAGATCATTGAATCATGAATCATGAAGGATTTGGGTTGTGAAGGTGAGCAGGGACGGTTTTTGCTAAACCAGGTTGCTCAAAGCCCAACCTGGCCTTGAACACTGCCAGGGATGGGGCAGCCACAGCTTCTCTGGGCAACCTGTGCCTGTGTATCCCCACCCTCACAGGGAAGAATTCCTTCCTTCTAGCTAATCTAATGCTACACTCTGTCCGTCTGAGGTCATGCCTCCTTGTCCTATCGCTCCATGCCCTTGCAAATTACCCTCTCTAGCTCTCTTGTAGCCCCTTCAGGCATTGGAAGGTGCTGTAAGGTCTCCCTAGAGCCTTTTCTCCATATCCCTGTACATGCAGTGCTAAGATGCAACCCAGCAATCAGGTGTAAGTCCTCTTGCATGTGCTTAACATCTCTTCCTAGAGGTGATACCCCTCCTTGTTATTCCAATGAAGGGACCCTTTGTTTCAGAAAAAAAAAAAAACCCCAAACACTTCCTATTTCTAATTTACTGTTTTTACCTCCTTCTTCTTTTCTCCCATAGACATTTTACTTCAGAAAAATACACTTCTTACTGCATAAGCTTATTGTGCTGTTGAAAGTGAAGCTCTGGACACAGTAGGGGTTACACTGATTAATCAATCCCTAGCATCTTTCAATGCACTCTGATTATCTCACAGAGAAGTCCTAAAATGAATCAATTCATGAGCCCTTGCAGTATTTTTTTACAGATAATTCATATTTTAATAAACTTAGTTTGAAGTTCAACCCTTTAGGGAATTTTATCAGAACAAGAAAACAGGTTGGTTTCTCCCCCTGCTAAAGGAAGGCAAGGAGAGATTACCCAGTACCACAGCATCTGTGACAAGAGCAGGGACATTTTTACATGTGATACTGTAGTAAGACAAGGACAGGTTGGCCTTGTGACTAATTCTGCAGGAGTTTCCTGGGATACTTACATGAATTCAAGTAACTGGATAAGATAGTTGCCCTTGCCTGTAGAAGAGGGATGGTAATACTTTTTCCCTACTCTGTTTGTCCTGCCTGATTAGGTGAGAGCTTCCCCCTGCTGCAGGAAGTTTTTCATCTTATTGTTCTGCAGTGTCTATAGAATTAGTCTTAATAAATAGGCAGATACAAAATAAATCTGTCCCTAGCAATACTTCTAAGTATTAATTAGCATAATTCTAAGTATATTCCTCCAAATTCGGTTGACCCTATGGCATTCCCTGCTATTCAATGGCAGTGCTGAAAGGCAGTGCTATCCAAAACTACTATTGTTTTCACAGTCAAGCCAATGACAAAAAGGAGAAAAAATTCATATATTGGAAGTTTTATACTACAGGTCTCCTTCAGTTCCAGCTGTCACCTTGTGAGCTGCTCAAACCCCAGGCTGCATCTGAAAGGTGTAGAACAGAGGATGCTCTGAACTCAGTTTCAAACAGGAGGTGCGCATCAACGTGATACCTTTACTGAGGAGTATAGATACAGGGTGGTGGCTGCAGGCAGAAAAGGCAGACATGCTTTCTTTCCTAAAAGAGTCTCAGGCTCCATTCAGCTCTTTTCAGAAATAATGTGTGTAATAGCAAAAAGATACATCTGAGAGTGGGTATGAGTTCAAGGCCTCTTTTCTTATGGAAAAGGCTGATGGCTCATCAATACTCCCATGAAAAAGACCATAAACAGTGACTTCAAATGAAAAAAGTACTTTATACCACACGCAGTCACATTGAGGCACTGCACACAGGGTGTGGTGAAGGCCAAAAGTATTTGGAGTCAAATGGGGTTAGGCAAACTCTCAGAGGACAGATTCATGAGGGACTGTCACACCCAGTGGTCCTGCAGAGAAATTTGCTGAAGTGGATAGAGGGGAAAGACCAGCCTTGATTCCTAAATCACCATTCTCAACCACTGTCCCCTTTTTCTCTTCCAAATTGACTGCATCCAATCCATGCAGGGGTAATAAAGATGGATAGTTTCCTTGTTCAATTTATTGACAGGGAAGTAGGGATACAGAGCTAGTGCATCTAAGCATGGGAAGTCACTTACCTAATTGTGGAATAAAGAGGTTGAATGGCCCAAGGTGTGCATGGGAATTGTCTTGGGATTGTTGCTACATTTTCATTTGAGTTACAATTTAATTACAAAGGCTTCCTGTAGGCCACAACAGCACACTAAGAATTAGACACAAAGCTTACCCAGGAGGTGGGTATAAGGCTTAACACCCTGAGTGAGTCCTGTACCAGGCTTTTCTTACTGTCTAAGAGATGAGACATTGGCACTGGGTGTCCAGGGGAATTGTAGGTGCCCCATCCCTGGAAGTGTTCCCAGACAGGTTGGAAAGGGTTTTGAGTAACCTGGTCTAGTGAAAGATGTCCCTGTCCATGGCAGGGAATTAGAAGCAGGTGATCTTTAAGGTCCCTTCCAAAACAAGGACATCTTACTTGTTGTCCTGGAATCCATTCTACAATTCTATGATTAGAAATTATCTTGTTTGTTTGGTTGGTTGGTTTTTTTAAATAAATAAATAAAAAACCAAACCCCAGGCTATGTTTTACTTTCTGGAAGAAAAAAGAAAAATTCTCCCAAACAGATTGAGAAAAGCTATGCCAAGGGCTTTCACCTAGGAGGTTTGAGACACATTCAAAACTTTGTCCTGACTCAGATGAAGGACATAAATTTTAACCTCCCTCATCCCAAGTAACAGCCCAAATTAGCAAAATGTGGGTGATGGAGAAAGAATGGGAATACTTTCAGTGAATACCAGCATTTTATGTCACCAGTTCTTTGTCACTCTTGAGATTTGCTGATAAATGTGCTGGTTTCACATGGGATTTGGATGTGTAGCACATCATACACCCAAACCTTGAGTCTGACAAAGACAGTTAGGAAAAATTTGTAGGCTGATCATAAAAGAATGTACATGGTCAAGCTGTATCTTTCAGCATTTATTATTTAAATGCCATTATGCACTCTCTATTAAATTGAGGTTCTGAAGAAAACCTACTTCATCCAAAAATGGCTAATAGACTCATGATGAGAATTTCAGTATAAAACTAAGATTTTTTCCAAAGTAATTTCCATTTTGGAGTAAGCCAGAGTAGGGTTCTGATGGCTGTAACTGCAGACTGCTTATACTTGACAAAAATGATCCAAAAGAATTTTTAACTTCAAGCCCTAAAATCTTCCACTAACACAAGTTAAATGTTCCAGCCCATGACAGAAGAAGATTTAGAGAGTTGCAAACCAGAAATAATTGAGATAATTGTGTTCCAGCCTCCTCCATGTTTTCCCACCACTACTGTTTCAAGATTTCCTGGGCCCCCAGCTTAATGCAGCTTTAGATTTATTCATGAAAAGATCACAAACCACATCTTTTGGACAAGGCATTACCAACTGTCTAGCTAGTCTCTTACCAGTAGAAGAAAGTCTTAGTCGTCCAGACCAGAAAAGGGAGGTTTTGTTACTTTTTTTGAGTACTGGATTGAAGCCAAGCAGTATTAATTCAACTCTTCATTCTCCTCCTCTCTTGTGCCTGCTTCTTTCCTAAGTCTTTGCCAAAAATGTGAGAGGATGTTATACCTATAGCTTAATTTATTTCCTATGAAGATCTCATGGGATTTGAACCTCTGTTATAAATCTGAAGCTTAAGGTTTAATAAAAAACACAGGAATCCTTTATGTTATGGAAGAATCTCCCAGAAACAAGAAATCTCCCATTTCCCATGGTAAATGGCATCACACTGTTTAAGCCACAGTAGTGTATTTGCTAAGATCAGATCATTGCTGACTCTGACCTCCAGGCAATACAACTTTGATTTGAATAACCCCTGAGTACATGCTGAAGTATTTACTGAATGCATCAGAAAGAACATTCACCACTACATTTATGTCCGCTTTGTGCTTTAGATGAGGTAGAATGGGAGGCAATATCTTAGACAATTTTTGACAAATAAAAATGACCAAATAAGATTTCTCAGGTTCAGTATTTTGTATAAAGAAGGCCAGGTTTTTCAAGGTCAGGTTGGATGGGGCTCTAAACAACCTGAACTAGTGCATAGCATCCCTGCCTGTGGCAGTGAGGTTGGAACTCGATGATCTTTAAAGTTCCCTCCAGCCCAAGCCTTTCCATGAGCCTATGAAATCACAATAAGGAGACTTGAACAAGGCATTTGCATCCTCACAAAAGTGGTGGGACTGTCACAGTGAACTGTCTTCTTTCAAATATGATGTAAAATACCAGGTGATGACTTAATTCAGTGTAGGATATTATTAATCACAGACATGAAATCATTTAATCATCTGAACTCACAACTTCTTTGATTGCAGCTTAGGGTCCTGAGTTGGAGCTAATTTTCCAAGTAACATTGCTGGTTTGCCCCATGTATCTGTTGGCATCTTTGAGAAGATTTATATACAAGGTGAAAATCTGTCTCCCTTTTGACTCTGAGTGGGGTTTTCATCACTCATCATGGGATTTCATAGGTCAGATACAGCTGCAATTGTCCATGGTCCGCAGTCCTTCTGACTGAAGGACACTGTCGAACATGAAAGAGCATCTTGTTAATAATACCTGAGGTTCATGCTACTGTTCTCTGACAAAGATTTCAGGCATGCATTGGCCACAGTTTTTTAAATTAATTATTCTACTATGCTTATGTGACTTGGTTCTCAAAAAAATCAAGGGCTCAGTATCAGACTCAGCCTTGGAGATGAAGTTGCTGCCCTCAGTTGTGTTCTTCTTGTACCACCTTAAGCAATTTGCTTTGACTTACCGTGGCTCATCTCTTCCTCTATAAAATGGAAGAAAAAATACTTGCTCACTACTTACCAGCTTTAGATCTTAGTTAATGATTCGATTTGTGGAGCCCAAAGGAGGGAATATAAAATTAGGCTTGCTGCTCAGCATCCTATGGCTGTGCTCATTCTACAAGGGGCAGCAGCAATAAAAAATAGGGGAAAATATTGCCCTAAGCAGTGAAATGAGATTGAGTTCAAGAAGACAAAAAGCAGGCCCTGCCAAGTGAAATAATGCCATTTTTGCATAGGCAGTTTTTCAGAGGAAAACAAATGAGAAGTGAAAAGTAGTCCTTTTGCTTCCTTCAGCACAAAGGTGGAGGTGGAATCAACCCACCAGAGCTCATGCCCACGTTTTCTTGCAGACAAGATATTTCACTATTCCAGCTTTCTCATCATCCTTGCCATAACTATATGGGAAGTACATAAAGCTATCTTTACTGTTTAAACCCTCACATTTTGACAGAAAATTGGATGATATGACATGCTGCCTCCCAGAACAGGCGCTGTCTATCACATTGCTGCTAATCTCTGTGATTAGTGACCTGCAATGTAAGTCAGCTATCAAAGACCACCTGTCCTTTTTGCTATAAGCACCTCCCAGCATATCACTTTGTGGTGTCACACTCCCTTGTCTGGTTTTTTGATTGATGCAAGTTTCTCTTTTGAGCAGTGACTCAGAAAATAAATCATACCCCTTGCCATTCATTGAGTGCGATTCTGCCGCACAAAGCCAGTGTGGTTAATCAAAGCTCCAAAGAGCAGCAAAAGCCAACAGAACTGAGAATGGGGAGGAGAGATATAAAGGATAAAACATCATAAAAAGGATTGTTTGGGAGCCAGCCAAAGCAAAATAAAAAGTGCTGCAAATAAGCATTATGTTTGCTGCACTACTGCACCAGAACCAGAACACTGATTTTTTTGCTCCACTCCCAGACATGTGTGCAGGGATGTGAGAAGAGTCCCACACTCCTGAAAAATATAACTATATCAAGAAATCTGATTTTATAGGCTTTTACTTCTAAGTAACCCTTTCTAGGGTCAGTGGGATTTTTCTGAGTAGAGTAAGTAAAGACAGAAGGATGCTTCTGTTGTGAGCTCTACTCCAGACCAGTTTGTGATTCAGCTGGCCTTGAACCCCCATACAGAGAAGGCTGCCAAAAATAAGAATGGCTATTGCAACTAATTGGCCTTAAAGTAAAATTTTAAAAAAGGAAAAAAAGGTGAAATTTTATATGTTATGCAGACAGCAGTATGATGAAAGAAACAAACAGAACTAGAAACACTGCATTATAGGACAAGAAAGCCCTTTCCAAATATAAATGATTCAGAGCAGTAGGGTTTTGTGCTTTTATAGAGGGAAAATGAACATGGAAATGGAAAGGTCCATATTAGAAAGCCTGTTTTTTTACATACAGTCCAGCAAGTTTATGGAAGCTTTTAAAATTATGAGGAGCAATCATGAGCTAAAGACGGAAAGAAACTGGTGGTTGAGTATGTAATTGAGACGAGTGTGATTCTTTGTGTTTGTCATGTGCCAGAGAAGTCAGGAAAAATGTGAGGTGCTGATGGCACTTATGAAATTGTAGCAGAAGTAAAATCTAGACACAAGGAGTAGCAGAAAAAAAATAATAATCTACCACAGAAAAGCTATGAGGCAAACTCTCTGAAAACAGAACTCTGTTGAAAGTAAGGTATCTAAACCATCTGGGAATTGGGCCATAAAACTGAGATGACAAGAACTGCATGTCCATGGAGAAGTGCTGGAAACGTACTTAAGTCAGATAAATGCAACAGTTTAGTCTTTAAAAATAGCTTTAAAAAATCCTTCATTATGTTTTATGGAGGTAACCTTTCTATTTGGAAAGTCAACCCAAATTGTGAGGGAGAGAGAAATAAAAAGTTGAGAAGAGTTAAATTTATAAAGACATGAATGAGTTGGGAATAGAAACACTGTTGCAGAGGAATGTGCATATGGATGGTGCAAATTTACAGGGCTATTTTTGATGAACTGTAGGAGAATTTTCAGTTTTTCAGCACCTTTCCTTACAAAAAGAAAACCCTTCATCTGGTGGGAATTCAGTCAATTTCCTCATGTTTTTTTTGTCATTTCCTAAGCTGCAAGGTTACTAATGGTAATTACAGACCCTGTTTGTACCTTGTGGCTCTAGCAGTGCAAAAAGCTTTCCTCAGCGCATGTTACTCTCCTGCTAGAGGGTTTTTAAATGACCAGCCCTAGGTAGGAATTGCTACAATACTTGGGAGCAGACAGAAACCACCTTTTCTCATTTCTTTCTTAGAGAGTAACCACTTCTCACTCACATTCTGCTATCTTCATCCTCCATAACAATAAACCACAATTTCAGTGTTCATTATAGTGGCTCACAATACTGGGCTTTTGTGAAGCAGCCTGTTTTAAGGTGTTATATTCAAAAGTATAACAAACCTGCTCCTTCTAAGGTTTTCAAACAGAGATGCTGTAAAGGAGAAAAACTGATTCAATAACAAGCGTAAAAAAAAATAAATTTTTCAAGCAAAAAAAATCCTTTTTTTAAAAAAAGGGGAGATGACAGTGCACTGAAAGGCAATCAGATGCTCTATTTCTTTTATTTCTTTCCAGTGCGAAAGCACCAATATGTTTGATTCAATGCAAAAAAAAAAAAAAAAAAAAAATCTCCCAATATTTGGTAGATCTCTTGCATGCTGCTGTTGTTCTATAGCACAAGGCAATCTCCCTCACTATTGCTTCTACATTCAGGCCTTAGTTTTGTACCCTTACTCTGAAGTACAGTTAACATGTCAGTTTTGGCCAGTGAGTAATCCCATTTGCATTCACTGTACTGCATTTGCCTGAATGAATTTAAGTCAGTGAGTTTGGTGGGTTGAAAAACATATTTGAAGTCAAAGTGGTGCTCAAGTCTCTGTGGATGACTTAGATAAAGCTTGCTAAAGACAATCCTCCATCCCCCTCTTCCTCCCTAAGTGTTCAGTAGTTTCTATGCATTTTTCTGACAAACAGAATGTATGAACTTGGTCTGCCACCGTCTCTGGAATAGACTGGAGACAATGGATTTTTTTTTTTTTTTTTTTTTTTTTTTTTTTTTGTTATAGTAGTGCCTTAATTCCCGGGAAGCCATACAAGATGTTGGAATTGGAGTGTGTCATTGCAAAGTTGGTTTTGGAGTCTTTTTTTGGGCTAAAACCCTTTAGCAGTTTTAGCAGAATCAGAATTGCAGAAATAGGAGTGTGTCATGGTTTAACGCCACGAGAGGCCCAAGAGTGTAACCCTGCTTCTTTGCCCAGCTACCAGTTTACCTCACGGCCTTCCATCATTCTTGCTTCCTCCTGCAGTCTCTCTTCGACTCCGGTATTTTTTTAGTTGTGCTTCTGCCAGACAGCATTTCAAGCAAGAAATTAATAATAAAATGTTGTCTTCAGGCTTCAGTATTACTATTACGATTTGTAGGTTATCAGAACCTCTGATAGGAGTCTCCCATCCTTCACACATCCTTTATTTAAAACTTCTTGGTTTTAAAACCCAGAAATGCTACCTTACACCACATCCCTTTAAGCTGACCTACAAAGCTCACAGCACACCCATCCTCATCTACTGCACCATAGCTATGTGAGGGCAGATGTAGGTTATATATTAGGAAGAATTCTTCCCTGTGAGGGGGGTGAGGCACTGGCACAGGTTGCCCTGAGAAGCTGTGGATGCCCCATCCCTGGCAGTGTTCGAGGCCAGGCTGGATATGGCTTTCAGCAACCTGGTCTAGTGGAAGTTGTCCCTGTCCATGGCAGGGAGCTGGAATTAGATGATCTTCAATGTTCCTTTCAACCCAAACCATTCTAGGATTCTATGATTCTCTGAAATTCAGGACACAGCATCTGAAGCAAGTCTAGGATCTGAGTCATGGACGAGTAAGATTTGATTAGTACATTCAGGGTTTAGGTTTTCAAGAAAGAAATGCCAACAGAATGTGATTCAGTTCTTGCCGTATATTTCCATATGTATTTGCTGTGAAAAAGACCAAGAACTGATAGGTTCTTTCTAACCTTTAGCTTTCTGTTTTTAAATGCTGATGGTAAACAACAATATCCTGGGGTGGCATTTAGAGAATCAACTTCTTCTGTTCTTTAGCAGTCAGGAGGATTCAGTTTCTGAGAAGCTCAATGCATAATTACAGATTTTCTGTGTTTGGTTTGTGTATTTTATAATCATTTTTCCTCATAAACAAGTTTGGATATTAAAAAACATATTTTTCCATTGTGATGCAAGTCACTGCCTTATTTTTTCTGTTTTCTGTCATGTTTAATAAACTTGAAGTAAAAATACCATTTATTAGTTATTTTGACAAAAATACTTTTAATACAGTTTATTTCTGATATCTGTTTTCTCTGAGTGCAGATATGTACACTTGTATTGCAGCGTTTATATACATTGGTTTTTCCACAGAAATAAATCCCAGGCCATGTTGTTACATGAAGCAGAACACTATCATTTATGTACACTTTCTCAGCTTTGCTTAAGTTCTAATATATTTCCAGCCAAGTAAAGATGAGCCCTCTGAAAAGGAAGACATTTTTATGCAATTTCCATCCACATGTCACTCTTTCAGTCCTTCCTTTCTCCCTCTCCCTTCCGACTTGCCTTCTTACACCATCTCAATCTTTTGTTCATACATGCTAACCTCATGATCTGTGGAAACATTTTTTAAAACCACAGGACAGCATTTTTCCAAAGCCCTCCAGTTGCCCAAATAGAGACATTTCAGCATTACCTGATTTCCCAGAGATTAGGTGACTGATGAATACATGCCTCCTTGAGGTGTCTGAATCACTTCCTGCAGAAAGAAGACACATAATATCACAATCAGTTTCAAATTCCCAAGTGTATGCCTAGTTCAGACAGATGCAGGTTGCTGCATATATGTATCCTGTTAGCAGTGGCAATTATTAAATGAGTCACACATAATTGAGACTTTCTTTTTATTGGTAATTGTTCTAAGAGGTTTTTTCTGGAATCCATTAAGTAACATCCCTTTTCTTCAGTGTAAGAATGTATGAAGAAGGCAAATTAGCCGTCGAGTGCTCAAAGGCATGACGTTTTTTAATTCTCTCTTTCAGGTTATTCCAATCTGACCGCATACAGACGTCATTATTTTAATGTTGAATACTCAGACAAGGGTGCCATGGATGTAAAGGAAAGGAAGCCGTATCGATCTCTGACTCGGCGCCGCGACACTGAGCGCCGCTACACCAGCTCTTCAGCCGAGAGTGAGGACAGCAAGGCACCCCAGAAGTCCTACAGCTCCAGCGAGACCCTGAAGGCTTATGATCAAGACTCCAGGCTGACCTACAGCAATCGGGTCAAAGACATGGTGCACCAGGAGGCTGA
The DNA here is from genome assembly GCA_039654755.1 of Calcarius lapponicus. Classification (NCBI taxonomy): domain Eukaryota; kingdom Metazoa; phylum Chordata; class Aves; order Passeriformes; family Fringillidae; genus Calcarius; species Calcarius lapponicus. The sequence continues at coordinate 59,877,533 of CM077462.1, read as the reverse complement.
TGAATTCTGCCGAGCAGGTGGGTACTTTTCAGCAGATGCAGCTGTAAGCATCATGAGGCAATCAGCTGAGAGCCAGAGTTGAGTGGGAGGCTACCTTTGAAAGACTCTGAGGCCAAAAGCATGATGTAAGAGACAGATTTAGAGAGAGCAGCAGAGATCACCTTCATTGTATTGCACAAGACACTGTGTGCAGCCCAGTGGCATGCCCATATCCCATGTTCATTAGCACATACTGAGACACATTTTCTATGTCTGAGTCTTTCTGTCTGCCGCAGCACTTTGCTACTTCCCACCATGAGACTAGAACCCCCTGTGCACATGCTGTATGGTACTGACGTGACATGGAATGTTCCTGCCTGCTCAGGAGACCTTTCACTGTGTCACATGTCGGCTCTGTCATGAAGGAAGTCAACGAGGATGCTGAGGCAGGAGGCAACAAGTGGACAGTGTCACTGTCCACACTGTCTATCTGGTCTACAGCAAAAACCAAGAACCCTGGAAGAAAGGAGACAACTGAGGTCCAGATGGGATGACCCCCCTTGGCATTATACACTGCCTGCAGGCTTTAGGTTTGCCTTGGGGACATGCTTCAATGTTAAAGGAGTAAGGAACCTCTTTAGGACTTAGAGGAGCACATTTAGTGAATCTGAGTCCCGGTAACTTTGAAGATGTGGAATTTCAACAGTCACCTCAGACTCCACAATTCTAACAGAGATTCCAGATACCCTGAAGTCAGTGCAGTTACAATTTTCACTGCTGTTATTGCCTGTATGAGGTAGAGTTCTGTCCCCTACTATAAAACTCATCTTCATTTTTCTGTAGAGATGTAGTTCAGATTCCAACCAGAACTTCACATAAGTAGTTTTTAGAAGTCCATCAAGAAAAGCATAAAATGGTAAAGTGAGTCGAATAGAGTAGGCAGCATTCCAGAAAATGGACATAAACTAGCTGACCCAGAGTACTCTGAGCACATCCTCTGCAATTTAGAGAAGCTGATTCCCCTAAAGGAATGCATATAATTACACTCATTAAACTGGGGGGCTGCTTGATTTCTTCTCAAAAATCATGCACATATGGTTTTAGTGCAAAACTCATCTTCAAAACACATGCAAGGAAAATGATTTGCTGAAGTATCTTCATGCATATGGCTTTGGTGGTTGTGTTTCAGAGTAGCTGCAATAGGCAATAATCAACAAAAGGGCCAATAGTTGATGTAAGTAACACTGTGACATTGTGAAAGCTGTTTCCCTCTTAGCTACTCTGAAGTACTTCATCCCCTCTAAGGAATGTATGACATTATAAAGAAAAGGAAACTTTTTAGGTCATTGCATTTGCTTACTTCATACAATATATTCACCATGCAGGATAGATGTGAATTAGTCCAGGTCAGCGGTTTTCAACTTGGAGGTCCATGAGGCCATGAAGATCTGTGGACTTCTCCTAAGAAGTTCACAAAAGATTACTTTCCTTGAAAATCCAGTCTGTTGGCAGGGAGTGTAATTTTTCTATACCCAAGCTTCTGCTTCCCTAGGAAAACTTTGAAGGTACTGAGAAATAGTAAAAATGACTGGTCAAAGTAGCTGAAATTCATTGAATAGTTAAGATTAACCATGTCAGAGCACAAGTTCTGTTTCTGATATAACTCTCACAAATGGCTACATTTAAAGCTTTCTCCCAGTTTATCCTGAGGGTCCCAAAACTGGCCTGAGGAGTGTTAACAATTATCCCAGACTTTCTGTGCCACATTTTTCACTGGCAGTAAGCCATGAATGGACCTCTGTTTGTGATGCTGCTTGGCTTGAGGCCAACTGAAACGAAGCCTTATTAGCCTTTTTGACATCAACAAGGCAAAGTGAATTTCTCTCCTGCATTGGTTTGGAAGGCAGAGGAGGGAAACATTTCAAATTGACCAAATAAATTCAGTAAATAAACAAGTCAGCATTTAAATGGTTTTAGCTAGAGTGAGTGTCAGCAAATGTGCAAGTCAGCACAGGAGAAAATAGACCAGATCTGAATTAAAAAGTCTTGGATATTTATTATCCTCCTTTTATTGACTTGAGTTCTTCCAGCTTAAAAGGCAACAGTGAGCATAGAATATGAAAATCAATGCATCTGCTGCTGTTTATTGCAAATAAATTTGATTTTGAGTTAATTGTAGGAGTCATTTTTCATAATTTATGATCTGCTGTTGCTGGAGAACATCAGTCATGCTGCACATTGATGTGCCTGATGATGCTGAGTGTGGCTTCTTTCAGGCGAAGGTGGAACATGACATCAGTGACTCTAACACGCAAGGAAAACCAAAAGATATTTTTCTGTACTCCACAAGGGATGGTCTAGAAAACCATGGCCTTAAACAGAAGTTGAAACTAGAAGAGAAGAGCAAGGTCTCTGGGGAGATACAGCTTCCTAGCATTTATAGCTTAGGTCAGTTTTATTTGCTTCCTTATACCATGAGAATGTAGAGGACAATCTCTCAAACCACTTTGTAATTATGTTAAATGGATTACTTTGCCACAAGCTTGCATTGTGCTTCCCAAGTAAGGGTCAGACAGAGGTGTGAGCCCCAAGCAACCTTTTCTGTCCACTCTGTCTGAAAGCTTTAATCTTCTTTGGTCAATTAAAAAGGTGTGAAGTTCATGAATCCTTTATGCAGTTGGAGTGTTGTCAGCAGCAGATCCGTAACCAGCTGAACCTGAATTTTCTCCTGCCATCAAACATCTCCTTCTCTGAGCTATACATGAAAATATTATCCAGTCCCACTATTCACCTTGCATTCAGATATCTCCTCTCTGTTCACTGTGAACTATAAAGTCAACTGAAAAATATGAAATGAAAAAATGTAATAAAATAGCATCTACATTTCGCCACCTGTCATCTGATGCATGTGTGCTCTAATATGAGAGACCTTCCCCAATCATCAGGGCTCAAGGACAAGCTAGGGTGTTTCCACAAGTATGAAACCATACTCTGGAAAAGTAGAAAACTGACTATTTCTGTTGGATACACATTTTCTACCATATGATATTTGACATCAACAAATAGAAATGTGAGAAAAAACACACAATTGTGGGGTCTTGAGGAAGGAGAACATGGTAATTCAGCTTTGGATACAACCTTGATATCCAGACTTCATGAACAGATTTCAATAATGAGTAGTTATGAACTTTAGTGTTCAAAGGAAGGTTGGTGTCTGAAATTTCCTGGAGATTGTGCATTCAGATTTATCTTGTTGAAGTATGCCTGAGCTGCAAACTGCTCAGTTCTTTAATCCATCCAAAGCATAGCATAACAGAAGCAGGGGTGCATTGAGCTGTATAAATGCACTGTGCAGCTAAAGGCACTCATGGGTGGCCAAAATCTTTTCAAGATATTCAGGGCTGAAAAATAAATGCATGCATTAATAAATAAATGTGGATTAAATTTGCTCTCCTCAGCCTCTTTGTGGAACTTTCCAAACAAAGTGTGGTAATGTTTGAAGGCTTATTCACATCAATTCAGTCTGATTTTGAAGCTCTGCAGGTAACTAGACATGGAGTCAAGAGTCACTTTTCAGGTCATATTTTTAGTCAGCTAAACAATTGCATCTATTTGTGGCCAAATAACCTCTGCTGTGACTCTATCAGAATGAATAGCTAAATGTGAGTCAAGGTGTGAGTGGTCAGCGCGGGGAAAGTGAAATCGCTAAAGGAAATTTAAATCCCCAGTATGTAATTTCAGGGATTTCAATGAGCAGAACTCACTCAAATGGCCTATTGTAGGGAAGTTTTCAGGTGTATGGTGGGACTTTTGATCATTGCACGCCTCATTTTCCTTTTCTCACAGGAAGATTACTTTTTGCCTCTCCTAAAGTATTGCACCATTTCTACATCGGTTTTTGCTTTCAAACTTGATGATTTCATTGAACATGCCCTGAGTTTTTGTCAGGTTCCAAAAGCAGGAATCCAGCCACCTTTGAGTCCTGGCATGTTTGAAAAGAGATTGTTGTGAGGTGGGGACTGGTGTCTTCTCTCAAGTAACAAGAAATAGAACAACAGGAAATGGCTTCAAGTGACACTAGGGGAGGTTGAGATTGGATATTATGAAAAATTTCTTTAGTGGAAGAGTGGTCAAGGATTGGAACAGGCTGCCTACAGAAGCAGAGGAATCACTGTCTCTGGAACTGTTATAAAAAAAAGTGCAGATGAGGTGCTTAGAGACATTGGACTTGGACGTGCTGAGTAATGGTTGGACTCGACAATCTTAAAACCTTAATGATTCTATGATTCTGTGGTCTCTTGGTCTCATACTGAGCAAGACCACAGAGGAAGGGTATCTTTGGTATGATGTTGCTGTGTGTTACTGTGATGGTGCTGTGCCCCACATGAAGGTAGAGGATGAACACTTTTGCTCTTGACTTATGCTACATGGTACCGTGCCCTATTAAAGAATAACCTGGTTGATGTGTTTTTCTCACAGGAGCCAACTTCTCTTTGCGAGAACTGGGACTTGAAGATGTGACACCCACACACGGGGCTTTGTACCGGACCGACATCGGGCTGCCTCACTGTGGCTACTCCATCAGCGCCGGCTCGGATGCCGACACAGAGGCAGATGTGGTCATGTCACCCGAGCACCCAGTGAGGCTCTGGGGACGCAACACCAAGTCCGGGCGCAGCTCCTGCTTGTCAAGCCGGGCCAACTCCAACCTCACCCTCACTGACACAGAGCATGAGAATACTGAAACAGGTAAGTGGTGACAATGCATGCAAGTGTCAGCCTCGAGCTCTATAAGGAATGTCTCTTCCTACTACTCCACCTTAATCTTCCTTGGGTTTAGTGATGGGGTTTTTTATCAGACTACATGAAAACACTCTTCTAACAGCCCCAGTCATGGCCTTTTTACTGTCCTACAGAGTCTTTGTTAATGAACTGCTGGAAGAGCTCCTACTTATTTATCACTGTGACAGAGATCATTAAATAGCTGTAATACTCTCCCTGCTTTTTGCAGCAGCCTTTCAGAGGGAAGGCATTTAAATCTCCCCTCCTCTGGCCAATGCTACTCTTATCTTTGCTCAGATTTTCTGGGCAGATAATTTTCTTCTTTTCCTTGCTGGTTCCTTGACAGGGGCCGCTTCATTTATGTAAATTGGCTGACTGCTCTGTGAAGGAAAACGATGGCAAAATATTTTTAGAAGCCTTTTTCTTTGTGCGAAATAAAAGCTGAAGGTCACAGATTTTTTTATCTCTGTAACTTTGTGTCCCCAGCTGTGGGGGTTCCTGCATGCCTTTTGTAGGTCTGTGAACCTTTTGGTCAGCAGTTCTGCCAAGCAGTGTAGGAGAAGGAGAGGGGACTTTGATTCAATTGCAGCTTGACCCAGGAGTTCATCCAGTCCTATATGCCTTTGCACCTTTAATTCAATTATAGCACAGCCTGCCTCTTGATATAGCTGCTGCGTACAAGTCATCGGGCACTTGTGCTAGGCACAGAAAGCTCATGTGAAATGACTGTATCACTTGTTCTTTTCATGCTTTCTGCCACAGTATTATAGTGACAAATGATGATAAGTTTTCCTCTGGAATCCATGACAGTGAGACATACACCACCCACATGATTTTATGTTTAACTCCAACAGAATTACAGTTGAAGCTTATTAAGTTTCTACTCGGAGATAATGATATATTAGGCAGAGTTCAAAGATAAATGGCCTTCTGTTCAAAGGATGTATGGAAGAATCTTTTTAAATTATCTTTACCATACTTATTTAAAGATTCCATTGTTTTCCTTCTGATCCTTGTGTTTTGATGAAAAATCAGAGGGATGATCAGGGTCAATTAAAGGTTTGCACACTCAAAGAAATTGCTAGAAAACAGCCAAAAGCAAGCACCTTGTGCTTCCATCCTATTCTCCTCTATCCAGGCTCTCTTTTGTGCTTTCCATGTGATGTGTGAGCAGCTGTGATCCTATCCCATACATTTTTTCTTTCCATACCTACTAAGAAAATTTTAGGGTTTTTTTTCCTCTTTGGTCTTAACAGAGAAGAATTTCATTATCTGTGGGAGTCTTTTTCCCTGCTATCTCTACACCTGCAAATGCAACTTTGTACCTACAGATCACTTTCAAATTAAATTGTATTAGAAACAGCACATTAGCAACTTCACATGCCTTGAAAGGCTTTACTGAAAGTAATCACGGAGGGTGAAGGACTCATGTCAGGTTGGAGACAACCTTCAATTCCTCTTTCCTTAAGTTTAATGGCACACTAACCAGTTGTTGGACCATCACTTCATAGCAACTAGAAAAAGGGAAATGAGAGGTGGAGAACATAGAATGCTGTATAAATGAAGGAGTTTCCTTGGAGCCTAGTCATTTGCAGTCTTAGATGTTGGGTGTTTTGAATGAGAAAGGCTGTATCATACTGAAACCACAGGTCTGTGTAGCACAAATAAAACATAGATTGCTGTGGTGTCCAGTATGTAATAGTATTGTCCATATTGACAAAAAAAGAAGTGGTGGAACTTGAAGGAAAATATTAAGATCCAAACTGTGCTGGTGATGAGCTTCATCTTATGCTTAGACTTTCCTAAGATGTCATAGACATCAGACCATGTTCAGGTCAGAAAAACTGGTCCAGAACTGAGAAAAAGTTCATTTTAATATAGGGACTGTGGTTGAATTGGTGGTATAAACATATCCAAACAAATGTTGCAAGGTAGAAAGAAAAGAAGGTTAGGGAGAAGTCTTTTAAGTTGGCAGAATTTGAGCATTTTCTTTTGTAATTGCTTGATACAGATAAAGGTGTGAGATACCTTTGTGCACAAACTCCTCACAGCTTGAGACCTACTGTAGGAGCAAATGAAGCCTGAGATACTCTCAGAAGCTTTTTCTGCTGAACGTAAATGCTTTTCCTCCCTCCTCACTCCACATAAGTAGTGTTTCTCTGGGCTGCTAGTATCACACATTCTATTTCGAGAAATCCCAGATTTATAGAAGAAACATTTTCAAGAAATTTTGCTAATGGCAATGTAAAATAACATAATGCTATGACTCAGTTTACAGGATGCCTTTATGAGCCAATATTAATTGTTGACAGTATTGATAGAAGTTATAGCCTTTAGCGGAAGTCGATATGGACTTTATGAACCTGCCATCAATAGAAGAGTTTATGGGGCTCATTAAACCAACTTCTCCAATGAAGGTCAAAGTCAGCAGTTTTTACGCTGTTCATTATTTATCTAAAATAAATAATCAGAATTTACTTCTGATGTTTGAAAGTCCAAAGTTGTCAAACCACGATTCTGCCAAAACATTTATTGTGTTCCTAGAAAAGGAGAGGAATCACTCCCTTGAAAAGTAAGTTTGTTTTTATTTCAGGAGTGGTGATGCCTTAAAGGAACAGAAATGCTGCTCAGAAAGGACAGTCACAGTCCATCCCTGTCCTTAAGGAAGTCTATGAAGTATTCTGGTTTCATGGCATATGAAACCAGAATACTTCATAGACCATAGACTCCTTCATAGTCCATAGATGACTTGAACAGGGAGCTGGCATGGAAATCCATCCATAGCTTTATCTAAACTGTTATGAGGTTTTCACAAAAACCCAGAGTGGTTTGGGTTGGAAGGAACCTTAAAAAACATCTAGTTCCAAGCCTCTGCCTTGCGTAGGGACACCTTCATTAGGTTGAATGCTTCTAGAAGGCCAAATGCTTTTACTAAGTTAAGCGTTTGTTTTCACTAAAGAGTTGAGTTATAACTCTGGCATTGCCCTAAGCTCACATCCTGCCCACTCAAACAGCCACGATGGCTTCCCCTCCAGTGGACAGTGCATTTCATTTGACCTGGATAGTCACTTTGCACAGTGAGGGGAGAGAGGCACAGCTCAAGTTGCTGCATCTTGCCTGGGGACAGTGCCATCATTCTGTATTGCTGATGTAGCAGGCACTTTATATGGCTCAAGCGGTTTTCTGCAGTATGATCATGATCTGAACTGGAACTGTGAACTCCCATTAACAGTTCAGAACCAAGCACAGGGGGAGTCTGGTTCCTGGAAGTGTAGGAGATTTTCGGAGAACTTCTTTCCTATAGTAGATTGCACTATTTCTCAGCAAGACTGATTCAAGCAAAAGAAGTTCCTGAAGTGGTCATTTGGAGTGAAGCCTGGAGTTTCCTGGCGGTACCTTAGCTAACCCCGAACAGGATTTGTACTGAGCCAGCAATTGTTTACCATAGAGCGAGCACATTGAAGAAAAACGAGGTAATAGTCTTCCAGAAATTGGCTTATTTTTCAGCAATTTAGTCACATACAAAAAAAAAAAAAAAAAAAAAAACAACAAAAACCCAACAAACCCAAAAAACTTCTAATCATAAGAACATCATTATAAAAATACAGTACCACAGGATAATTTAAACTGAAAGGCATTGCTGAATGTCTCTGGTCCTTCTCCTGCTTAAAGCAGGGCTAAGTTGGAGGTCAGGTTGTGTCACTCAGGGCTTTTCTCAGTTGCACTTTGAGTATCTATCAGAATGGAGAGGCCACAGGCTCTATATCCTGGTTCTGCAGGTGACCATGTTTGTTGTGAACAACTCTTTTTGTAAGAGCTGGTATGGATTTCTATTGCAACTCGTGTCCTTTGCTCCCACTGAGCACCTCCAAGAACAGTCTGACTCCATCTTCTAAACATCACCCATTGCAAAAACAGTTGAAAGACAGCATCTGGAGTCTCCTCTCCTCATAAACAGTTGGAAGGCAATTTGGCACTTTTGGAGGAGATCAGAGGAGTCTGAGGAACTCCAGTGCTTAAAGCTTTTAAGTGTAAACTAGACAAAGATCTGCTGAGAAAGGTCTAGACTAGATGCTGCCTTGGTCAGAGTGGCTTTCTGTGTGGGTCTCTAAAGCATCCCTCTTTCTCCAGTTCCAATTCTTGCAACACTTCTGTGCCTTATTCCTCTGGTGCTATGCAGGACTATTCAGGCTGGGCTTTTGTACTGTCTAGGGACTCCTAACATATGTGGACATAGACGGTGTTTGTGTGCAAGCATCCAGGAACCAGGCTGTGTCTATTTCCTTTGGTCTGTAATGGAGATCTTAACCCAGATCCCCCCAAAGTGTTACGAATCATGCTGGTAATCACTGGACATATTTGAACTTGAGAGATGGGCAGAAAATGCATAGATATTCCAGTATAAAATCCCCACCCACAAAAAAAAACCCAAAAAACAAAGCAAAATAAAAAAAACACCAAGAAAAAAAAAAAAAAAAAAAAAAGCAAAACAAAAAGCTCCACCACCAACAACAAAACCAAACCACTTTTTCCTCCACCTTCAGTGTGATAGTGAACTTACTGGTTTACTCAGTACAATCATTACAGGGTGTAATGTAAGATTGTACATACACCTGGGTCAACAGCATTTTTAAAATTGGTCTTTGTGAAAGTGGAGTTGCAGCCCTTTAAAAACAAACGAACAAACAGTACATCTTAACTTCCAGCTATTCCAAAGAAACCATTCCAAACTATTCCAAACTAAGGATTTACTTTAGTTGTAATCTCGGCTCAGGGTTCATATTTGCCAAGGCAAGTAGTTGGTTAAATATGAGAAGGAACAAGAGACAGAGGAAGCAGTTTTTTTCATTAGCAGGACAAGTCAGCCATGATTAATGCTGTGAGGAGTGGCATGATGTTTCTCTCTGTCATCATCTCTTCCTTGGAAAAATGGGGGCAGTATCAAATGGCCAGAAGGATCTCACAGACAGGATGATTAGCATCAGATGGCTCAAGACAGTTCAGCTGAGTTGAAGATGCTCAACTGTAATCTATCATGTAAAGAAATTCTTGCAACAGAAGTGTAGCTGAAGTGTGACTTCACCACACTGAAAGATTAGTAGATATGAACTAAAATTTCAGATCTAACCGCGCAGGAAGCCAAAATTCAAGCTGCAGGACCTTTTCTGTCAAGTTGCCCTGTGTAACTTCTTTCCATCTTCACAATTCAAAGCCATGTGGGAAACATCATCCTGCAAAAACTTCTTCATCCCTTCTATGATTGCAAAAGGGTTTACTACTGGACTCCAGTCATCCATTGAATGATGAATTGGATATAGGTTTGATCACCCCAACACTTCCACCACACATTTGTTGATCATCTCTGTTTAGGATGTACTGTTTCATCTTAGGGTTCATTTATCTTTAGCTTCACCTCTGAAAGCACCAGTCAGTGCCAAAAATGATATGGTGACTATAGTAATGCAGACACTTACTGGTGAAAAGGTTTAAAAGCAGCATTTTGGACCTACATCCTACAAAGAAGAATAATTTCCCCTTCTGTCCCATCCCTGGAATTGTTCATGGCCAGCCTGGGTGTGGCTGTGAGCAACCTGGTCTAGTAGAAGGTGTCTCTGCCTTCCCAGGGCAACCCAGGGGTTGGAGCTAGGTGGCCTTTAAGGTTCTGTCCGACCCAAACCATTCTGTAATTTTTTTTCCTTTAATCAGTGCTGTTCTGGATTGTATTTAAATGAATGCATTTAAAACTGTCAAGCAACAACCAGCTCAAACATCCAAACATGCTCTCCAAGCCATACCAACTTAACCAGAAAGGTAGTAGATATGTTACAGTTAATTTTTGCTTTCTCATCAAATAAATTGCCTTTCTGAGAAATTCTCATAGGCTGATGTAGAACTGAAGCATAGTGGCAATCAGGAACTTTAAAGCTCACATGATAGCTCTGCCTCCTCTACTATCCCAGACTCAACTCTTAGCCATGTTAATTGGCATAATACCTGAAGAGCATTCCTTGCAGTAACAACCACATTCTCTGCTTCCACTGCCTTAAGCCATTAGTGCTGCTAGAAAGAGTGCTTAAGAAACTGCATAGGGTTTTAGGACTCAGCAGAACTGAATGCTTATAGAACATATTATAAACACAGGGGTACGTTAAAGCAGGAAATAATTAAAGACAAGTATTTCAAACAAGGAAAACCAAAGAAATGTTACAATACTATTTCTCTGGGATAGTTAATAAATATTACTGATGCCTTCATTTATTCAGTGGTGACTGATACAGAACTCACCAAAGCTTTTGAAGGCTGCTGTTGCCATCAGCAGTGTTACACCACGTCCTAAGAACATGGTGATGACAGTCTGTTTTTCTGAAAACAGCATGCCTGAATGGTATAGATCCCAAACTTTTGGTTAAATACACCACAATATGCTGTTTGCTGCTAGTTTTCTGATAGCCATTTTGGCCTCTTATTAAATCAGAAAGCTGTTCCAATGATCAAGCCACATTTCATCAGCTTTTAAAAAATATTTTCTTCTCAGAGTCTTTTTACAACAGCTAAGAGAGCTTTAGACAAACAGTAATTATTTCTGTGTGTTTTCCTTGTTCTCTTTGGTTGTTGAGAGCTCTTCTCTTAATGTTGTCTGTATTTGCTACTGGGTGCCTTGCAAGGTAGCTTCTTAATAGCTCTGACTCTGCAGAAGAAGAATTTTTACTCAGTTTTTGTTGCATTCACCTTCCTGTTCCCCAGTCATGTTGACCCAAATCACTGGCCCAAAGTACAGTTCAATATATCAGTGCAATTAGCAGTGCCAGATTTACTGTGTAATCTCTGCATTACAAATTATTTGTTAATACCCCAGTTGATAATCCACGGTGACTTTTCTTTTTATTACTATGTTTTGCTGAGTAATTTCCTTTCAGGCTTCATCCATTCCATTGTTAATATTGTTACCGTGGTTGCAGCAACATCATCTCTTTATTTTCTCCTCTGAATTAAACAGTGCATTATAAAGTACTTCCAGTAAATGAGAGTGTGCTTCAAACATGCTTTTTCTGCAAACCATGAAGGCAAAAATGTGATACTCATATTCTGGAGAATTCAAAAAGGAAGTTTTTTTAAAAAACAAAACATTTTTCAAAATAAATAGTAATTTAAAAAGGATGTACTATGAACTATATTAAGTTTTCCTTATGACTTTTTAGTAAGGGAAAACAATAATGAATTAGAACTACCCAGGCAAGATCAGACATCTGCTGGCTGTCATCTTTCACTTGTCTCACATCAGTTGTAACCTTAATATTAACAACATGTTTCAGCCCAAAATAAAAAATTAGCCAGAACCCTTATACTAAATATCCATCATCAATTGCAGAAGTCAGTAAAGAACTACATAAAGTAGTAGCACATCCAGAAGGGAATTTTCACTGGTACCTTTCCTTATTTCAGCTTCTCAAAACTCTCACACTGCCCCTTTCCAGGTAGAATTTGCAAAAACCCCCCATTTTAACTGTGTGTGGATATTGTTGGGATATGGCAATTTATTGAAGCCACCTTACAGAGATATTCAGAGATTTGGTGATCGCTTAAAATGTGAAGGTCAGGGGAAGAAATGTGCTTTCAGGCTCTCCAACCATAAAGATACTAATATTCCTATGAAGAATGTTAGTCCTAAAAAGGAGACTTTTAACTGTATGACCATCAAATGCTACATTTTCCACTGAAAAATGGCTCCCTTGAAGGCTGTTACATCTTCTTTACTTGTGATCCAGCTTTCTAATCACTGACATTCTTGATGATAGATTCCTCATATTTTCTATCCTCTTATCTTTTTTGTCCTTTTTAGATGTTAGTCCTGAGATACTTCTTGAAAGTGAATAGGTGAGTCACCACCTCACTCCTTCACAAGAGTCTCAGAGAAAGTTTTACCTGGATGGAGCAGTGAATTCATGGGGTTTAGGACCACAGAACCTTATCTCCTTCCACATTCAACCAACTCCCTGCCCACTGGGAGTAAAACAGGCTTTCAAAATGAGGATGTCACTGCCTCTCAGACAGGATTCAACCAACTTGAGATCCGATTGTCCCTTTGGTAGCACCACATAGGGAACCAGCAGCATCTTTGCTCCCCATTTAAGAGGCAAAGGCACATGAGATTATTCTGAATTTAGTATTTCAAGGGCAGCATTAGTGGTCAGTATCTTGATTCCATTTCACAGTGAAGGAATTCCCACTGATTTCTAGGGCTAATTTATCTCATTGCTGGCCTCTTTTTCCCTAGAGGAAAACAAGTCTTTCCTTTTATTTTTTTCTTTTTGTTAATTTTATTCCTGTATGGTATGTCCCGTAGAGAATGTACTTTCTGCATTACTGTAATCTGCATCTGAAAGGATGCTGACACTTAAGTCCTTCCCAATGTTATTCTTCTGTAATGAACTGCAGTTCAGTATAGGTTAGTGTGTAGATTTCACATTGTTATTACTGTGGTGATGGTGAAACCATGAGGCAGGGAAAAAGACTAAAAGACACTCATTATTAGCCTGAATATTGATGAAGAAGGCATGTAGAAACAACATCAACAGGTAAGAATTTACTGTTTTTTGTAGTTATGTCATTAATTTTTGTCCTTTCTTTTGCCACTTTAAACTGCCTTGTCATGATGATTTTTTAAAGGAAGATAATTGCATTTATTAATATTGCAGGCAAGCTGTCAAGTATTTTGGAAGCAAATCTATGCATTTTTACACTGTTTCTGAGTGCCATAAATAATTTCTTGTGGTGTGATACACCCCAAGGGGAATAAACCTATGTTCAGCAGCATGAAACCTTTTGGTAGTAGCTTTGCTTCCAGCCTGGTTTTGGGAAGCAGCACAGAGAAAAGCCAAGAATTAGAGGAGACAGTTAATGTCCCATCAGCAAGGATGTTGGTTGAGAACTCAAAATGGCTGGATATCTACCTCGTGTTGTCCAGAGACTCCTGCCTCCAGAGTTAGCCAGCTGGTTAAGCATGGAACAGGGAGCCAAAGCTTGTTTCCCAATTGCCTTCTCTCCATTTTTTTCCTTCATCCTGGATCTCTAGGGGTCACATAGAGCTGCAATGGGTAGGACATGTCCATTCACCATCCCAGCATTTCAAAGACATACATTATTCCCTGAAGAGTAGAAGAAATTGGGAAGAAAGCCTGGTGCACCTCACTTTCAATACCCACTATTCCCTCTACAAGTGTTTTTCCCAACTGGGCATTTCCAGATGCTCATGTCTGTATTTTTAAATTGCCATTTGGGCCACTGAATCTGCTTCTGAGTTCAGTACACAGTGTAAGCCCACATCTGGTTCAGTCTCCAACAGTGCCCCTTGAGGTATCTGGCTTTGTTTCTTTCAGTGAAGATGTGTCTCCATCTATAAGCAGAACAAAGTGAGAGGAAAGAGCATGTTATTTTTGGTTTACCCATGCCCAGAGGTGTACACTGAGCTCCAAATAAAGGAAAGCATAGCTTCTGCCATGAGAATTTTTTCATTAAAATCTCATTGTTTTATTTCTCAGAGGATTTTGATTAACTTTTAGCAACTTTATTCAATCAAGGGCAGTGATTGAAAATGCATTACTGCCCTAATTTTGCAAAGTTTTCAGTTTTTCTGTGGACTGCCCCTAAAAACTTTAATTATATGCTCTAGGGCAGGTTGTTGTTTAGTCTTCTCCACGACAGCAAAGATCTTATTGAATCATGTATATAAAAAGAGAACAATAATTCACAGCTTTTTACACAGGCAGATAGTGACAGGACAAGGGGAATGGTTTAAAACTAACAGACAAGAGATATGGATTAAATGATACAAAGAAATTCTTTACTGTGGGAATGCTGAGGCACTGCTCACAGGTTGCCCATGGAAATTCTGGATAACCCATCCCGGGAAGTGTTCAAGGCAATGTTAGATGGGGTCCTAAAGCACTTGGCCCAGTAGGAAGTGTCCCTGACCATGGCAAGGGGCTGGAACTCCATAATCTGTAAGGTCCCTTCTAACTGAAATAATTTTGTGATTTTATGATTACGTCTGAGGCACCAACTTGTTTAATAGGTTGCCACCCTGGGTACCCATCCCCATGCCCTTTCACGGGTTCTCCATCCCTATGGTCCTGATAGTGCAACTGCTCATAGAGCCCAGCTCTGACTTTTCCCCCAAAACCATGTGTTTTAAAGTCTTTCCTCAAGGGTGCCAGCCCACAGAGCTCCTGATTTCACAATTTCCTCTCAGTTTGCATGCCAGAGAGATCAGTTCAATGCCGGATAGAGCAGCAGAAATCCCACCCTACAGAAGATCCTCCTGATTTGCATCAAATAAGGGGCAGTGACTGAGGGTGGCATAACAGAACATCTGGGGGCTATTTAAACCAGTGTTGCCAGCAAGGAAGGAGCATTGCCAAATTCTCTTGGAAATGCACCCCTGCTCCAGCTCTCCAGCAAGAGTGGTCACTGCCTTTGTTCTTACCAATGCATTTTCTGTGCCAGACTTATTTTCTTCTCAGTCTCCAGCATGGTGAAGTACTTTTATTACCATTAGTTTGAGAGGAGGAGGTGAAATTATGACCATATTCCAGTTTCCATTTAAATGCAGTTTTGATGTGAATTTCAAATAAATGTAAGACAACAAAAAATACTAAAAAATCCAGTAATCATCTACTGAATAAGAGAAATCTGTTGTTCACTGTTTTCTCTTCATAAAAAATGTAAAAAAGTAGGAATCTGAATAAATGCATCCTAAACTATATAATTGCTGAAATAAATATGTATAGATATAAGATACTTTTTGATTTAGCATAAAGAAGCAGCAAATTATACCAATCAGTGAGAATCAGCCAGTTTTAAAAGAAAATAACTGAAAAGCACACATGCAAAACAAGATTAAACC
Source organism: Calcarius lapponicus (assembly GCA_039654755.1). Classification (NCBI taxonomy): domain Eukaryota; kingdom Metazoa; phylum Chordata; class Aves; order Passeriformes; family Fringillidae; genus Calcarius; species Calcarius lapponicus. The sequence goes on along the minus strand of CM077462.1, from coordinate 59,861,869 downwards.
TGATTATTTAAATCAAGATTCTCTGCTTCCTGGTTTAAACCATGATTATAATTTAAATGAGGCCACCCTGCCACAAATAGTTTAGAGACAATGATTTCTCCCACTTGTATAATAGGCAAGTTTTATAGCTGAGCAAGAGTCATATTGCTTGTATGGAACATTTATGTACTGAGCCTTTATCTCCAGCCACTTTCTTAGTTGGCTGCAGGTTTGGTTTTGGTGTTTGAAGAAGGCAAATGGTAGCCCTCATCTGAAGGAGTGGGAATCTGGTATCCCACAAAAAAATTCAAGATGCTTTTCCCTTGGGAGTTTTGCTTCTTTCTTAAAATGGAGCACTGCAACCTCAGAGTCAGGCTAGGATGCTGGCTTCCCAGTAACACAGGGACTGGAAAAGCAGCTGTAACCCCAGATTAGAGTATGAAGGGAAATGTCTCCCTCTCTCTGCTTTGGATAATTACATTCCACTTAACAAAATTCTCTTTGCTCCTGTAGTTGGAAGGGGTGTTTCTCCTTCATTTATTGCTCTGGCTTGCTGCTGTGCTCTACCAAGCAGCTGTTAATGTTCCACCCCAGAGGAGTCTGCAGTTCAGTGATGGGTGAAATGATTAAGGCTTGCAAAGCACTTGATGATTTGGAATGAAAGGTGTGACATAAACATACCCCATTAGTTTCATTAGTGTTCAACAAAGCAAACTTTACCTGTAGCTGGTTCCACTCCTCCTTGGCATTTAATACCAGGTGTTCACTCTGGAACATGTGCAATTTGCTGGATGCATTCTTAGCTGTCCTTAAAGAAGCCTTTTACCCAGACTGGTCATTTGACCTGTCATATATTAGGCAACAGCCATGAAATGAGTACTGTGTTTGCAGAAGTTTGAAGAAGTGGTAATCCTGCCCCAGTTCTCAAGAAAAGAAAGGTAGTAACTTTGGGTATTACAGATATTTACTTCTGGGGTCAGGAAAGTAGAAATTACAGGTATTTCCTGGTGTCAGGAAAGTAGAAATTCTGGCATGGGATCAGTCTACAAAGGAGAATAAGGAAAGGGCTTAGAGGAATGTTACCTGATGGAGCTGTAGAGTAGCATGTTAGAAGTTTGGTTGAAAAGATGGTTAGATTGGTAAAGGTTCACTTAAACATTTATGCAAATAGAAGAAAGATGTATGTATTTGTAAATTATGTGCCTAGCTAGACTTGCTGTGACACACAGCAGCAGGGGGAATGTGCTCTCCATTGTCTCTTGTCAGGTCACAGTGTCCCTCAACATCACCTGAATATTTTTGGCTGTTGACTGTCCATCAAGTGTCGTTCCCCCTGATGGGAGTCCTTGCCATTCCATCTGCACAGGACCCCTTTCACTGGTGTGCTGGCTGCTCCCAAATCAGGAAAAATTTGCCCTCTTTGGTCACTTTCCTTCTGTGACTGGAGCAAACAGAAAGCAGAGATCAACTCACAAAACCTCCATGGGTTCTAAGACTGAATGGGATATTTTCATAGCGCCCTTCAATGGGGTCATGTGTGTGAGCTGTTAGACCTTGTGATTTGTGTGAATTGAAGCAGAAAGCTGGAGAAACATCAGTGGACAGTCTTATCTCTTCAATGCAAAGGGATAAACTCTCTCACTATTTGATCAAAAATTATCAAAGTTTTTACAGGAAAAAAATAAAAGATATTGCCATGTTAATTGTTGGATAGAGAACTTCCGGGGCTAGAAGGGTAAATATTGAGGCCGTAAGTTCTGGAACTCAGTTCAATGCTTCTCAGCATTTTAGTGGATATCCAGAGGCAAACTTAAACAGAAGAGTTCAGACAGTTTCTCTCTGTAAGCTGTGTGACTAAGGAGGAGACCAGTTCCCAAAGGAATTCCCAGAAGGTAATAGTGCTTTTTCCTAGGGAGATATTTTACCATCTCACAATAGAAGATTTTTTTGAAGACCTTTAGATAGAACCACAGTCTGGACTCTGAAGCAAATGCAGCCCCCAATCATTTTTATCTCAGTCATTGGCACCAGTGTTTTGCATTGTCTACGTCAGATTATGGTTAATCCCACATAAGCACAAAAAGTAAAAGAAGATCAGGAAGGGTTCCCAAAGACACCGTAGACACGGAACATCTATTATTGCCCCTGAACAGTACTCCGATAGATTCATTTCCCCATAGACAGTGATGAACTTAGTCCTTAACCTTCCCTTAGTTCTTTTCTTCTGGAGTTTCTCACTGTAAGTAATGTTTTCCAAACCTTTAATGCTCTCATGAGCCATGCACTGTTTATCAATGTCCTCCCTGAATTGGATTTGGTTAATTCATTCTTGGCTTTGTCTAAAGTTCTTGCCAATATATTTGCATCCTTCAAGAGAAGAATACCCAGACCAAATTAGAGATGGGGAGAGGTCAATACCCCTTTTCCCCAGCAGGCACAGAGAGCAGATAGATTTTGCAAAGGAATCACTCGGATGCTTTCCTGGAGAAACTACTAAAAAATCTCTCCCAGAGCTGCTTCACAGATTGATGTCTTATCGATGGTGGCATGTGGGGGTTGAGAGGATAGGAAGGACAGATGGTCCATAAGGTTCCTTTGAGATACAGCCAGACTCAAAGAAGAAAAAGGAAGATTGGTGAATTTCTGGAAGAGCTTATTTCCTTCTTGGACTTGAACAGAGTGTTGAAATTCATCCAACAGACTCTGTAAAGCCTTTTGGATTCTAGGAAGACGACATAGATCTACAGCCTCATTATTGCCTATTGGGCTGTAAAACAAGGCTGTAAGGAATGAGGGAGACAATAGGGTTTGCTTCTTTCCTGTTTATACCAGCTCCTCTCCAATTGGAAATGTACTAATATGCCTTTTGTGAAATAATTTTTCATCATTATTTCCTTTGGCACAAGTCTCTGATCATTCTGATTCCACATAGAGAATTACTTTGAAATGAATAATTCCAAATAATTTTCCAAGAATAATTATATTAATACATTTTCAAGTCCAGATAAGCCTATGAATAGCATTCCAAACTAGGATTAAAAAAAAAAAAAATATCAGATTCTTTACTTGCATGTTTTTGGAAATATGCAGACATACTGTCCCTTGCAAAAATACTGTCTGAAAACTGGTTAGTTACTCTAGTTTCTAATATTTTAAAGTAAGAGTGTTATAAATTACAGGGAATTGAGAAGGGTACTAGCAGACAGTATATTGAAAATATCACTGTGCCAGGAAAGTTGGTATGAAAAGAGCAAAAATTAGGAGTTTTTAAGGATCTATGTACCCCTGCAGTTAGGGAGTTAGGAGGCAGGCAGTAACTCCCTTTATCATGATGTGCTGTAAAATCTCCAAGATGCCGCTCAAAACCATTGAAATCCCAGCCCACTTGGGCAAGAGAGAGAAGAACAGAAGAGCTGGTTTTGTCCATCTGTTGAAGACATGACCTTACCCCGGGGTCATTTTTCCTAAAACGATTGCATGAAAGGTTTCTGAGGTGAGTTGTTGCAGCGTCTGCTTTATGCAGCTTTGGGGGAAAAAAAATCTGTTGCATGACTCAGACTCACCCAGCTTCTTCTCAGCATTTACTATTTCTTCCACTCAAATTTTGCATTCAGCATCCTCACTCAAACAGCTCCATTTCCTCCCTCCCTTTCTTCACCTTTATTTCTTCCTGATGAGCAATTCAAACAGCAAACTGTTCCTCTCCTTCATTCCCATCAGTGACTCCATTCAAAGTCCTGCCTATGTTCTTATTTTCTTGGCAGAGCTATATTCAGTGAATGCATTTGTTTCTTTAGCTAAAGAACAAAAATATCTGCGAGCAAGCTCATTTCCCTCCCAAACTGCTTAGGAAACTAGTGCTGGGAAGGGGGGCAAAGTGCTTTGTCAAGTGTTAGAGGAACGAGAGACATCTTCTCCCTCCTGACATCTCTCTTTTATTATCATTTGGAAGACTCTGTTAGTCTCTCACTTCCTTGGGGACTAGAAACATCTTGAAAAGATCTTTCATGCAGGAAGATAACAAACTCACTGTAGAACTGCATCAGAAAAGGAAAAATTAGTTGCTAGTAATGATGTTTATCACAATTCTTCCTCCTTTCCCAGTGCTACAAAGGAAGCTGTCTCTCAAATAAAGGCCAAGTCTTGTCCTTTTTTTTTTTTTTTTTGGCAAACTACCCATTGTGAAAATTCAGTGCATGTAAGCTTGGCTGATGGAAGTTTTATACAAAAAGTGGGTGGAAGGAGATGACAGTGTGGGCTGATATGATTTATTTGAGATAGACCTGATCTGATAATACACAACATGAAAAAAGCCATATTGCTTCCGCTTAATAAAGTGGCGCGAGGGCTGTTCCTGTGGCTGAGCAACATCAGTAAAGCCTAGGCCAGATGTTGGGAAACTCACACTCCCACTGGACTGAACTCATCAGCCTAGTCTGCTTGGCTTTTCATCGCACTAGGACAGAAAAACACAGCCATGTGGCACTGTGGGTCATTGCTTTGAAGGAGACTTTGATTTCATCTGCTCTGCAGGGATGTTAAAAATCTCAGAGTGTTTTAATGGAAAGGGTGACCCAGGTTTTTGTGCTAAGGTGTCTTTCTCATCATCATTGTATAGTTAGCACTGAAACAACTGGCTACCATCCTCAATGCTACAGGCAAGCACATCATAGACTAATAACTCCCTGTTGCTAAAAGATAAAGAACGTAAACTTCATGACACTGCTGTAAAATGGCAATGTACAAGTCTGCAAATCGATGATGTGCAAGCCTGCAGAGTGTGTGTGTGCATGGGCAGCTGCAAGGCAAGGTGATTCCTTAGGATGTATTTCCATCTGTTTTAATTGTATCTGCTTGATGTTGCATTCCCTGCCATTGGCGAGACCCAGACTAGACCCCAGAACTCTGACACTCAGTCCCCTGAGTCTACCCAGAATGTTACTGAGATCTTCAGGGAATAGGAATTGATCTTCCACTACTGTCTCCAGCCCTCTGAACCACTCAAGAAATTATGGTATACACCTCTAGCATGGTCAGTCCGCTGAATTTATGGGACTAAAAAAGAAAATTTTCTCGCCTTAGGACATGGTATTATTTGTTAAATTCAGAAGGAAAGTATCTGTATATCAACTTTCTTTTTCACAAAGTTAAAAAGTACACCAAAGTGGACATTAATTGCTTAATGTCCAAGTAAGCAACAGTTCACCTAGTAATACTTCACTTAATGTCTCATTATATGATGATTAAAATATCAAGGTCAGTCAAGTTCAGGATGTTGAAGACTTTGTCAACATGATGAGAATGAAATGCAGTTTTCCTGGAGATGTGCTCAAAACCAAATAAAATTATTTAGGTATAGAATCATAAAATAGTTTGGATTGGAAGAGCCCGCTAAGGTCATTGAGTTCAATCATTAATGGAGCACTGGAAGTCCATCATTAAACCATGTCCCCAATGCCACATCTACGCATCTTTCAAATCATTCCTGGGATGGTAACTCAACCACTGACTGCCTTGGGCAGCCTGTTCCATGGCCTGACAACCCTGCTGGTCAAGAATCCTTTCCTAATATCCAGTCTAAACCCCCTGGTGCCACTTGAGGCCACTTCCTGTTGTCCTGTTTCTTACTACCTGGAAAAACAAACTGACTCCAACCTTGCTACAACCTCCTTTCAGGCAATTGAGAGAGCAATATGTGAAGCATAAACATATGAAAACAATCTAACCAGATGCAGAGAACAAATTTCTGGAGGATCACAATTCAGTCATCAGTATCTTCCTGGCTCAAATTTTTAATAAACATCTGTAAGAAGCTGTACAGAAGGAGCAGGTACACAACTGAGGTACCAGTTCAAAAAGGTCATCTTTTCTGTTTTTAACAGGCAGCTCCCTTTTTCAAGAGGAAAATGTTGCTGCTAGAAATGTATATAAATGTACGACTTTTTAATAAGGGCATGTAGCTCATTACCCTCTGCAAATTAACCATATCTAATCATATATTTCCTAAAAAATAAAATAGCACATTGCATCTGTTAGTCTTCATTCAAATACAAACCAAATATGCATGAGTACTGTAGTATAAACTGTTCCATCTGTTTCCATGAATATATAGTCATGCTGGTCACCCCTCCACAAACAACAGAAGGGTCTTTTGCTCTTGACATCTGTCTCCACTGAAGAACTGTGTTTCAGCTGGAAGCAGTTGAGCTGGAGTAAGAGTAATGCTACTGTAAAACACCTTGTATCCTGGTGCCCATGCTGACATGACCATCAGATATGCATGGCTTCAGGAATACGAGAGGAAAGTGTTTTGGGTTTTATCACTACCACAGAATTGATATTCACCCTAAATTCTTAAAGAAACAGTAAAAGAAATGTCTGTTCTTTCTGGGGATACAGAGGGAATTGTGGGAAGCTGTCGGATAACAGACTTACTTGAGAGGCATAATGGACAATGTCAGAATTTGGTCTGTAATGCTGCTCTGGGTTTCATCCCACATATACTTCCAAGCAGATCACTTCCAATTTATTGCATTACCATGTTGGAATCAGGACGTTTGGTGCCTGATCAAGAGCAGATTTACAAGCAAACCTGAATCTGCAGTGCAGGTCAGTGTTTTGACAAAGCAAGTCACTATTTTTAGAAAACATGTATTTGCCATTCAGTGTGTGGCAGTGGCCACCATTATCACTTTCTCTTGGTCTTTCCCTTTGGCCTGCACATCTCAGCCACTTGCACCCACATCAGTGCAGGAAGCTAACAGGCAATGGCTTGCCAAGATTCATTTCCCTACTAATGGATCACCAACCAGTCCAATATAGCCGATTCCTCTACTGGAAGAGGAAGTTACAGTCCAAGGGGAGACCATTGTATCTGTATTGGAGACCGTGCTGGTAAAACCTCAGCACTGAAAAAAGCCAACCTTTTTCCTCATACAGTTGCTCACTGCTGTGGTAGTTTCACCTGAATTCCCCTTCTTGCTCATCAGGCTTCAGGATCTGTCTCCTAGCCCAATAACTTGCTTTTTTGGTTTTGAGAAAATCAAAGATCTGCGTGGGGCTTTGGTCCTGGGCTAGACAGCTGTTTCACCCACTGCCCCTGAGCTTACTCTGGTGTCACCAGAGCCATTCAGCAAAATAACAGACACAAGTAGTTCCCAGATCAGTTAGTTTTGCTTTAAATGTCTCAGATAATATCCTGAATAGGACACTGTGCTATGTCATGTGTGTGTGTGTGTGTGTGTGTGTGTGTTTTGGCCTAGTTCCCAGAGGTGTCCTAAGTTCAGCTGTGCTAAGCAAAGCAGATACATTCTGACTTTCTAGGTACTTCTCTGAGTTACCATTTTACCCTCCAAAATCACATCCCTTTTGCTCTGGTTTCCATCTTCTTTTACACTTCCACTAATATGGCTATTGCAGCTGCCACATTTGCAACTTATTTCTGGGCAAACAGGATCCTTCCTCCTGTAATTTCCTCTTGGGTTGCTGACAATACATCAGAGCAGATAGAGAAGTGGCAACTTCATAAAACACTGCCAAATTCCCAAGTTGTGTGCAGACAGATGCCCCTAGTCATCAGGAGACAACGAAAATCATGTCCTGATGATGGTGAATACTCCTTGGTGACCAGCCTGGGAAGGTGGGGAAGGCTGATGAAGAAAGGTGTTGTGGAAAGCAATCTGTCCCAGCTGGCCACTGGTGCCAGTGCTGTCATTTTAATTAGCCGTGTGTATATATACACTTAAATAATACACATTGTACCTCTTTATCAGCAGGATGGGTTCACTAAATATATGTCAACTGAAATTACTTTAGAAAGAGCCTCCACACTCAGCTTTCCACCTGTTTCTCTACAACAGCTGCCCAGACTCTGTAAAACACATGAGATGAAAGGCACTGTAGAGCTACAGCACAATGCTGTTATTACATCTAGTAGATGAGCAATCAGATCTGAACTGACCAGGAACTGAGCATATGAGGCAAGAGGAGAATCCTTTGGGGAGAGCGTTACCATGAGAGTAATACAATTCAGTATTTGTGCCAGCAACTCTGAAATTCAACAGCAGTCAACCTAGTACTAGCATCCTTTTAAATATCATCTTTCATTTCTTAGCAAACAGCAATATCCTATAACAGCATTAGGGCAGGAAAGGGAGGGGAGCTGCACAGCAACCACACACACAGTAGGCAGAATGGGCAGGCGGGAGCATGAAAAGCAAAACATTGGTGAATTTGTGGGTGTTCTGAAAAACAAAGTACAGGGACATACTTGTGTCCCTCAAGTGAAATTTAAGGAAAAGGCAAGAAACAGAGACCACCAGTGAGATGGTTGAGGGAAGCAGCATTCAGACAGAGGTCACAGCCCTGCTGATACTACGAGCCCATGATTCTGTTTTCATTCCTGGGACCCAACAAGCTAAAAGACAGTCTAGCAATATACAGGGAACAAATCCAAGTGGGTCAATTATCTGAATATCTGTGCAGTGAGCATTTGTTTCATCTTCAGGAGGAATGAAAAAAAAAAAAAAAGAAGAAAGAATGAAACTGCTTTGACCATTTAAGATCACTTTTGGGGAAAGACAGTGTAAAACTAAAATAAAACAGTGGCCCAAGGATTTGCAAAGCTTTGAATTGGCAGTGGTAAGACAGTGAAATTCTCTTTTAAAAATTTATTTTACTCTCTAAGGTTATCTTTTTAAAATGCATAAAGAGCAGCAGGATATCAATGAGTCTTATGTTGTACTGCACTGATTTCCTGGACAAGCTCAATATCAATAACTCAAAATCTTGGAATAAACCAATAATGTGGACAGCGGCTGACCTTAAGTGTAACCTTCAAACTGCCTTTTTGGCAAAGCGGAAAAGCAAGGAAGATGATAACGAAAGCTCTAGTTTTTGCTGATATTAATATGCAGAGACAGCAGAGCCTTCTTGATAGATTTTCATCTCATGAACAAATTGGTTGAGACTTACAAGATCACAGGGTGAAATGCTGGGTTTGAGAACCAAGTGTCTCACACCTTAATAACCCTTTGCTATGAGGGAGGTATGCTATGAATAAGAGTGTTTGAAGGTAGTGGGCTTGGCATCAGGAGACTCAAAAATCTCCTCTTGCTTTAGTCTCCTCTTTGTCAACATATTCCAATCTCTTTTTCTCCCCAGACTTTCATTTTCTTCACAGCAATACTGACTATTACACTTTTTTTCCTCCTCTCCCTCCTCGCACCTATATTCTGTTGAACATATTCAAGAAGGAAAAATTAAACTGCAACAAAAAAAAATTGGCAATCTGCGTGGCTACAGTGCAGGAAGGCTTGGGATTACTGCAAAGCCAGTCTGGGTTTCATTTCTCACAGGAAGGGTTGGAGGAGGAGGGCAGGGAAATGATAAAATTGCAGACTCTAAATATATCCACCAGGTAAATACTAGGGAGGGACCAGAGGTCTTTAAGCTAAAAGATCATGCTGGCACAAGAACAGATGACTACAAATATGCCAAAAATAAATTTAGACAGGAAACTAGAAATTTTCTAACTGTTTAGAAAATGAGTTCTGGAATTCTTTCCGGATTAAAAGATTAGACAAGAAAATAGCCAATTTTTAGACAGTCCTGAGCAGGCTTGCATGGGACAATGCTTCTTATATTTGAGTGGTAGTGTTGATGACCCTCTTAATCCCACATTTTTCTTTCATTTCTGTGTCCTCCAATGCCTGCAGTGTCCTGTGAAATGTGGCAAAGAGAGCTGTGTCAGGCAGGTCACAGGTCACTTCTGAGTACCAGTAGCCCCTGTTGTAGTATACTGCCAGTTCTCAGGGCTGAGAGCCACGGCAGTGGGAGTGGATCACAGACAAACCATATTTGAAGGCTGGTTTCCCGTGCAGGAGAACAGAGGGCTTTCTTAATTGCAAACTATTCCAGACAGAAATGATACCTCTGCATTCACCACAGGAATACAGGAGCAAGGGAAATTTGAAAGTAGCTTGAAATTAACCTACCCAAGTACTGTTGTCCTTTCAGTTTGTGTATTTTTGCCCAGCTGCAAATTCAAGCCATTCAAAGAAAAGTCAGAGCCCTGCTGGGCAAAGTGCTGCTCATTTTGCATTAAGGAACAATCCTCGTCCTAAAGGAATTGCAACATTTGCCAGCAAAAGAGGTTATTGTCCCCACCTCACACAGTGAAATGCAACAGGGGCTTCATTAGGGCTTTATATTTCTTATATTTCTAAAAATGACCTCAGCTTGAGCCCCAGGCTCTATCTTACTTTCAGCTCCTCTGAAAATAAGAGCAGTTGAGGATGAAGCCTGACACTAAAAAAGCTATTTTTTTTTTAATAAACACACTGCTGTTCTTCTTCTTACACTTTTTAACTCTTGTATCAAACTGTCACCCCTTATGTGGTGTGTTTCTTCTTGTGTTTGGTGGCTGTTGAAGCCACTTTCAAACTACTCCAGTACTAAAGCAAGTAGAGGATTCCAGTGTGCCTCCTTGGGGCAGAGCTGCCTGGCCATGGACAGCTACCCAAAAGGAGGCAGTAGTGAGATGGAGGTTGGTCTCTTCTCCCAAGCAACAGATTAGAGGATAGGAGGAAATGACATCAATTTGTGCCATGGGAGATTGAGATTGGATATTAGGCAAAATTTCTCCACAAAAAAAAGGATTGTTAAACATTGGAACAGACTGCCCAGGCAAGTGATGGAGTCAGTGTCCCTGGAGGTGTCTAAAAGATGTGGAGACATGGCACTTAGAGATACAGTTCAGTAGTGGGCTTGGCAGTGCTGGGTTAATGGCTTGATTTGATGATACTAAATGTCTTTTTCAAATTAAATAATTCTGTGATTTTATGTATTAAATAATTCTGTGATTTTATGTACTTTAGGAACTGAGGCAAAAACATGGCTCTTAGTTTTCCTATATAGTAAGAGTTTAAACTAAACATTTGCTATTGTATTTTTTTCTTTATTACTTCAGGCTATCCTATCTCTATATTTTTGCCTTATCCCTTCATCCTTGATGCTCCCTGTTTAACAGAATTATCATAACCCCTAAAGACCATTTTGTTCAGCAGTGATGGCTTAGTATTTATATCATACATTTGCCCTCAAAACTTTTGACATGGGATAAGAGAGCAAAACAATTGAAACATAATATTCTGCTACATGATGATAATTTTCCTTCATTGGTGAAGATTAGAAAATGGCATTATTGTAAAGATCCAATTACCTTTTTTATGAGCATTGTATATTTGGAAAGTAATAAAACAGAGTTATAAAACTCAGATGATTAGGAATCTCAGAGATGCTCTGCATTTTAAGAGGGGGGTGTGGAATATTCTTTTAATTGCATCTAAGCACAGCCCAACCAATGATTACTTACTTTCAAAGCAATAAACATTACCTGGGAAGCAATAAAAGGAAATGCAGGAAAGTTATTTGATGGATGATTCCCAGAAGACATAAGGCAAGAGAAGGGAATGTAGTTTAGTGGTTAGAATAACAGCCGAGGAGTCAGGACTCCTGCCGTCTCATCCAAGCTGGGAAGCTGACTTACTAAATGTTCTGAAGTTCATTTCATTTTATTTTATTCAGTGTTAAATTTGGTCTAATAATACCCAAAGAATCAATGAGAAGCTAAATATGCAAGTGTTTGTCAAGGCTTTGAAAGGTGGGATGAAAAGAAGTCATTATAAATACAAAGAAAGAGCTGAAAAACAAGGTAGGTATTTTGTTGAAGTCAGACTCTATAAATGACAACAAGTGAAAATGGACTAAAGGAAGTTCCTGTCATATATAGAGGTCAGAGATCAGCTCCTTATTTTTATCAAGGAAAGCACAAATATCTTTGATTTAAGTTCTTTGAGAGCTCAGTGAAATTTCATTTAATTTCCATAGCAATTTCCATAGTACCAGCTTTGACTCTGCAGCCTAAACCTGTTTAACACCATCCCATGCCCTCCATACCCTAAAAATACTGGTTTCTCTGCTAAAATAATTGGTTAGTGTCCAGGCAGAGCATGAGAGCAGAAAGCACAAAAGAGGGATATGCAGCAGTTCCTAAGCCAGAACAAGCTTCCAGAGCATCCTAGAAAGCCAAAATCAGAACAAGAACCACCCATGGTTCATGGCAGTCCACAAATTGCACAGCAATGATTTTCAGGTTCCAGTTAGAGCAATAAAAAAGATAAACTCAAGAAAGGAAAAAAATTCTTATGTTCTTCCACACCTTTGAAAATTATTCTGTTACCTTATCCTTTAAGGCTAAGAGACAATGCAACACACTGGTTGTTACTTTATCAGTCGTCTCCATTCCTAGAAATGTTGGAAGCCCTGATGAGAAAAAATAAGGAACTGAGGATTTAGACACATTAATTGAGTGATGGAGATAAATGTATTGAGAAATTAGAAAGAGAGCAAGAGGTAGAAGCAGCCAGACACTTAGTCCATTCCTTATGCTGGATTCTCATGTTCTTGTCAAACTTCAAGTCTGTTTTTGCCAACAACACTTGAAAAATGTGGCCTCTGGCTGCCCTTTTTGAGCACATGGAGGCTGTTTAAAAGTGCAGAACTGAGTTTCTGAGTCCTCCCAAGAACACATATCCAAAAAGAGGTATGTCTTCTCCTTCGCTGAACACAAAGAAAAAGGGCTTTAGGGTACTGGTTGCTTTTTCATCTATACAAACCTGGAAAAAACCCTATTTTTAGAGTCTTTGGAGCTGATTGTCCTCATTTCCTCTGCCATAGCTAGGTTTTGGATGCCTATCAGCCTTGGTAAGCATTATTTTTAGTTCATATAACTCATTTCACTGATACCAGAACTAACTTAGTGTATGAAAAACATGAGCTGCGTCAGATAGACTGTTTTCCCCCAAGTTCCCGGCTGTGATCTTCAGGGGACAAACATTGTCCATAAAATAATTAGATCATTTCCTTCCACTGATACGAACAACCTGCATGAGATTGCATGCATGCTTGGGTTTCTGGTTTTTCTGTTTCTGTGCCAAAGTATTTATTTTCCTTAATTACAAAGAATTTTGACCATGTTTAGGCCAGATTGATACAATCTTTTTGTATATAGCTACCTGACACTGCAGTGTTTTATTCTGTAATCCTGATGCAACTTTCTGAGTTCCTGATATATTGGTGTCTGTATGTGCTTTGGGATCTAATGATTCTACAACAGCAGAGGGAGGAAAGTTCTGTTTAAGGGCCCTGAGAGGTTGTTTGAAATCATCTGAGTTTGTCCTTTTACCATCATCATTTTTTATAAGTATTCACACCATGTAAAGCACTTCAACAGTTTTAATGCCTAAACAGAGAAAATATCCAGGAGCTGCCTGTGCTTCTCCAGTGAGGCTGAGAACCACTGCTCATCTCATCTCATCTCAGCTTCAGTGAATGTCATGAATCTGGAACAAAAACCTGTTGGTGTCATTGGATATAATCAAGACCTTAAAATTAAGCATAGCTGAAGCTCCCTGCAAGATCAGGACTTTAAAGCATGATGCTAAAAGGTGCCAAAAACCTTTATGCTTCATTTAATCATCAAGAGCATAGGATATTCAACATTTTGCCAAGCTGGGTTCTCCAGCTGTGTTACATTGGGTTTGATTGCTTTTAGTTCACTCATGTTCAAGCCCCATTCAATTTGATTTGAATGGCAACCAAGCCTCCAAAGGGACTCTGCTGAGAGCTCCACAACCTATCCAGTTCTGTCTGTAAATGTGGCAAAATAATACACTAGCTGCATTTTTAAAGGACAAAATCCCAATGGTTTCTATTGAACCACTGGTTTTGAATGTGGGATATTGATGGCATAAAACTTGAAGGGAAAGGAAGTACAGAAAATCGGGGAAAAGTCATTTGAATAAAGATAATGAGAAACTTAGGAACCGAGTGGAGGGGAGAGAAAAAAGCATATAGTCTGATGGTTTGCTCATTACAGTCAGTGATAAAAATCCTATTGACTTTAATGGCACATGATCAGGCTTCCCATGTGTAAAGTTAACATTGAATAGGAAGCAGCCTTATTTCTGAAGGATTCTTCTGGTGCTATCAGCTAGAATCAAAAAAAACCCAAACATATAGGAGCAAACTTCTCATTACTATGTATAATAACAGTAAATTAGTAAAAATCAGGTTCAGAATTGTTATAAAATTGTCCTATATCAATTGTTGTTGATATAGGAGCATTTTTTACCATTTTAGCTCACTTTGTACCAATAGAAATTATTTCTCATGTTGCAAAAAAGCAGAGAATCAAGTCTGACTGTTTTTTATTTTTAAGTCAACAGCTCTTGGGATACCTTATGCCCTGCCAAATTAGCTGATGATCTGGCTCAAGTAGCACAGATTATAGGGGTAGAAAAGGGAGGATTCACAAATTCAGACTTGTTTTGCAGACCCAGCGTGATGCAGGAGGAAAAATCATGGATCAGATTTGCAGTCATTCATTTTCCATGAGGTCAAACTATCTTTTTTTGAAATAAGATGAAAACACCCATTTGAATTATTTGCCTCCATAGCCATAGACACTGACTTAGTCCAGATTCTGTCTGCATTCTTAAACCTCTGAGCAAGCGTTGGCAAGCCTCACATGAGTGCTGGGGTTGCAACTGAACGTTTTCACAAACATCTGCTAGGTCTGTCTGATAATCACCTTTCCTTGGGTTTTTTGGTATGCGTGAGGTTTTTAAGAGTCAGAAATCTATTTTAAAAGCTTCAGAACAATAGGATTCCAGCCATGGCACTGTCTATAGGAGCTGGTATATCTCATTGCTTAATTGCAAGGAGCATTTGAGTCTTGGACACCATCCCGGTTCATAATGTTGTTAAGTTGATAGGGGAGCTGTAAACTAGGCTTATTATATCCACATTCTGCTATCCTCTGCATCTGACATTCCTGGAGACAACTTGTGAACAATGCTGTATATTTCTTGTGTTCTGCAGTAAAGTCCAGATGACAATAGATTAAATAAGCTAAATGAGAATGGAGATTACATTTCCTCATGTCATTTCAGTGTTTCTTTATTTCCTTTCCATCAGACACACATTGTTCTTGACTATTCTTTCTAATCTTGAGCATGGCTTTTCTAGACATTTTGTCCAACTCCAGAAGCAGCTGTATAGATAATGATTTGTCTTTAGACACTCCTGTGTCACTTGAAAGAGGCTCTTTCAGAGCATTCAATCATATGTGAAGGGATTTAATGACCCTGTCTTCAACCTGGTCAGACTCCAGCATGAGTCAGTAAATGACAAGGATCATAAAAAATTTGTTTCTGCAGAAGATGGAAATGATAGTTGGATTCATTCAATTAATGCAAATAATTTTCCTGTGTCTTCATGAATGTTATTCCAGAGAGCAACCATAAACAGAAGAGAGATTATTGCCAGTATATGGCATAGGGTCTGTCTAACTCTCAAGATCATCAAGCAATAATGGTTATTATGAACAAGGTTATGAATTTTTATATACACACATACAGCCAAATATTCAAAATCCTTCAAAAAGCTTGAATATTTCTAAATCATCAGAGACTCTTCCCTCATTATTTAGAGTTTTCTGGACTGTTAATTTCAATTTTCTCATTCATTTTGTTTAAATTGTTCATTATCTCACTGCCAGGGTAAGTTGAAGCTTGATGAAAGCACTCACTGTGAAGTTGTCTAACATCTGAGGCTTTGAAAAGTTTAAGTCACTTCGAGAACTATTAGGAATTACATTTTCTAAGTTATTTGACATTTGCCAAGAAACTCATACCCCTGCCCATCCAAATACCATTGTGAGGATGATGAAGAAATACAGAGAAAAAATACCTGCCGGTCTGTACTGATTTCACAGAGTTAGTAAATGCTGTGCTTCAAATGTCCTGGTATTCGCATAACTCTGTGCAATATGACAGATAAGAACAGTGAAATAGAATTTTTTTATGACCTTTTTTCTTTATTACAAATGAAAGTGATCTTCTTATGTCACAGCAAATAGATTATTTTCTTTCTTTTTTTTTTTTCGTATTGCAAAACTTGCTTCATCTAGAGCATATTGAAAATTCATCATATTAGCATATGTAAACTGGTAAGTCTGCCAGGCATTTTTCAGTTGCACTGGAGCAAGGTCCAGGCAAGAACTGAAGTTTGTTTCACACCCCAAGACAAGAAAAGAAAATAAGCATTATTTTAAGTAAAAAAAATGTCACAGTTACAGCAAGATCAGTGTTTTCTGCTGAGCATATTTAGGTTATGTCTGAAGGAGAGCAGAAACACACCGTTCATTCCCGTCTTTGCTGACGCTGCAGAGCTGAGTCACCTCTGAAAATTCAAGCTCACACACATCCAAACCTCTCTCCTTGCCTCAGGACACGCTTTGCTCCAGTTCCAGTTTCCAGTTTCCCCAGCCTACATTAAATCTGGCTGCCCTTCAGATAGGGAAATCCTGCCTTGCTGTTCTAGCTCAAAAATCCTTTCACTTCCTTTCATAGGATTGCAATGTGCCTCTAGTTTTAGTCCCGTTGTTCTGCATTATCCCACTGTTCAACAGCTCTTCTTGTACTGTATCTTTCCTTCTCCCTTTGTACAAAGAAGAATTTAGATCCTCTTTTGCCCTTTCCCCGGAAGTAAGGGGATTTATATCTAGCTAGGATATGAAAGACATATCAGGAATTCTCAGTTGTTTCCTTGCTTTGGTCCTGCATCATGGCATGACCTTGTAAAAATCACTTGCATCCAGATCTAGATGCACTAAAGCTGCACACAGTGTGGATGAGGGGCTGCAGAGCTGCTCCCACCAGACATGACCAGCAGGGCAATAGAAAAAGGAGAGGACTAAAGCAAAAGCAGTTCCTCAATCTCTCCTTTTGCAGCAGATACCTCCCTGTGCATCTCCCCAGGGTTGGTACAAGGGGCCACATGCGAACAACCCCAGAATGATTAAAATGGGTTTGCCCATGCAAATTGATGTGGCTGATGTGATCCCTGCACAGGGCTATTTCCCTGTTCTGGCTCTTTGATCAGTAATTTTCAGAGAAAAAAAAAAGGGTAAAATGCAATTCAGAAGAGAGAAAATAAATAACCTAGTTTTCTTTGTGCCCACACACAGCAGGGGCTTGCAAGGCGGGTCCTTGTGGCAAACTGTGGCAGAGGGATCTCAGTGGGACAGTGGAGAGACTGAACACTGAAGCCTTTTAGCAGCACTGTGCCTCCATGAAAATGTGGAAGGAGAAAGCAACACAGATCACATCTCACATGGTTCAGACCAGTTGTTGTTGGGATGGCTCCAGTACGGACGGAGAACTGGTACATCAACAGACTTCTAAAATCTCAAGCTTAATTAAATCTAAAAAACCAAAATCAACATATTTAGGCATCTTTTTCTTTTTCAAACATCAACTAGTTAGTGGCTGTTAATTAAGAAATGATCCCAATGAAAGCTGCTGCCTAATAAATCATTCATTAACAGGCCACTTCAGTGGGGCTGTTGTTTCCAAGCACTGTATTCAGCTGTTTGAAACAACCTTCCCATACTTCAGGGGAGCAAAGCAGTTAGCATTTGGTCATTACCTGATGGTTAATGATGCAGAGCTCTGTGAGCTGGGCTGGGAAGTGATGGTTGTGTTCTTAGGGGTTTTTTTTTGCAGATCTGGATGATTCCAAAGGAGTAGTAGGGGATTTTGGGGTTACTATGGGGATTGGTGCCTGATAAAACCACAGCTGGATGATGGACATGTGTTGCAAACACAGATATGTAGTCCTTGCTTCTCTCTATGCTTTCAATGCTCAGAAGATTTTGATAGCACTACATGATCTATTAGGGTGAGACTACCTCTTGTGCTGCTCCCCCAGATCAACAGCCCTTGAAATGTAAATAGCTGAATGCTTTTCACTGCACATTTACCCTGAATGCTGTTGGGGTTTTTCCACTCTACTTCTTTAGTAGGGGTTTAGAAATGGCAGCACACTGATTAAAAATTTGCTGGTCCTTCTTTACATTCTTGCTTTTCAGTTACAGTTTTGTTTTCTTGTTCAAAAGTCAGAGGCTGGATACAGAGATGTTAGTTCAATGTTTTCAGCCCATGGGATAGGGGGATCCTCTCCACTCTCATTGCAGGGAGAAGGTGTTTCATTTTCTGCCCTAACAGTGGTGATGTAACTCTAAATGCCAATCCCTAATTTCCTTGTGCATTAATTCCATTTCAAATTTGAATCCCAATTTCAGCTGGCATGGGAAGCTATTCCATGGATGCAGCATTTCTACTCTACAAAGAACTCTGTTTCAGAATGTTAAACCAAGCAGATTATGAGTATATGGATGGACACATATGGATAGCCCACCTGTAGTCTGTAAATAATTCAAATGTTAATTGTTGTGTTTGGCACTTCAGTGATGGCTTTTCCTTCAGTAACACCTCAAGCCCTCAAGCAATTATCAGGATCCTGCTGTGCTGAGTCTGATACACTCAGTTATAAAGGGCAGTCCACAGCCCAGAGAGTTTGCTCTCTAGTTACACAATGCAGGTTTTCAGGAAAATATCATTAAACAAACCAAAAAAGCACAAGATTCTTTTATTCCTGTTCATCATGTCAATTAGCCGTGATCCACTTCTGCTGATTAAAAGGTTTGCATTCAGTACATTGCTGGGCTGATAAAGAAGTCCTAATGTATTGCGCCACACAGATGACATTCCAAAAATTTCCATGCCATTAAAAATGTAGCAAATAAGGATTCTGTCTTTCCTGATGCTCCAGCTCACAGTATTTCTGGGAACAGCAAAGATCAATCCAGGCCATATAGTGTTAAAACCCAAGCTGCTTGTTTTAGGGCAGGGTTTTTCTGTTTGTCTTTAGCCATTGATGTGATTAAACACTTTATAAAAGTGTAGCATCTACACTTCTCTGTGCAAGGAGAAAGAATACACAGTCTTAGAATGAAAACACAGGACTAGAGAAATTTATTTCTGGTTCTTCCTGAAAGAGATGGCATTGTTCAGTCTGGAGAAGAGAAAGCTCCAGGGAGACCTTAGAACATCCTCCAGTACTTCCAATAATTCCTGTCTTTTTACATGGGCAGATAGCAATAGGAAAGGGGGAATGGCTTTAAACTAGAGGAGGAGAGATTTAGATTATATATTAGGAATAAATTCTTTACTCAGGAATAAATTCTTTGCAGTGAAGCAAAGCATTCCCAGAGCAGCTGTGGATAACCCATCTCTGGAGGTGGTCAAGACCAGGTTGGATGAGACTTGGATCAGCTTGGTCTAGTGGAAGATGTCCCTAGCAGGGACATCTATGGCAGGGGTGTTGGAACTTTGGTTGGTTGATCTGTAAGGTCCCTTCCAACCCAAACCATTCTGTGATTCTGCCAATAACTCCACAGCTGTCCCTTGATGTTAGCAGCACTGCCTTGGTTCCCTATCTGCTTTACAAGGTCTGTGTGCAGGCGCTTGCCTGTTGCAGGAGATGCTGCACAAGCTCAGTTATCCTGACAAAACTGATTAGATATCATGGGGATGAGTTCTTAGAAATCTTCCTACATTAGAGCTTTTTCTTCTCTTTCAGTCAAGTCTAACATGAAGGTGAAAGAACCACTGCTGTCCTTGACCGTATTTTCTCTGTTTACTCATCAGCCTTTCAAGGTCCTTGAGAAACACTGCTGGAATGTGCTTTCCTTTGTGCGGTGTGTATGTGTGGCTCAGGGGCTCTTCTCATCTAAATCGTCTTTATTCTATGAGGCCAGAGGTGGGTGCTTCCTTTTGTTAGCACCACTGTTACTACTGAATAAAATCTTCATGTTTATATTTTTATATATTATATATAAATATACATATATATATATATATGTGTGTGTGTGTATGTATTTCTATTTATATATATATATATATCACTCTCTCATCAACTTTACCCTGTAGTACCAGAACCTTTCTCTGTAACAGTGAATTATTTATATCTTCTTGTGGGTAGTGGGATTTTTTCCATGCTAGACTGCATTGTGGTGCTTTCTTAACTCATGAGTGGTTTGCCACTCAAAAAAGGACTTAAAAGCATAGCACTGTTACAAAGAGAGGATCAAAGCCTTATCCCAGCATCCTGGTTGGTTTATCTTTTTCAAAACACTTGAAAACAGAGACAATATGCTGTCTGTGATTTGATCCTACCTACTCTGGGGCTTTGTGTACTTTTCTTGTTCACATATCATATTTCAATGATGCCAGTCCAGCGTTTTGTTTATAAAGCTATTCAATCACCTTTCTTTAAAAGGTGCTTTTAATAGGTGCCAGCATTGGACCAGCTGAGCCCAGGCAATCCTGTGATGCCAAGTGCAGGAACAAATAAAAAATAGATCTGGTTTGAAATATATGTTAAATATATAAATATTTATTATCTATTTAAGGTATTTTATATTAAGATGTATCTATATGATATATCAATGCATACTACAATATGTATATATTGAATATATAAATATCTTAAACCTTAAAAGCTCTGTATGAACATAAAGAGAAGCTTTTTCATCAACCTCAGAGAACCAGCTTAGGGTCTTTGGGTCACTACATTTTCTTCCCTATTTCCACATGGTAGAAATGTGGGAGGTTTGGCACAGAGAACTTACTTTCCTTAACAATGTGCAGACTTTTACAAACCATATGTTGCTAACTTTTCTGAGTCAGAAGAATTAATTTATATTCCACTCAGGAATATTTATTGCACTTTCTAAATTACCTCAGAATCTGTAGATCAATGTTCGTATGTATATATATATATATATATATATATATATATATATGCGTGTGTGTGTATATATATGCACACATGCACATGAATATATATAAATATGTATATATATGCGTGTTTCTGTGTGTATGTATATCTATATACATATGCATATAATTGAGAATGTCTCATGGTTGAAAGGCTGAAGCAAGTTGTAGGGGAGGGCAGAAACATACAACGCACAATGACATAAAATATATCCACCTTCTCTTTAGACCAGGAAAACCACAAGAGGGAGAATTTCTCACCAATTTCCATTCTGCTGGGGTATTTTGAACACCTTTCTTGCAGAGGGTTTCTTGTTGTTTTTTCTCTCGTTTTCCTCCTTCCTATCCCTGGCCTTTTTATCCTTACCAGCCAAAATTCAGAGCTCACCACCTGTGCACTGAGCAAGTAATCAAGTACTCAGCAGCATAAAGATAGCTAGCAGTTGTTTTTACAGATTCATGATCAAGAGGATGCTTCCATTTTGGTTCCCATTTGAATGGAAATCTGCTCTGTCAACATCAAAATCAGGCTTTAAATAGATGTTTGTCATTCAGGCTTGACTGTTGCAACAGCACAAGAGAAAAGTGGGTGAAAAGCCAGAAATCATTACTTAGTCCCTGGGTATTTAATAGCTCTGTGTGACCCAACAATCCATCCTGCAGCTGAAACCCCTGTTAGAGGTAGGACTTTCCAAATTCTGTGAACAATATACTCTGAGCAGTCACTACGTAGCAGAGAATTTTAACTCAAGATAAAGAAATCTTAGTGAAATTCCCATTTAAGGATGGAAAGGGGAGAAATGTGGCCTCTGAGATTATCAGGTTCAACCACTAACGCAGCACTGCCAAGCTCACCACTAAACCATTTCCCAGGTGCCATGCCTACATGTCTTTTAAATACCTCCAGGGACAGTGACTCCTTCACTTTCCTGGGCAGCTGGTTCCAAAGTTTGACAACCCTATCCATGCAGAAAGTTCTCCTCATCTCTAATCTAAACCTCCCCTGGTACAACCTGAGGACATTTCCCCTTTGTCAGAACCCAGGGCATTTCTCTGACTGCTTGATGGCTTGAGACCCTGGCAAGGGGCTCAGAGACCTTGGCATGGAGTCAAAGACACTGTGCCTTTGATTTTAACCCATGGAGACAACTGCCAACCTTGTGTGAAGATTTACAAGCCACAAGAGTTTGAGTAGAATGATAATTTGTCACAGGGTGAAAAAGTAGAATTTTGGGGATTTAGAATGGGGGTTCAAGAGGCAAATGGAGGAATCTGGGCGTGTCCTGTCTTTCTTCTTCTTCTTCTTCTTGTCCTCCATCTTCTGCTGTGATGGTGACACTTCTGGATTGGTTTAGAGTAGAGACAGACTGTCTAACATAGGTGATAGGTATTGGAAAATTATTGTAAATAAAGTACACATAGTTTTTAATATAAAAAGATAACACTGCCCCAAGGGCGGTCAGCGTGCCACGAGCTGACCTGACAGACAGACCTCAGCAGGTCAGAGAAAGAATGTTATAGATAAGAGAAAATAAACAACCTTGAAAACCAGAGCCAAGGAATCTTGATTACTTCTTCAGTCGTGGGGCTGGGAAAAAAGACTCTTTAATATCTTGGGAGCCATTTCAGCAACACAAAACCTGAGATCCCTTGTCCTATCAGATGTTACTTGTGAGAAAAGACCAACCCCCACGTGGCTACAATCTCCTTTCAGGCAGTTGCAGAGAGGGATAAAGTACCTCCTAAACCTTTTCTCCAGGCTAAACACCCCCATCTCCCTCAGCAGCTCCTGATCAGACTTATGCTCCAGACATTTCACCACCTCCACTGCCCTTCCCTGGACACACTCCAGCACCTGTAGTGAGGAGCCCAAATTTGAACACAGGATTCGAGGTGCAGCCTCACCAGTGTCCAGTACAGGGTGAATACCAAGGACAGAAGAACAGGTGGCCGCATCCTTATCTGATGCTGGTCTCTGTGACCACATTTCTAGTGAGTCAAGAACAGTTTGTGCCACTGGAAAATCTGGTCCAATGTCTTTGAAGAATAATTTGGTCACTCTAAAGAAGAAGCACATTGCATCATTTTTG
Organism: Calcarius lapponicus; assembly: GCA_039654755.1. Taxonomy (NCBI): domain Eukaryota; kingdom Metazoa; phylum Chordata; class Aves; order Passeriformes; family Fringillidae; genus Calcarius; species Calcarius lapponicus. Next base: position 59,839,053 of record CM077462.1, on the reverse strand, counting down.
TTCTGGGCTTTGTTTCCAACAGTCATTGCCAGCTGACCAGAGGGAGGGTAACAAGAGCTACTGAGGTCATTTGTCTCCCTTCTCCCTAGATAGCACATACGGCATCTTAAGGAGCTCAGCCCTTGGCTCTTAGGGAAGACAAACTGCAGGCTTGTTCTACAGAGGAAAACTTGTTGAAGGATTACAGAAAAATAGGTAAAATAGTTCTATTAACCATGCAGGAGAAAACAGGTATACTTCTCTCAGTCTTCACTGTATGATGTAACTGCCATCCTACTATGCACTTTCCTGGCATGCCAGATCACATCTTGTAGTAGATGGAGCATTATGTTAAATTATGCACAGCAAAGGAAGAGGATCAGAGCCCTGAACATAGCAGGGCTCTGATCATAGCCTGAACATAGCAGTAGGCATTATTTGATTTACTTTATTGCCTATTGCACAGATTGGAAATAGCTCAGAAGGTCTTAACTCCTCAAACAGAGGAAATTTTGCCACCCACAGGTTGAAAATTTTGGTAAGTCTTGCTTTCATTTCACAAACAAGTGGTTAAAATGTCTATTGTCTGCATTGCCAAAGACCAGCATGCAGAGATATTGAATAACCTATAAAAAATAATGAAATTAACTTCATAATAATGAGACTTGAACACAATGAGAATACAGATTTCTTCTTTACCTTTTGTTTTTGAGCTTGCCAAACATGTATTTTATGGCTTTTTTCTGTAAACCAATTAAAACCCCTACCAAGTCAGGCAACTGAGGGAAGTTCCAAAGTTTTAAGAAATTTTCCTAAACCAGGATTTTCTGCACAACTGTGAAGTTTACAGCACTGTCTCATCTCATGCATAGGTAGCTGGCCTGGAGCAGGAGGAAAGTGACAGGGACATAGTAGAGGGATGCATTAGCTGCCAAAAATTACTTCTCTGTGTTACTGCTGGTAAATATCAACAGAGTGCTACTTGTAAGGCACTAGCACAAGCAGAGAAGGTACTCCTTTTAATCCTGGACCATTGGGAAAATTATGGGAGGGGAAGGGAGAAGGTCCTCTGCCTACCCTAAATGTATGAGCTAAACCCAGTCAGTGTTGGATACAAAATACAGAATGATTTTTAAAAGTTCTAATTCCTTAAGTAGGATAAATCGTGTACTTATGGGTGCACATGCAAGCACACACACTTTTTTTTAAAGCTTGTTAGAAAAGCTATATCTTGATTTACATCAAGTGGAGATTTGGCTCCATGGCTAGGATCACACATGCCCAGCTCTCCTCCATGTCAGATTGTCTGAATCCTAATTAGACTTTTCAATGGCATTTCCACATTTGAAATAATATATATAATAATATTTTAAACATGTCTAATGTAAATAATCTCAGCATTAGTGAAGCCAAACTGACCTGTCCAGTATAATTTTCTTACATACCAGGTCCTAATTCTGCTTCTTACTGATGGCAAGAGGCTCAGATCAGGACCCTGCTTGGGAATGCTGTGCTTTTGCTGTGCAGCTCACACTGCCAGAGCATCACACGCTATATTTACAACTAAAGACAGATATGCAATTGTGCCTTGACATACACATGCAAAGCTTTCTGTTTCTGTTCATTTTGGAGCTCACTGTTTGGATCATGTTCTATTATTTCAATAAGTTAAGTCTCTCAGACAAGGTATTTACCCAAGCCTCAACAGTGTGCGTTAGCGGTTCAGGCACCACAGGTAGCTCACAGCTCAAGGAACTGAAAAAGCCATGAAAAGATGAGAAACACACTGCCAAGCACGGAGCCAAACTGCTGGTGCTTTGTTTCTTATGATCAGATAACTTGCTTATCCATTTGATGTGACTCTGTGCAGATTTTGTAAACAATTAAGAGAAGCAAATTGCATGCCTGGGCTTTGGTAAATTCCCAGCTTCACCATTGTTACTCTACCTGTTTGCTGCAGGACATTTTACTCCTTGGCCAATCTCAAACCAAGACTGGAGAGAGGGGATAGAGGATATTAACAGAGCCTAATTTTTATAGTTTTCAGGAAGTTACCTCTCCTTTGCTTGTTTGGTTGATTGGTTTTTGCCTAGGAAAAGACACTGCTTTTCCCATTCTTTCAAGGTGAAATATACCATAGAATCACAGAATGGTATGTGTTGGAAAGCACCGTAAAGATCATTTCATTCCAGTGCTGCTGCCAGGGGCAGGGATACTCATTAGACCAGGTTGCTCAAAACCCCATCCAACCTGGTCTTCAACACTTCCGGAGATGGGGCATCCACAGTTCCTCAGGACAACCTGTGCCAGTGCCTCACATCCCCTAATATCTAATCTAAATTTACCCTCTGTCAGTTTAAAGCTATTCCCCTTGTGCAGTCACTAGCCTTGTAAAAAGTTCCTCTCCAGCTTTCCCCGAGGACCCCTTCAGGGGGTTACATCCATGTAATTCCTGTCCTGGGCTGCAATACATAGGCATAACCCAAGTGTCTGGTAATGATGACCTGTGCATTAAGCCAGAACATAAAAACAAAACAACAAAAACCCCACCAGTAATTCTGCTCTACAGCTGAGACTCAGAGGCTCATGCTGGTTCTGCCATTTAATTTGCCAGAGGATAATTAGAGCCTCCTACGACGATTTTCACTTTGTGGAGAGGGAGATGCAGACCCTTCAGCAGAGTCTCCCTCCATGCATAAGGCATTTATCTCCTGCAGCTCTTTTTTTGCCAGCATGGGGTGCAGGGGCTGGCAATTGACCACAGCAGATTGAGAAAGCATTTTTACTCATGGATATAGCAGTGTTTATGCTTTTTATTTTTCCATGTGAGATGAGCTTATTTGTTTTGTTAGGGCGTTAGAAAAATACATTAAATACATTTGAAGTGGCAGGAGAAGGAAGAGTTTGTATTGTTTGTGGCCCAATAGGACTTCATACCCATTGCAGTGAAGGCTCATTTTCTCCTATGGAGTTCTATAGGTCTTGAAATTAGCCCTGTGTGAGGCTTATTTTTCTGTGGGGTTATGACAGCTCCCTGGAATGAAGCATATTTTCCCATTTGGTGATGTGTTTCAAAGATTACTCTTTTTCCCTTGGGAATTTGTCTCTTTGCTCTGTTGGATGGCAATTTTAATTAAAAAAAATAATTCTATGCAATGAAGGACATACATAGAGCTGTTGACCTAGACAGCAATATAGACATGGATCAGAGCAATGCCACCAGTTTCTATGTCTCTGCATTGTAGAAGCATCTCTTTGCAAGAAGGGTTAATTTTTGTAAACCTATTTTGTGTTGGACACAAGCATGAGATGGCTAAACTGAAATCTGTGCGTGCAAGATGCTGATGTATCCTTGCTCTTAGCTTGTGGTTATTTTACTCTTTTCAATCCTCCTTAATATATTACATCACATCCTCATATTCACTCCCATTTCCTTAATGAACTGGCTAACAGTATTATTTTCAAAGAAAGTCCTTAGATTTCATGAGCCCTAATTCTCTCTTCTCTAGTACTATTATACAATTTATATTGCACTTGATTTGCCCATCTCATGCTTGCACTTACACTACAAAATCTAAATTACGTTATCCAGCCTTGCAGCCACCACACATCTAACCTTGCGTATTACAACAAGCTAATTCTTCCTGGTGACTCTCAATTTCTCAATGGGTGCAAATGAAAAATAGTTTAAAAGAAATGCATTTAAATCCCAAAAGATATGTGAAGATGCTGCTTGCATTTTTCTGTCTGATAAACCTCTGCATTTTTCTGTAGCTTCCTATAAGTCTCAAATATTCCGTGCTTAAAAAGTAGAATAATCTCTGTGTGTGTGTGTGTGTGTGTGTGTGTGTGTGTGTGTGTGTTTTGGAGGTATGGCAATACAGAAGGTGTTACAGAGTTTTTAAACCTGTGCCAGCAATGGATTAAACCCAGGTTTTATACTTATATATGAGGATTAGCTTTCCCTGTAAAACTTGGCACAGACATTTTATGGCTTCTCAAAGACATGTCCTGGTCTAGTCATGGCATATCCAAATTTTGATTCTGGCCAGATGTTGATAAAAGATTCTAGGATCCCAGGTTCCTCATAGACAAACTCAGGGGAGAAACCTGCACTATATTAGACACTGAGAAAGGAGTTTTCCTTTCAAATATTTCTTTGAAAGCAATTTTCTGCTAGGAGAAACAACTCCAGGCTACTTAACTCTCTAAAAGGGACAGCCTGTGGATCTGATCTGAATCTAGGAGTGAAGAGAACAGAGCAGTCATAGAATCAGAATAATTTAAGTTGGAAAAGACCTCTAAGATCTCCTTGTTCAACCATTAATCCAGCACTGTCAAGCCCACCGCTAAAGCACGTCCCTAAGTGCTGTATCTACACACCTTTTGAACACTTCCAGGGATGGTGTTTCCACAACTCTGACCAGCCTATTCCAGTGCTTGGCAACCCTGTAGTAGTGCACCTTGAGCTATCCCAGATGTATTAAGGAGGGAGAGATTTATACTCTTGCTCATACATGTGAGGATTCAAACACAATCCCTAGCAGTGGTGCTCAGACTTTTTAAGGCATTAAAGCAGTAAGCGTGAGACAAAATCATGACAAGACTTGGCTGGTAATGTGGCAGGCATGGCAAGGAGTTGCAAAGGTGTGGGATGGCTCTTAGGGAGTTGTGCATGGCTTCAGGTCTTCTTTGGGATGGCCAAACTGACTGTGCCAGATGAGCATGAGAAGCCAAGGTATGGGCCAGTCAACAGCAGGACAGACTAGGATATAGGCATCCCTCAGAGCTAGCTAACACAGAGACAGGCCAGTCACAGTGGGGTGTCACCTGGAATAGATCATAGAATTATAGAGTGGTTTGGGTTGGAAAGCACCAGTTCCAACCCTCCTGCCATGACACCTTCCTCTAGAGCAGGTTTCTCAAAGCTCCATCTGACCCAGTCTTGAACACTCATGAGGTGGGACATCTACAGCTCCTCTGGGCAACCTGTGCCAGTGCCTCACCACCCTCACAGTGAGGAATTTCTTCCTAATATCTAATCTTACTGTACCTTCTATCAGTCTAAAGCTGATAGAAGGTACAGTAACTACATGCCCTTAAAAGTTCCTCTTTGGCTCTCTTGCTGTAGGTTTAGATTTTCTCAATATAGTTTTGCTCAGGAGTCCAGACATCTGAAATTCTGGATGCTGCTCCTGTACTCCAAAGTAGGACTGCAAGCTGTCTACCTCTCTGCGAGGTTCAAATAACATAGACACCCATCCAGCTATCCAAATACCAAAGTGTTTAATAACTCTGCCTCACCTGCTTACTCTGTGCTTCCTGGTTTATTTTTATAACTAATTTTTGCAGCACCCACAAAACACAAAAGAAGGAATCATGTTCAGCACACCAGTACTAACTCCAGTAAATGGAGCTGACAACTGTCTTTCCTCCCCCTGGCTGTTCATTTCCTGCAAGGGAAAGAAAAGACAACCCATAAAGAGAGACTGAAAAAGAAAGAGAAAGTCACATGAATCAACACAAATAGGAGCATCTCACACAAAGAACAAACTCAATCAGCTGGCAAGGGACCTGGTGGGAGTGACATACCCACCACGCTGCCAATTGCAATGGAACCTGACTGCATTGTGATGGAAAAGACACTTTTTTTCTCCTTCCTTATAGTTACTTTGGTAATAGGCAATTTATCTTAATAACAGTAGGAAAGAAAATACTTTAGTGGAAGTGGTGTATAGCAACTAACTGTGAAGTAGGCAAAAAGAAATGCAGAAAAGAAAACTTTGCTGCAGCCTCCATCACTCTTGTGTACATACAGTATTTCCTTAAAAATAAAAAGCAGAGGCTTTTTAAATCTTCCTTTATGTTTGCCTTCCCCAGGATCTAATGCTACTTCCTGGGCACCCAATGCAGAAATTCAGATGGCTGAATCTCACCCACAATTTTTGCAGCTCCATTTGCAGCACCACGGCAGCACCTCCAAACCTGGCAGCACCTAGTAGGCCACTTCCATCTGCCTTGAGCTGCCATTCTTCTGGTGATTTCTATGGGCTGTTTTGCTCTGCAGTGCAATCCTCAGGTATATTCTGGCCTTAGAGAGTGTTTTCATTATTTGACCTGCCTAATCAGAACCAGTTTTCAAACTCCATTTTTATTAACTTGAAAAAAAAAAAAAAAAAGAGGTTTCAGACAAAGCTGATGGTAAACAGATGCTATTCAGCTAACAGTGGTTGGTTCTCTAGGTACTCAAACACAGGGATGGGTCTGAAAAGAACAAAACCTTCCCAGCACTTGTTTTAATGAGTAGGCTTTCTTGCATTTGATCATCTGTTTTCTCAGAGGAAAATGTTAAGAAGTCTTGTGATTAGCCAGAGGCAATTCACTACCCAATATAACACAGACGTGGGGGAGTGAACTGCTGATGCTCCATGTCACACATAGTCCCCTTCCCCCTCCTTCCCCATCCTCAGCTACTGTTGTACTGTTGCAGCCAAAACCAAGCCACTGGATGCACAACCTGGAATCATAGGATCAAAATAATTGCGAGACAATAACTTCTGTAGCTGAGCAAACCGAGGCAGCTTGCAGAGACTGTCAATCCCCACACTTACAAGCCGCAATCTATTTTCACCACCATAGGCTGCCAGGTTAATTAAATGGGACTCCTCGTGGTGTCAGGAAGGAAGTCAAGCAGCAAGTGTTTGTAGAAACAGGCTTTAAAGAGAACAGCATATGAGAAAGGGAAAAAATTTCCTGGGAACACATGCTTTTGTACATTTGTTGGGAGAGGTAATATGCCTTGGCTGCTGCAGAGGGTCCCTTCCTAAGTTGGTGTCCTAGTTAGCCCTGGTGCAGTAATGCCTCTGTTCCTCACTTCGAGGGATGTTGGGATGAATCCTCAGCTTAAAATATTTTGTCATCAATGCTATTCCCTGACAAAAAGCCAGTCCAGAGAGCTACTGAATGCTTCTAGCATCTATGTTTTTCAGGACAAGCCCTGAAAATCTTCACATCATATTTTTCTTTTTTTTCCTTTTATTTCTTTCTTTTACAGTCAGTGAGATAATGTTCCTGTGTTTCCTTCTATTTTATGACTCATAAAACTCACTCTCCCTTTAATGTAGAAGCAGCAGCATCCTCCTTTGTGCTGAAAAATGCACAATTACCACAATTAAGACAGTCATATAACATCTGACTGCTTTATTTTTCACATTATGGTGAAAATGCTGCATGAGTTTCCTAGACTTGATAGCAGGACTAGAAAAATGACCATTTTCAGGAGTTCCCATTTCCTTCTCCAGTATCTCTTCACCTTGACTCCTTTAGGCATTTAAAGCCCTAAAGTCTCAAAGTCACACAAGTAGTTGTCTATTACTATAAATCACATCAATTTTGTTAACTGTTCAGTGCAACTGTTAACACTTACCCAGGTTGTGTCATCCAGTGATGATATTCCCTCCTAATTAAGGTGCATCCATCCTTCCTTGACTGTTTTTCACGCCAGGCTCATGAGTAATGAATGAAAGGTTATATAGGATATATTTCAATTAACATCACCTGATTTGTATGTTTAACCCAGACAGTTATGTAAAAGGGCTGTGGATTACCTGTGGCATCACTGAAGTTGCCCCATAAGTTCAGAACTGTTACAGGGAAAGGGACCAGCTAGATTGTCAGACCAGAGCTTAGGCAGCAGGAGTGTCTGCTGAGGTGGGAGATAAATCTGCTGGCTGAATTGTGCAGTCCAAGTGTGAATAAGCCTAAACCACTTCTGTTCTTCTTTAGTACAGAATAATTCTGGTGGACTTACTGTTGCCTGAATAGACAGCCTTGCATTGCAGACCTGAACCTAACTTAATAAATCATGATTCCCAATTTATCCTTTAATGGTCACTTGTCCATTCAGTTAAAAAATTCTGAGGATACCTCTTAAAGAGCCATCTTGATTCTTATCGTGTTTTAGGTAGATTCCTTGTATCTTCCCATAAATTCCATCTCTGACTTACCTAAAACAATCTCTTTTCTGTATTATTAATTAGCTATTTGTCTGGGTATGAATATCAACTCTTTTCATTTATGTGCAGATCCAGGTTTTATTACTAAACAGACTGTAAACAAAATCAAGCTTTTCTTCTCATATGAAAAAATAAAGAATTTAATGGAAAAAGATGGATTATCTATAGGTTTCTGAGAAGTCTTACTCAATTTAGGAGATAAAATTCTAATTCTCTGTCATGTTTAATGCGAGTTCAGAGTTATTCCTGTGAAACCCTTTGGCATAATTCCTGTTCACCCATTTTACACTTTCCATAAGAGCTGTAAGACTGTATATGTGCAAGAAAGAAAACCTTGGCTGTTTTTAATGCTTCATTCCTTTCAAAATAAGTATAGAGCTCAGCAAAAATTACTATCAGACCCCAAGTATCAATGACCATTCTTTATGCTAATCTTTCCATTTCCTGCTATTACCAGTTCCAGGGTCAACAGCTAAAAAAAATAATACTGAACTATTATAAAATCATCTGTCATTTTATTTTCTCCCCCCAGTCTCTTAAAGCGTGTCTGCAATGAATTACCTCCGTGTCTGAAATGAATTACTGCTCCATCCCACACAAACACACCATCATTACCTGCCCCAAGCAAGGTCTGGAACTATATTGCTCTTGTATGTTAAACAATAGTCAAGCAATGGTGAGATGCAATTGATTATGTGAAATGTTAGAAAGCTTTAGTAAATCAGCTTCTCTGAAGTCATCTGGGCTTTAGGTGTAGCTGGTTTTGGTTTAGAAGGTTATTGCACCTTTCTTCTCTCTTTCTTTCTTTCTTTCTTTCTTTCTTTCTTTCTTTCTTTCTTTCTTTCTTTCTTTCTTTCTTTCTTTCTTTCTTTCTTTCTTTCTCCTTATTTATTTCTTTCTTTGCTTTCTTTCTTGTTTGCTTGCTTTGCTTTCTTGCTTTCTTGCTTTTTTCCTTTCTTCTCACTTTCTCTTTTTTCTTCTCTTCTCTTTCTTGTATTTTTTAAATTTTCTTTTGCTTGTTCTTTTGTTTTCTTTCAATTCCTTCCTTCCTTCCTTCCTTCCTTCCTTCCTTCCTTCCTTCCTTCCTTCCTTCCTTCCTTCCTTCCTTCCTTCCTTCCGCCACTTCCGCCACTTCCGCCACTTCCGCCACTTCCGCCACTTCCGCCACTTCCGCCACTTCCGCCACTTCCTTCCGCCACTTCCTTCCTTCCTTCCGCCACTTCCTTCCGCCACTTCCTTCCTTCCTTCCTTCCGCCACTTCCTTCCTTCCTTCCGCCACTTCCTTCCTTCCTTCCGCCACTTCCTTCCTTCCTTCCTTCCTTCCGCCACTTCCTTCCGCCACTTCCTTCCGCCACTTCCTTCCTTCCTTCCGCCACTTCCTTCCTTCCTTCCGCCACTTCCTTCCTTCCTTCCGCCACTTCCTTCCGCCACTTCCTTCCTTCCTTCCTTTCTTCCTTCCTTCCTTCCTTCCTTCCTTCCTTCCTTCCTTCCTTCCTTCCTTCCTTCCTTCCTTCCTTCCTTCCTTCCTTCCTTCCTTCCTTCCTTCCTTCCTTCCTTCCTTCCTTCCTTCCTTCCTTCCTTCCTTCCTTCCTTCCTTCCTTCCTTCCTTCCTTCCTTCCTTCCTTCCTTCCTTCCTTCCGCCACTTCCTTCCGCCACTTCCTTCCGCCACTTCCTTCCGCCACTTCCTTCCGCCACTTCCTTCCTTCCGCCACTTCCTTCCTTCCTTCCGCCACTTCCTTCCTTCCTTCCGCCACTTCCTTCCTTCCTTCCGCCACTTCCTTCCTTCCTTCCGCCACTTCCTTCCTTCCGCCACTTCCTTCCTTCCGCCACTTCCTTCCGCCACTTCCTTCCACCACTTCCTTCCGCCACTTCCTTCCTTCCGCCACTTCCTTCTCTTTTCTCCCCTCCATTATTTCCTTCTTTTTCTTCTCGTTGAAAATTATCTTGATTCTGACACTGAATAAAGTAAATTGTCCAAATCTTTGAGAAACATGCTCTGTCATTCCCAAGACCCTACTCCCTCATCAAATCCCAACTCACACTATAGACAGAGATAAACTTTTTATCTTGAAGCCAGATTGGTGCCCTGCTCTGATCTCTTACTGGAAACAGCTACTTCATTCTCCTGATGCACAGGAGTGTTTGTCTCATTTTCAGTCTCAAATTATTCATGTCATTTTATACTATCTCAGTTGCTTTTCTCTCTTGCCAGTGTTTACCTGCTTGAAATATTGTATATTGCCTCCCTGCATTTGTTTTCCTATATTAGGCAAGACAAATCAGCTTAGCAGGTAGTTCTCCTCCTTTGGTTTTTGTTTGTTTGTTTGTTAGGAATGCCCTATTGTAATTTAATTTCATTTCTTCAGGGTAAATTTTCCTAAATCAGAAGAAGCCGCCTATCACTGTTTGTCATTCAGGTAACACCACGTTAATGAAACTGTAATCGAGAGGCAGTCCTCCCCACTACATTGCAATTAAAATCCTCCTAAACCACTAATTGCAATTAGAATACCATTGTCCTATAACAACAGGCAGCCTATTAAGTGTTAAGACAGAGTTTGGAAGGAAGACAAACCAGCACATCCCTTCAAATTTTAGCACAAAACTGGCTAAAGTTTGTGTTCAAATTTATGTCCCATTTCAAACCAAACTTCAATCCAACCAGATTCCCAGCACCATTATAGAAGCTGTAAACAGTATCCATGCATTTCCATTTTTTAATCAAAAGCCATGTGTACTGATGTCACTGCAGTGAGATTCCACAGACATAGTGTCTGTACCCTTTACAAAGTTTACAGTGGAAATGGGGCTACTGTGAGATTCACTTTTAATGCCATGGGGCCCAGGCACTTGTTTCTCCCTGTTTCAACTCTTGGTTTCATTCCTCTGCTCAGGTGCTGCTTCTGTTTAAAGGTATCGAGTTAGCTTGAGCAGAAAATATGCTGGAGCCCAGTATAAATGAGAACAATCTCTAGCAGAGCTGCTGCATGATGCACATAAATCATGCCAAGAAGAGGTGAAGGCTGAACTGTGCTGGTGTTACTCCCACTCCTGTATCAGGCAAGAAATGCATGGAAATGAAAGACAAATGCATGGCAGGGCAGCAGCTCGTGCTGCAGCACCTTTCTAGATGACACAAATGAGAAAGTCGGTGGAGCTTCTGCATTGTATCACTATAATGGGGGTCAGGATCCAGAGCAGCAGCACTGTATCTATTATTGGGAAATAACAGATACAGACAAAGAAATAATCAGACAATGCTTTGCCCTGCAGATCTCTTACGGTTTTCATGTATATTGGGATCAAGGGGCAGAACCTTCTTTTCAAGTGCTGTGCTGGGTTAGAGATTTGGGTCTGATTCTGATGTGCACTGAGATCTCCTAAGACAGATTTCAAAAGCCTTCATGATGAGCACTTCAGGCATGGGGAATAAAAAGATTTATAGTGTGGTCCCAAACATTCTAGTTGCATGTCTAGTCCACATCAAAAAATTTCTTGCAGTGTTGTTGTTTGTGTCATCTGTTACTTAACCTGCTGAAATCCAAATAGATGAAGATCCTGCCTCAAACACAAATCTGTAATTATTTTGAATGCTTAAAAGTTTCTCATGGGATTTTTCCCCAGCCTACACCTGCAAGGAAAGGAAGTCATGGAACCATAGAATCATAAAATGGTTTGGGTTGAAAGGGACCTTAAAGATCAACCAATTCCAACCCCCTGCCATGGGCAGGGACGCCTTCCACTAGAGCAGGTTGTTCAGAGCCCCATGCAACCTGGCCTTGAACACTTCCAGGGGTGGGGCATCCACAGCTTCTGTGGGCAGCCTGTGCCAGTGCCTCACCACCTTCACAGTAAAAAATTCCTTCCTTAAATCTAATCTAAACTTCCCCTCTATCAGTCTAAAGTCATTCCCACTTGTCCTATCACTGGCCATCACCATCTCCATATCTAAAACATACTGTCCAGTGAAATGAAGGGACTTCCCAAGGTTTTAAACAGAAAGGGGTGAAAATTTACTACTTTTGAGGCATTGTTTAAAGAAAATATACCAAGAACCCCTGAAACATCCTAGGGCAGCCAGCTATCCAGCATCCATCCACTCATCTATGCTATGCAAAGGAGGAAATGGCACAGGCAATGTTGAAAATACAAAATGTTCCTGTTTAAAGGGAGATTCTAATTGCTGAGTTTAGCTGCTTTGCTCTGTGCATAACAGAGCTGAGAGCTGGTAGAGGGTGGGACAAAATTGGTTAGGCATGGGAGGAATGATGTATGTATCTTTTCCATCATTAGCCAGGAACAATAATTATGGTTTAAGAACAAAAGCCTGAAACAAAGCTGAGCAGTGTGGAGGTTTTGCAGGGGTTCCATCATATTGAGTACCTTCTCTGGTGTATTTCTAAGCCAGTGGAAAACCTTTTATACAGCTGTGGCTGAGCCCTCACTTTATAACTGAACTTTAGATTTCATCAGTAATTTATCAGTGATAAATCGAGTGTCTCACAGAAAGTTCTGTTAAACCACTAAGCACTAGGAATTGCATCAGATCAGCAAACATGAACAAGAAGCAGAGTCTGTCCACAGAGCAGTGAATTACTTGGCAAAGGCTCAATGGCTTGGGGTGATTCCAGTGTTTTTAACAGCAGAGGAGCAGTGATGCTCCCAGCTTCCAGTCTGCACACCCTGTGTATGCTCAGCACCTTACCCTTTCTGATCAGTCCTAACACTGCTTCAGTGCCCTTCACCCAGCTACAAAACCTGCCTTCATTATTTACTGTTGGCAAGATAAAAACAATTCTCTCTAAAATAGCCAGTGGGGAGTGGGAATTTTTATGGCTGACTACAGATATTTCCTTTATGCTCTTTATCATCCCTATTTATTGTCACCTCTCCACACTGCTCTGGGGTCTGTCTGTTTGTCTCTCTGTTTACTTTAGGTATAGGAATTTTGCACCAAATAAATGTGCATTCAGCAAGGGGTGAGTCGCAAGCCATCTTCCTTGGCTGGCATTTATGGTGATCTGGCCCCTATCCAAAACATCCGTCCTGGCCCATTTACAGCATTGTGTGGCCAGCATTCAGCTGCTCTGCAGGGCCCTTAATGGTGTTGGCCATGGCTCTCAGCAGCTCTCATCTCAATAAAGCAGCTGAGCAGTGAGTCAAGAGGCCGCCGACACGGTCTGTGCCTATCATGAGGTTTTTTTGGAGGACATGGGCACACAGTCAACCTTACAGAATTGCTGTACTTTGATGAGTTACGGCTCTGCAGCTGGGCCAGCAGGTTCTGAGCTCCCTCCCTGCAAAATAGAAGAATTCAGCATTAGGAAAGGATAGGAAAGCTATATTTTCCATCTTACAATTAGGAATATGCCGCAGGATAGGAGCAGATTTACCATGTGGAGATCACAAGTGTGTTTCTGTGCTTCTCAGCATCAGCCAGTGTGGAATGGATCTCTGCATCACACAACATTGTCCCCTCCAGACACATGGGACTTGCACCCACCCTGTTGAGCTATGGCAGCACACCTGATAGCATGTTATTAGACCTCCATAATTCAGCTGCATTTTTCTGTGTGTCTTGTCCTAGAGAGTTCTGCAGTCACTGTGGATTCATTCCCCAAAGCAGTATTTTTTTTTTCTTTATATCATTAGGGCTGCTATCTCTCAAAGGGACTCTAGTCCTCATTCCCTCATGCAAACATCTGACAGATGTTCAGGAGGTGAACAGGATGGTTCAGAAAGTGTGAGAAGGATGAAGGAGGGTTTGTACTTGGAAATGCAAATCTGTGGAAAAAAGGAGGAGTATCTCAGAAAAGGTGATGGGAAAACTTCTTTCAGGCTCAGCAAATCACTCTCACTGGAGCAAAGGGCTGCAGTTGCTCCAATGGCAGTTCCATAGATACTGAGTTTGGGCATCCTCACTAAATCTACTTAAGAATAAAGTAAGGTGGTGATACTTCCAATTGTTTTGTACAGCAGCAATATCCTCAGAGTTGTCTGCTGTTTCTGACTTAATCAATAAAGGCCATTAGAAGCTCACTTTTCTGCTAATACTACTCTGAGTACATCTTGTTGGGAGGGTTTTTTTATGACATTAAATGACACAGTACATTGATTTCTTGTGAGCGATACAGCTTAGGGTTTTTGTCATCCCATCACATAACACAATTTCCTTGCTACATTTCTAACTGCTGCAACTTAATATTCACTGTCAACGAAATACCTTACTAAGGTAATTTTTTTTTAAAGAGAAGTGAAAGCAAATGTCTTTAAAATATTTATATAGATATAGATTCAGCTGGTATGAGAATGTCTAGTCACCTTATTTATATATGCATATATATATATATGTATATACACACGCACACATATATATTTCTACAGCTAATACCACCATCTTTCAAGTGTTGTTTTTTAAAGGAAATGGGTCCTAAATTTTCTCCTGAAAAGCATCCAACAGATATTCCTGGAGTGAAGTTCTCTTGACTATATATTGCATACAGTAAAGCATGATACTTGTAAAACCTTTGTCCTCCTACAGCAAGCTGAATAGCATTTCTGAGAGGAATAAGTGCAGACTTCAGGACTCAAGCAAACTATGCCAATGAGGCTTTGGGATCTGAAGTTGAGCTGGCAGGTCCTTTACATGCGTGTTCCTATTGTGGGGTTGACAAACTAGTCCACAAACCAATGCAATATCCTTAGGCCATCCCAAACTGAATTTCCTTCAAAATCATGGAATGACAAAGTGGTTGATGTTGGAAGGGACCTCTGCAGCTCATCTGGTCCAAGCTCTCTGCTCAATCTGGACTACCTAAAATCAGTTGCCTGGGACTGTGGCTGCTGTGACTTTTGAATATCTCCAGGGATGGAGACTCCATAAACTGTCTGGGCAACATGTGCCAGGACTTGGTCTACCTCCCTCCCAGTAAACAAAAAGGTTTATTTCTTAGCAGTTTTCACAGCCTATTGTCAGTCTGCTGAGCCCTGCAGCTCTTTGTGCACTCAAAACCAGCAACCGAGTTGAATTTGAATGCCAGAGAAGACCATAAAAAAAGCATTATGTTAAAGATTCTCAGGTCACTTAGGGAAGGATTCATCTCAGGCAGTTTTAGTCAGGCAGATCAGAGCCATTAGTTCCAAGCTGGTCCCTTAGGCAGTCCCGGTATTCCGCGGGAAGAGACCAGGATCTCTTGAGCATGATGACCACCACCAAAACAAGTGCCTCAGGGAGCAACTTGCACTTCAGAGGTGCTACAGTATTTGTATTCTCATCATTACAGGAAGTGCACTGTTTCAGCACTTCTGCTGCAACAGCACTGCTGCAATCAAGTGCTTTAGCTGCCTCTCCTGGTTCAGAGGCACTCATTCTCTGGCAGCTCCTGGGAACAGCTCTGGTGCTGCTCACAGAGAGGGAAGATACTAACTCAAGCTTAGGTTTTAGAGGGCTGAGCATCTTCTGCTTGCTTCTTTAGAAAGAAACTGGGATCTCTGGATAATGGGGCAGTGAAGAGTTTGCTAAAATGGAAAATATTATAAGTGTTAGATTACAAATAAGAGACATGTACCATATGTACATGATGGAGCAGATGTAAACATGCTTTTTCTCTCTGCTGGTCTTGTCCAGGCTACTTTGAACTTGATTGTAACAGTGGATAAAAACACAGTTGATTGTATTTAACATGAACTTCAAATAAAGGTCTTTAGCAGAAGAGATTAAGGAAAAGATGTATGATTAGAATATATTCAATAAGCCCTTTTCTGACTTGAAAAAGCAGTGAAGAGGGAAGGGACAACATTGGCAGATGATGACTTTTTTCATTACAGTTTATAAAGCCCTGAATAAGAAACCCATTTATACTGTAAAAGCAGTGACAGGGACAGAAGAGTTTAAAGAGGAAGTTCAGGGCCACCTTCCAGAGCAGAGGAGCAACTGAACAATTGTCTGGGAAAACACGGATGAGAAAAAATCAGAGGTGAGAAGATACAGGTTGGAGGCTCTAGTACACTGATAGATTCTGAAGGGTTTTGGGAGAGAATTGGTTGGTCTCTATAAACAACAGTTCAGGGCAAACATGCACTCAGTGCAGAACTGTGTTTAGGAAAATGTTTACATTGCTAGAATATTAAAACTGGATTTTAAGAATAATACCACAAAGAGCCTAATGTCTCCTGGCTATGGTGGCAAGAGCTTGGTAAGAATGCAATGACTGGTTCAGGGAATTTCAAATCAGACCTTCAGAAATTAGATTTCAATGCCAAAGTCATTGTAGTTTTTCAAATAAATAGAGAATAATAATAGAGAAGAAAAGAGCAGATCTAAATAAGCACCTCATTTTATATTTAGAGAAATAGATGGATTTAAGAATGGAAGAAGTCTCGCACAGCACAAAAAATATTAGGAAGAATGCAAAGGTAAGAGAGAGGAACAGTCACTTTAAAGGAGAGGTGAATAAAAAGGTGTCTCATGGAAGTATATTGCATCCTGAATACTACAGAGACAGTAAATTGGCAGCATTATTTACTCCCACTCATAAAATAAAAACAAGGACCAGCCATTGCAACAGAAGGGCAATAAGTTTTGAAGTGATAAAAGGCCGACTTCTAAAGATAATTTAAAGATAACCTGTAAAATTCACTGCAACACAGTAATGTTAAGTTAAACGTAACCAAATTTGAAAAAGGAATGGATATTTATAGTAATAGCAAATATAACCAGAGTCATGTTGGACAGGAGCTAGTAGAAATCATTCAGACTCTAAGCAAGAAAAAGCTTTATTTTTTGCCAGAAGTTAGGATAAGCTTTCTTTCTATGGGAAAGTTGTTCCATAATTGGTCATGAAAGGTTTCTTACATTTTCCTGTGATTTACCAAAACATATAGTATTAGTCACTGTTGGAGAAAGACTACTGGATTATATGGGCCATTGATCTGACCCAGCATGGCAATTTTTATGGTCCTGTGAGCAAAATCCAATGGATTTGCAAGGAAACCTTACAGAATAACAGCTTCAGTTTGAATTTTTCTTACTGCTACAAAGGCCACAGAAACAGCAACTAAATTCCTGGCAATGACATATCTCTGCAAGCAGGCATGGTAGCAGTACAGGTATCTAATGCTTTTATGCCATTTGCTAAGGATTTTACAGCAGTAATCTCTCCCATTAACACTATGTCTCGTTCTGTGTTGAAGATCCCATAATCTTCTCCTTCCCTCCACCCTCTCAAAATGTACCGAAACAAAAACTAAATACTGCCTGCATGGACTAAAACTTATTAACAGAGATTAATTATCAAAGCACAGGCCTACTGTTTATTAATCTCTCAGAATTTTTCAAATGAGCCTATCCTCACAGAATTATATCAATTGTATCTTTCTTTCTTGCTTGCTTGCTTGCTTGCTTGCTTGCTTTTTCTTTTCTCCCTTCCTTCCTTCTTCCCTCCCTTCCTTCCATTCCACTTATTGATTATTTACTCCAGGGTAATGGATGTCTTTGTCACTTCCAAGTCCCCACCTTGGACTTCTGGTCAGTGACCATCTGTACTGTTTGTGGGGTGTGAGATGAGATACTTATTAATCAATTTCTTTTCTATCACAAGGAGACAGAGACACTTGTTTGACAGAACAGCATTTCTGAATGCATTCTCAAAAAAGGCCAGCAGCTTTTAATTTTTCCTCAGATTCTAAACTAAGCAAATGGAGTTCCGTGGTCTATTCTTGGCACAAGGGCAATTAATCAGTTTGGTAAAAATTCCACTAGGGCTGGTGTACAGTTGCCTTTTGTTAACCAAGTAGTGCCTACCAGCTTTCAGAACAATGCTGTGTATCAGCAGCTATGATGGGCCGGATCCAACTTAATTAGAAACATGTGGGCACACACACCAGGCATCAAGAAAGGAGCAAGGAAACCTCTCCTGGAAAGATGCATGGATGAAGGAGGATGGATTTGGCCCCAAACACAGAGGCAGGCTGACACAGGAGGGTCAAACCATGACCACGGTGAGCCCAGCAACATTAAGCAGGAAATTTATGTGAACTGGCCTTGAGCACTCTTTTACTTTCCGTGTAAGCACAGTCACAACATGTTTATACTGAAACTTGGTAAAGATTCCTTCAAATTATACGTACTAGAGGTGAAGTTAATCCAGCCAATATATTGCTTGCAGCATTTCATTTTTTCTAAGTACCAGCTTTCCTTTTACAGGATCTCATAAAAACAAAACAATATGTTGCTCTCTTATAGATAACCTGAAAGCAGCAGTTGGTGAAGTAGTCCCAGTGTCCAGAGCTACGTTATATCTTTGATGTCTGGTTCTGCAGTACAAATATTTCTGCAGAGCAAGACATAATGAAAGTTTATGAGCTTGTTAAGGAACTGACTATTACAAAGGACCATGCTCATTTTGACTCTATTAGAAACACAAGAAAAATAATTTGTCACTTTCCTGTGACTAGAGGGATCTCAGGGCGAATCTCAGATAAGACATCAACACTGTTGGTGATTACTCAGCCTTTTTTCATTACAGTTTATAAAGCCCTGAATAAGAAACCCGTTTATACTGGCATTCCAATCCTGAAAATGCAACTTTACAAGACCCAGCTGTGGAAAGGACATTTATTTCCACTTTAGAGATGAGACAAGTGAATCATGGGTGACGGGTAACTTGCAGAAGTTCACAGTAAAGGGGCTTTGGCTCACTGTGAATGACAACATAACAATACCAATCATAATTCTAGTAAATAGAAATCCTGGGTTCCCTTTCTGGGCTGTAGCTTGGAGATTTCTGCTATTCTTTCTCAGCTGTTTCTATTTGATTTCTGTTTTATTTTCCTAAACTGAGCATAAAGTAGGTAAAAAAAAATCTTATTTCCTTGGAATTTAAAAGCTTTTCAGAAGTATATAGCTACTGGATGATGTTCCTTTCTGACTGACATTTAACACATTTTTCCTGCTGTAATTGAGAACACAGTCATGCTGGAGGAGAAATTCCAGCAATGACATTGCAGCAGTTTGGGTGTTTTCTCCATTATGTGTCTTTACAACAGAGATAACCTTTGGCTTCTTGAAATATAATTGCATAGGGAGATAGTTTTTTTAAAAAAGAATTAACAACACTAGCAAACATTTTGCAGAGATTTTCCATAACAACCTGGTTTTATGTCAGCTTCTGTAGAGCACAGCATCATTTATAGTAAAAAATTAATTGAAAATCGAAAACTGAACAACAGGAGATCTTTACTTTTCTTATAGCACATTCCTGGAATTATCTGCAGTATAGAAACTCCACAGAAATGCCAGTGATTTTTTTTTGTCAGCAATTATCCCACATCAATATTAGTATTCTCTCACAATCCCCCCACTCCATATATTGATATAGGAATATATTGATATAGCTGTGATAACTGTGTATCAATAGATATGGTGTTGTGCATTGATAGATATTTAGAATGATCATAATATAGGCAGGATGAGCCACTGCAATTATTTGTTTTCAACCAATCCTCTCCCCAAGCCTATTATTAAATTAAATGAAGTATTAATATATTATTACTATTACACTGAAACAGTGGTATAAGCTTGTTTTACTTTACTACATGGGAGAGCAGATCATGGCCTTTCATGTTACTCTTTTCCAAGGCAATTTCCACTCTACTACTGCTAAGTTTTGGCAAAATTATATTCAGAACTGGATGTGCAGCACTTCTGATCATTGAGGCTGCCTTCAGGAGTAAACCTGTGTGCTACACTGAGAGCAAATCTACAAGCACCGCCACAACACAGGCACAGTGTCCTTTTGGGTGTGCAGGATGCTCGCACGGGTGCTGACTTCAGTCTGCCAGCAAGGAAGTCCAGGACAGACATGCATTTGACTTGGGTACGCTGAAGGAGCCTCCCCATGGAGTGTAAGGATGCAGCCAGAGCAACAGGATCCAAGGGAATGTTGTGGCAATGTGGGGGAAAGGATGACTGCCTGCACCCTCTTGCCTAGTGGAGTTTAGTTGTGATTGGTAGGCAGAAAGGCCAGCGCTGCTGACTGTACCATGGCATGACTGAGTTGTAACAGCACCCACAGGGTTCACTTCTGAATTCCCCAAAAGATCTGGTCTTGGTGTCGGACCTTCTGAAGACTCATCCTTTCACAGAGAGACCCTTCGATTTCTAGTGTGAGCTCCTGGTCATTTATCTCTGACCACTCCTTCAGTCAAGGTTCCAGCCACCAAACTCCTCAGGAACTGCTCCCCTTGCACAGTGTCCTGCCCCTCTGCTCATGGTGCCGCCAGTCCAGTGAGGAGCCTTAGCAAAGAACTCTGCTGACAGCAGCAGTGCTGCTTACAAGTTGGTAGAAAAGATCCTAAGGAACAGGTAATGGTTAATTTTTTTTTGTTTAATTTTTTTTTTTTTTTTTATGATTTGGAGCTGACCTATTTCAGTAATGCAAGGAATATCCCTATTCCACAGAGAGCTTCTTTGCTGCAACCAGCAGCCAGCAAACCAGAAACACTTTATGATGCAGGAGGTGAGGCCCTGTCTCAATTTGCCCAGAGAAGTTGCGAATGCCCCATCCCTGGAAGCATTCAAGGCCCCATTGGATGAGGCTCTGAGCAATCTGTCTATGGAATAGGTCCCTGCCCATGGCAGGGGTTTGGAACTGGATGGTCTTTAAGGTCCCTTTAAACCCAAACCATTCTCTGATTCTTTGATGCAGAAGCAGAACCCAGGGAGAGCTCAGTCATGCCTTGGCAAAGCCTCTTTTGCTACCAAAACCATACAGTGCAGAGTTACCTTCAGGCTGTTCACATGAGGCACCAGACACCACAAGAATAAGAGGTTTCTTACATGGCCACTGTTCATTCTGCTCACTGAAGGCATTTGACAGGGATAGGTCCCAATTCTTTGCAGTAGTGGTTTCCTCTCCTGGTCTGACATCATTCAGGATTGCAGATTAGCTGTCAGGAGGCTGTTCTGGGAGTTTTCCTTTGAGTCAGGCATCACTAATCAGACCTTCCACTTCCTCCAAGGCTTTATGAAACAAATCTCTAATCCAGAAAACATTTCGAATTTTAAGACTAATTGTCATAATGTCAGCTAGGGTAAATAAAGCACAAAAGGAAAGAAATAAACTCTGGGAGTGGAATGTGCTTTATTGAACACATATCCGGTTCTCCGACCATCACTGTCACTCAGGAAGACATTATCCAGTAAACCTGAGCAGAAAAATCCCCGCTGAACTGATAAGGCAGAGCAACTCTTCAGGTGGCTTAGCTGTCACTTGAAAACCAGCTTGCAAGCCTGTGGGCTGACATTAGTGCTGGAAGGCAGTGAGGGTTTGAAGCTCAGATACAGTCTTCTGTGGACTTCAGAAGATTCAACATCAGATCCTGAGAGCTCTCTGCTGCTCTCTTGTTTTCCCTTGCAAAGGAAAATAAGTCTCTTCAGGTGTATTTTTTCACTTTTTAAAAGATTTGCAGAAAATTCAGGCATAGTGAATGATTTCCACCCCAGGTATGTCTATTGTGTCATTTCAGTCACTGCAGAGCTGGGGTTTTAAAACTCTACCAATACAAGAGTTGAATTGTAGTGTGTATAAATATCCTATTTATGAAATTTCTTCTTCTTTTGGCTACCTGTTTCTTAAAAAAAGAAAAGAAAAAAATTTGCAGGAAGTAAATAGGTTGAGAAATGTTATTTAGTCATTCTTAGTTACAGAAACTACAGGTCTATGTATCTTCAATCTGGCTTTTTCTTCCTCTCCTCATCTTAAAAATATCTTATGGTGTACTATAAATAATGAGCAGAAGGGAAAGTGATGCTTCATGCAGGAGGGGAAAAGCAGCAGTTTAATCATGTTCAAACACAGCTCTGGAGAATGAATGAATGTTCCTCCTTGCATTTCCAGGCTTGAACAGGATAGACTGAGTCTGCGGGGATTTGTGTTTCAGACCTTGGTGTCAGTATGCATTACTGTGGGCTTTGAAAGATGCTCTTAAAATGCTTCTAAATAACCAAATGGAGCAACCCTCTCCAGTGTGATAATCTGTGCAGTTACTACCACAACTCCAGCAGCAAGGAAAGAGGGAAGGGAGCAGAACTCTCTCCCGGCTGTGCCCCAGAAATCCTTTGCCATAGTAAGCAATTAACATTAGGTTTAATCTTTCACTTCAGGAAAGGTGAAAGTATCAAGAAGGTAGATGATGGTGTAACATCTGCATGTAGTTTAGATGTGCAGTGCCTGCACTTTTTGCACCCAAAGAAAGAGGCACATCTGTTTTTTGAACTCAGTGGCTGAAACAAATGGCATTAAGGTATTGTGTAGGATTTCTCTGTGCTAGGATGGCACCATGGAAAGGGTCCTTGACACAGCTCAATAGGTAAAGAATGTGCTCAGGCTTTGTTTAAACTACACAGGGAGATGGATTCACTTTTTCCTGTAATGAACATGAGGACTTCGGCATGTGGCACTAGATTCTGCTGCTGTTGTGCAAAAGGCACAGCCTTTGGAAGAAAAAATCACAGAGATGCAGCACGAGGTATGATGTAAACTGTAATAAACTCTTCTGAAATCTCCATTTTTGCCTGTCTGCCTTTCAGTGACAGCATTTACACTCATGTTCTAGGGCCCTTTTATGCAAAAAAGCTTTATTCCTAGGACAGCTCTTGCAAAATTCATGGCTGGTATGATTCCATGCCCTTATGACATGACAGTAACATCCATTTGTATCTGTTTGGCACCGTGTAAGTAGGTCACACGATTACAATGAAGTTAAAATTAATTTTGCCTTTCTTTAAACGGTAATGGAACAGTTACCAACTGATTAAGGAAAACATTAGCGAGTAGCATTTTAATTGATTTGAATGCATGTGTGTTTTGTATTGGTTTAGTTTGAGGGCATTTTTAAACAAATAGGACTGTCATTGTGAGCCTTAATTAGATAATAAATTAATAGATAAATGGATTAGAAAGTTCAGTATGGCTTTCACAATTTCTGCTAGCAGCATAAAAATGAGGTGCTTGGCATTAGCAATGCTAATAAATGGCCTAAGGAATGCACTTGGGAAGAATGATGATGTGGCAGCTGAGTGACGTGTGAGGACCATGGTCTTTCCTTTGCCCACACCTACTTTGAAAACAAAGGTGCTCCTGTGCTTTCTTAGGAAAGATAACATGGTGCTGATCTGGGACAGGTAAATATGTCAGTTCCCTTAGTGCACCTCAAGGCCTGCAGATTTAATGTGGGATTCATGAAAAATTCACTAAGCACACAGGACATCTTCCAGGGGTTAGGCTGCTCAGCAATCAGTTCAGAGATCTGACAAGGAAAAAGGCTCAGTGTGTGCCAAGTGTACTCAGTAATGGGAAAACTGCTTAACAGGAAGGGAAGTCTGGATCAGTTGGGCTGGATACTGAGTTCATGAGAATCATTAGGATGCCTCTGAAAAAGAGCGATTTGGTGGATGTAGTGCTGCTTATTTAATTCCACAAGGCAGTAAATCAAGCCATATGGGTCTTGGTGCTGTTCAAAGAGGTAGTGACAGTAACTCAGATAACAGACACAGAGTGCTGTAGGTTGGAAAGTGATGCAAATAATCACTGGCATGAGTTCAGGCTGAGTGTCAAATACCTGAAATTCAAAAGTTGGAAGACCACTTTGGTATGTATTGAATGTTATGCAGCTTGTCTGAGGACACAGGGTAATTTGGATTTGTTATTTTTGAGTTGATTGCCCCTCCGATATAACTGGCTACTTCAGGGGTGGCATTAGCCTGCAGCAGTTGGTCACCATAATTAGAGCAAGTTTGCAGAAAAAGAGTTTGAAGCCTGAATTATATTAAAGTCACTTTTAAATTCTCAATAGAGTATCAAAAAATGGGAACTTTCTGCAGTAATGTATACTAGATGGCCAGTATGGCAGAAATATGAATATTAATGAAATATCTTCAGCATAAAGAAAAAATACTTGGCAAGACTTTATTCCTATATTTAATGCTTTTGATGTAATCTCTTCTGCTGATCACCTGAAGCTTGACTTTTTATGCCAATGATTTTCAAGGCAAAGCAAACTATTTTAGCAATCAGACCACCCTTGATAGAAATTAACTCTGGTGACAAACATCTTTTATTATACATGTCGGGAGCATTCAGATAGATGCCTACTTTAATTGTAATATGAAGTACTCTTTGTAAAAATTCTGTTGCTTTTGTTAATGAGGATTACAGTTCAATTTCACTAAAGGTCATCTTGATAAAAAGCGAGTAGTGTTTTACTCCCTCAGCTACATCACTTTTCTTATCAGAGTACCTAAAATATAAATCTGCATTCAAAAAATACTGCAAATACTGTGCAGCATATTGCATGGTCTATAGACCTTATCACTTGAGTAATTAAAAGTCTATCAGAGTAAAATACATGATAATATATGAGCATAGTGTCACACCTGATCTTTGGAAGAGGTAAACAGGATGCAAATGGTCTTTTTCACCTCTAGTTTTCAATGGTGGAAACATTTGTCATCTGTTAGGTTGTTTAGCAAGTTTCTGATTAGTATCTTTTTCAAGTCTCTTTCCCACTCAAAGGGCTCCCATCCAAAGAAAATCTAAAAAGGTTCAGAGATAGTAAATACATTACACTGGGTTGTTGCATAAGCTCACATAACCCCAGTTCTTTGCCACCTCATTTCATGCCTGTGCAAACCTTAAAATCCTGCAGCCATGTACCGTGCTGAGGGCCATGTAGTGCTGAGGCCAACCATTAAACCAAGGCAAAAAAGTCCTTGACAGAACCGCTTCTGATTAACTTGGTGCACGGCAGACAAGCCCATGTCTTATTGCAAAGGCTACATCCCTGTACTTATTGACATATTTATCCTCAGATTGCCAGAATAGCAGGGAGATTTCTTAGCCTTAGGACCCACTAGCAAAGCCAGTTTTTTTTAAGAAGCAATGAGGGTTTAAGCTGGGCTAAAAAGGAAAGAGGGCAGAGTCAGCAGGAAGAATGCAGTTGCCATTACACATTCAAGATCTGGAAAAAGGTGGAAATCACAGAACCATAAAATGGATTGCATTGGAAGAAACCTTTAAAGCCCATCTAGTCCAACTTGATCAGGTCACTTGGAGCCTCATCCATGATGCTGAATGTTTCCGGGAATGGGGCACCCACTACCTCTCTGGGAAACCTATACCAGTGTTTTACCACCCTTGGCATTAAAACTTTCAGTGTTCTGCTTTTGGATTTTACTTAATTTCTTTCTGTTTCAAGTGTGTAGCTGGGATGGTCATTCATTTAGGCCAGCTCCCCATCTTTGTACTTTTGCTCCTATCTTGCACCTTCACTTCTGAGAGTTTGAACTGCTGCCAGGCAAGGAGGCTGTGACTTGCCTTCCTGCAGGCTGCTGCAAACTTTTACATAAAGCAACTGAGCTGGAAGAAAGGGGACTTGTCAAAAAGGAGGAAAGCTAAAGAAGACTTTGATCAGAGGTTAGTCTCCAGAATCAGAATGACAGCAAGCTTCCTGGGCTTTTTAAAAGGCAACAGAAACCTCTTGTGAGTAAATTGCTAGCACTGTTTCACATACAGCAATGGGTTTTGTGACTCCTGTTGAAATTTATCTTTAGTTTGGCAAGTATGTTGCTTTGAAGTGCCATAAGGATCCCATGTTGGGATACACATTGTTCTCTTGTCATGTTTCAGACCTAAGTTCTGTTACAGAGCGTGTAAATCAGCATATATAATATAGCCCCATATTGAGCTTATGAGTGCCACACATGGTCACAAGCTGAAATTTTTCAGAAATTGTCTTCACATACTTCTGCAATTTCTTCCTCCCTCCTCTCTGTCCCTGATTCCAGAAGGATGACTTGGAGCAATTCCTATTCTTGTAAGACCTCACCTTTTTTTCTACATACCTCGCTTTCTACCACTAAAAATCATGTCCTGGGGGAAGGATTTGCACTTTGCATTCAGCTGGTAAAACAGCCAGTTTTGTTTAGCAGATTTTTGTTTGGTGTGAATCCCTGCATTGTACATACCTGTTTCAAACATTGTGGAAAGAAAATGTTTCCCTTCTGGATAGGAATATTTGTTAGACCTTGCAGAGAGTTTAATGCATGCTGGTATTCAGAACCTATTAAAAAGAAAAAATAAAAGAGGGAAGAGGAAGGGGAAACAACAAACAAACCAAAGCCCCCTTCTTGTTTTTTAAAATCCCAGTTCATGCCTTGCAGTTTAATATTCTTTCTACAAGAGATTGACTCAGGACCCTAAATCAAGCTGATTGTACAGTGTATATCTTAAAATCTACATTTTGGTCAGAGAAGTCTGCGTGCAGTCTGAAGCACAGGACAGAGCACTGAAGCAGAATAATCATGGTTCTCTCTGTAGGTCTTTTCCATTCCTAATGCCTCCAACTCTGAACCATTGACTAAGTATTCATGATTGGGCTGTTCATACAGTTGTTGCTTTTTCAAACCTTCCCTCTTTGCTACAGGGATCAACAACATTGTCCAGTTCACTGATCTTAAAACATTTTTTGTGCTTCAGGACCTGACTTACATTTAAGTTCACATATTCCCCCCTGTGCCAACAGCCCAGCATCTTCAACACTGCCATTTCTCTACAAGAACCCGCTCCTTCAATGGGCCCCCACCATGTGATTTGATAGGTTTAATTGAAGATTAAGACGTCATGTTCTGTGACATAACTGAATTGGAACACCCTGAGTGTTAGGAATGAATTGGTTTAAGATATCTGAATTGGTCCTTTCAGATCTGGAGACTTGATCTAAGTTTTGGATGTGTTAGGTGTAAATATTCACATCCCTGTTAATTGTTTGGTACAGAAGTCAGGAAAATAAACTTCAGAAGTGAGCATTGTCTTCAAGAAAGTAGGAAACGTTTTTGCTCCATATTTATAGTAAGAAAGCCAAACAAATGCTTAAGAAAGCAATTGTTAAACTTATGCCTAAACCTGGACAAGCAGTTAAGATCCCAGAACTCTTTATCCATGTCTGTTATAGTGCTTACTGGGAATCTGCACTCACTGAACCAGAACTATTTAAACATCTTCCTGCAAACATCCCATTCCCTCATTTAACCCTAATAGCAGACCTCACCTATTCTGCAAATAAACACAGGTCTCAGTTCTCTGAGGGAACCTTTACACCTAATATGATCATTTGCCATGTGGACATTTGGCTCAGGTTGGAATATGCTGGGGTTTGGAACAGAAGCAGGATGAGTATTTTCTGTGCAGCAAACACAGGTCTGGGAACTGAGCTGACAGCTCTGACAATTGATGATTTGCTTTAATACACAAAACAGGACAGGTTTTGACATGATACAGTGATGGACTAGGAGACACCATCTTAATCTTTTGGGTCTCATGGAGAGGTAATAATTTCTGGTCATCCTCCCTAGACACAGACTTCCAGATGGGGATTAGAAAGGGGTTCAGGTCCTACAAGGCTGTTACCTTTCCCATCATGTTGTGATGTGTGTTCAAATTCAGTTGTCCCAATCAGTCAACCAAACCTCCTAGGAACAACAGTATGGGCACACAGCCCTCCTGACTCCCCAAAAGAGCCCTGGGGATGTGGCTGTCCTGCCCTGCGTGTCTTGCATTGTGTCCTTCCAGAAGGATTAGTTGCTGTATTATTTGGATAAATGAAGCAGAGCAGGGTGATGGCATGGGCTTTTTCGAGTTGAGATGTGGCTAGAAAGGGAAAAGATAAACTTGGAACTCTTAAGGATTAACTTCTGGTTTCTAAGAATAACATAGATAAGGCAGTCTCAATTAGATTGAGCTTAAAATCACATATAACGAATCTGAGATGGAAGAGATTGCTGTATCTGAAAGAGAAGTCACCACTGTTCTTCAGATAAGCTCCCAGAGTTTCAGATGAGAAAAAATAAATATTGCAAAAAAAGGGTTTCCCTACTTAACCTTCCCAGACAAACCCAAATTCCCTACTATCAAAAACCAAGGCAGCCCAAACACAGGGATGGTTTCACCACCAAATCCTTCTACTTTTTCTCCTATATGTTTTTATTGTTTTTTTTTCTTTTTACCTATGTTAAAAGGTTGCACTTCTCCTTAAATGTGAGACAGCTTTGGAATGGTTTCCTCTCTTTTTTAACAAAACTGAAGGTTCAACCAAAAGTTTGCAAGTGAGGCAATCTTTGGTAACAGAAACAGGCAGAGCTGTCTCACCCCAAACAGTCTGCACAAAAACTATGCCTGCTTTTTATCTGTCATAGATGTAGTTTATTTTTATAAATGCTAGAATTCACCCACAAAAATAAAGCAGGGCAGCATTTCATCATGACTCTGTTTCCTCAGAGGTATTTCCTACAAGGTGTTGGATTCACTTTCTATATGATAAGCAGCTATGGCTGTGCAATTACCTGTGAGCATGTACCAGTTCTGAAGGTCATGCTAAGAGACTGCATGTCCCTTGCACAGCTGCTTCTGTTTAACATCCCTAATAAAGGGAGGGAGACATTTGATTTTCATCAAGGTTTTAAGAAACACCATATCTACAGAGGCCGGACATTTTCCTTCACACTTCATCAGGAAACTTTTCAAGATGGAAATGCAGGACTGAGCAGTTTATCACAGAGATGACCTGATTTTGGCAAGCCTTGGAGAGGTCACAGGCTTCCCACTGCCACTACAGGAAAGTCTTTTTTCCTCAAATACAGCAGAAGTCATCTGTATACATCTTCTGGTCTATATTTTGAGTCAGCTGTAGGGTGTTCTATTCTTTTCATAGTTCTTACTACAAGTTTAAGACAAAAGTGTATATGTTTGTGAAGAGATGGCTTATTTCTTCCCCCCCCCTTTTTTTTTTTAATTTAAACTGCCTCTTTATAAAGGTCACCCAAGTCCAGAGTAAAAGAGGATTAATTACTAACAGCCATAATTTAGAGACAAATTACCCTCTTGATATTTTGGCTGTCCAGGAGACACCATGTAAAAGCCATCTATCTGACAGAATGACACAGTTGACTGCAACCTACTGTTGTGTTGAGCATTGCTGTGCTTCATCTCCCCTGAAGAATGATGAGAAGTTTAATATGTTAATAAGAAAGGGTATAAAAATAATGCTATACTTCTATGCAACTTTTCTCACTCAAAGAAGCCAGGCTGTTTTTCTCCTAGTCCAACTGGTCAAAAAGTTATTCTACAGGGATACACATTGATTTCAGTGGAGTTGTTCACAGAATAAATGCACCTCTGCATGAACACAGCCAACAGGAACTGAGTTACTTTGGTTTTCAACCCCCTCTCTTCCCTTGGTCTCATTAAACAGTGCCTTATACTATTAGTAATTCAATTAAAATCAATAAGAATAGTCCATGTGGAAAACTACCTTTGGTAATCAGCTCTGTCAAGGCACGATACGCATTTTGTTCAGATGCTCACACCTGTCAGTGCTGGACTTCAAACTAAGAATTGCAGAAATGTGTCGCCCTCCCAAGCCTTTATCCTGCAAAGTAGGTAGGTACCTTGAAAGATCCGAATCTCAGCCTGGTGCTTCTCTAGAGACCTGACAAACCTGAGGTCTGGTATGTGTCATGCAGCAGTGCCTCGGGGTTTTGTGATGGCTCTAATCTGTGCTGGCAAGTCTCTCTAGTCTTTGGCAATCCTAAAGAGGCTTTTTAAGGTCAGGGACGCACCATGGAAGGGTGGCTGTGAGGGAGCAGCTCATTTGTATCTATGCAACTTCTTTATTTCCAGAGCTGACATGTCTAAAGCCAGCTCTGTGTGCCTCCATCTCCTGAGAGTCTCACAGACAATTTCTAAGCCTATTCCATCAATCTTACATTGTAGCTACACGTTTTTGTCATGTGGCTTATAAATACGTATGGATTTCTTATAGTGGACATTTCTACCTACAAGTCTTTATAAAAATATAAAGACCAGGTTATTTTGTAACACAGTTATCAGATAATATCTCTCTCTAGAGGTCAGTCATAAATATACTTATTCCACTTTATTGTTCGTAGTGGCTTCTGCTTGATTTCTGGTAAGTTCAGACTCTGGGACAATCTCAGATGCTCACTGTACGATTGCTTCACTCTCCTGAGACCCCCACCTGCAGTGCTGCATCCAGCTCTGGGCCCCTCAATATAAGAAGTATGTGGATCTGTTGGAGCAGGTCCGGAGGTGGCCCGGAAGATGCTCAGAGGTTTGGATCACCTCTGCTATGGAGACAGGATGAGAGAGTTGAGGTTGTTCAGCCTGGAGAAGAGACGGCTCCAGGAGACCTTAGAGCACCTTCCAGTGCCTAAAGGGACCTCAAAAGGACTGGAGCGGGACTTTGAACAAGGACATGGAGTGACAGAACAAGGGGCAATGGCTTAAACTGACAGAGGGCAGCTTTAGGCAAGATATTATGAAGGAATTCCCCATTGTGAGAGTGATGAGGCATTGGCACAGGTTGCCCAGAGAAGCTGTGGATGCCCCAGCACAAGTGGAAGGCATTCAAGGTGAGGTTGGATGGGTCCCTGAGCAACCTGGTCTAGTGGAAGGTATCCCTGCCCATGGCAGGGTTTGGAAGTAGGTGATTTTTAAGGTCCTTTCCAACCCAAACTATTCTATGATTTTATGATTCTATTGCCAAGTTGCAATCTCTTAAGAAAGAAGTAAAGTAGCTGTTGAAAGAGTTCATTCAAGTCATTTACAAAAAGGAAAAAATAACAGGAAAAGTTTGTCACATAGGAAGAGTTTGGGTACACAAAACACCCGGCTAGATATTAATCAATGTGTTCTCTTCTTTAACACTTTCCATGCTTTCATTTGGGAACAATGTACAGTTCTGCTTGCTATTGCAAGATGGTTCATTAGCATTCATAGATTTATGAATAGGATTTTACTACGTAGCAGAGAAGCTGGTGTTATTGTGTTCATTTCAGTCTGGTTCTGATCCCTTTTGAGATGAAGGAGATTTTATTAAAACAGACCTTTCACAAAACACATCTATTCATTGCAGATTTCTATTAAACACCAAGGTGTAAGGGGCAGATTGGTTTAATTTGCTTTCTTTTCAGTCTTGATGCCACTTTTTGTTACTAATACTTAAGTTTCTTATGCAAGTGGGATGATCAGGTGGATAGAGCCCTATGGTGGGAATCAATGGAAGTGTGTGCTCTTACCTGACACACTAGAAGATTTTGGCCTGGTAGCTTTATTGCTCATCTGTTTTTCTCCTCTAAGAAGCAAACTTGCTTCTGTCAGTCAGATATATTGTGCTGCTGGACAGATTTGGAAATTGAGTTTGGATTTTTAGTTTCTTCCAGTGATTCCTAAGGCCTTGGTGAACAGGTGGCAGAAGAAGATGCTATTATTCAGAAACTGTTCTAATCAGTTCTAGAGATTTGCATAATGCAACAGAGATTAAAAAAAAAAAAACAACCCTCAGGCTCAAGGGCATGGGCTTATCACTTGCCAGGAATCTGAAGGGAGCAATTTCTGCCTACACAGCAATGTGCAATTTGCTGGATGTATCATTTCTATATGAATTTTAGCACTGGCTGTGGTAAGAGAGACAGCTGAATTAATGAACAAATGATATTGGGAAAATGGAATAGTTTGAAAAGCACTGTTCCAAAAACCATAACCCAGCTCCATCAGTCCAGTTTTCCATTACGAGGTTTAACAACCACCTTTTACCATTGGGAAGGATAAAATGGGAAGTGTAAAGAAGACATTAATTAATCCATCTCTTGGCTGGCTTCACAGCTTCCCAGCAACAGCAAGTAAGAAAGAAGAATGGATCATAAAACCTTCTCTGTTCCTCCAACTGACCTTTGCCCACAACAAAAGCAGACCTCAAATTTTGTTTACTTATTAAAAAAGCAAGAATTTTTACAATGCCTGGCCATGAGATTTTGGATTTATTTTAAATATACCTATTTCTTGTGGAAACACAGAAGTTAATGGCTTAAAGAGCTGTTTTCACAGTTAAGGAAAATCCATACTTATTTGAGCTTTAAACTAGCATTTGTGTATAATCAGACACAACTGCTTTCTCTACCCTAAAACGTTACCATTTTCCCCCTAGCATTAACAAAAGTAGCAGATATGCCTGTTGCTGTGGAGATTTTGAGCCACAGACCAATCTCTGTTCTACCTGACTTAACTCACAAGTTACAGCAGCTGAAGGGTTTTTCCCATGAAACATTTTCTGAACATACATATGTTTTATTGAGTAAACCAGATGGAAAATCATTTGCACAGCTATGCTTTCTCATCCTGTGCATCCAATCGCCAAGTTCATTACCATTATTTCACCAGTTCTCTTTCTGTGTATCTTATTTTGCAATGCCATACAAAACCCTCACGTCTTTTTGTCTCTTCCCCATATCCTGTAAGTTTTCTCTATTAGTTCTTGGTGGTCTTCCCCATTCTGCTTGCAGCAGATTTAACTTCTAGTGACACAGTGCAATGTGTATTTTCAGATTTCAGTTCATCATTTGTTCCCAGTAGTCCCAAAAGCCTTTGCTCCTGTTGCCTATATTTACATGCTCACATGGATGGCATCAGTGACAGGGTACAGCAAAGCTCAGAAATTAAATCTGCATAAAAACCATAGGTCTGTCCATAAATGAACACATTCAGATTGCTGAGCTTTTATCTGTGCTGCTTGAGACTTGTGTTAGATTTTTTTATGTTTTAAGTAATAGGTTTATTTCATGTAATTCTCATCACGTTTTCACATCGTTGTATTACTGGATGTCAGAGTCCCCCACCAAAACTAGAAAGATGTGGAGAAATCTGTTTGGTGCTCTACTACCAGAAGAGCTTTGCATGATTATGTTACCAATACAGTTATAAACCTTATAGTGTAGTAGAAAGTTATTCCTCAAAATAAGCCATCAAACATCTGTATGCCATTTCAGACCTTGAAATAACAGCCTAGTGGTAGATTTTTGTAGGTGTGATAATCTGACAAGTTAGTCAAGAAAACACAAGCACGGGCAGAATCTTTTATTAGAAGTGATATACTTGGAAAAAGTGGACAACCTTTCTTCAAATCTGAAACAGAAGCAGCGGACTTTGCAGCTAAGTGCAAATTTAAATAAATTTCTAAGAATTTATAAAAGAGTGTATATATTTTTGCAGGGTAAATGGCACAGAATAATGGCTATCTGAATCCTTTTGTCCGTGTTTGTGCATGAGTGTGTGAGAGAAAACTTTTAATATTCACACCAGAATTACCATTTTGATTCTGAAGTAGCTTTATTGCTCCCTGGTTCCAGAGACTCTTCTTTCATTGACTGGAAGGCAGAAACACTCAAATAGCACCAGGTGCTGGTTAAGCTACCTTTGGGGACATGCATAATAAAAGTCATGAGCTTCTAACAAAAAGGAAATGTCATGCCTTTTCACATTTATCTTTGCATCAGCTTCCACATATAAGAAAACATAAAGAGAAAGGAAAAGATAAAAAAAGAAAAACCAGAAGCCAGCACAGTTATTGTAGAACAGCAGACAGATCCAAGCAGAACTGCCTTTGAAATAGCCTTAGATAAGGAATGCCTTCAGGAACCTTCAGATGCAGAACAGTTTGTCAGTAGCACCTTTACCTGTCCACACTAGAATCCCAAACGTAAATGAGTTTTACTGTAGCTTCAGTATAAACTGAGCTGTGACAGGGAGCAATGAGCTTTTGTTTTTCTTAAAGCATCTCCAAATGTGTGTTGTTTTCCCATGGGTGTGTGGTGGGTTAGTTTATACCCAAAGGCACAGGGATAGACAGTAGCTTTTTTCAGCCAAGAACATGAAAAATACAACTCATCCTTTCTGTACAAAGTCTGTGTGCAGGTAACTCTTGATAGTTTGAGATATATTTGGAAATATTCACTGTTTGTGATTATGTCTGTTAAAAATTTCAAGCATTGCCTCTTAGGCATACCATTATTTGTTTGATTATAGAAATAAAACCACCAGAATTTACTTACTGTCTTCACCATAAGCTCTTGGTTCTCTGCAATTGTGAAAGAAATCAGCTTCAAAATAACAAGAAAATCCTGATGTGCTCTGTGTCAGGGTCTCTCACTTGATGACTTCAGCATTTCAGTTTAAGAAAGGAAATGTGAATTTAGGTTCTTTCCTCTAAGGACTAAGATCTGCAAATTGCAACTTTTATGCATCCTTCATCACATAAAACTTAGGAGTCCAAGAAATCTAGTGAAATTTGGGAAATCAGGTCCCAATCAGTTTGGGAGAAAACCAGTCTGTACGCTAAAACTCATCCAAATTTTACTTTTTGTGTGTGTAAATAGAAGTGGAAGAAAGTAGATGGCCTTGAAGAAAAGCAGGGGACGTTCTAATCAACCTATCATACAGAATTCTTTCCCACCTGCACAGGGCACAGGAAGCTTGAGTATCTCCTGCGGTTTTTCCTACATGATTTTCTTAAAATCTTCCAGTGTAACTACTAGGAAACATTTGAGTGTCAGTCCTTCAGGCCATCTTCTAATGTGTGATGATAACACTGATATCTTCTAAAATAATTTAGGAATTTGAACCTTTCCCCAGGAAGTGGGAAGCCTTGATTCTAGGCTCCACTCAGTTTGGGTGATAGTAGTGAGTTTTCAGTTTTTTGAGAATTGAAGGGGGCTCTGTATCTCAGCAGGGCTGTGCCACAGACAGGCTTCTCTCTCCGATAATACTCTTTTTAATTTTAAAAATCAGGGAACCAGCAGGTTAAGTAGGAAGACACGTAGTGAGCACAGAAGCCTCCACAACTGGGTAGCCCTTAGAAGTGATCAAGTTTACTGACCATCCACAACCTCAGGAATCTCCCCAGAATCATTGACATTTATTTTGCCGTCTCCTTTGATTTTCACACTTCATGAACAAGGCAACTGATCATATATAGAATCAAAGTCATACATTTTGAAAGGACTTTTCTAATTCTAGACTTCTCAAGCAGTTTTTTAATGTTTGTTCTTATGTTGCTTTTTTGTAAATGAAAAGCATCACTTGAAAAACTGTTCTAGAGAATAAAGAGCCTCTTTTCTGTGCATATAAGTGCTACGCAACCAAAATTTAAAAGAGTGTGGGGAAAACATAGCTCATATGAATGCAGACACAGATAGCCAAAAGGTAAAAATAAGGACAAAACTGAAGCCAGAGTGGCTCACAAAGAGTGGTGGAACTGCTGTAATGCCTCAAGTGCTGTTTAGTCAGAGGTTCTCCACTCATAGGCATTTGGCTGACACACATGTGGACTGATGAAAGGCAGCTGGGTCTGCATGCTGCTTGCAGATCAGGGTCTTTAGTTCTAAAGGAATCATAAGAAAGAAAATAGCTGTATAAGCTATTGAATAGTGTACAGAAAGTCAAGCCTGCCAAAAAGGTCAGGCAGGTAATCATCAAAATTAGACATAAAAGAGACTACGATGTTATATAGTCTGCTCACCAACCTGCTGAGGAGTGTTCAGTGCAGTACAGCAGAAGCCCCTCTGAGAATGGGCATTGTTAGATGTCCAAAACTCTGGTTCAGGCTGGCCAGACTAATTGTTCAGGAATTTAAAGTTAGACTTGTTATAGCAGGGATTCAATGCTATAGTGAATAACCACTTCAGAGATGGATAAAATCAGTAAGGGGTGTTTATCACCCAAAACTTAAGAATTCTCTTCTACCATTAGCATTTTACCATGATGAAAACCATTACATTTAAAAAATAAAAGCAGGGAATGTTTCATAACAAGCATGCAAAGCTACTTGTTACTTGTTAGTTTTGGAGCAAATAGATTGAGGAAAATAATTACCAATGATCTGGAATACATAGCACATACTGTTTCAACAGTCGGGAAAAATGAGGTATCTTAGCCATCTTGCTTCCTTTCCTAGCTTTGGTTACTAGGCAGTATCAGAAAGAGTTTTCCCCCTATATCATTGGGTGTTAAAAAGTGTTTTATTGGAGCACTTCATGGCTGCAATTCGGCATTGATGGGAAAGGGACAGGGATATGATGTGGACCAGTAGTGTGTTCTGTTATGGCAAAACCAGCAGCACATTTTCATGTGGGCTCAGGTGCCTTATTTCCAAGAACTGAATTATTTTCTAATACTGCTTTCAACTTCTTAAGAGTTTTTTTCTTGAGTATGAATTAATTCCTTTAACTATCTCTCTGAAAAACAGACAGAGGCTGGGAGAAATGAGAGATAGAGAAACCATTCAGTGAATGAGACCAGGTATTATTCTCTCTATATTTAGCTTTACTGCTTATAGCCACTCTTCCCTGAACTACTGGAATTTTTAAATAATTATGATGTGCCTGAAATGTGTTTTGGATTATCCTTACCTTCCCTCTATCCAGAAAATTATCATTTGGGTCCAATCTTTTTATAGTCACTTGAAAAATTTCATCTTTTCCACTGAGCAGGGAACTGAACAAAAGTTAAAGTAAAGTTTCTTACAGGGCAAAAGTCAGTAAAACCATGATTGAGGTATTTAAATTGCAGCTTTAAAGACATTAATCAATGCTTTGGAGAAAAAACCATAACAATAACATCAGTGGTGTCTCAAACTTTCTGAATTTTTGCTATTGCATTGCAAGTCATTTTGTTGTCTGCTGAAATACATAAATTATTTTGGAGGGGAAAGGATTGTTCCCATGTTTTGGGACTTGAAATGTCAGTCAATAACCTGAACATTCTTCTCGATCCATTTCTTTTCTTCTTGTGGGTGGCTGTTAGTGTTTAGTTTCTGAGTTGTTCCATGACTGAAACAAATGTAAAGCAAATCACGACTTTTGGTCAAACACCAAAAGTTTTTTTCTTGGCTCAGTATTGTCATATTTCTGCATTACTTTCTTGGGCAATACCATAAAATGGCAATCTTTCCCAGGAGAGAAGAGCATCCTCTACAGATGCATAGCCTCAGATTCAGATATGTTTGCATCAGCAAAAATTCAGAAAGTTTTCTGGAAAGACAAAGCTGAAGTTTATAAGGTGAAATTTTGGAATAGAGCAGTGAGGGGTACACATCTTCCTTGCAGCTTTCTCAGTAAGTGTGTGATCTCCACTTGGGCCTCTCTGGAAACACAACTCTTGTCCTGCCTGCAGATTTTAGTGGAGGGACCCTCTCAGCCTCTCCCTCCCTACAGAACACTGAACTGCTCTTCTCCACTGTAGTTACAGCTACCTGGGCACAAACAGCTTCTCTGCTCTTACAGCTTGCATTGCAATGCCTAATGGCTAAACAGAAGATCAAAGTCCTGCAGTTTTGCATGCCTCACATGCACACAAGGAGAAGGAGTCCATGTCTTGAAAAGCCTGCAGAATAAATAGACAAAACTGACTGAAATTGCTGGAAGATGCAGGATAGATCTGGTTTTTAATGAGCTGTACAGGGTATGTACAATCTTCAGATGCATTCGGTAGTATGAGGTGGATGCCAAATGAGAGTCTGACACATAAGGATCAGATCAGAAAGGTCTGAAAGAGTTCTTCCCCAGGTTACAGAGTGGGGAGTTACTCTCAGAGTAAGCTGGAAAGGATTACCACCCGCTGTCAACCTGGGTGCAGACATGAGGTGCTGCAGGCTGCACATGGCAGCACAGTGCTGAGCACAAGTGTTAGCAGGGCTGCAGCCCCTTGAACACTGCACCATGCTCTGCTGCTGGTGTCTGGAGCACATGGACTGAGTCTCAGCACTGTCCTGGGGCAGTCATCCTGCTTTCCCTTCTGCAGGAGCCTCACACTTTCCATTGTCCTCAACTCCAGATCCCCAGGGCTAGCTCACATACAGTGTGATGAAAAATAACCTTTCTTCTTAATCAGATTCCTTTAAAAGTTCATCTAAGAAGAGTCTTTCAGCACAAATTGCCTTGAGCTCTTTCTCAGGTGAAGAAAGAAAGTGATCTTCTGAACCATGACTCTTAGATATTGCAGGAAGGGCTGTCTGCCTACTTTGAAATCATGCACTGCAGAAAAAGTCCTCCAAAAATCAGGGAGCTTGGCTAGAATAAAAGAATTAACAGTGACTGGAAAACAAGTCCCATACAACTTCAAGGATGCAAGCCTCCAACCCTTGTGGGGATAAAGATTGGGATTAGGAGGAGACTGCCCCAGTAAGTGTTAGAGGCTGAGCAAGTTAATTAGTTTTATGCAGTGCAGAAATTCAAAGTCAACAGTAATCTTAACAGTAATCAGAACAGATACAATCTATTTATTCAGGCAACATTTGGGTCACCCCATATTCCTTCCCCAGAACCCTTATGCATAGACAGGTAGGGTCTCATTGCAGTACACCTTTATCACCCCTTTGCCAGAACCTGCAGTTGTTAATGTTTTCTTTGGACTGTACTTACTCAGGCAGACTATGTTTTTTCCCAAGAGAAGCATAAAATATCTTTGTATCTGAGTTTTCCTTCCTGAAACTTTTATCTCCAGCTGCCTGTGTGTTTAATCACCAATTCCATTGCTACTGTACTGTACCTTTGTCTATGGCTTGGCAGGGAAGTGTCAAGTCTGCACATATGATGGGGCAATTATGGATTTGTATTATGGAGCAACCCAAACTGTCACTGCCAAAAGCATCTCAGTGAGATTGCCTTACCTTCAGGCAGATTCTAGACATTAAACCCAGGGTTCATGACACTTGCACTTACGCACAAGTAAGGATCACCAAGGCTCCCTGTATAGCCAGGGAAGAGAAATGAGACATTCCAACTCAAACTGGAGACAGAAATGTGGCATCTGGAAGATAAAGGTTGTATTTCCCCTGACTGTAGGGAGACACTCTAGTGACTATGCCGCACAATGTCACATTATCCTTCTGTTTCCCCAAGCAGCTCCAGGATTTCTCTTAACAACTCAACCTTCACTTCTTTCAAGAGATGCCTATTTGTGATTATCTAGTTAACGGGTGGAAATACACATTTTCTTCCTTAAAAGCATAGTTTGCCTCAGCATGTACTGTTTTACATATATGTGTTAGAACCCACCCCCAAGGGCCAGGACAGTTGCAGTGTATCACTAATCAGGAGCTGAACTTGTGGATTTTTTGGTGCTTTAGCTGTAGGATGAATTAGTTTTGCTGTCTGTTAGATGGGCTCTAACATCACGTAATTTTGGTTGGTTTCTAGCAATCCATAATTTTGTCTCCTCTGACATTACCTTAATTTTAGAAAATTACTGCCAACTGCCCTGCATGACATTTCTGTAAATTTTATTTGCTAGGGCAGGTGAAAAAGCTTTGCAGTGGCCCCCGTATAATATAACTCTTTCCTGCTGGGGTAGCAGAAGCATGAACAAGTTCTTTGCCTTGACCAAGCCTATCAGGGAGAGTTCTCCAAGGCTAGTGTAAACCATTTTGTTAGCACTAAGCTTAGAGAAAGCAATTTCTATAAAGCCTACAGTGTGGTGATCAAATACAGGAAAATGGACCTTTTAGGAGATTTGCATGTAATCACTTGCAGAGAACTTCATACTTTATATTGGGTGTTTGGATCAGATAGAGCATTAGTGTCAGACTGAGAGAGGTCGCTTCACAGGCAGCTCATCAGACTGCCCACTGATTACATTATTCTTTTACAAGTTGGGTTTGAGTAAAGCTGCAGAAGCATTTGTAATGCTGAGCCTAAATAGGGGGTCGCATTTTCCTTAAAACTTTAGATGATGTGAATTACTTGCATAAATATTTTACAAGGCATGATATAAATATTCTGCAGTGATTAGGATTGTTTATACTGTCTCTATCAGAAAAAAGTCTTTCTTTCTTGATCCTTACTTCTTTGATTTTGAAAAAGATACAAGACATCTCCCACATATTTGGAAATTATGCTACCTGTTTGTGCTTTTAAATAGCAGCATGGTTTGAGCCTTGGTGACGCATCTTGTAGAAAATCATGTAGCTAACTTACACAATCTGTTTCTACTGTTGTGCCTACAAATGAGCAAGCTGAGTATCCGGCTCGGGCAATTGCCCATGTAATTTTCTGAAAATCTGCCCTATTATTTTCTTCTGTTGGCAAAAAATTCTTAGTGCGGCTGTGCTGCTCCAGAGCACCCCAAGCCATGGAGGAACTGCACTTCAGAAGGGAACAATTTTCTCCCTGCTACTCTCCATCTTGCTCAATCAATAATTGCTTTCTGCTGTTTTGGGTCAAGTTAGTAACCTCTACTGGGGGAAAGGAGATCTGAGGTCTGCCTTGTTTCTTGTCCCTTTCTATCTTCTGCTTCATTTGGGATAATTGCATAAGACCCAAAAGCTTGCTCCAGATCTGTGCCGGGACAGTGGCAAGTAACAGGCATTCAGCTATGATGCTTTTATATATGCCAGTATTTCATTCCTCACAGAGCTGCTGCCAATCTAGAGGTTTTCCATCCAGAGGAGAGTCTAACCAAGGTCTGCTCTGTACAAACAAGAGCATTTCCAAGCCCTGCTCACAGTGAATTTCTTTTACTCACTCAATAGAAAATGCACTATGCTAGTAAATGACTAAAGAAAATTATTGCCTATCTTCACAGCATAGTGGAGGGGAAAAACACAATTTGGAAGAGTAAAACAAATCACCCACAAGGCAGGTGAAGTCCATGTAACATGTGTTCTTCATGCTCCACTTCAGCCCAGGTGAATTTATTCATTCCTTCTTAACCTCACTTGGCCCTTTTCCCCCCAGTATGCCAGTCTTCATACAGGGCATGTGATTATTTCTCATTTTCTAGGCACAACTACTCATTTCTTAATTTTAGTGACATGGCAACTGCCCAGGTTTTTCTTGTTAAGATGATATTCCTTTGTCCCCTTTGTTTCATTCATTCTCCCCTCTGGCTTTAAAGCTATAA
This sequence comes from Calcarius lapponicus, assembly GCA_039654755.1. Taxonomy (NCBI): domain Eukaryota; kingdom Metazoa; phylum Chordata; class Aves; order Passeriformes; family Fringillidae; genus Calcarius; species Calcarius lapponicus. The sequence continues at coordinate 59,798,254 of CM077462.1, read as the reverse complement.
ATCAAATACATGAAATTAAATAAACTGAAATAAACATAAGTGCAGGTGGAAATTCAGGAAATATAAATAACTAAAAGTAGTTTTCCAAGACTGTTTTTTAATCAATTCTAAACACAAGATATATATTGCCTGTTGAACTAAGAATGTTGTGACTACCTATTGTTAAAGAGTAGCAATAAATCTGCGCAACAATTCCTTACTCCTATGATTCACTGACACATTTTACCAGACAGCTAGTTCAGCTCACCCTTTTTCCAGAGGTGTATTATGCTGTTCACTAGAAAGGCTTGATACACTGCCATGAGAAAGACATGAATGCTGTTTGTCCCTTAGGAAAATTCCTTTTTTCTCCATCTCTGAAGGAGTGAGGCTTCTGGATGCTAAACCAGTCTTCTAACATGTGATAAGCTGGGCTCATCTTCATTTACATTCCTCTTCACCTTGAAAAGCAAAATGACAGATAGTCTCCCATTCTCCTAAATCCAGCAGGATCTCTGATGCCCTGAAATAACAGTGGAGCAAATCACTACCTTTTATATTCTGCAGTATATATACTGCTATTAAATATACAGTATATAATACTGCTGTGCAGGCAGGGCACTGTCCTTTCCACTTCATCCTATGTGTCAGCAATCAGGGATGTCCTGGTGCCCACCCTGCTTGCTACTTTGCAAGGATAGCTCTCACACAGGATCTCAGCTCTGCAGGACTGCTTCATGCTTGTGGGGTTTTAATCAATCAGATACACTCTGAGATGAAACTGCCTGAGTGTTAGACTTAATTATTAATTTATTTCCTTTATCATACAGAGGTACCTAAGGGTTATTTAGGCAGGTCATGGGTTTCTCCAGCACAATACTGGCTACAAATTAATACTGATCAATAAGATTTCACATCAACGTCAGTCCAGATCACTCAAAACTCCTGTGTAAAGTAAGAGGAAGACATAAAAAAAGTTAAAAGAAGTTCGTCTGTTTACACTCTCTTTCCTTTGACAGGATAATAAACTCAGCCAGCACACTACAGAATACACTCTGCTATCATTTACACAGCCTTCCTGTGAACCCACAAAGCAAAGCCTCATTCTAAAGGCCAGACCTGTACTGTAATGTCTTTTGTTTGTAGTGGTCCTTAACATCATTGGTGCACCAGTTCTAACCTTGGTTAGAGACTTCCCTATTTTAAGGTGGTACAAAGGCAATGTTAGTGATAGGACTTAATGCCGACGTTCTTATGTGAGAACTACTGCAGTTGTTATACTGAGGTAATCGCAGTCACAGTACTTCTGCCCACACATGTTGTTCTGTATGCTGGGAATCCAGCTAATTAAAAATATCTTGAATGTGACAACAGCCTTTTAGACTGTTTTAATGGCCAGAGATACAACGTGCAGGTACAGGAAATGACAGAATTTTGAATCAAATTATTACACATCTCTCTGCCTCAGTTTACTTATCTGTCGGAAATGTAAGTCTGGTCCCCAGAATGGTTTGGGCTATAAGGGACCTTAGAGATCATCTAGTTCCACACCCTGCCCTGGGCAGGGACACCTTCCACTAGAACAGGTTGCCCAAAATTCTGTCCAGCCTGGCCTTGAACACTTCCAGGGATGGAGCATGCCCAGCTTCGCTGGGCTACCTGGGCAAGTGCCTCACCATCCTCACAGGGAAGTTTCTTCCCAGTATCTAATCTAAATCTCCTCTCAGTTTTGGACTCTTCCTTCTTGTCCTATCACTATCTGCCTGTGTAAAAAGTCACACTTCCTCTTTTTTACAAGTTTCCTTTAAGTACTGGAAGGCTGCTGGAAAATCTCCACAGAGTCTTCTTTTCTTCCTGCTTAACAACTCCAACTCTCTCAGCCTGTCTTCATAGCACAAGTGTTCCAGCCCTCTGACCATTGTATCAGCCAATCTGATAACAGATCCCAACAGATCTGATAACACTATTTCAAAGTTTACATACCCAATGCTTGTAAAGTCCTTAAAGATTCTTGGATGAAGAAGTTACTAGGTGAATAAAGCTGATACTACTTCTTTATTGATCACAGATAATACCATTCTGGGTATATTGAACTCGATTAAATCCTGTTGCCTTGTCATTTCAGCTCTGTGAGAAGTCAGCCGTTGTATATATCCACTCTTTTTCACCTCTTTTGGGACAAATTACAAACATATGAGTATAATCCACTGAATATAGCCCATGAAACAATTTACTGACCTTCTTTAGAAGTATCTCTGTGAATGTTCTGTATTTCTGGCAGCCCTTCTATTCACACTAGCATGAATACACCCGTTTTAAATCAGCTCTTGATCTCTGAATGCCAAATCCTGTGAGAGATAAAGTAATTCTTAAATATTACAGCCAAATGTGCAGCATAAAATGAAGGCGTGTTTATTGTTTGTCTTACTCTCCCCTAACTATTTAGGGTCTGCTCTGCTTGTCTCTTCCTTAAATTTAAAGCAGTTGCCTGAATATTGCAGAGCTCCTCAGTTAAGTTGAGAAACAGATTCTTTGTACTAACCTATTTCCAAAGTTTGTATTTCCTAAGTACTTTCATAAATCTACCAGACACTGCAACATATCTTCCCCTGATTTTTTTTCTTAATTTTAATCTGAAATACTGGCACATAGATAAAATACAAGGTTCTGTTCTCTTTTCCTCTGAATATGTGCTACTATCACATCATTCATACAGAGACATTCAACCACTATTATTCCTGCCTCAAGTCCAAAGAACATAATTTTGACTGTTCACTGCAAGTGGATATATAAGATTGTTACAAATTGATGCCAAGGGGCCCATACTTGGAATCTGTTTTGTTTTTCTTTGAGTTAAGTTCCAAATTGCAAGACTGTACATAATGAATGTGTTATCTAGTCCTTCTGTTTTGTATTTTTGAAGGAGAAACAGCATATTCTGCAAAGTAAGTTGTCCTACTTGCTCAGATTCCATGGCAACCCAGTATTGCTGCAAATTCATTTTGCTCTAGTCAATTAGAAATTTTGCTCTGGCAGCTGGAATGAAAGTTTATGGCCTTGTTTTACTTGGACTTGCAGTTGCAGTAAATTCAATGAGATACTTGTCTGAGAAGGAAACAGACTTGTAGCTTTTGTCTCTCTCTTGGTTTAATTTTTGTGAAAAGGTCAGATTTAATTCTTGGTTTTCTGTTCAAGCAGGAAAAAAAAAGGAGGCAATTCTCTTAAAGAATCCACAACTTAACACATGCTTTCCTTACAGCCTTGTTGACTTGCTAAAAAGGAAGGGATCGCTTTGCTTCCTGTGCATTTAATAACTGGTTCTTCTCAGCAGAGCTGCCTAGTGCACACCTTCCATCCAGCAGCTAGCAAAATCTCCTGTTGAATCCACCCCATCATTCATGCCCAAAAGGCAATTTTCCACAGATCATGGTGGTATGTGCCAGTGCCCTTCATAGCAGCACAGCCCTGAGTGGTTTAGTCTGCACAATTCCTAGGGAATCTGCCCTTGTAAAGGTCAGCTCACACACTGCTGCAAGTGCACATAACAACCGTGAAAGCCCATGGGATCTTCTCATGTGTGCTCTGCAATGGTGTAGTTGATTAAAAGCCAAAGTTGCCATTAAAGAGGTTTTGGTTTTGGTTTTATTTATATTTTTTATTTTATTCTTGCCAAAACTGCAATACTGGGAAATGGGGAAAGCTCCTTCCAAAAGAAACTCCCAACAACTTGCAACCATGTGGAAATGGCAGAAACTTTGTGATGTGCACTGACAAAAGCACTGACATTTTGCTTTTAGGGTTACAATTCCAAATTCAGCTCATTCTGCTCCTGCTCTTTATGCACAGACTACCGAATTCATGTATAGTTATGCCAAGCGTACTGTCTAAACAAAACACAGGGAGAGCTTTGGGGCTCTACTGTAATTGTCCACTTTTTAACTCCCTTTTATGCATTTCACTGGTATTTGTGTAAATGAATCATAGGCTTGAAATAAATTTTTAATCTAGACTGTCTTTCTCAATGGCTGGAAAAATGTGTCCTCTCCTTTCAAAGTACACTGAAAAACTGCATGGGTCTATAGGAAGACATTGATTTTACACTTCTTTTCCATTTCAGTCACCATCACACTAAAATTCAGCCTCTGACTACTACCCAGGATTAGAAATACATGTCACCCTGTTTTGTAATGAAAGCATAGCAAATCAAAGTCCTGATTTAAACTTTGTTACATGTCAGGTCTCATCAAATCTCTATTGCCACAAAGAGGATGATGCAGAGTATACTTTGCTTCTTCAGAAGCAGATCAGAATTAGAGCTGAATCTCAGTTTTTGTGTCAGGGACTGTGACAAGGAAAGCAGTACTCATCCACTCGCACGTGCTCCTTCTTCTTCCTGTCTGTCTCCAGCTCCGACCGCTAGTTAGCACAAAGGGAAGGTTACAGCCTTGGCACCATAAAAAGGGTCAGGGAGTGTGAAGTGGGCTGCAGATTCCTTAAAAGCTGCATTCCTAAAGGAGGAACTTCTCTGTCTGGAGGGTTGTCAGAAAGAAGGCGATCCAGACAACTCCACTGCTGATCATAACAAAACACACAGGGCTCGATTTCGGCTCTTGGTCTGCGTGCAGCACAGGCTGCTGTTCACACAAGGGAGTGTAGCCTCTCAACCAACACTGGCTTTCCTCCTTCAGGTGACAAGTGTCTCTAAGCACAGGTACAGTTCGATATCCTCCTAGGATCCCAGGGTTTGCCTCTGATGCCCAAATTTCTTCTCTGATTATAATTGGCAATTATAATAAACTAAGAGTGATATATGCCAAGGACGTGACATCCAAGGGCTTATGATGAGAAAAGCTAATGACCAATGTGGAAGGAAATGTATATGCAGAACCAGCTTTGGGGCATTTAAATGTTAAACCCACTTTATTGTTTTAGGTTTGTGTCCATTTTTCTAAAGTGTTCATGTTGGGTTTAGTAAGAAATATTGTACAGCTATGTTGTGAGCTATGCTATGTTAAAAATGTGGTTTTATAAAAACAGATTATTTTTTAAGTTTGCTGATTTTCTTGTGCTGACTGTTCTTTTATTTTGATGGATTTTGCATGATAAAATTTCAGTATTTGGGAAAATGTGAGAGATTAATCATTATGACATTCAGATCAAATGTATCAAGGGGAAAAGTTCATGTTTAAATGCATTGTCCTGTATTATATGTCTGTGTTCATATTCACCCTGTTTTTATTGATGTACTGCACATATCTGACCTCCACATTTGCCTGGTAGTTTTTTTGCCAGTCTGGCACTTCTGACATCCCAGTATTGTTTAAAAATATGTTTGGAATAAGACCCTGATAGCCATTAATTGCTTACAGTAGGCTTTTCCAATTGGATCTACTTAACCTGCATGTACCTGATTGAATTTTCTTGCAGTCAGTAGAAGCTCTTCCTCAGTCAGGCACAGCTCTATGTAAAATATAATCTTAGAACCTTATTTGTTGTGGTTTTCATCATTTAATCAATGAAATGACGCTGGTCTGAGCTGTGCTTCTGCTCTGTTATCAGTGTGGTGGTTTGCTCAGTTGCTTCTACCCCACACATCGGTGTCCACACCTTTCCTCCACCTATTGCCTGCATGGTTGAGATCTTGAGCCGTTTGCTTTATAAACTGGAGGGAAGGGAATTGTTAAACCAATCCCCAAAAGGACTTTACACTTTTCACTTGAAATCTGAAATAATTCACCTTACAATACGTCGGGCAAAGCTTTCCCGTTAATAAGACGGAGCGCGGCCGCATCAATGAGTACGACTCATTGACAGGGAGCGCCCACGTCGTGGGAACAAAGCGCATCTCGGATCAGGGGCTCTCGCCAATGTCAAAATCTTAACAAAACCAAACCAAACCGAAAAAGCCCAACAAACAAAACGGACGAATGCGAGTTTTAAAGGATGGCTATTAGGAGGATAGGAGTTTTAAAGGACAGTAACAGCCCGAGGGGCAGCAGGTAATGGGATCAGATACGTGCAGTCGGCCGCCCCTCAGGCAGGGCTGCCCCGCTGGGGCAGGCGGCGGGGTGGGGGGGCGGCCTTCCCTCGTGCCCCGGCTCGACTTTTATTGTCTCTCTGTCCGTGTTTTGCCGTGGTTTTTTTGTTCATTTTATTTCTTTCTGTGTTTTTTTCCCCCCTCCCTTCTCTGTGTGTGTGTCTGTGGCCCGCAGGTCCCCCCCTGCCCTGTTCGTCCGCCTCCTCCACCCCCCGGCTCGCAGTCCCCCTCCCCTCTCCCCTCGCCGCCGGCCAATGAGGGCCCGGGGCGGTCGCTGGGCGACGGCGCGGCCCGGGCGGCCGCGGGCTCGGACTCTGAGGAAGAGTTTGTCCCTCAGTCATTCTTAGTTCAAACTGGCTCTGGAAACCTCTGTGCCGCCGCCAACGGTGAGTGACTTTCTCGCTCTCTCTTTCTTTCTCTCTCTGTGCCTACTTTTTTATGCCCGTCTTGACAGCCGTGCGCGGGGATGTAGATGGCTGGGAGAGCGGGTGTGCCGTTTGGGTTGGTTTGGGAGTTTTATATAAAAAGTTAAAAGTTGCCTGGCAAAAGTTGGCGACTTTGGGCAGGTCCGTGCTGGGTGCGTGCGCGGTGCGGGACGCACAACCCCGTTTGGTACCCGGGCAGCGCTCACAGACTTGGCGTGACTTGTAGATTGGAGCTCGCTCCCTTTTGTGGGGCTGCAGTTTCGAGGTGCTTTGGCTCTTTTTTAAATTCATTATCTCTTGGCTGAAAGACTGAGCAAAGCGCTTTCCCCTTTTCTGTGAGGGCGGCAAGGTGCAGTCTCGGGGCTGGCGGGGCCGGAACTTGGAGGAACCTGTTACCCAAGGGCAGCATGGATAGGAAAGGGGATGAGGAACACGAAGAGTTCCTGTGATAGTTGGCAGTGGCATCAACACCATCCCAGAGGAGGGTGTCTGTGTCCAGTCTCCCTCCGAGGCCCTGAAAAGTGCCCTCAGGGGAAGTATTTGAGGAAGAGCAGCAGAACCACATCCTATTGGGATGCTCTGAGACTCCCCGATGGGTTGCTGAGGGTGCTCAGCACCGCCGGATGGTCCACGATGCTTAAGCAAATTACAAGGAGAGGAACGAAATTCACAGTTCGCTGTTGCAAAGACAGTGAGTCATAAATGGAGAAGTAACGCTCATTGGCAAAGAAATGTGAAATTTCATCAAGGGTAGTGTAACCTGACGAAGTGCAGATTACAGCAGTGGAATTGCAGTGGCCACTCAGGCCGCTGCCATCCGGCTTGAGCGATAATTGCTCACAGGTCTGATTTATGATGAAGGAGAAGGCATTCAAAGATATCTTGAAAGAGAGAAAGAAAGGTGAGAGAGAGGTTTACTGCAGCTGGCAACAGCTTAACTGCGTTTATGTTAAGCTTCTAAGAAGGTTCCCTAGTATGCTGTTATCTTCAAGTAAGGAGAGAAAGTTTGACATTTAATTTGTCCGCCCTCTCCCTTTCCCAGCTTCCCTCTTCTTTTGTTGCATTTGTTATGGTAAAAACAAACTTTCCTTTCAAGGTTTTTCAAAGGAGAAGGTTATCTCCTCTGAATTGTCATCCTAAGGAGAGTAGGGGGAAATACAGTGTTGTATTCATTCAGGAAACTGATTAAAATTCATATCCTCTGTTCAGCTTCCCCCTTCCCCTCCCACCCTATAACACACACACATCTGACTGCTTGCAGTCACAGAACATGGAAATCTGAAATAATGTCAATTACCCTCTTGTTGGATATAAAACCTAACTCACACTCCGCCTCATGTTTTCCACATCGTAATGTATATGTATGTACTTTCTCTTTGCTGATTTAGGAAATACATTTGTACACATACATGCACACCCTTCAGGTAAAAAGAGGGGAGAAAGAGCAAGAGAGATTAAAAATCTTAATCTCTTCTTTTACTAATTGGCTGAAAACCAAAAAAAGCCTTGTTCAAAGTCCGCAGTGGATTGACCACATTATTGTGTTATCAATGTGCTGGTGAGTTAGTTAGACTTCAGGCTTTTCAGCAGCCTGCTTATTTATCCTTTTTTTTCTTCCTCAGTGCTTTTTGCATCAGCTTGTAGACATACTACATTCCCTGAGGCTTCCTTTGTGTGCAGGATTCAGTAGGTTGGTAATAAATATGTCCCACACAAAGACAAGGCATCTGGGGTCTCATTTGCCTGCTTATTCTAGTTGTTCAGTAATCAGAAGTGCAGGTAATGGCAGGGCACTGGTGACCTGCTAGGATCAGCTCAGCATCACTCTGCTATCAAGAGGAAAACAAAGGTGACTTACTTTGCCACCTATCAACGCATAATCTAAAAATTCACATGAATGACAACCACAGACCATACAAGCCCATCATGCCTAAAGCTCAGAGACTCTTCTGACCTCTGTAAATGGATTTAATTGCTTTAGTTCTTTAATGTTCTGTTTCTATGAGGCTTAGTCAGCTTAAATTTTAAATGACAAAGTCAGGTCTTTATGTTCCTTAAATGGTGAAAATTAGTGAAAGCTTATTTTGGTTAGGACTAAGTTTAATACAGTTAGAGCACTCGTTCTCAGAGAATAGTAGCTGTCTCAACAGCAGGACAGCCTGAGAATGCTGTTCAAAGGATTTGTGTTGCACTTTTTAATTGATTGTGGCTAGGTTTTCCTACCACAGCTGTGTAAACTCAGCCTTAGAGAAGTCCATCCAAAGTAAGTAACACCCAGGGAGCAGCACCGCTGTTACAAATCCCCATGTAAATTGCAAATATAATGCACATGGAACTTAAGAAACATGCTACTTTTTTAATATACAGTAGGCTATTCTTTATCTAAGTTCCTTTTTTTCCAGAAAGGTAATATTGTCCATGATATTATTTTTACACTTCCAGAAAAATGTCCACCTAAACTTTCAAATGCAAGCTGGAACCAGCTAATATGTATATAAATACATGGGCATCTTTTAGGGCTTGAAGTTTTGTGATAGATGTGTTACAAACCATGGTTTGATTTTCTTTACTTGTAAGTAATTTAGAACATTGAAAGTCCAAATTTTTATTGTACCTATAATATCAGCAGGCACATGATTTTAAGGAAAAACAGATTTTTCAGACTTGGACCTTTTTATTTTTTCTTTTTATATATGTCAAGTCCAGAAGGCTTTTTACTTTACCTAAAATTACCCAAAGTAACTAAGGTGTGAATGTCTCCATTTCACAGAATCCTAGAATGCTTTAGATTGGAAGGAACTTTAATCATCACCTCGTTCCAAACCCCTACCATGGGCAGGGACACCTTCCACTAGACCAGGTTGTTCAGAGCTCCATCCAGCCTGGCCTTGAACACTTCCAGTGATGGGGCAGCCACAGCTTCACTGGGTAACCTGCTTCAGTGCTTTATGACTCTCCTAATAAATAATTCTTTCCTTATATGAAATTTAAATCTATCCTCTTTCAGTTAAAAACCTTTTTCCCTTGTCCTATGAATACAAGCACTTGTAAAAAGTCTCTCTCCATCTTCCTTTATAATCCCCATTTTAGCATCAAAAGGTCACACACCTTCCCTTCTGCAGACTAAACAGCCCTCTCTCTCTGAAATATCTCAGGATTGTTTCCATTCAGAAACATTAAAATTTCCTGATTTTAGGATTTCAGCACTATTTGAAAAGTATGCTGACTTGTGGTATCTTGGTGCACATTAAGAAACACTAATTAGTTTCTCAGGTTTTTTATTACACTGGTGTGTAGGTATATCTGCATAGGACTTGGGAGAAGCCAGAACTGTCTGAAGGCATCCAATGTTTAATCTCATTGTACCAAGAAATTTAACAACTGCTGTGCTGGATCAGAACATGCAGTCCCTGACAAGGGTGAACAAGTGGGGCTGCAGGGAGGATCTTGGCCAACTGAGAAGGGTTGAGGACTAGCCAAGGAGGGCTGTGGATGTGGGTGCTTAGCTCATTAGTGGCAGCTTTCTTCCATTTGAACCAGTAAATGGCATGAAAAATACATTTTAAAAAAATGAGGCGTCCGTAGGGAATGGTGTTCAGGAGGAGCACATCAGCCTGACCATTGCTGCCCATGTCCCTTCAGCATCCACAGCTGTGGCACTGGGGACATTAGCAGGTGCATCTCTGAGGTAGGGAAATGGCTGTTGTGCAGAGTGACAAAGAATGGATTTGGAAAGATATATAAAATCTGTGAGAAGCTGACATCCAAGTTCCAACACTGGTTGTGTTGCCTCATAGTCAAAGCTGAAATATGTGACATCTTCCAGCTCCTCCATCAGTGAGCAGGTGCTCCATGAGCAGTGTGCTTTTGTCATTTGGTGGTGTCTGCTATGTTTCTCTTAAGCAGATTGTATCAGGCAGACTGGATGTAGTCACTTGAAACAGCCTCTGCACATGGGAACCACGAAATCCCAAATCACCTCTGGTTTGGGGTATTTTAGTATTTTCAAATACTAACACAATTTTGAGACCAGAGCATGGAATTTAATTAATTCTAACAGAAGTAAAGCAATACCAGTAAATTGTAAGAATATCCAGAACTGACTCTCTGGTCCAAGAAATTACAATGATGATACGGAAGGTAACATCTACTAAAGTCTCTCTGGGAAGAATCTAATACAGTTTGGAGTCTTATCACCCACCTCTGAATGTATGTACCCCAGTTTCTTTAGCTTCTCCCTCAAATACATCCCTATTACAAAAACTTGTGGCTCACCACTGCTTAACCAGTTTTGCACCTTTTCTACCACTAAGAGCATTTTTCACACAAGAAGCAGCAGTGGAGGGTCATGATGCCAGTCACCCAAGGTGACATTGCTGCTGGACAGAGAGGGAGAGGGGAAAGGCAGGCATGATTCTCAGTATTACTACACTTTGAATTCCAAGAGGAGGGTTAAAAGTTGCATAAAACATGGATGGTGCAGCCCTTACCTCGGCACAGGTTACATTGGCAGTGGACAAGGAGAGAAATCCATGTTGAGTACATATATAAATATCCTAAGGTTAGATCCTGGGAGACATATGCAATTTCTCTATGATCCATGATTTTGGTGGAAAATATACCACATCAGGATAAGTTTGCCCCCAGCAGCCACACCATGCTTCTTCTGCACAGTGGGATCTGAATGAATGAGCTGCTTTACCAACAAAATCCATGGTCATGTAGTTAATGAAGGTTCTTGTATTGCTTTTGCTACTTTTTCTTGTTTGGAGTGCTGGACAATTTGAAGCAGTAAATCCCCCAAAGATTTTCATTTTCATTTCATTTCTGACTAAATCTGGGCCTCCTGATTTGTAACCTATTTTCTTTAAAGTTTTTTTTCATAAGCTTTAAAAAGCAGCCTTGAGCTGTTAAATACAATCACTGTTCATAATTTACCTCCCTTCAGTAATTTACCTATCCTTCAGTAAGAACTTCCCACTATTTATTCAATAACTGACCAGATCATGTGCCGCTGCTGCTGCTATGGCTGTATTTCCTCAGGATCTAGAGGGAAGTCATCTTCTTGAAACACAGGGCACTTTCTGCTGAAAGTTTTTAATGTGTCTGTGAGTGCGCAGTGTTTATTTTTTTGTATCTGTGCTGTGGTTGGAAGTGCAGAGTGTGCCGCACAGCGACGGCCGTTCTCAGACGCGTTCAGCAGCCCGGTGTGACCACTGGGCAGCATCAGCCTGCTCCGCATCAGGCAGGGCTCCTCTGATCTTTGGGCCCAAATTCAGACACAGCAGCTGTCCTGTAGGAGTCCTGCTCAAGCACAGGGTTGGGTGTTTACAGCACCAGGACTGAAAGTACAGAGAGATCAAACTGCAGCAGGGAGGCCAAAAGACCCTGAATATTAAAGGATTTTGAAGAAGGAATAGTATCATGTGAGGCATTTTAGAAGTAGAGAATTTTCAGGAATCTGACTGAGGAGAGCAAAAGAACCTTTGATAATGTAATCTGAATAATTGATATTTTTCTCATCTAAAAACTAACAATAAATTCCAATTAAATTCAGTTTTCTTTTATGGAAAGCTTTCATTTTTCTTTCCAAAAAAGCTTGTGAACAGAGGATCTATTCTCTTGCTGTTTTGTCCTTGCACAGCGCTTTCTATTGCTTCTTTTTTACTACTCAAGCAAGTGTGTTAAGTAAGAATAGCAATTAATCTCTGCATCCTTTATCAGAGATTTGCAGAGTCCATTAGCAGCCAGTGTTACTCATAATGGTAATTCATAATTACAGAAGGGAAACAGGAATTGGAAGATATAGCCAATCAATTTCCAAGTGTCTTTTAAAAAGTTTTAAATATTCTTTGTTATTGCATTTCCTATTAAAACTTCTTTAACATCATCACCCCCCTCCCCCTCCTCTCCTCCCCAGCACTGCAGAAATTTAGTAAAAACATCCTAAGGAGAAGAAGGGTTTAAAAGATGTTTAGTTTAGCAGTACTTTAAAAAATATTCTTTCGTAAAATTAATTTTTTTAAAACAGTAGTGATGATTAGATGAGGTGCTTTGAAAAAAGCATTTTGAAAATCAGTTTTACATAATTTTTCAATTAATTTATCCTCTAATTTGGGAACGTGCTCAGAATTCAGCCTGAGAAACTATAACCTTAATTCCTCTCTTTTAATTTTAGGCAGAAAACTAAACAAGGAACTTATTAACCATAAGCTTTCAATTTAGATAGAGACATTTCAAGCCACCAGGGTTTGAGTCATCCTAAGGAGATTTCTCTTTTTGCACTCACTGTGGCTAGAGCTGTGTCTTGGCTATGGGTCCCCAGAAGCCTGAGGGGTTAGTGTGGAGATGACCATCTTGGCTTGATTTTCACAGTTGATGTCTACTCGATCCCACTGAAACCTTCCAAAAACTCACTTCTGTATTTGAAAATTTGTCCTCACATCATTCCTCTGAATGTATCGCTGACATAAAGATGACAACAAGGTTGAGGTTTTGAGTTTCCAGGCATCAGCTATTGCCTTTTAGACATCAAAGATCAAGTAAGAAGCTGTTAACTGGCAGCTGTGAGGAGGATCAGATCATGAATTATTCCTGTTCTTATTCACTGAGCAGTGGAGCCATCCTGTTGAGTTTTTGTTCCTCCTGTTTCACTCTTCCTTCTAAAAGGAAAGATCAGTGAGCTGCAGATCTTTCAGAGGACATGAGGCTCTAGATGTGCCCACTTACATTGCTGTCCCTTAAGCTCTTGCTTCATGAATGCGCTTTGCATCCTGAGAATATTTGTTTAACCTGGCAATTGTTTGGCTGCAGGATGAGCCAAAGGTGAGAAGCAAATCATTTGCTATAGGAGTAGATTCTTATCGCTGGTATCAGTGGGAGGCATTTGGATTAAATTCCTAGCATAGCCAGGGGCAAATCCTGACCCAGCTCAAATCCTTTTGGCTCAAACAGGGGGACCCTTGGTCAGGAAGGGATAGTATGAATACACAGAGAGGCAGTTCGGGGGCTTTTGGGAAGTTTTTTTGCAAGGAATAAGTATCTCAGAAAGAATAAAGCAAAGTTATGATTGTCACGTTCAGTGAAGGGCAGCAATGAAGCAAGTCACCTTTCCAGGCCAAGGAACACACTGAATCAGTTAAAGCAGATTTATAGCTTTTTAGCTGTGATAAAGCCGTATCAGTGTGTATATGAATTTACATAGGAGTAGGAGGGTTTTTTCCTTTCTTTTAATGCAAGCCACATTGGAAAGTGTGCACAAAGGAGCCCCACACCAAGGAAAGACAACTGGAACAAATTATATGCATTCAGACTTGTTAAATGGAATTGGCAGCAGAAATATTCCTGGTAACCTGAGATTACGGCGGCATTGGTATAGTTAAGGTTATGTCAGCATTTCCATTAGAAACCCCTACTTTCAGGGGTTTATATCTGCAAAAAAAAATCACTGTGGGTTGAAACTTGACAAGCTGTGCAAGGTCTCATCTGAGATGGATTTTTTTACCTTTTAACGAAATTGGGGAGAAAAAAGTGTTTGAAGAGTCAAGCTACAAGAGCACAAACAAAAATAGCAGTGTTCTGGCTTTGATCCTTTTTGACGTTAAAAAAACCCCGTTTCTTTCTTTATAGTGTAACTATCAAATGTACAACAAAATCTTGCTCTGAAGAAGGAATTAATCATTACACTATTAAAGGAAATGAAACATTAATTTATGGCCCATTAGATGCTTTTTCACTGCAGGACTGCCAGTGTTTTGGTCTACCTCAGGTTATACGGAGAGATTTGTGACTAACATGAAACAAAGCCCCCAAAGCAGCAGATTCTGTGTGGAAAAAATGCTTTCAGGGAAGCTTTAGAAGAACAAAACATTGAAGGCAGAGTTGTCCAGGGACTGGAGTGAGTACTAGGAATTCAGCCTTCTGATTTCTGCCACAGGCTTCTCAGATACAAAACTTAAACCTCAGTTTTTTCAGTTACAAATGAGAGCTATAGCAAACCCTAGGATTTGGTATCCTTCTGAACTGTTTTCTTATTTATATGATACTACTGCAGCTAGACATGGTTTACACTATGGTGAACAAGTAGACAAGAAGGGACCTGTGGCTCCAAACTTGCAGACATCAGGTTACAGAGAGTAAGCTAATCTTTTTTCTAAATCTTTTCAGATTTTTCCATACATAACATTGAACTTTTTGTTTCTGGGTAAGTATCATCTCTGAGCTGAAGCCTGTGTGGCTGAGGGTCTGTATATGTTCTCAGTTCCTGCAGTGCCTTCTACACTTTGAAAAGTCATAACTGATGTTCATCAGAACTTTTTCCACTCACCAGATAAAAGCTGCTGTGGAAGTGCAGAGTATTATAAAATACAGGAAGGAAGTCTGAAGCTCATGTACTCATGGCTGTGTTGTGTTATTACTGTGAAATGGATCTCTCAGTTGGGAATGAGCTCAAACTTTGGGAAGGCTTGTTCCATTAGCTGTTTGCAAGCCATATGTCTCCATTTTTAAATGAGGACCTGGGGGCTTTGAACTTTATTTATAAGCTGAAATTTGCTGGTCACTGTGAACTGGTGATTAATTTGTAAGGGAGAAGATGCCAGAAGTCTCACTCTGACCTGTGCGTTCTTTCAAACTAAACATCCAATAACTGCATAGCCTCAGAAGATGTATCCCCCCCCCCCCCCACTTCCTCCTCTATCATTTCTGTGCTTTGCATTATTCACTGTGTTTATTGTAACACACTATTAATCTCAACCACAGCTTTCAAACCATCATGTGACCCCAACAAACTCTTCAGCTAAAGCAATGATAGCTTTAGGTATTTTGGGTGGAAGTTTTTGAGGCTATGAATAAAAGAGAAAGGATCAGGTTAAAAAATATTTGAGTCAGTAATACGGAGGAAAAAGTGGGTTTTGTGGATCCAGACTGATTTTTCTGAAAAATGATACTTGAAATATGACATGAGAGGATCATGCAGCTTCTTGCTGTGTGTGTATAAGCCATGGTGTATCCTTTGAAGTTGCTTCCCATGTGTACCTGGGTGCAAAGCAGTAGGGTATTTTGTCAAGGGAGAGCAGTCCTTAACCTTGTATCTTAACAGCAGGACCAAGCCCATAGTGCCTATTCTTGGTAGTAAAGCCGATGTGATGGGCAGTTATGGCACAGAAGGAACCTTTGCTATGAAGAGCTTTGTATGAAAGACTGTCACAGTTCTTTTAGAGTCAGTTGGGTTGAGGCTTTGGGGTCCACAAGCCCCAATGTAAGCACCCGACTTAAAAATTCAGTTTGATGGCAATTTGGAAAACACCAGAATTTGAAGGGTTAAATGTTTTGTTTGTTTCTGAGTCCTGCCATATGAATTTAGAAAAAAACCCCCAAGAGAGATGGAATAGCTGGCATAGTGCTTTAAATGCATGATTTGCATTAGCTCAGAACCTACATCTCCAAGGTCTATATTTTGTAGTAAGTAGTACAATGGGATTCAACACCAGTCAAAAAACTGGTGGCTGGTTACAGTCGGTGACCTTGGCCAAGTGACCTAAAAGCTGGTGCTTGACTCTTACATAAATAAAATGGGGGATAATCACTATTGTTTGCTCCTTAGAAGTTTTGGAGATTTTAATATTCTTAATTTCAGATTGATAATGAAAAATACTGTTGTATTCCCTCTCCATTCAGCTGATGAATCCACAGTGTCTCAGAGCTTTACTGCTGGCTTTTAACACGTACTGTGTCTCCAGAGGTAAAGGGTGGTGATGCTGCAAAGTTTAGTCAGCCTTTTTGTAAAACATCTTCTCAGTCTGTCCTCACTTTTAACAGGAAAGATTTAGTAGATGTTTTTTTCTCTTTCCATGTAATAATTAGGTCTTTTAATGGCAGCCTAGTAGTTTAGGCCTTTTCCATATAAAGCAGACAAAGTGTAAAGATAAAATGTAATATTGTATGACAGAAGGGGATAAAATTCAGATATAGTGTATGGTATTTCTGTTTACAAGAGGTCAGCTAATACTGACATGTGAAAGTATCATGAAAATGTGCAGCCATTCACTAAAGACAACAGTGGTGAGCAAAAAGACCCATGTTACACATAGGCTATGTGACTCCATGTTACTTCATAGTATCAGAGAATCATTAAGGCTGGAAAATAGTCTAAGGTCACTGAGTCCAACCATTAACCCAGCACCGTGATGTTCTGCACTAAACCATGTTCTCAGGTACCACATGCAGTACCTTCTGAACACTTGCAGGGATGGGGATTCCAGGACATCTCTACCAAATGGCAGAGACCTCATATCTTAATCTACTACTTTCTACCACTAAAACACAAATGCACGTGGAAAACAATTGCTAACAGAATGGTGGTCGATGCATTTCTCCCCAGTTCACATACCATTTAAAATTCTAAAAGAGGCAAAGCTACTGAGACCCAAA
Organism: Calcarius lapponicus; assembly: GCA_039654755.1. Taxonomy (NCBI): domain Eukaryota; kingdom Metazoa; phylum Chordata; class Aves; order Passeriformes; family Fringillidae; genus Calcarius; species Calcarius lapponicus. The sequence continues at coordinate 59,781,382 of CM077462.1, read as the reverse complement.
TCTTTTGCTCACCAAGGTCTCAAACACAGAGTAGCCTTATTAGTAGGAGTGGTCAAAATAAGAAGGCTGGACTGGCCCTCATTAATTACCTCCTAGTTGTTCCTATTCTTTTGCGTCTTAGGACAGCAACATTACTCAGAAATTAACCTTACAAAATGTAGCAAGTGTGTTTGAGATGCCTTTCAGGGTAACCTAAAAGCTGCTACTCTAACCTCTTGTCTTTCTTACCTTTCCTAACTGATGTCCTGGCAAGGCAGTAAATTGATAGAAATCATAAAGTACTGGAGTTGGAAGGGATTCATACCTGCAGGTCATAAAATATATTGGTCCTTTCTGAAGGATCTGAGCCTTTTTCTCTTTTGCTACATTTCTGTAGGTTTTCAGGGTATTTCTAAGAGTCCTGACAATTGAGTCTCTTAATCATGCTGTCTTTCATTTTCTTTCAGTCTAAATAAGACCCCCATTGTAGAGATAAAAATTGGCCTCTCAGAATTATTGAGGTTAAGTAGGTTATAATTTCAGCATTTTGGACACCTCAAGATATTAGGTGTTTGGTAAGTACAGTGTGCTGCAAATAGGAAAAAGCATTTTGAAACCATAAATGGCCATATTTCTTTCAGCATTTGGTAGGGAAGGGGTGTTGTGGTGGCCAGGCCAGTAAGATGAGAGCCTGTCATCATATGCACTATTCAAAATCAGCCAGCCATGACGGCTCAGGAATTGGACTTTAGGTTCTCCCACGTGAGGGGAGAATTGAGCTTTGTGACCTGCTTCAGAAAAATTAAAGTAGCGACACATGGCTCATTAGCATGACAGCTCAGGGAGTGGGCATGGGGTGTAATAAAGTGCTGCAGGACCTTGGAGTGCTCCGGCAGGAAAGCTGGCAAGTGTAAAATCGATGCATTTGATACATTAGGTGGTAATGGAAGAAGCACAGCACAGAAGTGGTATGATCGGATGATTTAGTTAGAGCCATAAATCTAGCAGCAGTATCGTGGCAACGTGATAGGACACAGCATTTCATAAGGAGCACAGCATAAAGATTCATGTATTAGTCAAGTCTGGGGTTGAAGCACGTGTGGGTGGGAGTTGCATTACTGATATAAATGATAGAGTGGTTCATCCTTGCAAACACACTGAGTAAAACAAGGGCACTTGGTGGTAAATGAGCACTTTAGACAGAGGTGCCAGTATTTGCATTCTGTATGGATATTTCTGGTGTAAAATTATTCTGGTGAAGTAGAAATCAGCATGGATTACTCTGGGTAAAAACTACTTTCACACTGGCCCCTTTCTTGCCTTACCCTGCCTGGCCAAGTGTGGAGATTTTGTAAAAATTCTCCAGAGTCACATTTCAGCAGTAAAACTGCTGCTACTTGATGGTTGCTTGTGATATGTTTTAATGTAAATCATCTCTTTTCCTTGCTACTCAGTTTGCATAAATCCTGCCCAAATCACCTTACACAACTTAAACTGAATGGCTACATGAAACTATCAGAAGGATCTACATTTTACCTCAATTTAGGTATCTTGTTTTAAAATCAGTCATCCTCTTAAATTACCATCATCTTTTATGCCCTTCTTAACATGGCAGTCAGTTTTTCTACACCTCTCTAATAGTGAGAGACAATTGAGCTTGGTATAGCTTCACAGATACAGTGAGTACCCAAAGACAGGTCAGGTAAAACCAGAAAGAAGTGACACTGCTTCCTTCCATTAACATATGCTTGATTAAGAAAAATATCATTAGGACTAGTACCGAGGAGTAGGATGTCAGAGGAGATAAAACAGATTAAAGTGTTTTTGTAGCATGAATTGCAGAAACCCTTACTGTTGCTGCCTGTAACTTTTCTGATACACCCATGAAACTTGAAACAAGAGGTCGTCTCAAAGGGTAATAGCTTCCAGCCAAAATGTGCTTCAATCTACCAGACCACCCATCCTTTCTTTATCAATGAGGTCAAAATAATAGCAGTACTTGACACTTTTACACAGATGGGTAAAATCTATTGTGTCACCAGCAGATATTTCTAGAAACCTTACCCATGTAACTATATATTGTGCCTTTCCCGTGTACATCTCTAAACAATTAGGAAACAGTAGGTTTCCTGGTACCCCCTTGAATCAGATAAGTGTGATTATCTCCATTTTACAGAGGTCACAACTGATTAGCCCGAGGTCACCCAGGCATTCTGCAATGCCAACACAGCAGGATTCATGTCCCCTTACTCTCCCATTTCTTTAACAACCACTACACCCTGTTTTCTGCCCAAAGCTACACAGACACACCTAACACAATTGGAATGAGAGCTAAATGATTTTTAAACATAGTGGTGGAATTTATAAAGGCACTTTACTTACCTATTTGAAAATTACATCCCAGTGTTTAGGCATATGGCTTTCGGAACAGAGAATTTTGGTTTCTGCTGAATATTATGGTAGCTTCAATTTAAAACAGTTTGCTTTGTCTTCCATTTATTCTCTGTAAAAACTCTTGAGCAGTTTATATCAGTGTCAGTTCATGCCAGAAGTTCTTCCAATCCATCTTGGGATTAAACACAAACACTTCTCCTCTGACTGAACTGTGGGTTGGTTGCTGTCACATGGAAAGCTGACTAAAGCCCTTTAATTTATGAAATGCTATATATCCTCAAAAGATTGCCTAAATATTTTACTGCATGTCACTTTTTGTTGGAAACCAGAACCCACATTTGCTGTGCCATCCATTAAGTAGAACTTCTTCAAATTACTTCTTCTTCTAAATGGGAATTTGTATGTGCTAACTTTTATCTGAGGACTTCAGACATGTCTCAGGGTTCTTGCATCTTTTTACTACTTGTCTCCATCTTGGCTTAGCATAATATTTATGTGCAGAATTTAGAGGTGATCTTGAAGCTTTAATTTTTTTCCCAAATTGTTCTTTGCAGGGCAAAGAAGTAGTATTTAAGATTCTTTCAAAGAATGTGGGTAACTTCCATCTGCTGAGATGCTGAGAGTAGGATCTAGCCTTGTAGCATGTTACAATGATGGATAAATTATTGTGTACAAGAAGTAATGATAATGTTTGAAGTTTTACAAAATAATTTCCCAGGAAGGGTTTCGGCACAGTAGCCATGGAAAATTTACTTCCTGTAAACCAAGAAACAGAAGGAAAGAGAAAGGCTCTTTTGAGATTGGCATAAGTGACTTGCATGGCAGAAGGATAATCCCTGCACACACCTGTGCAGCAGAAACACAGCGTATGGATTAGTTTTGTACTTAATCTGTCACTCTGGCATTCCCCCTGTGAGCTGCCCGAGCGGTTTGTGCTCCTCAGCTCAAGTGTCACTGCAGCTTCAGCAGCAGTCGTGTGAGCGTGGTGGGTTTGGATAGAGAACAATGCATGTTTGTTTGTTCACTTTGAGTCTGGTGTCTGAGGTGGAATTTTAATGGTGTGAAAAATGAGAGGAGAAAAAAGAAAATAATAACCTGAGCACTGAAACACAGCACTCAATACAATTTCTCAACCTTGGCATTCGCATCTCCTGCCATTCTCATAAGCACCGTCCCTTATCCCGGTAAAGTGGAATTCTGCTGTTAGTGTTGTTCTGCCAGAGAGCGGAGCATAAGGGGAGTCTAAAGTGCCTAGTCCTGCACTTACAATCCTTCCAGCATGCCTTTGCACTTGCTGAACCACAGTTTCTCTTGTATTACAAGTTTTCTTGTGTTTTCTGTTTTGTGCTCTGATAGTTGAAAGCCTTGAACAAGGCGACTGCATTTCTATAAAAAAAGAGTTTTGTAATTTCAGAAAAGTTCTTCTTGACTTTCATAGTGCTCCATATACAAAAGGAGGGAAGCAAGAAACAGAGAAAAGATGATAATGATCTGTCTGTGATTTCTGCCACTGCTGTGCATTTTGGAGGAAATGGCACACTTGGATGAAGTTATTTCTTGCAAAGGCCAAACTTCTGGCAGAAAAAAGAGCACTAAATTCCAACCTGCAAACATTAAAGAGAGAAGGAAGAAGAGTGTAGAAAAAGACCTAAAAGCATGGAAGAAAGCTTTGTTTCAAATATATTTGAGTTTCAGATTGGCTTGGTGTACTTCCTGCGGTGTTGGAGTGCTGTAAATTGGAAGTGCTCAGGTTGGAAACAGGTCTGAAGCACTGATTTCTGAGCCCAAACAGAGTTGTGCTTACTGCCAGACTGGTTTATTCAGCTTGCTGGATGGGAGCCAGAGGAACTGACCGCCCTGTGAGCTGAAACCAGTGCCAGGCAGCCAAAGAATAACATTGCTTTGACTGAAATGGCAACTGTTTGTTTGTTCTCCCAGCAAAAGGGGGAAAAAAACAGCTTTTAGTGCTGGTGGTGACAGAAAAGGTTAAAAATCAAAGAGAAAAAAAAAAAATCTTGTAAAAGAGGATGAAAGGTTTGGGGCAAATTTTTCTCCGTGGTTGCACTTCTCTAGTTGCTTGGCCTTCACTGGTTTGTAATTTAAAAAAAAAGGCTCTTCATTAGTTTTACAGGGGTTTTTTCTGTCTTCTGCTAAAACACAGTAATTTTTATTATATGATAAATTGCCCTTACTGGTAGTGGTTATAATGTACAAAAGTGACTATACTGTGACAGTGTAGGCAGTGTCACGGCAGCATGGGGTAACTGTAGCGGTTGCAAGGGGTAATTTTCCATGTGTTAACAGAACAATGCTACCCTGAGTAAATGAGCAGTCAAATGGGACTTATGCCTCAATCTCAATCACTTTAGCAGGACTTTAAGGTGAGCAAAATATGCAAGCTCAGTTTATTTTCAGGTCTCTTTATTAAGTGCCTTGTGGAAAGGCTGGCTTTCCTCCTGATAATGCTGTGGGCTGTCACACTGTGAGTTTGGGACTTTTCCCTTGTTGGTCTCAGTTTGTAGTGTACAGCAGCTCCCAAAATGCTGTATTGCAGAAGCACCTGAGAGCTGAAACTGCCTGGGCTGGTGGACTTGTTTGCTGCTGCCATTTTGCACTCACTGTTTGAGTTGATCTTCTGGTTTATTTCTCCTGAGAGCTTTCATACCATTTGGATGCTAACAGCTGGCCCCATTGCACACGAGAGGCACTGGCAGAGAGCTGGTGGAGTTGTGCAGTGGGAATGGCTGCCTGCTGGATTATAGCTGGTCTAAGGTCAGGCTGGCAGCACCCAGCAAGCTCAGCTGGTGCCAAGTTACTGTCTGCTCCCTGTTTGTGCCACATTCATCCTCAGGGAGCATCCCTGAGTCTTTTTCTTGTTGCCATGCAGCTATCAAAGCTGCTTTTTTTCCCACTGGCCTCTAATGTTTCTGGTAAGACAAACAGTGCCAGTTAGGAGATATTACTGGTGATATTGGTAGCACTTTTTTTTCTGCGTGTGTCAAGGCAAATCCTGCATTTCTTTTTGCTGCCTCTAGAAATATTTGGTGTTTATTTTGTTATGCCAGCCCTATGAACTTTCCAATTACCCATTAACTTTAGTCCAAATAAAAGAAGAGTAAAATGACGTTTCTAGTGCTCTTTCTTTTATTTTATAAGGTTTGTATATGGGACAGGCACAGAGAACCAGAGAAAAAGGGAAAAAAATCCAAAACATGCTATTAAAATAGATCTTAATGTTAATAAGAACAACTATTTAAATATTATCAAAATTAATTAACTTTTTTTAACTTCAGAAATTTTTAAGAAGTCATGTCAGTCATGTGTTTTGGGGGTCTGCTTCTTTTTTGAGAAAATTTACCCAATGCTTGTTGGTCAGACAAGGTAAGGGGACAAGAGCTGGTGAGGACAGGTCAGTTGTTCCTATTATTTGAATGAAGAATGCAAAGAGAAACATGGAAGATGGTGTTTTTAATTTCCATTTTCCAGATACTGTTGGAAAGGAGCATCTTCTTACGCAGATATTCTGAAACTCAATGATGGTTTCAGAAAAGACTTGCGGAAGAGAAACCTGAAAGGAGTCTGAGTCATCCTCTTGTTCCTTTTTGTCTTTAATGTTCCTGGAAGATCTCATCTGCCCTTTGCACCCAGGAGTATCACCTGGGTGCAGTCCAAGCTGTTTGGTCCTTCCAGCCTCACCATACTGTCAGCTTTCCTTCTGTCTCCCAGAGGGCCTTTGGGCCTGCTCCCACCGTGTCTGACGCTCCAAGGTTAAACTTGAGTCACAGGGTGCTTGTTGGGAGGTTCTGTGGTTTGTCACACTTCCTCCTTGGCAAGCATGAATAGGCTCCTGTAATGCCAAGAGCCCCACTTCACACTAAGGGTTAAATCATATTTCTTAACTCCAGGACAGTTCAGCTTTAGTCCAGGTAAGTGGAAAGACAAAGATTTGGCCCATTGAATTTATACTGCTCCTTTTCAGTAATGTGCCAGAAGAAGAAATTCCTCCTTGCACCAGATGTGCTCTACTTTGGAATTGCCAATCTGGGTATTTAGAAGGGAGGCAGAATGACAGGCTAAGCACCAGCATTGCTAATACCTCAAATAAATGTTTTTCTGATTAATTAAAATAAATTGGCATAACAAGGAACACAGTGTGCGTCCTCAAAAGTGCAAAGTTGTTTTCTAATGCAGCTTCCTGTTAGAGCTAGTGCTTTAATTATCTCTGTTTGTGCTCAAAACCAAATTTGGATCTTGTTTTTTCTTAGAAATCAGCATTGCTTGATTCCCATTGCTGCTTAAAAGGCAGCAGTGTAAAAGGCACTTGTCTTAGGCTATGAAATGTGCTTTCCCCTATGCACACAGACTGTTGCCTTCAGCCTCCCTTGGGAGTGACCTAAGCACAGCTCTAGGTAAAGAACTTTAATCTGTGTTTGTACAGAATCACTGTCTTAGTTTCCATTATTTTATTATTTAAACATAGTAAGCTTCAGTAGTTCATGAACAGTACATTGAAAGAGTTGTGATAGTAGAAAAAGCAGCAGATTTTCCCATTTCAACATAGAGCCTAAAAAGGAATGAAAGGACTCACTGGACATGTCAGTCATAAAATAGTCCCACCACTATCAGTAGGAATGGGAAGAGTTGTGTTCTTACAGTAGTTACTATAGGTATTTGCCAATTCCTTAAACAAAACATGACATTAATACACAAAAATATTTCTTAATATTCCTAGATTTCAGATCAGGATGAAAATGAATTTTCTAATGGTTTTTTGTGTGCAAAGTGTTAAGCAAATTGCTAAATGCTGCCTCCTTCACCATAAGCAGCAGTGTTTATGTGTTAGAGTTAGACTAGGCTGTCCAAATAAACTAGTCATGTATTACCTTCTTTGATGCAATCAGGTTTTGGACTGGATCCATTCTTGCATTGGAAATCTCCCAGGAACTCTTGCAGATCTTGCTTGGCTTGTTGCTGGTACTTCCTGAATAGTCAGCTTTTGTTAGCAGTCAGTGCTATGGCACCGTATCCAGTACTGTCTTTACTGAGACACAGACCAAAACCCTGACCACTTCTTTGTGGTCCCTTAAAAATCTCTTGTCATCTTTGTAGTACAATGATATTGACTTCTCTGTTCCAATTGCATTCCAGTTTCAGTGATTCCACTCTACCCCTCCAGATTTCTCTGTCTTTGCAATTGGTTCAAGTTGTCTCTTTCTTATTTTTTTTTCCCCAATTTGTATTCAAAACTTTTGGTTTACTGTTCAGTGGAGTGAAACATAGTGGACTGGGTTACCCAGGAGATGAGGCCAGGAAGCCAGGTGGTCCCTTTTTATCTTGCAGTGCTGTATCTTGGGCATCTGTGATGGATTTCACTGCAGAGGCACTCCAATCCTGGTGATGTGTCTCCAGTGTCTCTTTACCTACTGCATAACAAGGTGGGGAGGAGCAATTAATTTCATTGTCACAGAACACTCTATTATCATAATCTCCAACCAAATGCAAAGCAGTGTTATCTTAATGGTTAAATAGCACCTGGCCACTATGTGACAGCCTCAAAAACCAGTCCCACTGCAGCTAAGCTGACTTTAAAATCTTTGCAGATTTGCAGTAGAAGTTAGTGGTTATACTGTATATTGAAAGAACAAATGCCAGAATAGGAAAGTTTCTGTTGTATGAAATAAATTTTTTCTAATGCTCTTGTTTATGCATCCCAGCTGTCCTTATTTTGCAAGTCCTATGATTTGAGTTTTTGTAAAAATGTTTGTTTATTGGTTTTTTCCTTCTCCCTGCCTCTTACACACACCAGGAATTTTTTTCTGTATGATAGCTCAGCTTTTATTTCCAGCAAAATAAAAGAAAACAAACCACAGCTAATTGGCTCTTTGTTCTCAATTTTTTGACAAGTGACAAACACTGAGATCAGACTGTAGTGCATATCCTGCAGCGGTCATATGGAGCCTGAGTTAGGGAATCATGAATTATCTGTAACAGACTTCCACTTGCTATCACACTGCCTGTGTTTGGGGTATTTGTGTTTATACTTTCTCTGCCCCAAATGTTTCCTCTCACAGTTAAAGGGATAAGCTATGGCTTCCCAGTGTGATGTGGAAAACAGCATTCAACATTTAGACTTAGTTCCTATTTTATGACTTTTTTCTTTGCTTTATTTCATAGCTTTTGAGACATGGAGCATTTGAACCATTTGCTAGGAAATGGTGAAGGTTTGGGTAGTACTTCGTAGGGTGAACTCATCCCAGAACACCCACCAGTATATGACCTGCTGTTGTCTGAGAGCTGTTTATGACTACATCAGTATTTTTGCGGTGCTTGCTGTTCTAGAGGGTCTGTTCTACTCAAGTTTATGTAAAAAGTCTTCATTAAGAATGGACAAGGCTCAAACTTTGGGTAATCAGAGAAGGAAGACATTTCCTTCAATGGATTAGGGCAGTTACTGCTATAAATTGCCTTTGCCCAGCCATACTTTGTGAAAGTCAATGGACATTTTGCTGCTGGGGAGAACATTGCATCTGACAGACCGTGTAATTAAGGAGTTATCCATTATATTCTGTTCTCCTTTGTGCAGGACAATATGCCCCAACTATGTTGTTGAAGCAGTGGAACCACCAGTGGAACCAGAAGTGAAATTCCACAAGGGTTTAGTTGAAGTCGTGCTCCACTGTGTCATCTACTTGATTATTTCTTTATCTTTACCATAAACAGTCTTCATCAGCAACATATTTGTACTACGATGACACAATTTTCTTCTTTAATTTACAAATTACCATCTTTCTGCCAGTGGGCAGTCCAATAATCATGCGAATGAACAGGAGGTGGATCATGTGAATTTAATTCACAGATGCTTCCCCCTCCACCCCAGAACTGAAGCCAGCACTGTTTATAGAAAAACATGATGATTATTTTAAATAACCATTTTCCTCCCTCCATAATTCTCTCTTTCTCATATCCTATAGACTGTTTGTCTATAAGCAGAAGGGAACCTCTGAGGGCTGAGTGGCACTTCCTGGGCACAGCCAACACTGGCTTTGCCAGCACATTCACTTGCATATCTCTTTGTTTAGGTGAGTACCAGGGAAAGGAAGAGGAGGCTGGCTTTTCTTTCATCACTTCTGAGCAAACATCATGCTGCAATTGGAGACTGCAGCTCCTCTCAGGGGAGTTTCCTTGACCTCCACATTTGCTGCTTGAAACCACATACTTTAGTGTCAGAAACCCCACAAAAAGACCCAGGGACTAACAAGGCTTTAACTGAGTACTTTTTCTTTTAAGGGAGAGCTGATGAGGTACATGAGAAGTTCCCCTTCCCCCCGGTACCTACTCTGTTCTTTCTAAACTGTGCAGAGACTGTAAATCTTCATTTGCTGAAGGAATAGCAGGTATGGCCTGCTGGTATGTAGCTGGCAAGTGGAAAGCAAAACATTTTCCTGGGTTGTTGAATATTGACATTCCTTTATTTCTAGTAAGTTTTTAGAATTTCTCAATTTTAGGGACAGCAGTCCTGTGGTCAAACAATTGTAGTCTGAAATAAGGAGGGGCAAGGTTTCTGGTCAGTTTATTGTAGCTATAGAGGCATGTTACTCAGGAAGATTAAGTAACATGGGGAATTTTCTGTGGTGGGAATACCTGTACCAGAGAAATGTTGTTCTCATGGTGCCTTTGCTTCTCCAGTTTAGTGCCCAGAAGAGAAAATCTGAAGACCTCCTTGGACACCCCGAGTGCTTATGTCCTTATTTTCTGTCATCCATTGAACATCAAGAAGAATATGGTCATTGAAGTTGGGAGAGCTATCAGCTGGCCACAGTGTCTCCATGGTAGAGCTGTTTTCATCTTTGCAGGTCATCCCCCAGATGATCTGTGTCCTTTGCTTTAACAGTTGTAGGTCAGATTGGGCTGTTGGGACTGGTAGGCTGGGTTTGAGCTGGCATTGCTCCAGCCCGAGCAGCAATTCTGTATCAGTGATCACTGGGAGATTTGACTATCAGGGATTTATTGATACACACAGTGACCTTGTGTGCAAGTTGTCCTCTTGCTTTTAAAGGGCACTAGAGGACAAGGTGAGATTTATTTACACATATAAAAACGCAGGAAGATTCCTAGGGGATTTATAAAGAGTGCCTAGCAGGCAAGCAGCCTCACTGTCCTGACACTTATGAGAGGTACCTCACTGCTACAGGCACTTTTGTACATTTACTGAAGGTGTACTCTTCAGAAGTGCCCAAGTGATGTATGAGCCTAAGTCACAGTAACTTTTGGGAACACTTAGACTCTAAAATGCATGGCATACTTTTGAAAATGAAGCCTCACTTGGGCCTAAGGCTTTCTAGAAAATGCACCTCTGATACTTTCAGAGGTATTGACCTCATCATTCCTCTCTTGCACTTTCACACACCTAAATATCCCTATAGACTCAGCCCTATGCCCCATCAAACCTTGTATTTTACCACTGTGACAATAAGTAGCTTCAGCACTTTGAACTCACAAACTACAAAGCACTGCTTTAAAGTGAATGAAGAAGAATGAGGAAATGTGTCCCTACAAGTGTAGCTTATGTCATAAATGACAGTCATAGGGGAGCTGATTGTTTTGGGATGGTTTTGTCCATTCTGTAACCCTGGCTGTGTGCCTTTGAGAGGGAGGATTGGCACACAGGAGGGGTTTGCTAGAAGCTATCACAATGATGGAGTGAAATTTAAAATTACATTAGATGTTTGCTTAACAGGCAGCGCATGAGACCCTGCAGATTTTCAAATCCTCCTCGCTGCACTGTAAAATGGAACCATAACCATTTGTTACTCTAGTGGGTACAGGGAAGTCAAGGCAGGAAGGAATCACCCTTTAATGATACTTTTTGACTTTTAAAGGGTTTGAATGTGTTGCTTTTTCTGGTTCTAGCCAAGGTTCTGGGCATAATATGAAACTACCTTTTCTTATCTTGAAAGTTTGAAACATTTTTGGGATTGCACCCGTGAGATCTTTAAAGGCATTTTAGTCCTCTTCCCTAGATTTTGCATTAATTTATCAAGCCATTTGAGGTAATATGGTGAGAGCTTAATTTAAAGTTACTTCAAGTGTCCCAAGGGAGCTAGCAAATGAATTTGGAAACACCACCTCTAGTCTCTGAAACTCTTAGCTGATGTGTTGAGCTAGTGGGCCTTCCCTCTTTGAAGGAATATTCCTGTTTACATAGCTTACATTGCAAAATATAAATTAGGGCTCTAAAGGATTTGAATGATTTAAATGCAGGTTTGCACTTACCCAGTGATTGCAGTATAGTTTTTCTCATCACAAGGCTAATTTTAATTAGACTTGGAAATGGAAACTTCTCAGTATAATAGGAGGGCCTTTGTTTTCTCAGTGTTGTGACTAAAAATGGCACATCTTGCTCTAAGTTAATGTATAAAAAAAGCTAGCATTTTCTAGGTTGTGAACTTTGGACACCAGTGAGAATAATTCGTCCAAACAAAAATCCGTTGCTGTTCAGATTCTTTGCCTGGCTGTATTAATGCAAATGTTCCTCATAGTCCAGCATGAAGTGGTGTATTATAAACCATTATAACACAGTCATCCTTTTTTCTCAGTTTCAAATCATTAGCATAGGTCCAACAGTATAGAGGACCAATTTCCATGATAAAGAAAGTCCTCTTCCATTAATCACTTACCACCAAATGAACCATTTAATGCCACATTCAGACAAACTGTTTGAGGATTTCCCAAGGCTCCCCTTGATCCACTTACACTCCCTTATCTGCCTTTTGTCTCTTGTTAACCTGCTTGCTTGTTATAAGGTGGGGAAGGGGGAGGAAAAATCAAATCCATTGCAAGAGGTCCACAGCTGTTAACTTATTTTTCCCTCTTCAAAAGTTTCTTGAGATTTCTTGGAGCTTCTTCTTAGCAATGCTACTAATCACTGTAGTTAAACAGATTCTGTAATTACCTACCTCACATGAAATTGGCTTGATTGCTGCCTCTTTGTCCAATCTAGTTCAACTTTAAGTGACAGCTGAATTTATTCTAGATGAATAACTTATGCTTTAGGAACCTGACAGGGTGGTCTTGATTTATTTGCAGCCTTAAAAGCTTCTAAAACAAGAGAAAAACTTAATTCTAAATTCACAAAAGAGTGGAGGTGCAAGGCTTCCGTGTTTATATACTGAGGAGTAGCCCCTCTAACCTTTGCTTTGAGCAGACCATGGCACTCATTTCGGATTACATGGATAGGTAAATTGTATTCCACAAGAAGAAAAAGCTGTGGAATATGCTTCAGGTGGTGTACAAAACCTTCCGACACTTTGAGTAATGATTCTACATTCTGACTAATTCAGACTGTGCTAACAGTGTTATATAAGCCAGGAAATTGAGCATTTGACTCCAACTGTATTTAACTTAGCTCTGGCTGTGCCTAAATAGTGTTGTCTGTGTTCAAAGAGACACCGATGCCACAAGGGATGTTCATACCGCACTCTGCAGTGGTTCCAGTCTGGCTGTGTCTATGCTTGGAACTTGGAGTCTGGGTATCAAGGAATAGCCCACACTCGTTCAAGTAAATCTGCTAACCTAGAAAACAGTGAGGCTGTGTGTGCACAGGCCATTGGGCCTGGCTCCTAGATTCTGGTATCTCTTGAATGTGTGGCCAAAACTGTGGCAGGAAATGCTGGTGGTGCTGTCCAGCCCACTCAAGGAGCACTGTGCCAGTGGGTGTGCAGAGCCAGAGGTCAGACTGGTTAGTGCTGGACTGGGTGAAGGGTTTGTAACATCTGCTCCTTCTGGTGATACTGAAAGAAAAGGAAATGCTTTTGTGGATGCACAAGTGAGCAGAGCATCCTATTCTCCACTGTGTGCTAAGTTTGTAAGGTGGGAATGGTACAGCAGAGAGTAAGTGTTCAGGAAAGAAGAATGAGCTGAAACAGTTGGTCCCTTCAGCTTCCATTGCGGGTTTGCTTCCTGCAGTCCAATTTTATATACTTTCTACTCTTTTGTTTTTGATGTTCAAAGCAATGAAGTTTCCTTTAAACATAATGTGGAATTAGGTAGCATTAAAAACACATCCAGAGATGCAAAAAAATGACTGTCTGTGCTTATAAACTAATGCATAAAATAATATTTATTTAAACACTGTGCTCCCTAGGACAGCCTCATTTCCTAAGGGTCTCAAGAGGAGAGCAATCATACGGTATAATCTTGTTAATTTAATACACGTCAGGGCAATGCAAACAATAAGTACAGAATATTCAGACTAGAAATTGCAGTAACTATATTAAGCAACCACAATTTCAGTTTATTATGTACTGACAAGCTTCTTAAGATAAAGATATACTATTTTCTTTAATTCAAACAATACGTCACATTTTTAGTAATAATAATATTTAGCAATTACATAGCATGATTCATCTTCAACGTACTTTAAAAGTAACAATAATGTTTGAATCCCAAAGACGTGAGTAGGTAAATATTATTAATCTATTGCACAGATGGAAAGATTTATATGGGTTAAAAAGCTTGTCTTAGACCACAAGGATAGTAGTCACAGTCAGTGGTGGGATAAGGACTCACGTTGCTCTCTTTTATGTTTACAACTTTTTTGTCTGGTAAATTGCTTGAGGGATTTCTGGAGACCATCAGTCCCTTCCACAATGTGTCCCCAAACTATACATTTCTGGAGCTGTTCCCATTTCTCACTATTGTTTTTTGGTTGGTTTTTTTCAGCTGAGTTGGCCTGTGTATCTTCCTTTTTATGCAAACATGTGTCTTCCTGGAAGGCCAATTATTTCTTGACTTTACATTAAAGTAGCTGTTTAGATAAGAGGAGAGATAATTCCCCTGATTAGTATCTTTGGATTTATTTTTCTTATAACCTTGTAAGAAAATCCAGCCAGATCCCTGTGTCTCTTTTTCTCTCTCTCTCCCCCCCCCTGCGTGTCTTGAGATACAAATTCAGGATTAACATTTCTCTTCATCTTTCTTTTATCAAATGTTTATTCAAGCAAGAGAAACAAAGAGGAATGGTTGTAAGCTCCAGGACACCTACTGAACCTTAGACCTACGCCTGTAGACTTGCAGAAATTATTATGTGGGAGATTATTCTTTAGTTGGAGCTCTCACTGAGTGAATTTTACTTTCTTAATAGCCACACATTCAGTTTTCAGATACTGCCAAGAATAAAAACATAGTAAAATTAGCTGCCTCCTGGTACTCTCAGGAATCCTTTTGACAACAGGATTAGTCCAAATGGTATAATGGATTTACATGGTAAGAAGGTGGATTGCTCAAGGACCAAAGTTTTCTAAAATTCAAGCAGAGCTGGTGCTGGTCTTGCAGTTTTGAAATCAGTATGAAAAAGGAAGGCTTCATTTAATATATTTACAGGATTGTTCATCTGTGTTTACTATGTAGGTCTTGAGTAAGCACTGAATGAGATGTAAGAAAATGACATTTTAGATCAAAAAGTGCTATTAAAAACACCTCATGAGCACACATTATATATTTTTTAAGTTTTTACAATCCCGTTCAATCAATTTTTTGGGTTTTATTTTTCTTTTGACACAGAAGTGCCTGATTTTTAGAACTGGTCAGCACCCTATTTCTCAACAATTTCAATGTGAGCTGACTTGTCCTGTGCTTCAGTATGGGAGACCCAGCCTGTGAGGGACTTAGTCATGTTATTAAACTGAGGTTGTGTGTGTGTGTTGTGGTCTGGTGCCACTGAAATTTAATGAAGATAAGTAAATATTTCCTTCAAAAGCAAACTGGATAAGTGGTAGTCATGACAAAATGTTTAGATGGAACTAGAACTCTTCGTGTTCTAGTGATTCATGAAGTATTGAGTTGCTTACATCAAAAATAGTAAGTAAGGATGGTGATTTAGTTTGATGGCTGTAGAACTTGGAAAGCCTGCTTCAGATGCCCTGTACAGCAAGGCATTTTCTTTCTGTTCGTCCTTGTGTGCTGGTATTGAGAGCTGCTGGGGACAATCATAGAAATATTACCTTTAGCCTGTGGAACTGGACATTTATATATGGGTTGAAAGACAGCAGAATTAGGGGACTATGAAGTACTGAATTTAGGAGTGGTTGTTTGCAGGTAATAGGATAGAGGAACATTGTCTGGCATATGATAGAAAGATGGCACGTAAGATAAAGCTGATGAAATACAGCTGAGGAATAAGACTGTGATTTACAGTAATATCTATACTATTATTTGAAGTGTTCCCTTCAAAACAGGTTATTTATCTTCCAGAAGTGTGGGAATCTGGCAATGCAGATGTCAGTGCTGATGGTTGCCTGCGGTTACACGTGCACAGCTTTCATGAACTCTTTGGTGCCTGGGACCAAATGCACCATCTGGGTTTTCCAGTGCCTGCTTCTTTGCTTTACTCATGTTCCTCTTTTGTTAATTCTTTTAACCTTCTTTTGTTTGGACTCCTCAAACTGCAGAGAATTTTATTTGCCCTGCTTAGAGCTCTATGGCTGATACTGTTTAACACTGGGTCTTCATTAACTCCTTCCATTGTATTTTTTTTCTTCTTACTTTTCAAGCCCCAAAGTATTGCTCAGATCCTTGTCCTTTGCCTTGTTCCCTGTAAGCCTTCAGTCTGCTAGTAATGCCACCTGCAATGCCACCTCCCTCTGCAGGCTGTCCCATCTTTGTGATGGCTGCAGGGTAGCCCCCAGGTTTGCCTTGTTTACTAACCCACCTCCTTGACATCCTTGATGGAAAAACATTTCATCCATCTGTCCCCAGTGAGCAAATTAATGTCACTGTGGCTCTTCCCTGGCTTGTCAATTGGTAGTTCTAACTTTTACTTTGAATTTAACTAGAGACTTCTAGTTAAATTGCTTGCAACATTTTAATTTTCCTTGTAAGAAAACATTATTTTTTTAGTGGCAAAGACACTTTGTTTTGTCCGTATATCTGTTACAGAACTTAGTGGGACCTCAGCAGTGATTTTTTTTTTGTGACTTGCAGTAGCTAAAGAGGAGGTGCAGCCTGAGTGTCTTCTCAGTGCTTTGCATGCCAGGAGAAGCAGGAGCTCACCCAGGAGCATCCCACTGCCATGGTCTTGGCACCAGAGCAGCTGCTGTAAGCAGTGTGTGCCTGAGGTGCCGAGCGAGCACAGCCCAGTGTCACAGTGTGGCTGAGCCTCTTGCTTTCTGCAGGTGTCGTTCTGTGGCCCCTGTGAACAAAGTGGTGTCTGAGCAGCTCACATGGGTAAGTTGATCTTCCCATTAGCTGGCTGAGACGGGACAGTGCTGGCAGTAGGACTGTACTGGTGTAGGCTCTGTGATATGTAATGAATGAGCAGGTGTGATCCCCTCCAGCAGGGAGTGGTTTTACGGATACACCGCATGGATCTACATCTGAATTACACCAGCACCAGTCTGCTGAAGTTAACAGATGTATTCTACACTAGCATTAAATGAACCACAGAGCAGATTCTCTCTCGTACAGAATTCATTATACCATCAAGTTCTTCTCTGGTCAGACCCAGTAATAACTATGCAAGTTACTGTCCAGTACAGTGCAGTATGTGAAAGAGCTTCACAGTAGAAATTGCTCCGATAACATACAATTAGTCTGTGCATTGACACTGAATAGGGAAAGGATGCTGAAACAAAAGCTAAACTCTATAGGAAGGGAGACGTTTAACATCTCCAAGAAGTACCTTGCAGAAGCACTTGTCAAATTCCTTTTCAGTTGTAGTTTCCCCTGTGCATGCATGCTGTAGTAGTTGGTTTTTTTTTTCTTTAGGAAAAACAGTTGCACAAAAGCCTACCTTTTAAAGTGACTTTCAGTGGGTACTAAAAATAATTCCATCATTGTCATCAGAGACTTGGAGTGCTGAATCAAAAATATATTAAAATATTTAGTGCCATAGAGGTAATTTTCTGAGATCTAAAATTGCTGATCTAGGTAGTAGTCCTCATTATTGAAACTTTTTTTGAACCTTGATACATTCTCAAACACTTTGTTGTAGTTTAAATGGAAATCTAAATTTTCTTCACTGTTATTCCAGTGCAAACAGCTACCTCCCACAGAAACAGGAGTAGGATTCCAAGGTTCTGAGAGCAGCTTCAACTGCTAGTGGGAAAAAAAAAAAGTGAAGAAAATAAGAGGGAAGGGATGGCACCTCAAGGCTTCTGCAGACTCTGTTCTGTGTTGGGATGCCTCAGTAGAATAATTAACCAAATTGCTTTCACATGTGTTTCTGTAAACCCAGTAAAGTCAATAAATAGTCTTTACATCAATTTATCTTCAGATGTTTTATTAGTGGTAATACCTACGGTTCAAACAAGTCCGTTTACCTCTCATTGTCTGGGTTGTGTCAGCTGATTTTCAAAGCTAAACTTACAAAGTGGAGGTTCATGATGTGAAACTGTTAAACACAGTGTTACTTTCTACCTGAACACTCTTGCAAGTATTCCAAAATAGCAGTTTTAAGCAATTCTGTGAAAGGATTTCCAATTCCAAGAGAAAATAAACATATGGAATAGTGTATAGGACAATACCCTTTCCTAACTATGTATAGGCACTTCTGTTTTCCAAACCAAATGCATCTGACTTTGGTGAGAAGTATATAGTTACACGTGTGGTAGTGATACAAAGTCATGGCATATCCATGCTCTCATTTTGTAAAGGTTCTTGCATTTTCCCAGATAGGAATCTTCACAGAAAAGGCTGGTAATTACGCTTGTCATCCTCTCACTTGGCTACAGCTGCAAAGATATAATACAGTAGCAGACTCATGTTTAAAATGGCATTGACTCAACTGTAAGTCCCAAAGGTCACTATCGTTAAAATCTAGGGCACGAGTTTTACACACGTCACTAAGATCATGCAGATGAAGAAAATAATTTACAAGGAAAGAGATTTTAGGAGCCTTTAATTCTCCCAGCTTTTACAGCACTGGTTATATAATGCCTAAGCTAGTGGGGCTGCAGAAAATAAAAGTATATGAAAAAAAAGCAAAAAATTATGTGTGAGGTCAGTCAAGGCAAATAACACTTGTGTTGTAAGGTCAAGACTGCCCCCAGTCTTCAGTGCCTGGACTTCCCCATGTTTTCCTTCATCCAGCAGAACACTATTGAGCATTACTATTCACATGATAATGAATTAAGCATAGGAGGAGACTGCCAGATGCAGTTGATCAGCTTCTCTCCATCATATATTTAAGTCATGGCAGTCAAGCAAAGTCCTAAAAAAGGGAAGATAGCTCACCTTATTTTTAAAAGGGTAAATATAGGACCCTGCGAACCATCAACTAGTCAGATATTTCTGTGTCTGATAAGGTCATGGATCATATTCTCCTGGAAGGTCTGTGTAGGCATATGGATGACAGGGAGGTGATTAGAGCCAGCCACATGGCTTTGTGAAGGGCAAATCACGCCTGACTGATGCAGTGTCCTTTCGTGATGCGGTGACTATGTTGTGGAGAAGGGAAGAGCGACTGGTACAATGTATCTTGGCTTCTTCAAGTCCTTTGACGTGGTCCCACACAGCATCTCTGGTGCTCAATTGGAGACCTGTGGTTTGATGGTGTGGTGGGCTGACCTTGGCTGGCTGTCAGGTGCCCACCAAGCCACTCTGTCACTCCCCTCCTTGACAGGACACAAGGAAAAAATGCAACAAAAAGTTCATGGGTCAAGGTGAGGACAAGCTGATCACTTAGCATTTACAGTCTCAAGCAACACAGACTCAGCTTGGGTAAATTAATTTATCTTATTGCCATTTAGCAGAGTAGGATAAAGAAAAACAAGAGGAAATACAAAACTACATTGTCTGATTCTGTGATAGCACTGATGAAAATAAAAGTCCTCAAACAAGTGTTTGTCCAGGCAACGACATTAGCTCCCAGCAGCCTGAGTGTAATGCATGCACTTCTGTAAGTGTACAAAGGACTCAGCCCACTTCAGCATCTTGGAGTACCAATCATTTGTTTCCTTGGTGTATATTGATTCCTGTGCTATGTATTGACTATCAGATCTCTTTCTTGTCATTTTCTATGTGTTCTGTGCAATATCCAGATAAACTTTTGTTGTGCCTCCCCACCTCTGTCCCTCTAAATCCTTTAGCCTGCTGCCAGCACTTCTGATACTGCCTGTTTTGTGTCAGGTCACAGGATGATGAGCCACTGCATCAGTTCATTTAAATCCGTACTGGACTATTCGTTTTCATTATAGTATCCTTGTTTTTCATGGACTTTTTCATTGTGTTTGCATCTGCATTATAACTAAATGAGAAAATGTAAAGTTTTCAAATTTTAATGCATTAATAGTAACTATCCCATGGGAAAATATGCACTCTAACTGTCTGTGCAAAACATAGAGCCAGGAATTAAGAAGTATTTTGTCATTGTTTACAAAATGGCAAAGGTGGTACAGAATGATCTCTGCCTACCTGAAGAGAAGGCTTGAAGAGGAGTGGGATGGAAAACAAAAGACAGAGTGGTGATTACTATAATCATGTGCGTGTAGCATGTATATAGCATGTAAATTATGAGGCAGATAATCTGAGAAATGGTCAGGGAACTTGCTTTAAGATCTGTCTCTCAGATTGACCCCACAACAAGCAGGTTGGACAAAAGTTCCAGACTGGATGGATGAGATGCAATTTTGTATGAGTAGAAGGAAAGGCTGGCTGTTCAGAAGAACCTGATAGAAATTCTGGCAGTGATTTAATTATGATCAGATTTGGGCATAATATGTTACCATGGCAATTGTTTCCTAATTACTGAGTTCTCACAGGGATTGTACAAATGAAAAACAAACAAAAAAAAATCAGCAGGAGTGTTTGATCTTTTCTACCACAATTGCAAAGGACAGGGTCTGATGTAGAAATGATGGGGAGATATTCTATGACCCATAGCATATGAGTTTCATTTAGATGATCCTCATGGTCCTCACAGCACAACTGGAAGGTCTGTAAGAGGAAAAGGAGCAGACCGATAAGAAGAGTATGCCTAAGAATGGAATAATGTATGATTTAGTGAACTAGATTCTGATCTAACTAATTCCCTGGCTTCAGTGGAATTTAGCTTGGATTTACATTGGTGTAAACAGGATCATATCTGATCCAGATCTGGATCACTGAACCTTTTATTGCCACAAGAAATATATCTGGCATTTCCTGTAATGCGTGGTATATTATACCACTGTAGTATTTGCTAAGTCACATCACTTGAACCTTAGTCTGTTTTGGAAGGGCAGTTAGTAAAGAAAGAGGATTATTTTTTTAAATGTCATGTTTGATGTCTTTCTTTCAAGATAACTTCCAACCTCCATCATAGTGCTGTTTCATTCTAATTTAAATCATTAGATGTAGGGGAGGACAAGCTAATCCATCCTGAAGAAAAAAAATAATCAATGCAAGTAGGTGTAATTAGTAGTACTTTCCTCTGGTGAGTCAATGGTGTAGAAAGAGCTGAAAAACCACTGCAGACTGCATTTGTTCTTTGTAATGTGTTGTGACTCCCTCACAGCTTTCATAATGAAGTTGTTTAGATCTCCCCTAGGACAGATATGTCTTTTTTTTCTAGTTAAACAGACTGACAAGCTCTATTATGCCATGAATAATTTTATCTATGAAGAAAGAACCAGACATACAGACTCATGTGGGCAGCAGGAGTTTTAATTTTCTTATTTGTTGGAAACCAAAATAAGCTTTTGATGAAGTGCTTACTTCACACTTCATGTTTTTACTGAGTTTATTAAGTATATTTATAGGTGTAAATCCTTGGGGATATTCTGTCTAAACCTGATTGTGCTTCCAGTCCCTGAGAGGCTAGGTACAAAGATTTGTGAGCTATATATGTTGTTGATTGCTCCTTTGCATTCATTCTGATTTGCCAAGAGAGTCTTCCTTTTTTGACAAGTTTAGTGAAATAAATTAGAAAAAGGAAATAGTATGCCAAAATATGAGAGCATGACTACTCCATGTGTTTAAACTTCTCCACCAGTTAGGTTATTTGTTTCATAAACCTGAGCTAGTGGGAATACACATGGAATAAATAAGTCAGCATTTGAAATGAAAAATAAAGAAACAAACCCTACATCTTCTCTGGATCTTGGTGTAGAAGCAGATGCTTTACCAATAGTATCTTACACAGTTTGCACAGATTTTGCCTGATGGTTTTGTGTGCTTTTAATGGTTTAGAATACTTTGTGCAGGATGCCTGCCAGTTTTTGGGTGCTCCACTCACTTCATTTTCCCCCCCTTTTTACATCTTGCTGGAATCTTCCTTCCAGTTATATCTTGACCAGTGTAGAGTGTTGCCCCTCTAAATTGTATCAGAGCAGTATCTGGGCAGGCTTTCAGAAATGCCAGGGTCGTGTGCTTAAGGAAAAGTGAGGAAAAGTGTAAGAGTGTGGTGTATACATGTATAGAGAAGCCTTCACAGCTACAAGAATAAAGAACAACCTAAGTGCCCCCCTCCCCCCCCCCCCCCCCCCGGATTTTTCTGTTTAGAGAAGCACAGTTCTCCTTCTTGCTGCTGATCAAAGGTGTCTGTGGCTCAAGCTGTTTTTGTTAGATCTGTGAGGAATCACATTGGCGTAACTCTGACCCTGGCTCAGAACTAGACCACAGTTGCTTCTGGCGCTGAGATCTGAGCAGTAGATACCAGTGCGACACCACAGCCCGCACCAGACACCAGCTGTCGTGGCACTGACCCCTCAGAAGCCATCTCTTGTCCAGGTGAGTGCATTTACCAGCAGGTCAGTCAGGCAGCCTGTACACTTGCCCACCACCACTTGGAACACTCTGTGTTTCTGTGCCAGAAATGTACAGCAGATGAAAGCTTATGAAAGGCTGTTCAGATCGCTGCCGAGATGGAGTCTTTGCTAATTTTCCCGCAGGAAACCACTCTGTTCCCTTTGTTGTGCCAGGTGCAGAGTTTCTGGACAATATTCCACAGCTCAAACAGCTGCCTTTGTCTGCAAATCAGCTATTTGAGCCACAGTGCTGTTCCTTGCCAACCAGAGCGTTCTTTTTGCTTTCATACCTGTTTGTTTGGTGTGTTTCACAGGTACAAAGCCTTTTGGAGTCAGCAGAGTATTTATCAGCAGCTCCAAGTCAGCTAAGAAGTAGAAACACTGTCAATACTTGTTCATGGATCGCTGCTTGATTTGCTAGAGAGTCTGATCTCCAAGAAAGGATGATCACAGAGGGGAACTTACCAAGATTCTCTTGATCTCTTTGGGTACAAGTGTTATTATCTGCCATCTTTCAATTCTGAGCAGCTAATTACCTGTGGTGGGATGCAAACTTTTAATAAAAGAAAATTTTCAGAATCTCTTGATTCCACTGGACTGCAAAGTGCAGAGTTACTGAAAACTTGGGTGACTGTAGAGGATACACCCCTCCCTGCAGTTTGGATGACTCCCAGTGTGTCATCCACAATTTTGACACCTTTTATCATTATGAGGACGCCATTTCATTGGACAAGGCTCTCATCATGAGCTGGATGCTGTCTTTCTGAGGATTATCTTAAAAAGATAATAAGTCTCTTACAGGGAGAAAAAAAGGGGTTCGTTCTGCACTGAAGGACATTTGGGTGATGTCTCACTTCACTGGAGCTTTTATACTGATTCCTAAAAAAAGTCTAACTTCCTTCAAGACAAAAAGATGATTGTCACTACCTTCTTTTTCTCACCATAAATCATAGAATCACAGGATGGTACCTTAAAGATCATTGAGCTCCAACTCCCCTGCCTTGGGCAGGTCCACCTTCCACTAGACCAGAATGCTCTTGAACTCAAGATGGAGGTAGCCTTTGCATATGTGTAACTAAGGAAAAGCAATAATTTTGTTTGGCTTGTTAATGTTTTGTAACTCATCATACAATCTGTATTTGTCCCCCCAGTGCAATCACTGTAATTTTTAACTATTTCCCAAGAAAATAAGGTCTAAATACCTGTATTCCCTGTCTGCCTGACTCCCTGTTACCTGTATTTTTAAGCTGTTGACCAGTTTTGGCTGCTTAATGGGGAGCAGAGGTCTCAAAGATACCAAAATCCTACAAGTTTTGTGGAAATTGACACCTTTGTGGCAGGAAAGATAAGGAGAATTACACCAATGCCCATTCCTTTTGTCAGCAGCCAGCAGGTTAGCCAAAACATACAAATTCCTTGATGGAAGCAGGATTGAGAAATGAAATACATATGGTCATGTGTGCTTAGTCACAAATCTTTGTGCTCAATTTTGTTTTCATTACTTCAGAGTTCACTATTTTCATGTACAAGTTGAGCTCTGTTCCTTTCATCATTCACTACCTTTAATTATAGCTATAATGATCTAATATGGAGTCCTGTTATCAGATGCTCTTAACTAATAAATGCAGTAAATTACTGTAAGAATCCTGGGTGAAAGTTTCTATGCAATAAAAATTATTATTTGTGTTTCTGGTTCCCAGTGTATACCAGACAGATTATTTTGAAAGCACCATGTCCCAAATATGGAGACTATCACTTTACTCCTCCAATAAACACTGTGCAATTACACAGAATCATGGGGTGGCTGTGCAGTCAGTGTTGCTACTGTGAATTTCCAGAAATTGAGAGTCTACATTTCCTGCTGCCCGGAGTTTTTTATGAGGTCAGGCCACCTCTAGAAGGTGAAGATCCACTCCCTGAAGATCCTAGCAGAGTTGGTTAGGTCTGTGGGTTCACTTCAGGGAGCAGTGTGGTGCTTTGCCTGTGGATCTTTCAGTAAATACAGATTGGACTGGGTAGGAGAAGGGTGCAGGGAAATTTGAGCATATGCATCCAACCCTTCTGGCTTATATGGTTTATGAGAGCTGGTTTTAAGGATAACTTGGCTGTGATTGTGAATTTCAGATTTGACTGATGGGGAAGATCAGGGATGTCTAGATGAAAGTTGATAGTTTAGAAGAAAAGCTGTAGAAGAGATTAAGATAATCTGGTCTATCAGTGATCCTTCTTGAGGGCTAATGTTTCCCTGCCTTACTCTTGCTCACCTTCTCTGGCATCATTTGTAATTTTTCTGGCTAGTTTTCTGGCTGCTGGTGCATTTCCCTCACTCACTGTATCCACAAACCCTTCTCATTTGTTTTTCTTCAGTGAGGCATCAAATGCTGATTAATCTCAATGCATCCCCAGTGTCTAAAACTTTCCTTAGGAGCCAGATACTGCCCACACTGTGCACAAAACCACTGCTGACATCAAGAGTTACGTTGCAGATCAAGGCGAGTATTGACAATACAGGAGTTTTGCTGCAGATCAAGGGCAGTGGATCTCTGTGGGAGTTTCTGCACATTTCTTTCCAAACGGCTATGCTGGCAGGGAAGTAGACTGCTGGATTCGTAACAGCAGACACAGATCTGTCCCTGTCATGAAAAATAAAGAAAAGATTTCCTGGTTTCCACTATTAAAGTTACCCTCAAGTATTAAGATTTTTTTTTTCCAGAAAATGAGCTGTAAAATTCCAGCCTTACTTAAATCTTAAAGAGTTTGGACAGTTGTTTTCATTGCAGTCAGGGCTTCATCCTTCATGCAGAAGCTGTCTTGCTTTTTGGCAGGCTTGGTGGCTCTCCAGTGATGAGTTGAATGATTCTTTCCTGTAGTTTTGATGTCAGTTTGGTAAATATGTGAAGTGGTTTAACTTAAAAGTGAGCAATACAAAGTCCTATGCATAAACAAATTCCGTGAAATGTAAGCCTAAAAGTTTGAAATATCCAGTCATTATTAATTTAAATCATGTTATTAAGTAATTTTACTTCTGCTTCAGAAATGTATTTTTGGAAGAGATTCCGTCACAGTAGGCTCAATAGGATGTGTTCTGCTAGCATTTGTAAAACCCTGTAGCTAGTTATTCATCCCACCTTTCAATTTGCAACTTGTGGTTTGTGATGGGTCCATTCCAAACACTACATCATTCATCTGGAGAGTTGAGGAGGCTCTGGGACTTTGAGGGCAACAAAAAGAAACCCTCGTTATCACATGTTATTTGTGAATTACAGAATAAAATATATTTTAATGATCATCTGTTTAATTAAACTAAAAAATTTCGTCACCCTCCTGGAGTTGTGTCAGTTCGTGTCCGTGGCAGACTAAAATAGCTTTAACACGATTGGCCCTAAAAAAACAAGGCAGTATTTTAATACAACTGCATTCTGAACGCCATTTTTTCCATTTAAAAAGAGATAGAAGGGGTATAAATTTTATAGGAAACGTTTCTAGCATGAAGCTGGTACAAATTGTTTTGCTCAGAGCATAACTAGCAATGTTTGAAACAGAGTTTCATATATAGCTGAAATGTATATTGTCAGGATACTTGGAAGTTGTAAAAATCCCTTTTCTACTGTAGACAGTTGTTCTAGTTCTCTGACAGGGCGTATATGAAAATATTGTTTATTGTTTTGATCACACCAAAGCCTTTGATAATATAGAGATGTGTGCATGTTTGCATCATCTTCATAAGCCACTGATCTTTTCTAAACCATGCCATGCTCACATTTGTTGAATGGTATTATAAGAAAATTATTACTTTATTTAGACATTTTTCCTAGGAAGCTCTCCTAAACTGCTTCGAAGAATGTCAAGAGCACTTACAGGAAGTAATGAAAAGAACCTTACAAAACTCATCTTTCGTGATAATCTGCGCTTAAAGCCGCGTGCTTTGCGCCAAAGCGTTATCTGAGTGCGCTGTCACTCTCCTGAACTGCCACATGTTAAAGGAGCCTGCTGCTAATGCCAAACTTCAGACAGTGCTAGGACTCTGTGTTTCCAAATAACATTACTAAACAGCATAAGCACCTGGCTCTGGGATCTGCAGTAATATCACTGCAGATCACTGATGGGGGCCTTGATTTTCAAATTATCCTGGTAAATTTTTTAAGGCCACAGGTATCACTGAGTGGCAGAAATGGGAGCTCCTACCTTACTTCTGTTAGGGCACCTGAAAATCTATCTCTCTTTGCATATGTAGAGATACCAGTAATAATCCAGTGACCGTTTCACACATGGACAGTTTGTAGACTTGTGTCGATGAAGAATGACTTGCAGAAATACATCTGCCTCTCTCAAACCTCTTCTGCCTTGTGCACATGAGAATAAGTGCTGAATACTGGGTACCCTGGCTTTTCTCTGTTTCCCCTGCACTGAAAAAACCCACAAAAAGCACTTGGATTATAAATAATATTTTTTATTATAAATAATAATTCTTTTTTTTTGCAGAAAAGCTAAGGCAGTCGTTTTATCCTACCAGAGGCTTTTTTGTGTATTCATTTTAAATTAGCCTATTTTCCAAGATGGAAGTTGAAGGGCAGCCATCATCACTGCCAGAAAAGGCAATAGCTCATGGAAGGGAAGCAAAAGTTTAGAGGAGGAGTTAAGAAAAGATCAAAATCTTTTCGCTATAACATGTTTTTTCTGTCTCTGTGGCATTTTTCTTGCTGTATCAAGGCAGAGAGATACACAATGGTACATTCAGAATATTAGGGTGAAAAATTAACATCTGAACATGTATAAATGTCTTTATGATCTATTAATATTTAGGTGCAGTGTATTTTTAGTTTTGTTGATGTAATTTAAGCACTACAGGTTTGCAACATGAAGTATATAAGTAAAAAAAAAAAAAGAAAGTGATAAATGAGACTCATCATGAATATTTCCTCTCAGACATGTGTTGTCAAAGGGCCTGTATCAATTAGTACTGAGATTTTTTGGGGTGGAAGCATTATGAATAGTTAGAAAACCATACACACTGGATAAGCTACATTGCCATTCCATCATGGTGCTTTTGTGAACAAAGTGCAGCATTGCTGAGGGGTGTCTTGACAGATTCATAGTTTTGATTTTCTTTTAGTGGCCTCTTCAAGTGTTAATAAAAATATAAAAGTTTTATGTCTGTTTCAGAATTATTTGGAGTGCAGCCGTCTGCTATAGTGCTTCCAAGAATGCCAAATAGAAACTGAAGGGAAAGGTCATGGAGCCCCACTCTCACAAATCAGATTCCTGTGCCAAAGGGAATAAAGTTTCCCACCTGTGCAGAGAGATTTTACACTCATCTGCACCCATGGTTTTCACCAAAGGAAGTCAGTCAGCTTTGTGTATGTGGTGGTGGCAGGGGATGTAGGTAGTAATCCCTGTGACAGACGCCATGTCAGTCACAGCTGTCAGATGGAGTTGACACCAGTTTATGTTGTGCTTTGGAGGTGTTTAAAAGAATTTTCTTTGTTAAAACTTTAAAGGCAGGAAAAAAAATAAAAGGAGGATGGGGGCAAGGAGTGGGTAACAAAGGAAAAACTGGAGAACTGGTTATGTGCTGTGCAGTGCCTCTGTTTGGTAGCACCTGTGGGGCAGCATGCAAAGAAATTGATCCAAAGTCAAGAAAAAAAATCTGTTGGCCAGCACAGACTTGAATTAGTTTATTTCAGTTACTGCCAACATGAAATCTCCCCATTTCTTTCTCAAGACGGAATAATTAAAATCATTAGTGCTTGTTAGCATTGTGCTGGACCACTTCATGTTGCATTTCATAGGCACTTTGCTGTGAAATAATGGAATTGTGTGTTTCCATAAACTAATGCATTTCCAAGCCTGGTTGACATATAAATGAAAAAGAAAGGACAAAACCCTACCTAAGGTGTTTGTGCCGTGCAACTCCCTGGTGGCTGTGGGATTTACATGCCATTTGAGGTGAGAATCCAGACTCAAAGCTTGCAAGTTAACAGCTTGCAAGTTAAATACAGCAAATTAAAAAAAAAAAAATTGCAAGATAATAATCTTTCACCCTGACCACTATGTGCACATACCTGGTCCTGACACGTGGCATGAAACTTGTGTGCTTCATATTTGCAAAAGGAAGGGCTCTGGATTGTCATGGTTAGCAATATTGTAAAAAATCATAAACCAGACTATTTCCTCAGCTGCTATTAATAGTCAGCTTTGCTGATGGAGCTGGGGATCTGTCAGTCCTGTCTGTTTGTGCACAGCTAAGTCACAGTAGTGTTGCAATTTAGATAAGATTTTTGAAGGGCATAAGCAAAATAGAGACTATTTGTTCATTTTATTTTTATGGAGAAACAGACAAAAATCAGGTCTATATTTCAAGTTTTCTAATATAGATATATGAAAAAAAACAAAAAGCCAGCAATATCTGAGAGCTTTGCTGGCAAAATCCTGAGTTTATTTGCTATTACGGCAGCCAGAGGCACCTTTTGGTGATGTACTTCTGGTTCAGGAACTGCTTTACACAAACAATTCAGAGATTTTCTTGTATAACTGTACAGGTAATCATGTCTGGTTAGGACAAGGGTGAACTGGGTGGTTATCTGTTTCATATATATGTATAAATATTTGTTTCCATATGTTACTGTATGAAAGGATCACGAAACAGACACAGGAGAGAGCGTATAGACGGAAATGAGCAAAACTCTCTCTGTATCAAAGAGTTCCTTGGGGCCTCAAGTCAATAAACTGCAGACATCAGAGAAATGCACTACATTTCTTTCAAGAAGAACAGTCTTAGGTGTAATAACAGTTGTGTTCGTAAATGTGCAGTGGAGGGGGCAGCAAATCAGAACTTTTTCCATTTCCCCCGGCCTTTCATGCATGAGGGATGGCACGCAGCTGCTTTTGCCAAGTCTGTGCAGGTTGGATGCTTTGGACAGGAGACTAGCAGTGATCTAAGTGTCATAGCTGGCTAAACTACAGCTGCTGGGATATCATGGGTGACTACAAATGAGTTTTCATGTGCAATACGGAAAACACAGGGAATTGAATACGCCTTTCTAACACTTCAAAAAAAGCACATAGCTTCAGAAATACTGACTCCGTACATCTCTTACTTAGAGAAAGCTGCAGGATCCCAATTCTTCAGGAGCTGGGTTTTGAAGTTTTAGACACTCATGTTTGGAAACATTCAAGGAGCCTAATTTGTAGCAACTTGAAATCAGAGCACGGATGCACCATCCTTAGCTCCAGGCCAGTGGATTTTCTTGCCTGACATTATGGTGCCGTACCCAGCTAAGATGCAGTGCAGGTGGGTTATCTTCAGTCATTTAGCTGAAGGGAGCTTACAGGAGCCATCAGTGCTGTCAGAATGGCACAGCAAACTCATTTGAGCATCCTTGTGAAAATTAGGAGAGTAACAGTTAAGGGTTTCCAAAGAGGAGAACCCAGACATAAGGGGCTGGGAGCACAGTGTGGTTGACTGCAGCATCTCACCTGAGTGATGAGGCTCACAGTCAGTTTTTATGTTTGGGGCATTTCTGAGGAAAAGAGCTCTAATGAAGCATTGTTTATTTGTTTGTTTATATGCTTAGACCGGAAAGGCCAGCAGTTCAACAGCTTGAGACTTCAAAGGCTACTCTTGCCTCCAGTGTAGTATCAGGGTAGTTAAAGATGTTTCTTTTCAGTAAGTCCAGCAGAAAATTCAGCCTCCAGGGCTGCAGGAAAATTTGCTTAGCTGGGCACAGTAGAAGCTACTTTCCTGCGCTTCCCATAAATTATTTCACAAGTTAAATATGTTATTTGAATTTGCACTCTGCCAGATACTCTGGGTTTTTTCCACTTTCCTTTGTGCTAAAGACAGTGATTCTTCATAAACTGTCAGATGCTAAACAGTAATACTCTGCCTTGATTTTATTAGATTGTGACTCCCTTTTATTGAGTAATGAACATAATGAGTTAAAAGTCTGCATATCATCCTTTGATGGTGACCTGAACCTTTTTAAAACCATTACTTGTAGGGCATTCAATCCAGTCAGATGCATGCTGATGAAAAAACAACCACCCAGAGCTCCTGCTGACTATGTACAGGCAAAGCTTGACAGCCCAGCATCAAACAAAAAATTGATTTCAAACCCAGAAGTCAATATCTTGCTTTTGCAAAGGCACTTTGGCACTTGAGAGGAAAGTTTGCCTGTAATGTACACATTTGATGAACAAAATGCAGAGGAGATGGCTTGTTTGGACTTGATTTGGTGCACCCATGGTTTTCTATAAACATAAAGCCAATGAAGTGTTGATCTGTGCAACTGGAGGGGAGCTTCAACTCATTTTACACATGCATAGATAGCATCTAAATGGGCCTGATTTTTGATGTAATTGATCTAAACAAATGAAGTTTCTTAAGTACAACTATGACCTTGTAATGTTTCAGAATGAAGTCTTAATAAGTTTATAAAGTCTAGTCTTGTAAATCAGTAACAAAGTGCCATTTTATCTGCTGCCTGATTTTGAGGTCCTTAATTTTCACTTGCTACTTGTTATGGTCAGATTGTGAGATGAAGAATGATTGCCTCTTTTACATGTGGTATACTGCTGGAAGTCAAGTTTAGATTGTCATAGTTACAGAGTCTTTCTGCACTGGTCCTGATATGTGTAACTTTACTAGCAATAGAATAGCTATGGACAGTGTCTGGAGACATTCATAGGGACAGTGAGTAGTGTTGTCATGAAAATACACTGCAGGTTTTATATTCTGCAGCTTTTTTTGCTGCTCAGTCTTTATAGCACATGCTATTGCAGATTCAGTGTCCAAGTTACACATTTAGAGGGATGCTCAAAACTATTTACATCTATATAGCTGATGTTCCTCCAGTAAGTAGTTTCAAATGTTTGTGGATTTCTCTGAACAGAAGACTGCACCAAAGTTGCATGGGAAAACTCTTCTTTAGGCTTTAGTCATCCACAGTTGGTTGCATCTTTATGCACATGGCATCATAAAGTATGGGTGAGATACAAGGTTGTGAAGATTGCAACACAAGGAGTTCAGCTGTAAAAAGACTCTGAGCCAGAATACTCTCTAGAACCAGGACACCAGCACTGACAATTCTAACTGCATGATGAGGACTATGCTTTTCTCTGAGTGAGAGCCCTTAATGGAACAGCAGCCCCCTATTGTTGTGTTATGTAAAATAAAACAGAGGAAAAAAGGTAAGGTTAGCTGTCATTGAAGTTTTGTTACTTAATGGAGATTATGCATCAGCACTTTGCTTTCCTTTTATGTTTCAGTGTCATTTTGAAAACTGGGTACACAAGATGTTGCTACAGGAAAAGATGTGTTTCACAGTCAGTTGAAAACACTCCACTTGATAGCAGGAGAAACTAGTCTTAAGTGAAATTCACTGGTTGTGTGTATTAAGGAGAGATATAGTCACTCAAGTTGTAACACCGATTCTAGTTTTTAAGTGTTAGTGAGGGAAAACACTTCTGCAAGCACTTTATCTCTGCCCAGATAAATCATCTGACAACTGAGTGACCTATTTCACTCCATCTCTTTTCATCCACCCTGCAGCGACTTCCTCCCTGGACTGTCCCATGGAAACACTGTTGTCAGACATTCTGTGAAGGAGGAAATTCTCCTCTAGGTTGCAGAATATCAGTGCCAGCCGTGAGGTGGGCCAGCTTGGTACAAAAGAGATACCTTTGCACACTGCTTCAGCTCAGTCTGGATGTTACACATTTAGCTGGATTGTCTGCAGATAGAAGAAAAACTGGGTCTGCAATTTGTCCTGCTGTAATCAAAACCCACTAAGGTACCCTCCAAGCTGGCGGTTCCTCCCACTTTGATTTTCCTCCTAATATTTTTCCATTATCTGCCAAATTTGGGGTTAAATATTCTGCTCCCTTTTCATTTTGCAGACACCATCATTGGCTTGGCATGTGTCTGATAGGGAACCTTCTGGCAAGCAGTCTCACTTCTAGTAGCAAACTTCCTGTGTCCCCTACAAAGGTGGTGGAAAAGACCCAGGTTAGTTTTTCCTAGTCCACCTGACCTTAAGTGCCTCACCAGATTCATGAGAGCAGCACCCCAGCTCCCATACCCAGTGGCACCCAACAGGACAGGGAGTCCTGTGAAGGTGATTTCAGCTGGCTAGTGCAAGTGACATCTGCAGCAGATTGAAGTGGGTCCTGTAGCTGAAGCACGGCTCTTTGCTGTTCGGTCAACTGAATGCAGAGTACATTGTTTAAAAGAAAAATTGTTTCCTCTGCAAGGGGTGGCAGCGTGGGGGCTGGGGGTGTTTCTCCTTGTGAGTGGACACAAGCATGATTGGCCAAAGCCACCCTAGCAAGTTCATCATCACAGCTACTGTGGAGCTCAAGTTCAAGGGAGCACAGAGTGATTCATTCCACCTGGCAATATATACAGTGAGTAAAGAGAAATATTTCCTGTACCTAATCCAGACACCAGTTAAGCATCAGTCTGTCTGAATGTGAGCAGACGTACAAATGACAAATGTGTGGAGGAACGGAGTAAGCTGGGAAAAAAATGAGAATGTATTTTTCACTCAGAGGTTAGCACATTTGCTCTGAGCACAATCCCAAAACTTAATGAATCAGAAAGTGTAATTGTTACATAGACTAATTTCAAAACAGTACTACTCATTAAAGATTAAGGGAGAGAAAAGGAACATGAGGTTCAGACCATTTATTGAAATTTTGTCATACTAAGTCCTCATTGATAATTTTTTATGGTTCACATTTATTCAGCTCTTTATTCGCAGCCTTCTGTCAAGGTTCTCTAATACAGACCAAGTACAAGCTTTATTAACTGCATTATCTTTCAGTTCTGCTTTATCTGTGATTACCAAGCCAGTGTTTCTCAATGCCATTTTAATGTTAGAAAACAAGTTTAAAAAACCCACAAAAAATCCTAACATAAAAGCCGCTTGATTTCTGGTTTTTTGCATTCAGATTTCCAGAGTTTCCTTATATTTGAATACATACATGTTAGATACAGTTTGGCTAGTCATTAGAGAAAATGAGGGTTATGGGGAGCTCTTTAAGTTCTGACTATTTAGACTTCCATCGTTGCCAGCCTGTCTTCTAGAAATGTTGAACTTTATCTCAGGGATCCTCTTTCATTGGCACCTGGTGTCTAAGACTGGGACTGGTGTCTAAGACTCCTTTGCTATTGACAGGTCTCTTCTGTTCTCCTTTCAAGGCACAAATCAACCCTTAAACTGTTTTGCTTGACTCTGAGACTATTAGAAATTCGGGTAGGTGGGGGAGAGGTGCTTTACAAGGTGTTTCTTTTATTCCTTGGTGTTCTGTTAGCTCAGCTGATCCCTCTGAGTAGCTCATGTCAAGTTTTTCATTCTGACAAGTAGAGAGAGAATGATCAAGTCTGTGTCTTTTTAGAAACCAAAGAGGAAAATTGCAAGAAGGAAAATGTTGAAAATTCTCTGTTTATGTTTAGCTATCTTATACTTGGTAAAGAAAGGTCTTGGGGAATCTTGTACAATTTGTGCACTGGCCATGGGGTCCTGCTTCTTTATAAAGCCTTCTGAATTCCTGTGCTGCTGTTGTCCCAGTAAAGGCTTGCTGGTAGATGTAGAGAGCTGTAGCAGACTTCCCCTGTATCCTACCTATGTGGTGGCATCTGTCAAAATTCAATTCTGTAAAAAATCAATTCTGTGTAATAAGCAGTGGATGATCTGAGCATCTTCCCACTGGGTAAGATCTACGCTCGTACATGATGTAAGAGACCCATTGCAGACAGCATTAAGTTCTCCTTCCTGGGGGGAAATACAGTCACACAGTTTATATCACTCAAACATTGTGGGTCTGTTAATACTCATAGAATCATAGGTTTGGGTTGGATGGAACCTTGAAGACCCTTTAGTTCCAACTCTCTGCCATGGGCAGGGACACCTTTTATTAAACCGGGTTGCTGGAAGACCCATCCAGCCTGTTCTTGAACACTTCCAGCAGTGGGGCATCTGCAGCTTCTCCAAGCATACTCACAAAAGGGGACAGTTGAAATTTTAGGACTTCAAGAAAGATTTTTTTTTCTTTTTGGTTGGCTTTCATGATCTGTTACAAATCCCATAGGAGCTTTGGTCACAGCAGAGGGTAAGAACCTAAACAGGTTTTTTTGCATCAAGAAAATCCTGCACAGCTGCAGTAATTTTCAGTAGGATAATTTCCTGGCTTATGCTTTTGTCTGTACCTTATTTCTGATGTTCCTTAATTTGAGAAGAAGACAATTAAAAAAAAAAAGGATTGTAAGGTAAGGAAATAATTACTAATTCTAGTCAAGGTATATTAAATTCCATAGTGCTCAGACATGACATAAGTGTTCATAATTTGTATATGAATGAAATAAAAAACATTATGGAAAGAAAAGCTACCTAAATGTCAGAAAAAACCAAAATGCAAGCTATAAAATCCTATGAAAAATCACATAGACCAGAGTGAGATAGATGTGCTGTCTTTACTTAGCAAAGAAATCACGGAGGATATGAAAATAGAGAATGAAAATAACACATTTTTACTTGATTCAAAAGCATTATCCATAATAGCATCTGCAATGTGTCTGTAATAATATGGTGTAAATTGAAATTTACATAACAGATCTTTGAAAACAGTCTCTGACTCGCAAGTGAAAATGGTGCCTCCTGAAGGAAAAGTCAACCAATAGCAGGAGAACTTTGCAGAAGGCTTATTTCTTATTTCAAGATTCCCTCATTTAGCCTCTTTGTAGATGTCATAGTATTCATCTCAGACATTAGCTATGCTGAAAACTTAAATAGCTAGTCTTGGAAACCTCTGGTATGTTTCTCCTGAATAGACAAGTCATTTTCTCTGGGCTGAGTTAAGTTCTTAATAATGGTGATAGATTGACAGCCCTAAAAGTTGGAAACCCTCTATTTTTTTGATACCCTCTATCTCCCTCAGCTGCATTTAATACACTCTTCCTATCCTGATTGTTGTCTGTTGAGTAGGAAAAGAGTCATTAATTTAACTAAACCAGGAGTAGAATTCCTTCGCCGTTTCTGTTGTCTCAATGGGTCAGGACTTCAACTAAGCAAGAGTCCCCAATAATATCCAGTCCAAGAATGGTTGGACACTTCAATTCACATGGTGCTGCAGAGCTGAGATCAAACCTGGTTTAGTTCTGACACTTCTTGCCTATACAGTCCATGCTCATCGCTCTTCCCTTTCATTTGCTGGCTGATGTGCAAGTCAGAGGCCCATATTATTGGCATTATAGGGCTTTTAAAGGTTTGTTTGAGCTTGCCAAGTCAGATTTTCTAATAGTTTCTCAAATTCCCATGAAAAGTCTGTCTGTCCAAATGTAGATGACCAGTATAGACCTCTTTTTGAAGTTGTTTTCTGTGTTACTGACATAAAATAAAGACCAGTAGGTATGTGTCGGACTTTTCTGGGTCAATTTAGGGTAAAATTGGCTTTTAAGATTGGGACCCTAAAAACCACTCAGCTCTCCCTGTGGCATATATGCTCCTATTTGTGTGTCCGACCTGACAAAGCCAGAGGTCAATATATGTCCAGTCAGAATAATGGCACCCCTGTAATTAACACGTATTATTTTTGCTAGACCACTTTAAATACCATAAGGTTCTGGTGTAACCTGCCATAGTTAATGATGAGGCAATGTGAGTCAACAGAGGGTGAGGCGGGGCAGGATGGCTCTCTCACACATCTCCATGTTTTATCTAATGTGTTTAACTATCTGAGAAGCTGCAGAGACACTGTGAATGCTTCTTCTGTTCCTCTCCTAAATCCAAGTCCTAATCAAAATTTCAAAAATATCATTACATGTCTGATACCATTTGTCGTAATTTATAACTACATACAGTTTGTTCAGTTCTGAGGTCTCTAATTAGTGAATAAATGGGGGTTAATTTCTCGTGATATAGAAGTCTGGTAAGTATTAGATTGATTGCTCTTTTCAGGTAAGGCATCACTAAAGTATTGTGTACTACGGAATCACAGAATAGGTGAGGTTGGAAGGGACTACAGTGGGTCATCTGGTCCAAACTTTCTGCTCCAGCAGGGTCATCCCAGAGCACGTTGCGCACCACTGGATCCAGACAGTTCTCAGATATCTCCAGTGAGGGAGACTCCTCCACCTCTCTGGGCAATCTGTTCCAGTGCACAGTGTTAATGACTTTTGAGCATGAACCCACTCAAAGTAGAGAGATATATGTGTCCTGTTTCTCATATGCAATGTGCTATACTGTCAATCTCCCTCCAGTCCCATGAAATACTTTAGTTTTCTTCATTTCCAAAAAAACATTAAAAAAAATGCTTTATGGTTAGCTAAAAAAAGTAAAAATACAGATATGATCAGCACTTGCTTCATCTTTCCTAGGTGTTTATCTTCCTCAGTCTGCATTCCTCAGTCTCTTGGCTAAGAAATACTCTGAGTTTTACTCAAAGTAGCCATACCACTGATCTTTAACATCTTTATTCATTTTTTGTTGTTTCATTTTCCTGACACCTCAGATTTTATGCCATACGCATTTTTTACTCAGTTTGAGTACATTTATAACAGTACAAACTACTAGATTTTGTTAAATTGTATAACTCTGACACGCTTTTATGGCTTTCACCAAACCCAGTCTGTGATTAAATGTATTCTTAGTCTTCTTCTTGACTTAACTATTGAAAGTTCTCGGGCAAAACAGGCAGAACAAACTTCTCTGGGAGCTGTATATCCATCATAAACTGGCTCTAACATGTTATCTATCCAGACTGGT
This sequence comes from Calcarius lapponicus, assembly GCA_039654755.1. Lineage (NCBI taxonomy): Eukaryota > Metazoa > Chordata > Aves > Passeriformes > Fringillidae > Calcarius > Calcarius lapponicus. The sequence continues at coordinate 59,744,526 of CM077462.1, read as the reverse complement.
TGTATTTTTCATGCTTTATCACAGATCAGTGCCACAGATAGATTGCAGTTTGCAACCTGCAGTTGTTCATCGGAGTTAACTTGGCTGTCAGGACAGCCTTTCTGCAGTGGTTTAAACTTTCATAATTTTTGTGCATGAGACTGAACTGTTTTTCTAGCTGACTCAGGGATCAATGCTGTGTCATTAGAACACATGGAACAAGGCTGTCTTACCGTTTTGAGTTTCATTTAGGATGTGTGACACCCCAGCCTTTATACTTTTTACAAGTGTCTGCACATAGATGAACCCAGTATGGAACTACTCAAATCATGAACCTTAAAAGTATTTTACTTATGTTTTAGATCATCCTCCAAATATTCAAAATCATTCAAGACTTCGAACTCCACCACCTCCAATATCACATGCTCACACCCCAAATCAGCATCACGCAGCCTCCATCAATTCCCTGAACAGAGGGAACTTCACTCCACGCAGCAACCCCAGCCCAGCTCCTACGGACCACTCTCTCTCTGGAGAACAACCAGCCACTACTCAAGAGCCAGCCCATGCTCAGGACAACTGGTTACTCAACAGTAACATCCCACTGGAGACAAGGTAGGTCACTTTCTTTAGCACTTACAGTGTTCTGACTGTGCGCGCTCAGGATGTTATGGACAATACACACATCTGCATAGCCAGCCACCTAGTTTGTGAACTGGTGTTTGACTTATGCATTTTGTGTTGTATTTATTATTCCTTGTGTCTTTTTATTTGGACTAGGAGAAGAGGAAATTGCTCTTCTTTCATAAACTAAAAATGTTGTCTTTAATGGCTGTTTATAAGGTTATTTTCCTCATTTATAATTGGAATCAGGATCATAGATTAAAATGTTCTTGGTTTTCTTTCTTTTATTATCCTTTAATGTCTTTTTTTCCTATGTGGTAGGATAAATCAATATCCTATTTAAAAAAATGAAATCAGTCAGTATATTGAAAAGATTTAGCCTTGTAGCTGTGTCTCATCAAGCAGTACTTTCATAGTATGAAATTCAGGAAAGCTTGATCTTGTATCACCTAATGAAGAGAGGTCAGCTGCTGCCCTTTTCAACATTGCTCCAGCAAGCATAAAACACTGGATAGCCCAGCATCAGCCATTTAATGGTGTTTCTCAAATTCTTTTCCACCTATGGAACACCTGAAGGGTGTAACAAGGGTGTACCAAGTTGTTGTAGTTCATAGCTTTGTTCAGATTCTGTGTAGGTTTTAGAAAAGAGCTCTCACACTCCCTCAGCCTCAGTCCTCCTATCTGATGGTGAGTGCATCTGCTTGCAGTCCCAGTTGCTTTCTCCACAGGTTTTGCTTCACTATTTCATTTGCTACCAAGCAGCCACTGGGGTTGCTGGAGTCATTAGCTCCCATATGTATGGTGTCTTTTTCAGTCTGCAGAGGAGTCTTCCAAGCCTAAAATATGATGCACTTGCTCAACTGTCTTGGTCTGACCTTCTCAAACCAACAAGATTTTAGACAGCAAAAATGATACAATAACTGAAAACTAAGACAGGGCCCAAATTTTTCACATCGCTGCCTGTAGGAATCTCATTAAAAGGCAGCAGTGGTTGTAGCTGTATCATGGGACAAGTTGAACCCAGTTTTGCAAACTTCTGCTAAGGTAATGTTTTTTAAAAATGAGCACATCTGTCATCTTTCTGAGAATGAGCTATATCTGCTGGCCCTCTGAAACTTCCAAAACAACCTGAATATCACATTTTGTGGCATTTAAAGATAATTAATTTCTCTGTGGCTGCTTGATTAAAAAGACTCAACTAAGAAGCTGGATCCAAAAGATTAAGACAAAATTATAAGCAAACAAAATTATAAGCAAATTATAAGCAAGTGTGATTTGGCAACAGTTTTAGTAATTATATTGTGTTAGTAATTCTCAGGCACAAATACCAAAGCATTGAGTTTCATGTGATAATTCTTATTAAAATTACATTAAAAAATACTTAGGCCCTAGTCCTGCAGCTCTTTTGTGATAATCCTCTATAATACTGAAGGAAGTCCTGTGTCTTTTCCTAGCCAGTTGGTGAATTCTTTGTAGAAGAGATAATACACTGTTTTAGTAGTGCAAAACCTTAAAGGCTGTCCTCATTTCCTCTCTGTGAAATCATTGTGGATGAAAATTTTTCAAGATCTGAAGCAGACTGCTCTTGTTGCAGGTTGCATTGGTCACATTATTGCTGTTAATCAGACTGGCAGTTGGAGGTCTACCTGCATGAATAGCTCTTTCTGCATCACTTGATGATCTCACTCTAGCATCACACATCAGTCACGTTTGTACTTGGTCCTCAGTCTAACCATTTTATTAATTTGGGAGAAAACAGATCATTTCAAGACTGTAGGTGAGGCTTTTGACACACTGGTTGAAGTGGTTTAATTTCACCCAGTGTCTCTATTTGACAGCAAGCATGTTGAAAAATATGCAATTTCGGGCCAACAGCAAATGAACGCTACTGACTGTTCCTTCACTTATACAGCATTAAGAAAATAAAATGTGTTATGATGGTGTCATGAAGAGAGGAGGCTGAGCTGCATAGATGATCAGTATATCTGGGACTAACTTCCACCCTGACAGTCAGCTCTTCTGGCATGCAGAGGTCTTCCATTTCCTTCAGTGGGAATTGTATAGACATAAAAGACCAGGCTTCAGAGTTTTTTAACTTGGATGCCCAATTCAGCCTTTTCCATGAGACTGATCTTTCCCATCTTCTCCACTGCAGAGATTTTTAGAACCAAATAAAAAGACCATCACCTAGGAGAATAAAATGTCCAATATGTAGAAATATAAATCCTGGCCAAGAGACATTAATCCAAGAATAAATGTTTTTGAAGTTAGGAGATTATGGTAATCTCATGACAAAAATGGAATTGTATTTCCGTTGTTTTTTTCTTTTAATCCCATATTAGTCAACAGAGAGAGAACACAAGAAGAAAAAAAGCTGCATCTTTTAAACTAGGATTATCACAGGCTGTGGAACATGCCTACAGTTACAGAATTTAGCCAGTTTGAAGTGGCTTGATTTTGACTGCCATGGACTCCAGGCAGTTTTCAGAACTGGGAATTCTGACTGGTCTGTCACTGCATGGAAATTTCTAAAGTATAATGCAAGGGCAAGCAGAGGTGTGCAGCACAAATATACAACTGACAGGATAAGCATATCTGAGAATTTTGTATGTTGCAAGAGGAAGAGCCAGCCCTCCTCTTCTCCCCCTCCTTTTCATTAGTTTCCCTTTACTCCCTTTTCTCTGTTTCTCCTTTCTCCTCTTTCTTTTCCTGTCTGCTCCCTTTTTTGTTGCTTTAAAAGCCATGTATTATCAAGGTTGTGATGAGAAGATCTTTGCTCAGCAGTCTGTCCTGACAGGTAAGTTCCCCCCATATTTATTCCTCAGTCTTCTTCCTTCTGTGGCCTCCTTTCTGTTCCTTTACATGAGACCTTGTAGGAGCAAACAAATGCCAACTAGATGGACATTTAGTTGACAAATCAACAGTTTTCAGGAGACTTCCATTCCCAGGAAATTTCATGTGGTAATCATGTAAGGTCAGATTTCCCCCACCACTACTGCTAATGAGAAAGGAGAGTGTTTTGTAACTAGCCAGCGATTTGCAGGTAATCTCCAAGGGAGCAGACTCCGTGAGCCTTCCATGAGGAAGACAGTCACGCATCAGTCCCTGAGGTGACCCAGCGACCTGTCTGTTACAAATGCATACATTATGAGATTGTGTGACCCTCCCCTCCTCTGTTCTATTGACAATCCACAGCTGAAATTCATGGAATCAATTTCACAGGGATTTTAACTAACTATGAACTTTTATTGATTGGCGTGTTGCTAGGTGCCTTGCCTCCTTCCCATCAAATGCTCAGTGCATGCATATATGCTGCTTCCTTTTGCATTGAACTCAACATCCAGTCTTTCCTGCATTCCTAGGGAATGTGAGGAAGCTGCAGACACTTGGGGATGGATTGATGTCTCAAGTGCTATGGCACATAGCTCATGCATGTTGATCCACTTTACTCCACAGCTATGAATAGGGGTTACTTCACTTTCATTCAGATCAAGGAGTAGATCTGTTCTGTCAAAGCAGCCCAAAGGCCTCCAAAAGCAAGGCATTGAGCTAAACCAGTGCTGGCATTAGCAGCAGGAAGAAGAGGTAGTAGAAAAGAAAATTAGGTTTGAGAACATTTTAGAAGAAACAGTATCAAGGTTTGTATAATGTGACAGGGCTGGTTTCTCTTGGTTTAGCCTGTTACCTGAATCCAGTTTCTTTGACAGGAATTCTTGTTTGAGTTCATGCCACTTACACGCTCTAGGCTCTTAATCCTGCATAAGTGATAAAATGTCACAATGCTGTTATATTTTTTTTACTAGTTTTTGCCAGGGGATTTATTCACATTCAGGCTTAGATTCAGTTTTGATGCTGAAAACAGACATCGGCAAAATCAGGACTGTATTTTGTTTTAAAAAACATGGGAAGAATGTTCTTTTGCCAGGTCTTGAGAAACAAGCCCAAAGGTGAGAAAGACACAGTTTGTTCCCAGCTGTGCCTCTGAGTTAATTCTTTATGTTCCTGCTGTTCTCCTCAAAAAGTACAAAACAGTTTAGCATTTGTAGGTCAAAATGTGAGTCATAAAAGAACATGCTGGGAGGACAAATACTGCAAAATATTGCTGCTGTGTGCAGTGTCAGTCCCAAGCATTTGCATGTGCAGGCCCTAAGTATCTTGCTTATTGCCTGTATTATCCAGATTATAGCCAATACTCTGGTGCTGGAATTTGGGTTACAGCTTAAACTGTTTCTGGGTTATATCTGCTTATCACTAAGAGACTTTCATTTGAAATACTCATATTGAGCAAAAGTCACATTTTGAAAATTTACGTTTTACTCTATATAGTGAGTTATTATTCCACAAAGGAAAATAAATTAATCAAATTGGGAACCAAAAAGTTGTCAAATCCAAAATTGAAACTAAAGCAAAGGAGGGGCAGATTTTTGCTGGAAATCCGTAAGATATTTAGATGCAAGAGTGGTATCAAGATACTGGCCATAGTGGGTTATAGATACTGAGCTGTGCCTTTTCAGAGTTACAGTAACACAGGTGCAGGAGTATAACCAGATTACAGCTGGAGTGGATTGAAATCTGGTCCTTTGGATCCAGGAGTTCGGAAGGTTTCACTGGCAATAAATAATGTGCAATGAACAAAGACTTCCACTTTTTTGATACATGCACGTGGGCGTGTGTGCTTGTATGTGTGTATATGCATATATATAGTGTATATATAAAGAAGTGAACATTTTTAAAAGCTATATATGTATATGTGTAGCATTTTATACATATAAATATATGGTCCATCATTCTAATTCCATGCACAACTGCACTATAACCATTGTGGTTTATAAGATCACACTTCATATATGCATGACTCACTGGCTTCATTCATGTTTCCATATGTATGTAGAAACATAGCAAAGCAGACATTCCTAGAGACATTGCAGGACAACCTCATTGAGATGGACATTCTCACCTCCTCCCGACATGACGGTGCTTACAATGATGGGTATGTGACACTTACGTGGTCTTCCTGTTTACTGTACAGTCATTATGATCTTTGCATGAAAGCATTTGGTCACACCAGTGATGTTTAAGGGCAACACCATTGCTGACCTCTTCCAATATGACTTTAAAAAATGAATTTCTGGGGCTTGGAGCATTGTGTCCTGTACATATTAATGGAAAACTCATTAATATGCTAGTGAGCCACTGCATGCCATTTGCTTTTTATCCCCTTATTGTTTTGAAAGTCATTTGATTTGTAAGAAGTACCTACAGCAATTTCAACTCCCATATTAACCAAGATTAATTTAATTTTCATAAAAATCTGAAACCTTTATTGTGCTGACAGCCTGATACTTCACTGATGTCTTCCACACACCTTATCTGACAAGTGTCTGCTAGTGGTGTATGTAAGCCAAGCCTTGGAGTTTGACTTTAACTACCCATTCTGGCATCTTTACAAAATTTTGATCACATAAATTTTAAATTATAATTGACTTTTGACTTGATATTTGGTGCCAAAACTGTTGAATCTTGCTCATAATTTGGTAGCCATCATTCACACAAGAGTTTGTTGGTGTACTTGAGCACTGCAGGTACCTCTTTGCTCAGAACAGATACATCTCTATCCAAATAAATACTTTTCAAAAAGGGGATTGTATCTGACTTATTGTACTTTTTTTTTTTAATGTAGAGCATAAGTAGAAATAAAGACTCTTTCTCTAATGCTCAGCAGTCATGCTTAGAGTACCAGTAGAACCATGGCTGTATTATTACAGACCCTTATTTTGGATAATTATATGTTACATTTTCCTGCATGAATCGGTGCCTTTTCTGCACTGTTATGTTTCTGCGTGTGATGTTTCCCCCTGTGACTGCACAAGTAACTTCATGGGGAACGTAGAGTCACCTCTTCATCTGGTATTAGCCACTGACTAACTCCCGCAAATCCATGCTGATTGCATTTACTCTGGCTGCAAATCTGTCCCCATAAGCCATGGCAGAATGTGCAAAGGGCACTGGGGCCGTTTCTCAGTCCTCATAAGCTGCATTTTTGCATGGTGGTAGATTAGTCCACTCCATTTCCCTGGTTTCATTCCCAGAATTTAAATGCCTTTTACAGCATGATGTCCCACCTAAATCAGGTTTTTCATTTAGTATTCCCATGGACAGAAGTTCCATTGGGACATTTCATTTCAGAAACTCATGGGCTTCAGTGTGTTCTTTTCGTGCTGACTTCCATGAGTGTCACCCAAGGTGCTCATGGGCTGGCTCTCAGGCTGCGTTTTCATAATGGGCAAAATATGGTGCCTCCCAATGTGTCACTGGACAGGAAATGCTGTTGCCTTTGACAGTAATTCACACTTTTTTAAAAGTAGCCTTCAATCCAAGGTGCACTGGACTGCTTTGTGGAAGCAGGTGCCTCTCCCCACTGGCAACACACAGGACTTCGATGCTTTTAGCCATGCCATTGTCTTACACTTAAATTTGCTGGATGGGGACAGTGTGAATATTCCCCTCTGTGACAATTTGGGTGCTATGGAATGGCTTAACCTTCTTTTTCCCATCTCCATTCACCGATGCCACACAAAAAACGCTCTCATGCAGTGATCAATAAATTGATAAACGCCCTCCCTTCTTTAATCTGACCTCCTCTTCAGCCTCTGTAGGGCATTTCTGTGGGAGTGCGAGCAGGCTCCCAGTTCTGCCCGTGCCACCAGTCTGTCGTAGCTGTGCTTGGGGTTTTCATCTCACTCTAACGCCAGCTCTTCCACAGAGGGGACTCCTGTCCTTGAAGAGTTCTCTGTGGCATTGTTGGCACTGTGATTTTTATGTTTGGTTTTGTTTTCTTTTACTCTGTGTGACTTGCCTTTGATTTTTATTCTTCTCTTTTGTGCATGCCGTCCATGTCCGTAGCCAGCATTGTGTGGAGCTGCTTTCCTCGTCCTGGCAGCAGTCGCCATTGTCCCACCCCACGCCTCCCTCAGCATCGATTTGTGTGAGGAGTCACTTGCTGTTGGTCTTTCTTCCCTCAGGCACTTCCTGTTCAAACCTGGAGGCACTTCTCCCCTTTTTTGTACAACATCGCCGGGATATCCCCTGACGTCCAGCACTGTGTACTCGCCTCCCCCTAGGCCCCTTCCCAGAAGTACCTTTTCTAGGCCTGCCTTTAACCTGAAGAAACCCTATAAGTACTGTAATTGGAAATGTGCTGCTCTGAGTGCCATTGTCATCTCAGTCACACTGGTGATCCTGCTGGCCTATTTCATAGGTAAGCTTGTTGCTGTTTTTCTTTCTTTTATTTCATTTCTCTACAAACCCTCCCCTGCTGCTAATGTTTGGGAAACAGAGGGTCAAGACTGTGGTATGAAGTGATGGGTAAATAAGGCAGCTGTTGACTTGTTTGTGTTGCAGTGTTGTAGTAGGGAGCTTAACGCCTGTCATAAAGCCAGAAGGGCTTAGTAAAACATGAGTCATATGAGGGAGTTATACTCCCTTCAATATCATGGACTGTTTACATTCTGCAGAGGAAAGTGTACCTGGAGTGAGGCAAAGCCACCAGGTTTTCTCCAAGCATCCCATTAAAACAGGATGTCCCAGTCCCAGTCACATCCAGGTCCCTCAGTGCTGACTTTGGTAGGACAGGGTCAGAACCAAGATCCTGGTACACAAAAATGTGGTTTGATTATATCATTTGGTGACACACCCATTTCAGTGACATTTAACTAATTGTTTTTAACTAATTAATTATATTGGAGTTCACAGGAGGATGGAGAAGGACTGGGTTGAGACTGTGGTTCATCAGGGCCTTTTTAGAGTAGGTGGTGCTGGTGAAATTTGCATCTTGGGTGGAAAAGCAGTGAATTTTTTTTAACTGTGCATGATCTGAATTTCTTTGTTTTATGCGGCTTGTCAGTGTTCATTGTAAAAAAGCGTTCTTTTTGTCTGTTGAAAAAGTAATTGAACTGCTAGAAGTGAAAATTGTATTTTTAAGCCTGTAAAGCTGGAATGTTACCATTACTTTTTCTTCAGTTCTCTTTGATATGCATGTTATAAATGTCTTTAAAAATTCCATTCCTAGACTTCTATGTTAAACTGTCTGTGGTGCAAACTCCAGTTGTCAGACACTTAGATGTGATCATGGTAAAAAAGCCTATTTCTCATGGCTTAAATGAGTCTTTTTGATTTTGCTGTGACTTCCTGTACACTAATGATCTTTAAAAGGTTGTGGTTAGAATTACAAATCTTAGTCTGGATCGAAATATTTTGCTTTCATTTTACATGAATATGATTAGCACCACCACAAAGGATTGCTTTTACTGTGTTCCTTTTATATACACTTCTTTAATGACTGATACTTTTCCACTTCTGCCTTGCATCATACTCTGGTCACTTTTATGTCTCCTGTAAGAGAAACAGGAATGATTAATTAACCAACATTAAATCAGCAGCAGTTTGATGAAATATGCAGTCAGTTTTCATCATTTGCTATGTGCATTTGGAGTCACCTTTCTCATTTGTCTGGTATTCTCCTTATGTCCTGAACATGGTTCCTTTGGACATAATCTCAGTATATCAGAGGAGAATAATTTCAGCTCAGCATAGCAGCGCCAGTTCATTCTGGAGGAGGAGGAGGAGGAGGAGGTGTGTGCTGATTGATAGATGGAGAGGAGTTTGGTTTGCTGCTTCCCAACTCAGAACCCTATCTCAGAGTTCACAAAAGATCACACTCCTGCTTAAAACCACAATTAATATTGTTGAAGGAAGGTCCATTGAGTGCCCTCCCATCCTTTTTATCCTCTCCATTCAGGTGAATTCGCTGGCATTTGCCAGACACCACAGACGGCTGGCAAGGTGCCAGAAATGCTGAGCAGGTTGAACCACTGTAATTAAGGGTCATAATTACTAATTTCTAAAGGAACTACCAATTATTAAAAATCAAATCCAACAGTTCAGTTCAGCATAAACATATTTAGCAAAGATTGTCTCTACCAGACCCAGTGTTCTGATCAACGAGAAAAAAGGCAGATATTTAATTAGATTTTGATGAAAAATTGTGTTTAATTTCAAGTATAATCAATTATTAATTACTGTAATGAGTGATTCTGGCGGGGTTTACTAATTAACTCATTTAAAAATTATGAATAACCTTTTCATTTGTAATTATTTTTTACATCCTGTCAAGTTGCGGATGAGAATTGTATCACCTAACCCAAAAGAAAAGAAATGAATGAGACAGTCAAAATGTACTTTCACTAAGTTAAACTGAGACATTTTGCATTTTGATATGAACTATGTAATTCTTAACAGGAACTTGTTTATTATTCCAAGTAGCCTGGTCTGTTTGCAAACAAATTACTGGTTTTCCTCCAATTTTGGGCTTTCTTCCCTACCCCCATATTTGCATAGTTGCATTTTCTTTTCTCATGTAAGCAGTACCTTGCTCTTTTCAATGCCATGGGGACAGTCTGAGTGGTAAGGTGCAACTTAGTCATGAGTATAAGGTCTAATCTGTATAGCAGTCCATGAGTATTGGGAACTTGACTGCTTTCCATCTGCTCTTGTTAGTTAAATTGGAAGTTATCTTTTAATGACCATTTTCATCCTCCAGAGCAAACTGAGGTTATTGAAATGGTTCTCATTTAAGTGAATGGACTTTAGGTTGGGTCCCACTGCAGCAGCTTGGCATTTAATCTATTTTTTTGTACACTGGTTAGATAATGGAAATACTTCAGGGCGGTGTATAGGCCTTCAGGATGTTCCTCACAGCACCAGGCATGTCACAGTTTTCTCTTTAAATATTAAAAACTGTCCACTGCAGGCCTTACCTGTGTGTAGAAGTGTGGGGCTAAAGACATATTGAAGACACTCTGCTACGGGCAGTAGTTCCTGTGTGACAGACACTGGGGCACAACTGTGGTGGATGCCCATCTGAGAGCTTCATGGAAACAACAAGGCACTGGTCATTTCTGAAGTTTTCTGCTGAAGCCAGTTCCTTTTTGAAAGGAGAAGTTACTAAATCATTTGTTTGAGGCTAAAAGGCAGAGTTTCTATTATTTCATGTAAGGAAGTCTTTATTGCATTTAGCAGTCTGAGGTTCATTTATCTTGCTGGGCTGTTTCAAAGTGAGGAGAGGAGACATAAATAGGTGTCCATGGCAGCTGAATGGCTTCCGTCATGTGTCAACACTGTGATCAAGGTGAAGGTTTTACAGGGCTGAGTCACTGGTATGGAGACATAATGACCAAAAAAATATAACATAGTGTATTAAACACCAGAAGCTGGTGTTCATTTAATTAACCAGCTTTTGATTGACTTGTTGCCCCTTTTCAAAGAGTCAGACACCATACTAAGGCAGTGGTGACAGTGCCCATCAGTGGTTTGCACACACACACAGCTTATGCAAATCCCATGAGCTCCATAGAAGCTTGTCTCATGTGGTGAGAACACCAAGGAGAAAAGCAGGGGTACATCAGGGCTGCAACATTAAAGTGATGGAACCAGTGAAATCAAAAGCCTCTCCTTGAGCAGCTTAGAACTGCCCTGCAAATTTGCTATTCCAGGAGTTCCTGAAGAGACATGACTTTAAAATTGAATTCCCTATTTTAGGAATGTCCATTCAATGGACAGTTAGACAAGAAAAAGTTTCCTGGCTTTTGGTGGGGTCTGTATAGCATTGAGTTCTGCCTTGGAGGGCTGATTTCAAGCAAGATTTTAGCATCAGAGAGAATCCCACAAGGTGTGTTGCTATGCTAATACTTTGCCAGCAGCTCCTGTACCTTATAGATGCCAGACCTACTAGCAGAGCATTGTAAAGAGTCTCTGACATTGCTGTACTGCTTGGGAGGAAGTTTAGAAACAGAAAATACCTGTTTGATTGTCCAGATCTCCATGCCCAGCAGCTGTTTGGCTAGGTCTGTGGAACAGTTTCTGAATTAATTAGTCATGGAGAAAGGTTTCTGCCTGTTTAAATAGAAGTTATTATCCTCTGCCTGATGTAGATTCCAGACTAGATGGAAGTGCAATTTGATGGTGTTAGGCACTTGCAATTTTCCTATACTTAAGCATGTGCTGCGGTTGCATTGCATGAACAGCAAGAAAGATGGGCATTTGATTTAGATTAAAGCTAGGGCTGGAAAATATATTATGAAGCCAAAACAGTCATTCCTTTTTATTGGAGTCAGAGCTCTCTACTTTTCAGCTCTGTGTTCATTTGAAGTCTGTACAGATGCAGCTTTGCTTGAAGAACAGTGTTGCTTGCTGCAGGCAAAATGCTTTGACAGTAAAAGTGTGCTAGGACTATGATGTGTTTTATAAAGCATCTTTCTTTTTATTGTCTAAGAATCACCCTGAAAGCTAACTTTAGCTCAGTTTGTCCATGATTCTTTGATGCTGTGGAGCAAACCCAATTTAAAGCAGCCCTCCAAAGCTCTTAGAAATCTAATTAGTTAGCAGTGGATGTATAGTGTACCAATTACCATGGCGTTTACATAGTAAGAGATCAATAGGGAAAGTTGCTAATGCTTAATTATTAAACTTGATCCATATCTATTAATCCTACATTTATACCTTGATATTAAGGTTATAAATAAATATAAAGCAATTTATTACCCTGCCAACAGGCTACTTTCACTTTCTGCTTTAATATTTATTTTCTGATTCCTGATTAAGTTCTATTTTGCTACTGTTGACATTTTTTCTTTTGATTTACAAAGATTGTAAATCAAAATCTTTGAATGTTTTCTATTTCCATCTTGTCTTTGATAAAAGGCAGAACTGGGAGCTAAACAATCTGTTCTAACAAAGCCTTTATGTTATGAAGTCAATCTGTTACCTCAAACAGAGGTCCTTTCTTGGTTCCTTCACATCTTCACAAAATCACTGGGGTCTGTTCAATCAGTAACTGCAAACTCATTTACTTAATTTTACTCTTAATCAATAAAAGTGTCAAATCCAGTCTAAAGAGTGCTTTAGTATTACCAGTGATATATTTTGTGTATTATAGATGTTTGTGAAACAACATTCCAGGACATGGGTTGAGAGGGGACCATCATCACGAGCCAGCACTACCATTTTTTTCCTGTTTAGTATAACTTGAATATGTGGGGTTTTGGTTTTTTCTATTAAAGCTGGCTCTTGTTATACCAAATGCAGACAAACATTGGTGGGGCAAGAGGGTTAATGCCTCTGTCACTAAGCAGGACAGTTTAGATGACGTTTAGCTCTTCCTTTCATACCACTGACATTTAGGAAACATGAGCCTTACTCTTCCCGTGCACATGCTCCTCTTAAACTGCAGCAACTCCATTTCCTTCAGCACGGGTTCAAATCCAGAGTCAGTGGCATTGGGCCCAGTGTTTGCAACAGGAGCTGGAAAAATCTGCGTGTATTTTTATAAATTCATGGTTCTGGAAATTGACCTGACTGAAGATAAAATATAAGTCATAACAGATCTTAACCCTTCAATCCAGTTTTGAATGATCTTTTTTGTTGTTGTGCCACAAATTTTGCCCCTGTAAATTTTCTCAGAAAGACAAAGGCATGAAAATAGTCTCAATCCCATGGAGAGATGCCATCAACTTGAGCGTCTGTCTGACTACTCAAAAATGCATGGAGTTGCAGAAATCTTTCTGCATTTTTTGTTCTGTAGCAGAGAGATGGGAAGGTCACAGGACTCTGTGTTCACCTCAGTCGCGCTTCACTATGTTACAGAACCAGTGAGGGCAGCTGCTGTGGGTAAAATTTATAAGAGGCTGGTGAGTAGCAATGAGCTCAGGAAAGCTGCCTCAAATCCCTGGCAAAAGAAACTTTCCCTGGCCAGTTCCACAATGAAATAGTGACTCAAATGCTTCAGCCCCACCTCTTTACTAGCATTACCCCATCTCCATGCATGCACACATGGAGATTAATTATCAGAGGAAAGAGAAAGACACAAAATTAAATCAATGGCCTTAAACTGAAAGAGAGTAGGTTTAGATAGACACTGGAAAGAAATTTTTTACTGTGAGAGTGGTGAGGCACTGGCATCGGTTGCCGGAGATGTGGCTGCCCCATCCCTGAAAGAGGTCAAGGCCAAGTTGGATGGTTGATTTGAGCAACCTGGTCTAGTGGAAGGCATCCCTGCCCATGGCAGGTTGGTTGGAACTAGATGGTTTTCTTTTTTTTTTAAGGTTCTTTTCAACCCAAAGCATTCTAGGATTCTGTGTAAATTAAAACTACAGTGGGTTGCATTCAGTCTTACATTTGTGCCTGCTTTTTTGTCTTTTGCTGCAGCTTTAAGTACATGGTGGTATGAATTATAATGTAGATCTTTTATTTTCTATCACCTTCAAAGTCATCAAGAGCTCTTTGTATTATTAGGTGATTGTGTGCATCTTTTTTTTTTTTTTTACTTTGAATTTTCCAGTGTATGTTTGGATAGCGGCTACTCTTAGCTTTATAATTTAAAGCAAAGGAAGTACAAGTGATTTACCCACTATTGTTCCTGAAAACAAAGGTGATAAAGATACCAGATGCCACTTTAAATTTATTATTGTGAAGATCAATTCATTCGGGTGGGTGTTAAAAACCTTGCCATGGAAACTCCATTAAAGAACATTCTTTGTTTCAATCTAAATAAGATTTGTAACCTGAACTTAAGAGTGTTGTGATTAGAGAAATGATGGGTACGCTTTTGAAAGAATCACAGAATCACTTAGGCTGGAAAAGACCTCTAAGATCATTGTGTCCAGCCTTCAATGGAACACCACAATGTCAAACTACAGCAAAAAGTGCCCTGTCAAGTTGTTTCTTGAGCATCTCCAGGCATGGTGACTACACCACCTCCCTGGGCAGTCCATTCCAATGCTTAAAAACGCTTTCCCATGAGGAAATTCTTCTGTTGTCTAGCCTGCACCTCCTCTGGCACAGCTTGAGACTGTGTCCTCTTGTCCTGTCACTTGCTGCCTGGGTAAAGAAGCTGACCCCTACCTGTCTCCAAGCTCCTTTCAGGTGTCTGTAAAGAGCAATCAGTCCCCCATTTGAGTCTCCTTTTCTCCAGGATAAACACCCCAGCTCCCTCAGCCACTTTTCATAGGACTTACTCTCTAGAGCCTTCACTAGCTTCCTTTCCCTTTTTGGACTCAAAGGAGAGAGACTTCTGCAAGAAAGTATTGCTGAATAAGTAGAGCAGAAGATATTGCAGACCTGCTTATTTTGCCAGATTTGCCCAGTCTGTGGAAACTGGGAAGTACTAAAATGTAGGTATCCATGTGATGACAGTATGTTCTGTACTTGGCGGCAAAATTTCTGCTTTGCAAAGTGGTTAGTACTTCTTCAGAGTCTACAGCGATGAATATACTGGGCAAGTTTATATATAGTTTATATATATATAAGTTTATACTGGGCATCTTTCCTCGAGTAATTCAGTGTTTATTGGAGGCAGGAAGAAGCCTAAGGATTTCCATAACTTCCATTTAAAACTGTTTTCTCAATTTTCAATATGTTAAAATCCATTAACTATCACGTATTGCAGGCTGACCTCTTTGCCCGTTGAAGCCCAGCAAACTCCAGCTACTTACTCTGTTTTACACGGGTGAGTCACATACGTCCTTCAGCTGGCTTCTTCCCAGCTTATATGTGTAAGCATCCCATTAGGTCTTTCTGGGCTGTAAAAGTTGCATTAGGATATTGTTGTACAGCATCTTCTTGTCCTTACTCCTTAAGTCATTTGCTCTCTCTGCTTTCCAACTGCCAGTGTCCCATCTCATGGGCAGCTTGTGGTCCATTATCCAAAGTATATAGGCTGACCACTGACACTTTTTGTTTGAATCATTCAAATTTAGTTACTGCCCTGCTCTTCTGTTTTTCTGTTCTGCCCTCATCATTGTATTTCTCACTTGAAGTTTTTGAGTCAGCTACATGTTTAGTGATCCATGATTTTATATTTACTTACATGACACTGATGCAAATGTTGAATAATTTCAGACCAACTATCAGTTGTTCAGCTTCACAAGAAATTCTAACATGTGATGATTATTCATCAGCAGTGATAATTTTAATGTCTTTCAGTTAGTTTTTAAATACATGTATACATATCTTTATACCCTTCAAAAATGCTTCTTTGTTTAATCACATCAAATTAAATAAAATATCTTACTAAACTGTAATCTTGTCAAAGAATGAGTAACCGTTTCTTAAGATCTGTTTTTCAGAAAAGCAATATGGTTGGCCTGAGATACTATACATTCACTTTCTTTATTCTCTATCAGTTCAAATTCTATGGGTATTGTTATTTTGTCTGTAACAGATATCAGACTACGCAAACCAAGTGACTTGCATCCTGTCCTTTTCCCTTCTTAAATATTTGTAGAGCATTAATCTTGTTCTAATTTCTTGGTAGCTGGTTCAGTATTAATCAGTGAGTCAGATTCTTCTTTCTTCTTTACTGGGTACAAGTTAAATGAGCCTGCAGATTTAAAAATGTTTGTCCTTAAATAGATGTACTTTAGTATAATTCCTGGTTACTAATGGACCAGAAAAAACTTATTTCCTGTGAAATTATTGCATTATTGTAGTTATTTTCAAAAGCTAGAACAAAAATTCTTACTGAATGCTTCAGTCTTTACTACAGCATTATTAGCAATTTCCCTATCTCCATCAATATTGCTGCTCATTTTGCTAGGTTTCAGTACACTTAAAAAATGTTCTATTGTTCTGTGGGTTTTTTTCAAGACATGTATTTTTTTCTCGATGTCCTCAGTTTCTTTTTGCCTCTCTCCCTGGCTTTAGATTTATATAGATTACTCTCTGTTCCCCTATTGTTCTGGCTTTTATATATTACTTTTTTTTATTTCCGCCTATTGTTTTATTTTGACACTGATTGAAGAGGTCCTTTTGTCAAAGTCTGATCCTCTTTCATTGTGGGATCACTGGAAGAATGACTTCCATTCAGAAGTAGACCACCAATATAACTGATTATTTAACCAGTCGAAAGTGGGTTGTGGCTGTGCATCCAGCGAGCTCCATCTGATCTGGGATTCTGCATCAGTGTGCCATGAAACCACACATTAGTTGGCCCTTTAGATGTCTGATCCTTCCTTAAAATTAAGAATCTTTAATACAAGGAGAGTTTAATGTAATTCCATCTGGTTTTATTAAATGGTCAGAAACGGGCCCTCAACCCATAAGCTTTTATCAGTTGCTTTTAGTGAGGTTTTATAGTTGCTCTAAGCCCCCAGAAAAGAAAATAACAGCAGGCTGACTCCAGAAGTGCTGGCTTGTCTTTGTGACAGTGGCACAGATGTGCTGCTGTAATCTTTATTTCACAACTTAGATTGACCTTTGCACACAGATGCTGAAAAAATCAGTTTTATGGATCTTTATATGTCTTGCGGAAGGAGTTCTCTTTGAGTCCCTGTTTTTATTTCATACTAATTAGTGTGAAATAATGGAATTTAATTGCAGTTAAGTGGAGACAGAAAGAATTGTTTCCTGTAATGGGCTTTTTTTCAATGTTTTTAAATACCAAATGTTTTTGTGGGTAACTAGTCATAGAGTAATCTCAATTAGGGATGTCACTGGCAGTGAAAAATGCTCCTTGGTTATAGTTTAGTGTTTATCTCCCATCTTTTTCTAGCATAAATTAAAAGATTGCTTCAAAGCCTGCTTTGCAGCCAGGTTATACATTTCTATTGAATGTGTGCAGCGATGTATTTTCTGAGGTTGTTACTTGTAGTTAAAATCGAGCTATGTAGTAGATAGACATCTTTATAGGGTGAGGTTTTGTTGTTAAGTATACTGCTCAGGTAACATCCTGATGACCTGTAAAATAATGAACAGAAAGTCTGGTCCACTCTTTTCCTCTTTGTCAAGATTTCAAGCCACTGTTTATGCTGAAACTTAAAAGCTCCAAAAGGACCACTTCCATACTTCCCTTTGAGATAGTAGGCTCTCGTGCTCTGTAGATAGAGGTTGTTGAATCTTTGCATTTCAGTGCTAGCCCATAAACTCTCCCATCATCTCCAGCTTTTCCTATCTTCCTCTCCATTTGTTTTTATCATACCTTAACTTCCAAGTGTGTCCCTATTGCACTCAGAAGCTCTTGCCTAGACAGATGACGAGAGCAGGGTATGTTGGCTGTTTTCAAATATGGTAGCATGTGAAACAGTAGCAGCATCTCACCTTGCTTGCCCAGTACAACTGCAGCATAATTTCATTATGCAAAGAGACTCTTTCAAAAGCAAAGCAGAACCAGGCAGTTGGCAGAAATGACGACTATGCTTACCCTAAGTATTTCAAAAGAAAATCTAATTGGAGTATCAATGGAGAGAATCCCTTTCAATTATGGCAGAAATTATAATGAAATCAAGCATCAAAAGAGTCTCCAGAGGCTTTTGGTAAAAAAAAAAAAAAAAAAATCCTTCAATCTAAGCATAATGATGTTCCAAACAGCATTAATCTTGATGGTAACAATTTATTGATTTTAGTATACCTTCCTCAGTCAAACTGTATCATGGGCTACTCCAGGCTGTGGAACATGTACATGGGACCATTCTAGGTGCCCAACTGGTCCAGAAGGGATGCATTTCTCTACTGTTAAATTCTTATGGGTATTCAGACCCAAACCAGCTATTAAGAATGATCTCTGGTCTTTGCTGGCTGAACAGCGCACAGGAATTTGGAAGGTATTGGCTGACCAGAGCCAGTGCCATGGGTAGAGTTCTTTCTAACAAATAAATGTTACAGACTGTCAAGTTACCCTTCTTAGTACTGTTCAATTCACTACTATCAACTTAGTCTTTGGGGATGCAGGGGCAAAGCAGTGTGTTGTGCCCCCGAGCAAGTGCTTTCTTACATTTGTATTTAATGATAAACCAGAATTATCATGGCCTGAGTTACCAAAAGGGAACATTTGGGCATCTCACCACAAGGAAGACATTGAGGTGCTGGATGGAACATGTTCAGAGATGGGCAACAGAAGTGGGAAAGGGCTGGAGTACAAGTCTGATGAGGAGCAGCTGAGGGAGCTGGGGGTGTTTAGCCTGAAGAAAATGAGGCTCAGGTGGACCTTATATCTCTCTACAATCGCCTGAAAGGAGATTGTAGCCAGGCGAGGGTCAGCCTCTTCTCCCAGGCAGCCAGTGACAGGACCAGGGGAAATGTCTGTAAGTTACACCAGGGGAGGTTTAGATTGGGTATTAGGAAAGGTTTCTTCATTGAAAGGGTTGTCAAGCAGTGGAACAGGCTGCCCATGGTGAAATCACTGTACTTGGAAGTGTTCAAAAGGCACATGGATGTGGCAGATGGAGACGTGGTTAAACGGTGAATGAGTCATTGCTGGGTTAGTGGTTGGACTTAATGATCTTAGAGGTCTTTTCTAACTTCAATGATTCTGTGATTCTATAGCCTAAATAGATGTGAGAGTAGGCATCTGGATCCACCAGGTGACGTGGCACTCATTTAGGCAAAATTCTGTTATTGGATCTACTGTTGTTCTCTATTTATATTGCAGAAGTACTGAAGTAATGGAGAAGTGTGACGCCTCTTTTTATTATTAGGTAGAATAAGCAATGGTGTGTACTTTATCACACCTCTGATCCATCCCAAGCTGGCTACCACAAAACTAGAAAATCTGAGTTCACACACGCTCAGTAGGGACCTAGTTAGAGTGCAGTAGTAAAATTGTCCGTGCTGAGTGTTCCTTCCCTTTCCAACCCCCTCCTACTGCTACCAAGCCGACTGCACATATGGCATCCCTAGAAAGCAATTGAACGTGCTACAATGCTGGAGTTGCCAGGGTTGAGTGGTAATTTCTGTGCAATTGTTCTGCTCAGCATTGGGCCAGTGGAAAAAAATAGCCTGTGATGAAGGAATTAAAGGCTATTACAGAGTACATATGCATACAGGGGCTGATGTAAAATCACAAAAGCAATCTTAATTCTGTTCTTTGCTCATTTTTGAGTGCTTGACTTGGCAAACTTCAGGTTTTTAGCAACTGCTTTTTTAGGTAAAATTAAATATAAAGATGGCTGTGGGTCTTTCTAGAACACTGTGGGTTGCACTTGCTAGCACTTGCCTTATTCTATGTGCTGGGTTTAGTTCTAAGTCCAAGGGAACAAATCATCAGGTTGTGTTTTGTTATTGAGAGAGCTTTTTACACTGATCTGAACCTTTCAGTTTGATTTATAGCATCTGAAAGTATTGTGCTGGATTTTGCTCATGGTCTCTGGACAGACACAAAAATTATTGTGCTGTTAATTGTGCTGTGTCACCCACTTTATCGGCTTTCTCAGACTGTGCATTTGTATCCATTTGCCAAGCTTTTGTACAGGAACAAAAAAAAAGGGATTTTTTTTCCCTCTCCAAAGAGTGTTTGTTTTTCTAGTATATATAAAGAAAAACTAGAAAATAAATTAAAACATTCCTAGCCTGCTTTAAACATACCTGTGCTTTTGTCACCCAAAGCAGCTAAAACAACAAAATACTCCTGAACACTGGTACAGTTAAAATTTCTTCGTATCTCTTCCAGCAGGCTCAAGGCTGATAGGATTGTGCTTTAGAGCTCAGTTTTGACAATGCTGATGAGCACTCTGGCCCAGATCTACAAAATGTGTAAATTTGTTCTGAATTTTAAACACCTCCATCATCCTCTTGAAGTCACTAGATTTACTTAGGCTAAGTAAAGCTCAAGTTTAAACCTGTGCTTTGGACATCAAGGGATTCTGAGATTGTCATTTTGTTAATTTTTCTTATATCAACTAGCACAGCCCAGCTGGGGCTCTGGTGCTTTTAGAATGTGCATAGTGACTAATAACACTAATGCCATTTTCAGCTGATTTTAGGATTAAAACACAAGCAGTGGTCTCAAAGACATTTACTTGTCTTACTATAATAAAATCATGTTCGTGTTCAGGACAGATGAGGAGGCAGTCATCTGAGAGATCAGCTCACACATCAGATTCTACAGCAATATTTAGATCTTCATGCTTAAACTGGGATATTTGATTTAAACTCTGATCCCACCTCTGTTGTACTGGGGTTTTAGACTAAGATATATTTTGTGACTTCTGCACAGCAAACTGTCCTTTTTAGTCTTTGGGCAAATTATGGTATTATTTTTGGAAGGTAGGTTTTCTGAAAATTCTCTAGTTGAGATAACAAGAAAGAAAGCATATGAGAGCTTGTGGATTTACCTATGTAAATTGCACCATTTTTAATTAGTGTCTCACAGTTTATATGTGTGTAATGAAAGGGCATTTGTATAGTTATACTGTCCACAACAGGCTAGCCCAGAATTTTAGTGAATGCAAAGCAGGATAAGAGGCCCTCTGGTAGAGCTGCCTGTCCTCATTTCTCTAATTGAAGTGAGTACCCCAGTGGGAAAACCATTATTTCTAATATTACATACACAAATTAAAACTCCATTTAGAGGTATAGTGGGACCATCTTATAATTGACTTTGATCTTGAAGAAATATCTCCATAATATTTATTTTAATATGGTCTCTGCCAGAAAGGATATCTAGAAGGCAAAATATGATTTTACTGAGAAAGGCCCTGAGCATGTGTAACACCAATTCTACCAGAGCTTTGAGGGCTGCAATAAGTTTCTTTGTTGCAGTAGGCTGCCTAATAGCATCCAAACGCTGCTTAGGTCCATCTTTCCACTTCCTGTTCTATTTGAAATTAGTGTAAATGGTAAAGGAAATTACCAAAGGTATTAAAGCAGTCAGCTCCTCAGATAAGCCATGCCACTTTTATGTCTATTTTTTCTATAGGTTAACACTTTAAAAATATCCTCATTTTTAAAAGCATAAAAATATTTAAACATACCCATTTAAAACTTCATTTCCATTTCCTGCAAGAAATTACAAGCTACTGTAACACTGGAGGGGCCAATGATCATCTGTTAATGATTTGAATGGACAGGCAATCATTCAAAAGACTTTGATCCTCAGGGGCAATTAGGAAAACATTGAATAGGAAGTGCTGACTCTTTGCATTGAACAAACATTGAGTTTAACTGCTTCATTTTAAAACATGCCTTTCTAGTCACTTCCTTGAAGGTTTCAAAGAAATGTGGTGCTTCAGCTGGAAGCCTTTCTTCTTCCTTATTAAGAACAATTGTGAACTAAATTAAAATATAAAGTGTTCTCCTGAGAAGAAGCTAATTCTATTTGGTAGACCATCTGCTTCTATTGTGGAAATCATGGATACACCTCTTCTTCAATCAGAAGGGGTCAAAGAATAACTAGTGCCAAATCAAAGCAAGTAAATGTGTTTGTGGCAGCATTTCAGGTGATTAGCACAATGCTTTGTTTCCTCAAAAGGTAGTTCCCACCTTGCTGGCAAATTTTTAAAAGGGAGGAAGCTCTCTAGCATTTGTATTCCTCCTTTGCACGTGGTGATTCTGTCTGAGGGAAGGAGAAGATGTGAATTATCTCCAAAAGAACCACTTTTGGTACTTGCATAGTTTAAATGTGAAGCAATAGTCAGGCAGCAAGGCAGGATCCCAGGAACTGGTAGATGTATCCCATAGCATGTGTCAGTACGGAGCTGGCTGTGAAAGCACCTACATCATATTTTAGGACATTTGAGGTCCTAAAAATTCCCACAAACAAACACAACACAGATACCTCTCTGTTTTATCAAAAAAATCCTTCCTCCCTTAACCCTGTGATGGGTGGATGCAGATTGTCCAATTCTTAGATGGAGCAATCACATCCCAGCCCAACAAAGTGTCTTCAACCCCAAACTATGAAGGAGGCTTGAAAACCCTTTTTTCTCATTGAAGGCGGATCACTGAGCAGTTAGGAGGGGAGGCAAGTGGGGAATTTACAATAGTGAGCATTACCCTAAATGTCCCTCCTGGTGCTTTTTTTATTTTTCTTAACTATTGTCTTGTGTCAAATAAATCAACAGGCAGGAAGCAGAGCCATGGGACCTCCCAGCTGCAGGCTTAGAGTCTTCACTTAAACAACATGTAATCAAGCTGCCTTTTGGGCTCCATTCCTTTGTGACCTGTTAATTTTACATTTCTAGCTGCACAGCAGCTCTAATCCATCTGGGTTGTGGAGAGCCTGGTATGCAGGATTCTCTGTTCCCACATGACTGCAGTCTTGTCCTGGTGTGCAAATTCACGTTCATTCGGGCAAAAGATGATTTATGAAGTCAGGTTTTCCATTTCCTGAGTGAGAGTTTTAAGCCACAGATGGAAAGCATTTTTGCATAGGAAACAATTTCAGACACTAGGAATGACACAGAGTGCTGTACAGAGTGTTTGGTCATAAGGTAACTGCTGAAATCCACACAAGAAGTGGCCTTGCAGAAATCCCTCTCTCCTTGCCCCATGGTGTCTGGCTGAGTGACCTGGGTATGTATGTGTAAATGATGTGAATTCATGATACTACAAAGCACTGGCATCTTCAGTCAAGATGCTAGATCTCAATTCCCGATCTGTGAACATGTTCTTAGGGTATTAAATCACTACAACACTCAAAATGTCCCCATGCTCTTAGATGAACAACAGCTTGGATCTGTCTGGTCCAGGACTTGACCATACAAACAAGTAGAGCAGATAGTATATGCTGCATCCAGCTTTTTGCCCTCTTCCTACACCAGTAGGGCAATAAAGCCACTTCAGCCCTTGACTGTCATGTGTTCTACCACAGAAGCCTTGGCCAGCACTGAAATGGAACAGCAGTATAAGAGAAAAACAGTTTGATTTTTTTTCTTTAATGTTTGTTTTACTGTTCCCATTCTTCTTAATCTTCATTGATTTATTGAAGACTGACAAACCAGTGATTATATCATGCTGAAAGGCTCCTTTTCATAACACTGGATGTCACAAAAATATGGTTTATTCTGCAGCAGTCAATTCTACCACTTACACAAAAATCATATGATTTCAGTGTAGAGACAGTTATCCAGATAATTACAGTCAAGCTTCTTCCAGAGACAGGACTGAAAGCAATACGTTTACTTGAGTTAAAATTAGCCCTGAGTAATTCGGTGGTGAGATTCAGCTTTTTCTCAATTGGGAGAAAAAAGCAAAGCTCAGGTATCATTTTGGAGAGCATGGTATTGTAGATCTGACTAAGCATGAAGGTTAAAGAGGAATATGTAACCACCACGTATCTTATGCTTGTTTCCACACAAAGAGGGGAGAGCACAGAAACAATCTGTAAAAATGTCTTCTCTACCATGAGCTTCAGCTGGCTTTCCTATTCCAAATCCCTTATGCTTTTTTGTTTAATTTATCTTTGCTATATTCTAACCTTCTTTTTCTCAGTTTCTCGCATTCTATATTTTTCTCACCTTCCTCCCCTTTCTCATTTTTATTCTTGTCCATTTTGGCATCAGTCCTTCTCATTTGTTCCTTCTCACACACAGTGTTTTTCCATTTTCTCCTTTTCCCCATGCTGCACAGGGAGGCTTTGGAAAGCCCTTCTCCCTCCCAGGAGTGGCCTTTTGGCTTGTGTTGGCTTAGGCTTAGCTCTCAGCAGTGCAGTGAGGTGGCTTGGAGAAACCAGTGGAGTAGCAAAGCCAAACTTCTCCAGATGGAGCCCAGCGCCAGTACAGCTGTGCTGGGGTGGGTAGGGTGGCTGTGCAGAGAAGCTTCACTTTTCCAAAGCTTGTGCCCTCCCCTGTGTTATTTAAGCAAGTATACTGACATATATGGGCATATATTCTTACATAAATATGGATTCAAAATCTGGAGTATTCTTAGTCCAAAGCAACTGGCTGGGGTTTTCAGATGAGAATCCCAAAAAACTTCTGTCTTGCCTTTATGCCCTTTACCCCTGTGCTTGCTGTAAGTCCAGGCTCAGGTAGGGACCTTTTATGTATTTTGTTAAGCTCTGATTCTGAGAAACTCTTTATTCATTATTCAAGGCAAGATCGGTTGTTAGCTGGAAAAAAATTGTTATTTTATTCTTTCCTTTGTATCTGTAGCAGCTTTGCCTGGGTGAGGAATCACCAGGTCAGCTATGGTACCTGCAGGACTTAGCCCTGAGAGGGCAGGGGAGAAGGATGAGCAGAGCCTGGGAGCTGCTGTGAGAATGCTTTTAACAAACACTATGGAAGCACCTGGTGGCTTAAGCTGTAGCCTTAATCCAAACATCCTAATTGATTGGTTTGGTTATTTATTACACTTAGCTTGCTGCTTTGGGCAAAGCAACAAGCTAATAAAGGGCCAGCAGTTTGTTTTTCAATTTTTTGCTGACTGGTGTGCTTTCTGGGGGTCTCATATGCTTCAGTAAGCATGTCTTGTCTTTTCTTCTCCCTGTGATCTATCACAATCACCTGCCTCTCTCTGCTAGCTCCTTCGCTCCATCAACCTGTCCTAAGAGATGTCCATTTTGTTGACCATGTGAATTATTATCTTTGTTTGTCCTTTTTCATTCTAAATGCTGTACCACTTCTTTTGTTCTCTGCTTCGCTGAGTAAGTTGTTTTGACTTTAGTGTTTTGTTGTCTCAAAAGCAAGTGGCAATAATACAAAGATACTCAAAAGCCTGAGTGTCTTCAAAAGAAACTTTGAAAGTTCCTCTTTATTTGACTTAACAGCGTCTACTGATGCTGACTATGGTGTCCAAAAGTAGCTATGGAGTAGGAATAATGCAATATAGGAAGAGATAATATGTTAAAATCAGAGGAATCATGATCCTGAGGACTTGGTTCCATCAATATGAACTTTGATTTATTTGCATGATTAAATAACTCAGATACTGCTGAAGTGTTTGCAAATTTTCTCTGCTAAAGTGAATCTGAGTCCAGCAAAAGAGCAGCCATATCACACTGGCATTGTTGAAATGCTGAATTCTGCAAAGTAATCAAACCCTGAAAGGACTAGAGTTTGATCTCCAATTTTTTTCCACCAAGAAGGCAGCCACAGGTGACTTAGGACTGAGGATAAGGGGATTTAGTCTGCCACAGAAAATTCTGTTACCCATTCAGCAAGTTTTAGGGCACCTTTTGCTAGCACTTAGCTACAGGGGAAAGGTCATGCAAGTCAAAGCTTTAAAGTCAAAACATAAGCATAATGGGCCAGAGGCCCCAGATGCCTTTATATCATCTAAGTTGGTGGTGGTGAGACAGCCCAGAGAGCAAGCGGGGTTTCCCCTAAGTATTGTTTTCATTCCAGGAGAAGGGAGACAAGAGAGTTTTCTTCTCCATGGGGAATATAGCCAAAGCTTCTGCAAAGAGCCTGTCATGGAGCTTCCTAGGCAGTGAAAGCTACATGGTATTTTACAAAAGTGTACACTTTAATGATCGTTAATTGCAGAGTGCTCTTTTAATACATGGGGAGCCTTCAATATCTGAAAATCTATTGAGGATCATGTTGGAGAGGGAGATGGAGAAGGACATGGAGGCTTTTAGGAGGGCATTTACTCTCTGTCAGCAGCATCTGGTATCTAGCTGAGCAGGGGGCAAAAAAAAAGCCAGGAAAAATGTCCACAGTGGGTTCCATTGACCCAGAGACTAAGAACATCAGGGATCTGAAACTATGTTTACAGCTTTACTTCCCTCTTAGGAACATTAACACTTCAAAATATATTATTATGGCTCTCATCCATGGGTACGGGGCTTTTCCATGATTATGGTCCTTAGTTGTTTTTTTTTTTTTTCTGCGAGAAAGAACTTTTCATCAATTTGCGCAGATCAAGGTTGATTCATAAAACCCTTAAACACAACTGTGTGCAACAACAGCTTTACACATCCCATTGAGATGTGAAGACCCAAAATATCCACTGCTATTACTACTTAACTTTTTAGCAGCAATGTGGCAGTTAGAGCAAGAGGAGAAATGAATCTTCCACCAGGTTGCCAATCAGACGCTGCTGGTATTTGGAATATAGTAATGAAATCACTTATGCAGGTGACATGCTCATAACATACCTGCTACAAGAGTGTGTTTCCAAAGTAAATCAGACTCTTTGTTCTTGTTTCAGGTTGACTTTTGTGGTTATTGCCTACCTATAGCAAAAATTACATGGTATCTGTTTCCCATATGAATGGGGATATTTATGGGCTTTTATTTTGTGCTTAAAAATATCAACTCAGAAATCCTGTATAGAGTAGTAGCTCTCAGCTTTTACACTGTTTTCTGAATTTTTAAAGCCACTTGATAATCAAAATGCTATTCAAATAATTCTGGTTTTCAGCGGTTTGCACTTTTGTATGCAAGGCGTGCATAGTTGTCATTCTCATAGCTTATCATTGGAGAACTTCTTACAGCCTTTCAATACTTTAAAAGGAGGCTTTTAAGAAAGATGTATAGAGATGTTTTACTAAAGTTTTTAGTGACAGGACAGGGCCATAATGGTGTTAAATAAAAAGAGAATAGATTTAGATTTGATATAATGAATTGTTATTATCAGGCTGATGAGGCACTGGCACACATTGCCCACAGAAGTTGTGGATGCCCCATTCCTGGAAGTGTTCAAGGCCAGGTTAAATGGGACTTTGAGCAACCTGGTCTAGTGGAAGGTGTTCCTGCCTATGTTATTGGGGTTGTAAGTTGATGATCTTTAAGGTCCCTTCCAGCCCAAACCATTCTGTGACCTATGTGATGATGAGATCAATGTACGCAAGAAGCTTTTTGCTTTAGACAAAATCTACTAGCAAAGGACAGAAGTTAACATTAATACAAGTCTTTTAACTACTGTGTGATAACACAGTATCTATGTTACAGATAATTCTGTTGTATTTTCTATTTTGGGAAATTATAAGACACTTTTCAAACATTGAGCATTGAATGATGACATGGAATGGTTGATCCACTTGTGCAAGTGGACAGATAATGTGCAGAAAAGCTGTAGCATCTTCCAGTGTCAGTTCTGTTGTTAAACTGAAGCAAGATGATCACTTGTTAAGACATTTCCTCTCATGTATTTTAAATTAATTTAAATGCCTGGAAGAAATGTCCACTGCACTCAAAGCAATGTTGAGTTTTTCACCTTTATTTGCTTGCAGTAAATAATGATCTACAATAAAAAATTCCTCCTGAGGAGAGGAGAAGCAGCAATGGGCTTTTGGGGAAACAATGGCCTTGCAATGTGTTCCTAAAAATCTGTGTGGCACTTAGGCTGTGATGTCCAAAGGACAGACGAGTCAAATGGTGTTACAAAGAAAGCAAACCACTGGCTTAGTTCTGCCTAAACCAGGAATGCCCACTATAAGCTCATGCAGGTCATTCTAACATGAAGATGTCTGAGAGATGGAGTTGGTGTTAAGCACTTAGGGCCAGCAGAACGTAGGCCTGACTGTTGTCTGAGTTTGGAGGAGTGAAGAGTACAGTTTCCGTTCTGCTTGGAGCTACAAACATGCATGTAATACAAAGACCCCATGTTAAAAATAGGGACTTGTGTACTCAGAGCATCTAAGCCCTTGAGCTCTGTAACAGTTCTGCAGCTCCTTGGTAACACTCTCTGGTCCTTGGAAACATCCAGCCTAGATGGAATTATAAGACAGCATCCAGTAGTGAGCTTACAACAGAACTGCTGGCAGAGAGCTGCATGAAATGCCTCTTGGAACTTGCAACCCTGTAAGCATACAGTAAGTTAACTGAATTAACACAAAATTGCATTTTAATGCCCAAACAAGTGAATTGAGTTAGTCCTTTAATCTGCTGTAGTTCTCCTTTTCTTTTCTGTGTACTAGAAAAAAGCAGATTCCTACCTGATGAGGTTTCGTGAGGTTAATAGCTATAAAGTGCCCAGGCATTCTGATGATGAGGGCTATAACACAAAGGTATTATGCAAGCATAGTGATGCCAAATGCTTGATGCAGATTCCTTGTTCATGGTCTGATTTCCCCTCTTCCCTTTCCTCCCTCTTCTCAATTTCTCTGCCGAGTAAATATATCCCTTTTAGATTAAAACACTTTTTCCTCTTCCTAAAGTATCCTGGTTAAATTACCAGTAGTGTTGGTAGCATTCCTTCTTGGTATACGTACCTGTATAAAAACAAGTGTTAAATAGGTCCTCAGGAGACCTTCCTTGCTGTGTAGGAGTTTAAGGAGTGTATTTTCTTTCTTAATGGATAAAATTGTTAACAAACACAGTCCCCATTTACATGGTAAAAAAAGAATTTTACACTCATGTTTTGTGATGTTGTAGTTGTGCAAAGACAACCTTGTTTATGTTAGTAAATGATAGGTGATCTAATTGAGACTGAAGTGGAATAAATCCCATATTTTGCTAAATTGCCTAAACAGGCTGTCTTCAGAGAGCTACTGAGATTACTTTTCAATCCTCTTGTAAAGATTGTTTCTGATGCACAGGTTTAAATAAACTAACCACTTGTCCCTAACAATGGCTGCCAATCTCAGGTATATGTTTGTGAATAAAAATAGAGTTATAGGCCATGGAAATGCTCTGTTTCTTTACTGGGTTTTTGTTTTGTTGGGTTTTGAGGGTTTTTTGGTTTTTTGTTTTGTTTTGTTTTGTTTATACTAAGTGGCTGTGATGTTAGAGCCATTGTATAGTTTCTTGGAGAAATTATAGTGTAAAATATCAAGGCTTTCCCTTAAAAAAGAAATGTCATTCCAAATGCAGCAAATATCAGATCATTTAGCTGTGTAGAGCCTGAAGCTAAGCTGGATACTGATTGAGTATGAAATGTTTATGTTGGGGATGGAAGAACTGATACGGTAAGCCTCATTCTTTTGCTTTATGTTTGGAAGGGGCAAGAATTAGTTGTATAAGCATATGATTTCCATACTCCTCATGCATGTGTTTGCTTTTTAAGTAGTTTGTCTTTTTCCTTGCCTTTATGTAATGCCTTGAAATAGACTCACATGTGCCCTGGGTGACTTTGCATGGCCCAGAAACCTACAGAGAGCTTTGCCCTGCTATGACACATATCTAAATGGTGCTGCTTGTTTTCAGTTCTCAAGGATATGTCTTTGATCTGAATAGAAGAGGCTGAATTGTATGAAAGAATGCTCAGACATAGTTGTTCACATTTGTGATGCAGAGCACAAAGGCATGTGTGCAGGATGGGTCTTGAATTCCTCAGTTTTTACTTGGTCTTAACCAGAAAAAGCTGTCAGAGATGTCTGTAAGGGCTTCTGTGTATAATTCATGGGTAAAAAAAAAAAAAAAGAGAACCTATATAGTACACTTGTGAGTATGGCAAAGAAAACTGGAGTGCACTTCCCTAAGATTTAATGGTATGTTAAGAAATAATACTCCTTGTATTTCTGTGTTCACCACATTGTCACCCCAGCCTTGGGAGCTTTGTGAAACACTGTGCCAGGTTATCCTGTTATGCAGACCATGAGTCAGGAGTGGTTCTGCTGAAAGAAGCAGAGTGGATTGTTACAGGTGATCTAAATCGAATTTAAGTGGGTGGAAAGACCTAGGGAGCTGGTATGGTAGAAGCAGCAGGGGCTGTCTAATTACATTAATCCCATTCTTGTCCTGAAGCAATGACCACTAATAAGGCACTGGAGTGAGGGTTTAGAAAGAGAAAGCGCCCCTGTAGTTCTGAAACTCTCCCAAACAGAAAAAGATGACTTTTCTCATTGCTCACCACAGCCATGCACCTGTTTGGCCTAAACTGGCACCTGCAGCCGATGGAAGGGCAGATGTATGAGATCACGGAAGACACAGCCAGCAGTTGGCCAGTGCCAACGGACGTCTCCTTATATCCTTCGGGGGGCACAGGGTTAGAGTTACCTGACAGGAAAGGCAAAGGAACCAGTGAAGGTATGGTTGGTGTGTGTCCATGTTGTGAGTCCTCTGTCTGCCTCTGAACTCCAGCCGTCCAGTCTCATGTTCCATTACCCTCAGTGCTGCCATCAGCAGGTGCTTCTCCAGTCTTTCATGTCTAGAGCTAGTAGCTGTCAGTCCTGTTTCCATATGTTTCTAAGTTTCATGCCCCTCTGATGTCCACTAATGCAATAAAACTGTGTGAAACCTTCTCCACACATCAAGACATTCTCACAGACTGCAGAAGACCAGCAGGAAAACCCTGCCTCGAGTGGTTGTTTTCATGGAAAAACATTGTCTCTTGAAATTTAAATGATTCCTGGAACACTGGATCAAGCTTCCTCTACAGAACTACAAAAATGTTTGAGTTGGACTATTTGTTGCCGCTTAGCAAATGTTTTTAGGACCAAAATACTTACTGAGAGCTATTACACTGTAAGTTTTGGCACTCCAGAGTTGAGCATAGCTTTGCAAAAGTAGCCAGATAAAAAGCCTAGTCTCCATAAAGTATCACAGTGTTGACAGAAATTAGAAGCAGCTTATGGGTCCTCAATTCAGCAGCACCTTACTCAGCAGCTTTACATCACTGTGTTCTTTTTTTAGAGGCACCACTGTTAAAAGTACTTGTAAGCTCTGCAAAGTCTTATCCCTCCCCAGACATAGCTGGAGAAATGAGAAATGCAAACTTTCAGAAAGCTTTTTTTTTGTTTGTGTGTTAAGCTTCTCTATATATAATTATGAGATACCAGTAAAGTAATAGACTATTCTTGATAGTTATTTTGGTGGAAGTTTTTTGGACAGATAAGATGTATGCTACTGTTCTTGCAACTCACTGAACTCAAAAGTTTACACAGAGTTCCCTAGGCTTTGACTTACAGCCTGTGTTTACATGTTTAATTTAAATGAATTGTAGCACGTTTTTCCTATAAGAGTTTTTCTGTCTTTATTAGTCCAAATGAAGGCCATAATTATGTGTGTTCCTTAAAACAGTGCATTTACTGGTAACTGATGGCTGCCATCAAGTTGCTGCAAGGAAAAATCAGCTAAGCAGGTTATTCTCAGCAAACCTTACTAGACAGTACAGCAAGCTGCAGACAGCCCTGCTGTTGTACTCAAAAATACTTCATGACAGATCCTTTTCTTTTCCCCTCTAACTTGCCATATGGTTCATTTTTGAATCATCTAGCTTTGATCTGTCCATTTCCTTTTAAAAGTCAAAATAAATGTAGGTATTCAAAGCTGCCATCCAAGTGAAAGACCTCCACTTGATTTTATTTTA
The DNA here is from genome assembly GCA_039654755.1 of Calcarius lapponicus. NCBI lineage: Eukaryota > Metazoa > Chordata > Aves > Passeriformes > Fringillidae > Calcarius > Calcarius lapponicus. The sequence continues at coordinate 59,712,963 of CM077462.1, read as the reverse complement.
GCCATGTTTATAGTGACATGGGTAGAAGTTTTGGTTGCTGCTCTGTTAAAAGAGAAATCTGGGAAATAGCGTAGTTATGTCATGAGAAGACCCTTCAAGTTCGTGCTTTGTATAAATCTTAAGAAATCTGTAGGCTGTAGAGGAAAATACCGTGTCCTGACTAAAAAACACATCAGCACATCTTTGGTGCAGGAGTAATACTGTCCAGCCTTCAAATGCACCTCACTCCCCATCAGGTAACTGTGTAACTAATTCTGGACTAGCAGTGCTGCTGGGCTTCTGTTCTAAACCAGAATGTCTGTGATTGAAATTTACTTCAAAGAGAATTGAAATATATTTGAATGTCTTCCAGATCAGAATGAAATAGGCTAAAATGTGTTAGGAGCATCCTTAGAGCTGATCTGAATGAACCATTACAAGTGTCTTGCCAACTCTCAGCAACAGTCATTCCTTCTCATCTGTGGCTGTGCTCCAGAACAGCATTTACCTCTGTTCAAGCCCAACCCTGTTTACCAAAGCACTTAATGAACATGCTTACATTTAAGCATGTAATTGACTGTGGTTGAAGTCAGAGCTGTGTGTGTTTTTAAGTGTTTTGATGGGTCATGGAACCATCCAGTGAGAAATAGAGAGAGATTCCGCAAGGTCTGAAATGAAATAGTTCATTTTGATATAAAGAAATTAGGGACAGTTGCTACGGTAACTAAAAAGTTCAAGGTAATGTGCAGAAAGAGCAAAGTAATTGACAGCCCAATTAAGAATTCAGACCTGAAGTTAATTTTAAGGAGTCAGGTATTCTGATTAAAAGCCAATTTCTGATTAGAAGCTGAAATGGCTTTTTTATTGTACTTTCTTTGTGAAGTATGCAGTCCATAGGGCCTAATCTTATTGTAGGCAGCAACTGGTGAAACAGAGAGGGATTTCAGGGACTGAATTCAGAAGAGAGCTTCTCCTTGGACTTCTGTATCAGGAAAAGCTTCAACCTCTGGCAACGTGACATAACAGCTCTTAGGATATATGCTTTTCAGACATACAACTGTCCACCAAGAGGAGACATAAACTTTGTAATTGTGTGTACGAAAAATTATTTCTGTGAGACTGTCTTTTGTAATCACAGAAGCATTTTCGTTTGCATGAGCAAGTGCTGATCTCTCTACAGAATACACCCTGTGCTCATTTTCTCCAGGCTCTATCTTGCATAGCAACATCTGTCATATTAAATTCTCACCTTCCCTGATTCACTCTGATGTACAATCTTTATTAATGAACAATCATGGGGTATATCAAATACTTAGGTTTTCATCTGAATATCTAAGAATCTATAAAACATGTCAGTGGCAATCAGAAAAATATATCCTTCATTTGAACCAAAACATGTGATGTCTTTAGCTCTTCTTTAATAGAATCTTCAATCTTTTCATCTTACAATAGTGCAGTAAGAAATTTTGCATGAAGACATTGGAACTGTTTCCCATAATCCTGAGAGTGTGAAAAGAAAATTTTCATATGCCAAATGAATACTATCAATCCAGTTGATAAAGTAATTCCCTTCAGAATGTAGCTGGTTGATTTTCCTTCTACAATTATACTCTATTAGCCCAGAAGGATTCAGAAAGAATGCCCATTTACCTAAGCTGTTTCCTATTATCTCCTTTAATATGGACTAAAAAAGGATAAATAGTGAGTAGATTTCCTGCCTATATTTATTTGAGAGTAATGAGCAAAGATAAATGGAGATCTTATAAAATTACGAGTAGTTTTTTTGTGTGAACATGCAGCCTTTGCATACATACCTTTTGTGCTGGTATGCATAGAACTTCTGCCTCAAGATAGCTCATGCCATCAAGTCCTGCTCCGGCAGTATCCTTAAGCAGTTGCTGACTTTAAATCAGGGTTTAGTGTTACTGGAGCCAAAAGTTCTGCAAGGAAAATTTCTCCATCCTTAATAATTAATATGCATATAATTTCTATATTGATTTTCAGAGACAGCTAACAATTTACATCTGTTTCTGGAGAGTTTGTGTTGGGATGATATGTGGAGAAATTTAAGGCAATACTGTATTTAACATTATGTAATCTTAAAGGAAGAGTCATTTGAAATAATAAAATGCAGTGTTCTACCAGTCACATTTTCAACATGTCAAGTAAATTCTGAGACTATTTGACATAAATTCATGATAGATGGGAAAGAGTTTTTCCCCCCATCCTCAAATGTAGGTAGTGGAAGTAAAAAAAAAATTAATAACTGTGATTTTCCTACAAAAGAATGTATGTAGCCAGAAGTTTCCTTCTCATTTTGTTACAGTAGTTTGCTCTGTGAAATGCAGAGTAGTGTGTGCTGTAAATGGCACAGAGATAAGAAACAAATTTATTTGCATTTCCTAAATTAATAATTAGTCCTTGTTGGTGACATGTTGCTCTCCTTGCTAAAGCCAGAATCTTTCAGGTGATGCTACTGCATGCTTTTCCACTAGAAGTGTCCTTAATAATGGCTGTTTGTTAAGCAGTTGCCTTCTTCATCATCCCTGTGCCCTGCACCCAAGGTTATAGCACAGGCTGAAAAGGGAACATTCTGGCACCTGATTTTTCATTCTGCCCCTCATTCCCTGGTCTTTCTTTGGGTCCAGATTTTTTGAAGCAGCCATCTGCTTTGGGAGCTATAACTGCATAAATTTCCAACCTGGAATTCCTCAGGTGTGTTTTTAGGGGTACCAAGCTCCCTGCCAGCTCCCTTGGACATTATGGCATGTCCTGATCCCATTTGAATACCCAGGCTCTCCAGCCTGGTAGTTTTAGAAACAGATGCCTCCATTTGTCTCCTGAAAGAAAATGGATAATAATAGCATATTTTACAGATGATATTGAAACCCAATTAAAACCTCTCATGGTTCTTAATAGATACTACTCAAGTGCAGGGTATGGTCTCCTTTTTGTATCTCAGTCCTTTTTTTTCATTAGCTTTTTTATTACTATGTCAAATACTATTACCACTGTCAAGGATTAATTTAATAGAGAAACATTTTCCTTTTCCCACTTAGGCATCATTCATGCTGCTGTTCTCCACCCCACCATTCCACTCTGTGGCACATCTATCTCATCCTTGCTACACTTCTCTTTACTAATTTAATGACGACTTCTCCATTCCTAAACTTATATTAATGTAGGATATAATGTCAGATGATTTATTCTTGTCTTTGGAGTGTAATTACACACTCTCTGATGTTACAGTTTAAACAAAAGGCCATTTTTCTCCAGGTTGCTCTTCCCATGCTCATATTTTCAAACAAAACAGTTACTGAAGCCAGAAATAATCCTGCCAGTTTTCTTCCCATAATTGTATGGATTGGCTAGACAAAGTACTCTGAAGACTTCAGGACACTAATAGACTGTTTCTCAAGATCAGTGTCAGAGATACCAGTATGATTAGATTACTTTCAGGATCTAAAGACTAATTCAAGAATTTTGTTCCTGTGTTTTGCCAGGAAAGCCCAGTAATTTCTTTCCAGACGACAGTTTTATAGACTCCGGAGAAATTGATGTAGGCAGACGAGCCACACAGAAGATTCCTCCTGGTATCTTTTGGAGATCTCAGGTGTTCATCGACCACCCAGTGCATCTGAAATTCAATGTGTCTTTAGGAAAGGCTGCTCTCGTTGGCATCTATGGCAGAAAAGGACTCCCACCGTCACACACACAGGTAATGGGACCTTATTTCCTTAATTAAATTATGTTTCACTTATTAAATTATGTTGTCTCAAATTGATGTTTGTATGATGTATTATTTCATCTATTTCTTTCAAGAGTTTGTTGCATGCTTGCAAGATGCCCAAGATCATTTATCCAGAGAACAAGAATCAAGAGATAATTGAAAAAATTTGTGCAAATTAATCTGGTAGGCTGTAGGCAGGGGCAGAGCAGGCAGTTGCCTGAGGCAGCAAGCTGCCAGAGGAGAAGGGTTTTGTGAGGCTGGTGGTCAGTGAGGGTACCAGCTGGTTGCTCCAAACAGCAGAAGATACCACCTTCTCTATCCAGTGCTTTGCACAAAGGCAGCCACACTCAAACTGCATCCAAAGGAATCTTCTCTTAAGCAGATTCATATATATCAGGTCTGTCTCTCAGCCACTGCCTTTCCTGTCTCATGGTAAGGGCAGCAAGACCCCTGTTGGTCACCATTATGGGAGCAAGATTCACTTCTGTCTTCCATGTCAGAATGCCTTGAGCCAATCCTTTACATGATGTATGCTGACTGTCTGCTTAGACTGAGGTTTGTCAGGGCCCAGTAATTAGTGTATAAGAAAAGAAAACCAATTTTTTACAGAAAACCATCAACTTAGGCAGAAATCAAAATCCAGTAATTATTTTATAGGACTAAAATGAAAGCAGATTTTTTTTAATACACCTTGACAAAAAACATCAGAAAATCACTTCATGATATCAGCTCTGAAGAACCGTCCCCTTAAATAAGGAATTTATACTTTTTTTTCCCTCCTTTCTGTTTCAGCTTCTAAGCTGCTCTTACCCAGATTGATTAATACATTAGGGCATAATACACTGGCAGTGCAAAGTATCTTACTGCCACTTGCATCAGCAGATTATCAAAAAATTAGCAGGTTTATGTAGTATATCTTGCCTTTTCCCTCTACTATTACCTGAAAATACTAGAGATTTATAGAAATATCCTGCCTTTTTTTGTTTTTGAACAAACAAATATGTTTATTATGAACTCTGTGGATAATGTGGTACTTTGTACATATAAACACACCTCCCACTTATTTCTGTCAAAGAGATGTCATAAATCTATGCTTCTCTGTGTACTTTTCTGCAAAATTAAAATATTTCAGTAGGATCAGCACATCATAATTCCAGTGCCACAGTAACACTGTTACTGCCCTTTTCTAATTGGTCTCTTTTCACAGGGAGATTCAAATATTTATAACTTAAAAATCCTGTGTTAGTTAAGAAAAACTCAAGTTGTGATTGCATAATACTAACTTTAGATCAGAACTCTGTATTCATTTTATTTGTTTATTATCATCTTAAATTTTGTTTTGGAACAGAAGTTATTACACAGATAAGTTCAATTGTTTAAGTAAAAAACCTAAAATTTAACAAATAAACCTCACTTTTTCCATGGAGTGCAGCCATTTGTTTCCCATGAGATCATAATTCCTGCAAGCAGATGTGCTCAAGTGTGGGCTCCATTGTCCATGAGGTCAGAGGTCCTGCTTGGAGCCTGCTCCAGCACAGGCTTGGGATGCTTCCTTCAGGCATCCACTTGCTCCTGCATGGGTCTTCTCGCCACGGTGCTTGCAGGGGGATTTCTGCTCCCTTTGGGGTTCCACAGGCTGCAGGGGCACAGCTGCCTCACCATGGTCTGTGCGACAGGCTGCTGGGGAATCTCGCCTCCAGCACCTAGAGCACTTCCTGCTTCTCCTTCTGCACTGACCTTGTGTCTGTATAATTGGTCTCACTCCCTCTTCTTTAGCTGCAGTTACTTCTGTGCAGTTAATTTTTTGCCTCCTTAAATATGTTATCAAGGAGATGACAATTGCTAACATCAACTGAGGGGCTCAGCCTTGGCCAGTGGCAGGTCTGTATTGGAGCTGGCTGGCATTGGCTCTCAGACACACGGAGAGCTTCCAGCAGCTTCTCAAAACAGCCACCCCTGCAGCCCCCCCTGCTACCAAAACCTGGCCATGCAAACCCAATACAAGGCTCAAAGTCATGACTATCCATGCTTAAATAACAAACTATTCCAAATTCTCTTCAGGAAACATTCTCTGGCTGTGGTAATTGTTTTCTATTTTAGGTTGCCAACAACTATGGTCACTAATAAGTAGGAAGAAAATGTAAGTTCCAAATTTCTATAGTCTTCGAAATAGATCATGCAGAAGCCCATAATAGTCTACTATTAACAAAAGGCATTTCTTCTCATTCTTCTCAACAAATCATAATAAGTTACACAATTTTGTTATGGTCTATTAGATTTAATCTTCCTAGAAAAAATCCTTTTTTAAACTCATTTTAATAAATCATAAATTCTAGGGATAGGTCATCACTGCTTGCAGAGGGCTTTTTTCCATTTTTACAGTTTGAATTGATTAACATGATATTTTATCAATTATTTCCTTGCTGGCAGTAACTGATTGCCCATTAAAAATCTTTGAATGTATTAAAATGCAATAAAGCCCAATCCTTTTGTGGTTCAGTTAATATTTACAACTAGTAACTAGTAACTTGGCCAAAGTCATCAACATCTGTAGCAGCATCTTGCAAATATTTATTTAAAAAAACCTTTTGTTTTTGGCAGAAAGCCCCAAGTAAGCATAACCCAGACTGAAGTAGAACAACAGCAGCTCCCTGTACCTGAGTGCCTTGAAATTGTTTTCATCTGACTACATCTAATATATAGCAGGAAGTGGATGCTTGTAAGCACAATCCACAGGATATTTCTGAGATGTCTGCTTTACAATGAGGCAGGTTGCATCCTAGAATTGTCTCTTTGCTTGCAATCCAGTGATTCTAGAAAACTAATTCAAGCTGCCATGGAGATGGCAGCACTTGGTGAAGTGAACTTTGCCTGTAGTTTCTTGAGTTCTGTTTTAAAAGTCGACTCAAGCTGTTCCATCATGCTCCAAGATGAATATGGAGATACTTTGGGTTTTCTCTTACTGGTTTTACCTTCTCCAGTTCACTTGTTCCTTACTCAAACTCAAGCTCTGTTGGGATATTCCCAGCACCCAGACACCATGATGATGTCCTCTGTCACTGTCCTGCTCAGCTGTGTCAGGCATGGTCACACTGAAACCTGATGAAGCATCAGCCTAGGCAGCCGTTTATGCTCAGAGTGGCTACAGAGACCTGGGTCCTAAAGTGTCTTTCAAACCAATCACTTGCCAGTATCCTCTTAAATCCTTCTGTTTTCATAGAATCATAGAATATGCTGAGTAGGAAGTGACCTATGAGGATCATCGAATCCAACTCCTGGCCTTGCACAGGACACCCCAAGAATCACACCATATGCCTGAGAGCATTGTCCAAACACTTCTGTGACAACTTCCCTGAGGAGCCTGTTCCGGTGTTCAGCCACACTATGAGTGAAAAATCTTTTCCTGATATCCAACCTAAACCTCTCCTGACTCAGCTTCAGGCTGTTTCCTCAAGTCTGTCGCTGGTCACCACAGACACGTAAGAGATCAGTGTCCGCCCTTGCACTTCCCCTCAATGAGGCGGTTGCAGACTGCGATGAGATCTGCCGCCAGTCTCCTGTTCTCCAGGCTGAACAGACCAATGAACTCAGCCAGCTTCCCCTCCAGAGCTTCACCATCCTCCTGGCCCTCTTTTGGACACACTCTAAGAGCTCAATGTTTTTCTTATATTGTGGCACCAAAAACAGCCCCCAGGCCTTTAGGTGAGGCTGCCCCAGAGCAGAGCAGAGTGTGACAATCCCCTCCCTTGCCCAGCAATGCTGTGTTATCAAGGAGATGATAACAGTTTTATCCTCCCTTGCCTGGCTGGCAGTGCTGTGCCTGATGTCCCCCAGGGCACGGTTGAAACAGAAATGTACATTTTTAATTACTAGTGTTCAGAATTTATACTTGCCTTGTATTTTAGATTTTAGATTGTATATTTTTATAATTTATATGTATGTCATATTTTTCCAAAACTGAAACTCTGTCTCTAGCAAAGCTAACTTGTATAGACATCCAAAAGGAATGACCTTTGCAGTATGTCAGCTTTTACATTCTCAAAAAGACATTTCAGCACCAAATTTGTGATGTTTATACTGAAATACAACCAAAAGAAAAGTTAAAGCAAGGATCAAAAATAATTTCCTCTAAATAAAGAATGAAAAATATATAATTAAAATAATCTAGGGATTAATTCTGTCATTTTGAATGCAAGCTATGTCATATATAGCTTATTGCTCAAAATGTTCTTGGAAATACACACTTCTTTTTTTAACTTAGTAGCTTAACTTTTTTAACGTTTCCTACGTAGGAAAGAACATGTCATCAAGTCCTTATCTTTGCTGACTTTGAAGACCATACTAGACAACTTAATAACAAGCACCCAAATTTTGCTACAGTAAAGTGAAAAGGGATAAGCAGCCTAAATATTGATGCCACAGTCAACTAACACTCAGCAGCCATTCAGTGCAGCAACATTTACGGATTCAGAAATAAATGGTGTTGTTTCTTTCTCCTTGTTTTTCTTTTTCCTCCCCAAAAAAATCATAAACTTCCCTGATTAGCTGGATGAGAGAGGCAATACCAAGTGAAGTCAGGGGACAGAAAAGCTAAATAGTGTCTCAGCTGTTGGATTCTGCTTGTGAGGTGTCTTGGTCATCTAAACACATGATACAAGTCAGATTAGATAAGGTTCATTTAACATTTGTGATGTCTGCTAGGCTTTATCTGCCTCATCCCATTAATATAATACCAGACAAAATACAATTATTGTGAAAAATCATTGGAAGATTATTTAAATAGGGAACTAAAGGGAGTTGCAATACTAGTATTAAAACAAAGCAGTTGTTCAGTTAAAGTTACCATTGCAAAAAGGAAATGCATCCTTTTGAAGAAAATACCTAGAGCCACTCCTTAAATGAGACTTTTATATATTATTTATCTCTTTTCCATCTTCATTTTTTATGATCTTTTAGCCACCTTTCCTTTAACCATTTTTCCCACTTTTTTTGTTTTAAGACATAATCCTTGTTGGCTAAGCAAAATACTTCTGCAAAACCTCTACCAGAGTTCACTTTAAAATATTTTTTACTTTTCCCTTGGTGACTCCTAGCAACTCCGCCAAACAACCCAGTTGGGCTAGATATATTTTTCTGTCTCATTTTCCATATTAGCCAAGACATAAAAAAGATAACAAATAAGCTGCTTAGTGTCATATTTACAGTGCAGTTGAGGCATGATCTCATGATTTCCTGCCTATATTTCTACAGAATGAGAACACCCCAGTAAGGTCAATATGCTGCAATTCACCTTCTAAACAAAGATGATTTCAAGATTTATATTATTACAGGAAAATACATTCATATACTAGCTATTTTCAAAATGGTTACTTGTAGGTAGTCCAGGAAAGTACTTGAGTTACCAGAGCAAATCCTGTTTATGATGCTTCTGCAGACCCAGAATAAGAGACTAAGCTTGAGGATACTTGATAAACACACAAACATCACTCCCTCTTATGTTTCAGTTTGACTTTGTCGAGCTCCTTGATGGAAGACGTCTGCTGACCCAGGAGGCGAGAAGCTTGGAAGGACCTCAGCGGCAGCACAGAGCCTTTGTACCCTTGGCCAGCCACGAGACAGGATTTATCCAGTATTTAGATTCAGGAATATGGCATTTAGCCTTCTACAATGATGGCAAGGAATCGGAAGTGGTTTCTTTTCTTACTACTGCTATTGGTAAGGATTTCCTGTATTATTCCTAAACTTCTAAGTATGCCTTGGGGCCAGGTATTAGCGCACATACTCAGATTGCATGATGGCTTTGTGCAGTTTTGGAGAAAATACTTGGAGGCGATTGTAGTTAGCAATATGCTGAATACTGTTAGACCCTAAATGTTGAGTAAGTATTTTGTAGGTCTTTTAAGTAACTATAACCATAATGAGATTTTGCACAGTGCCAAACATGGATTACAAGCTGAAAAATCCTTGCTTTATTTTCTTACTTTGATTTTCCTTTTATTTATTGGCTTTTGTTGGTTTTGTTTGATTTTTTTGTTTGTTTGATAGGCTTTTTTCTCTTTCTGTAGCAGAGGTGTAGGAGTGATTGAAGAACAGACCTTAGCACCATTCCACAGTTCTGTATGACAGACAGTTCTGCCATTGAACACCATCAAAATCACTCAAGCTGGAGTTCAGGCAGAGTACTGGGGTTAAAACCCCAATAAAGGGCACTGTAAGCCTTGGTAGTAGCAAGCACAGAAACAGGAATCCCTGTTTCTCCTTGCTAACAGAAGGAAGCTGAGATTGCTTAAGAAGAACTAATTAACTAAATAAGTCTTCTGACTTTTCTGGCAGTAAAATGTCCTGTCAGTTCAGCTCACAGGCATGGATTTGTTGCTGTCCAAGGAGGAAAAGATGCTGGCAGTGGGTGCCTGACAGCACACTTGAGTATTCTTCTTCCACCTTGTAAATATCTATCTGTTTCCGATTCAGTAATATTTAATTTTAAATTTGTTTGACCTGCTTAAGCTGTTCATATACCGAAATTCATTTGGTTGTAATTTAAAGATTAGTCCATAAAACTAGCACTCAGCTTTCTTCTGACCGCAGTGTTTAGTGGAATTTTTTTCTTTGCAGAAAAAAGCAGACTCATTCCAAAGCTGCCATTAATCCCTCTCCCAACAGAGGCATTCGTGTTGAGTCTCAGCTGTCTGCAATAGTTACCTAAGAGCGATGGGCTGTAATTTGTTTGGGCAGGTTAATTAAAAAGTTCAGGTCTTACTAAAGCAAAATCATTAACATCCCAATATTCCATTTTAGCACTAAAGTTTATCTAATGCAGAAATGGAAACTGCTGTAATACTATGTTTTAAATTTAAAACCTGGAAATGTGATGTTCTGTCTTGTTCGCAGCTGAGCAACACTAGTGGTAGTTACTTCTAGAAGTATGTTAGCTTATAAAATTGAAGTCTTACTTTATAGAATGCACATTTACTTCCATTTAGTTTACTTTAGTAATTTGATTTTTTTACTTACACCACAGAAGCTTAAGATATTCTTCTGAAGGCAGCTTTTTCTCCTTGCTGAAGAATGGATTCAGTTCAAAATTCCCCATCACAGGAAAGAAATCAGTAAGGCTCTTAGAGCAGAAACCACATTTAAAGCACTGTCACTATTGTTCTTGTTTGTAAAGTGATGCTTAAGTGTTCTAGCCAGACTTTTCTCTTGGCCTCATTGCACTAATATAGGGAAAAACAAGGAGAGAAAAATAAAAAGAAAAGAAGCATTCTTAATTTGCCTTTGAGCATCAGGGGAATGGTGAGAGTGAGAAGCATGTCAGATTGCCTTCAAGGCAATCTTTTCTTTGTTTTTGCTCTGCTGTACCTTCATTGACTGCATGATAAACAGAGCAGTCCATGATATGGAGCCCATGATATATTCGATATATCCCCTGCTGACCTTGAATCATTCAGGGTTTCTGTGATTCAGAAACAAGGAAGTTTTCTTTTGCTACACACATAAAGTGAGAATCCCTTTATCCACTGGCAGTGTATATCAACACAAAGCTGTAGTGTAAAAACACTGTTTAAGTACAAGCTATGAATTTTGAAACAGATTTAAGTAAAATTTTTAGATAGGAAAATGTGGCTTCTTGGCCAGAATTTGTCCAGAAAAGTGCAGCATTTGTGTAAGTATTATAAAAATCACTGTAATAGCCTTAACAAGGCGGTACCTTTCTCCTCCATCTAGTTTTCAATAGGTTGTTTGAAAAAAAAAAAAAAAAAAGAACAGTCAGGTGTTTTGTGTAATTCTAGTGCATCAGAACCTTTCTAGTGTATTCATGAAGTCTGGCAAGACATGGTTGCTAGATCTTAAGTAGATAAATACCGTGGTACTGTAGTGTTGCTATTTTTTTTCACTGCCCAAGTAAAGAGGATAAGGCAACCTGACAGTGCTTATGAGCCAGTGTGTAAAGTTGCAACACAAAACAAATAAATCAAGTCACACATGATGGGAGCCTTAGATCTGTCTGTGCAGGGTGAGGAACCTTCAAAGGAGTTGTGTTGACTGTCAGAGGCAAGCTGCCATTTCATTTGATTCCTATGGCAAGACCACCTAAAATATCTCCCTTTATTATTCCATTAACAGAGGGCTTACAGTAAGAGCAAGTTTGAAAAGTATAGCTGTGATGCAGGAAGAAGTAGGATCCAGTGATCTGAGAAGCAGACCAGCAGCCTAGAACTCCTGAATTCTAATTGATGTGTTAATTCTTCCCCAGCCTAGGCTCATGCTTCAGCTGCTCACTGTGTAAAACTGAGGAGAGTGACATTTCTCTGGAGATGCTGTGAGGGTGATAGAACTGCTGGGAAAATGAATGAAGCATTAATTAATAATCACAGATAGTAGTAGAAAGCACAAAATTGATAATGGTGATCGTAATGATAAGTTCATAAAGCCAAACTGTGCAGTCATTGCTTCAGGCAAACATTCCCTGTGAGTGAGGACTCACCAAAATAAATGGCAATAGCTTTTACTTCAGCAATAAACATGTTGGATGGAAAGACTGCTGATTTTCCAAGTCTTACCTGCTATGTTTCAACAGACCGAGCTGTTCAGAGCCAGCAAATCATTGCAGGCTCTGTATGACAGTATCAACTGCAATTACTGTGCAGTGCTTGCCTGGAATGATTTGGCTTCCATTATTCTAGTGAAAACTGGAGAAAAATGGAAAAAGGCATCTGTATTCCCAGTTCGATAACACACAGTTAATTTCATAAATTGTGAGGCTGTCCATTATACAGCTTTGGAATGTGATAAAGCTATAACTAAATCCACTCAGGAACATTAGCATAGATTTTGAGGGCAGGAGATGGCAACTTGGCCTGTTTTCTAAATGGGTCTGGAATCATCATCACTGAAGGGCTAGGTGTTGTCAAAATGTGTGCCTGTTACACGCGCTGAATGCAAACCTGGGGAGAGTACAGCCTTGCAATGCCTGTCAGAGCTTATACTTCTGAATAATACAGGAAATTCAGGTGGAGGGAAAAAAATTATTCTGGAAAAGTTTTCAGCTTTTAACAGCATTTTTATATTCTATTCTCCCAAATTACAATTCATTACATTATAAAGGAATGGACATTCAAGGTCTCTCAATAATAAATTAACCATTTGTAAATTACGTTGGTGGTACTTTCTGAAATTCCTAACAGAAACACTTCTTTGAGAAGCACCTTGTGACTTCACAATCTGCCACGATCTGCCTGATAGTGGTAATTTATTTAGAGCAATCATGTCTAGTGAAGCAAAATAGTAGGCTGAGGAATCAGCTGGAATCAGCACATCTGAGACAGATTTTGGCCACAAGTCTGCTCAGTAGAAGCAAGAAACATCTGAGAACCTGAAAAGAGCATCTGTGGAGTCAAAGTCTCTTCCAGCAGCTGCTGCTGCTGAGTTCAGGCAGTCTCAACTGTGTGGGGCCATTGAGAAATCAAAAGGAAAAGCAAAATCAATTGTCTGTGAGAGGAGAGCATCTCTGTTTACCAGCTTGTCACCCAGCAAGCGACAGGAAACACATGTAGAACACCCGGGATAGGATGCAAAGTTTTATCTCATTCCTATCTTCTACATGAGACAACACTTAAGAAAAGACCATTCTTTCTGCTCCCTCTGCCATCTGTAAAAAAACGCTGCTGTAAGTAGTTTCCTCCATTGAAGTGCAAGATGAGCTCCAGTGTGATTTATAAGGGGCTGCCAGCACATCCAGCACGTGGTAATACACACCAAAAGGCATGTGCCCTTCCTGCAATAGCCAGAATGTAACCTACCCCGTGCAGTCCCTAGGACAGCACTTCACACTCAGGAATGGTACCAGCTGAGGAACACTTCACAATAGGACTGAGCTCAGAGGAGAATTGTCAGGGCACAGAAACAAGCATGGGACTGGAAACCCTCCTTGTGTGAGCGGTGACAAGAATGGCTTCCTTAGCATGGTGTGAAAGTGCCTTTGTGTTTAGCTTGTTCTTAGCAAAGGAAAAAGCAAGCCTCTGAATAACTCAGATTTGCTTCCATTGCTTTTGCTGCTTATGTTTAAGATAACTTAAACTCTAGCAATTTCCTCGTCAGAGAGGGATACAGAAGTGTGATCCACTTAGAGTCTCAAAGCCATTTGTGTTATTTAGACTTGCTTTGCTAATGTCTGGAAAAATCTAAATTGGTTTCATGTAAATATTGAGGAGTCAGGATACTGTGCAGAGTAACATGGGATGTGATCTGTTCTGGCTTGCACTTTGCTTTTAGCTCCTTAATGCCATAGTTACTCAACTTAAAAGTCCCCCATGTACTATTAGATCTTCAGGACTCTGAAGGAGGAAAAGTGGTTTAAATGTCCCAGCTACCCTTTTCTGAACTTCTCCTTAGGCTAGAGGCTGAAAGTTCAGCAAGTACTTTGCTGAATCAGAACTCCTTAACTGCTAATGAGACTCCAGCTGCTCCGTGGAAGGGCTCAGTTCTCCCCTATTGCATGAGTATGGTCATCTTAGCCCTTCTGTTCCAGAGAGGGACACGGGGCACTTCCACCTTGTGCTAACCCTCTGCCGATAATTAGTTAGTAACCCATTCCTGCCCACACTCACAGCTCTTTTTTTGCTCTGCATAGAAAAAGAAATACAGCAATATGAGAACTGTGCCAGGAAGGAAAATCACCTAATTTTTTATGTTATTGATCTCTGTGCTACAAAATAATAGCAAAGCTTTGGAAGCTCTGAAAATAGTTGTTTCGACTTTGGCTCTGTATGCCCCCCTGCGAGCAGAGGTCTGATACTCTGTCAGATGGGTGATGCTTTTTTTCATTACTCCCTTGTTGCTGCCAACCTTTTTTTTGATACTTTGTTTCCTGCTTTCCACTCTTACCTAGCTTCTCTTGAGTGTGGCCAAGCTCATGGGTTTCAGGTAGTATTTAGAAAAGATACAGTCACTCAATTCCCGTGGAAAGCAAAAAACGCATTTGAGTCCCTGCCAGGCTGTGTTAGGTTTTTCTTTCCTTGTGTATTTGATCTCATGAATGACATTTTGTTGACAGGTCTGCTTGACTGAAAATGCTTATCCTCAGAGCAGGTTCAGGTTATGCTGCAGCACTGCAAAGTGTCTTCCTTTAGACATCCAGCTGGCCACAGAGTGTGAGGTCCTGTGTGAGAATTGGGCTAGTCCATTGAGCAGAAGGTTGGAAGAAGACGGGAGATTGCCCTCTCCATCCAGCCAAATCCAGCCCAGTCAGATAGGTTCAGTATCACAAGGTGAGACAGAAATGTGGGGGTGAACTCCCTCTGCCTGAGCTTTGTGAGCTGCAGGAATTCCCCACTCCAAGCAGGTGTCATGTTGTGCTTGGGGAGATTTCACTTTCATCCAGCCCATGTGCACATCTAATCTGTTCTCTTTATAGGGTTTAATAAGAAGCAAGCATGGGCTGAGCCTGGCTTTGGAAATGGAAAGGAGGGCTGTGCAGAGGTGAAACTTTTCACATTAGCTTGCACTCCTTATATCTAGAGTTTGTTTGCTATTCTCAGTAAAACAGTGATGATGATTTTGTATAGATAGTGACACAGCCCTTAAAACTTTAGCAGCTGAAAGTCAACAACAGCTTTATCAGTGCACCCTTAATCTTTTCATGTTTTTCCTCAAAAATGATGAACAGCCTCATTTCCCAGTGAAGTGAGCCAAGAGGATGAACATGTTCCAGTGTTGGAGTTTATCTCTGTGCCTTTTCAGACAACTCCTAACAGATCAAACATTCCTCCTGGTTCTTAAATCCCTTTCAACTTCAGTCAGTAATGTTTGTACGTGATCCTATGGTACACTGCTCCCTAAATGTTAACTGCAGCTTTCTGCCTGCTGCTGCTTATATCTACAGCACTTCCAAGGAACAGGAAGTCAGACCAATTGTTTCAAATCTAGATGTTACTTGTAATGACCTTTTTACTCTTGGCAAGTGTCTGAAACAATTCTTGCATAATAACCCTTCTTCCCAAGCCATAATGGCAGGCAAAATTATTATTTCAGGATTTTGCTATGGAAGACGTAAGGCATCTCTAATAAACAGGAAATTAGGACATGTCTCAAAGATAATTAAATAATAAGAAGCCTGTAAAGGTCAAATGCTTGGCTGTGAAAACTTCCATGGCCTCTCTTTCTGTGTAGAGTGTATCTCTTCACTGATGATTGGTGAATAAAAACTAGCAGTAGAAAATTAAAATGTGTAAAGCTAGCTTAGTTTTAAAGCACAGATGCAATAATTTATTTAATGTTATAATTGAACTTTTTCTTTATTTTTTATTTTGATTTCTATATGTACACACCTCTTTCAATAGCTCTTACAATTACAAGTGATAACTTGAGTGGAGAAAATAGAAAAATGGACAGGTACTTTCATTTATATTGTTGTATAAAATAAATTAGGCCATGCTTCCAAAGACTCCTTGGATGCCACTAAGTATTCATCTCAGTAGATGTCTGAGTGTCTTTAATGTTCCAGATTTTGTCTGGTTTTAATCATGCTTTAAAGTGGTAGAAAAACAAAGGTAGATTTGTCATTTTGAAAAGCTTTGCCTACATATGTACTTACATGGACTGGTAGCATTGAACTTTCATGTCCATGCCTGCTTTCAGGCAGGCAAGTTCTCTTGATCTGACAGAGCTTGTACAAAAGGTTTATTGATTGGGGGAATTACTTTAGTTTTAGGGTCAAGAAAAGGTTTATTTATTGCTGAAGTTTATGCCTTTCTTTCTTACTTACTAATTTCTGTTATTTCTTTCTTTCTGATATTTCTTTCTTTCTTTCTGATATGTCTTTCTTTTTGTTATTTCAGTCCCTGTGTTTTTCTGTTCACTTTTTTTCAGAAGAGCATAATTCTGCCTTAATAACATGGCATGTAAGTGCTGTCTGAGGGGTTCTGGAGAAATGTGTAAAACGGTGCATATGGTTTTCGTTTTTACACTTTTGTATATAGCTCTTTCCACGCAGCCCAGACTGCAGGCTAATGTAAGCACAGCTTGTTTTATTCCTGTGTCGTATTACCAAGCTGCTAGAGCAGCTTTGTGCATGCTTTTCTTTCCATGAATGCTCCCCTGATAAAGCACAGAAATAAGGTTGTGGGAGTTACTCGTCCGCTTTGGCAAACAAAAAGAAAACTCTTTCTGTGCTGGAACAACAGACACTTTAAAGCCTCACTTTTCCAAAGGCTGTATTCACGTGTACATACTTGCATTCAAGACCACAAAAAACCAGAAGCCAACAACATCAGCAGCTCAGGAGTCACTGGACCAATCTTCATTTTGTATGGAGGCCGAGCAGATGAGAAGGACATGGTCTGTGCAGTCACTCCTGGCATATGTTGACTTTTTAAATTATAACATTTGGTCTGTATATTAGACGTGTGACCGCTTGCTTTTGCTGAGTGCTACAACAGTCTCAGAAAAAGTTCCATAGATTATCTTAAACTGATTTCTAGACAGCTCGCCAGAGGTTCTGAGAAGGAGCAAGATTTGACCACATATGTGCAGCAAGTCTGCAAGGGGCAGGAACAGAGCCATAAGTACTGCTTTTTGTCTGGCTCTGACAGAAGACCACCAAGAGTTCAATGCAGCTGCCTGAGATACCCCAGAGAACTGGGAGCATCCCTGCAGGGGGGCAAGGCTGACATAGAACCTGCAGAGGGGAGCCAGGCTCTTGTGTAGCAGTGGCTGCAGGTCAGGCATCCTGCTTGAGAGCATGTCCCTAGCACCAGGCACTTACCTAACTGAACCTCACATATCAGTCATTCCAGCCAGTATATCCTTAGTTATCAGGCTGGATATATTAACTAAAGACTTGGAGTAAAATGAAATTTATTTTTTATGCACCCAAAATTATAACATTGCCAAGGTTTCATGGCATTTGTTTGACCAAAAGAGATTACATTTGTAGTTGTCTGTGTGTGTATGCAAGAATGGTTTGGTTTTTTTCCTCCTGTAATACACCAACTTAAAACATCATTTAAAATGAAACTCAAGGCCAGATTTAGCCTTGCCCTGAGCTATGGCAGCAGAAAATGTAATGTACTGAACGTGAAGTAACTTCCCTCTTGCTAGTGCAGCTTCAGAAGTTGAACCCTGAAGGCTGAATAATTGTTGTTTCCTGTATTAGTTTGTAACAATTTATGAGAGTGGGAAGGAACAAAAAAAAAATCCTATGCAATCCCCTGGGGAAATAGGGGATATGAGAGTTTCATCTACTCAAGTGAAATTCAGGTTTAAAAATATTCCAACTGCAAAAAGAGTAGTCTAAGAAGAAAATAACTGTTCACAGTGTGTCTTTCTAGATCTCCGCAGCCATGTCACAGTTATGTTACAAGTATGGATTAAAGTCTTATTGTGCTTGGAAGCTGCATTGTAGAAGGAAAAATAAGAAGGCTTCAGTCCAAGAGCTACTCTTTGTTTAAAATCATTCACTGATTTTTTTTTTCCCAGCTAACTTCCAACCTGTGATCACATTTCAAGTGCTTTGGAACAGAGGGTGTTTTCAGATGGTCAGTGTATGATTCCTTAAGAATTGTATTTCAGACCCTTTTGTGCTTTTAGCATTGCTCACGTTGTAAGAAAACAGTGTTCCCTGTTTGGCCCTATGGACAGCAGAAATGCATTAGCAGGATTTCCTGAAAGTTGGTGAAGTCAAGGGAGATTTTACCATCAAGTTAAATGGTCATATACATCGACCAATGCCCAAGTGCTTTTGAAATCCCATTACACTTTATGCTTTCAGCCATCTGAGAGCTTCAGATTATAAGGCATTCTGCCCTGGAAAGATTTCTTCTTAATAAGGAAGCGGTAAGAGAAAGGAATGAATCAGGGAGATAAAGATAAAGCTCTCTCTCAAAGGGCAGCCCAAATTCAGACCAAATGTGGCAAAGGTTTCTGAAATAATCAGGCTTGTTCTCTTCTTTATTTACTCCCCAACTATTCCCACTTGGCCCCTCTTTCTGTAGAACAGAAGTTCAAAATAGGACAGAAAACATCTGACTTTTTAGTATTTCCAGCTGGGACTGGAGTCAAATGTGCTTGAAATAGTGTGAGAAAGACTGATATGATTGTGGTGAGAGCCATTTGAGTACCTGGATATACATCTCAAACCAGGCTTAAAAACCAAAGTATAGACAGCTCAAGGGAAAATGTGCTCACATGATGTACTGTGAAATTTGGCAAAATCAGCAGCTCTTGATTTCAATAAGTGACCCAACTGCCCCTGAGCACCAAACCTTCTGTGCTTCACCATCACCTTGTAAAATGGCCCAGCCTGCAGATTCATTTCTGGAGGGGCAGGTGTCTGTTGTCTGTACTGTCATGGAGATGGGCGGGTATCTGCACTTGCAAATTGCTTTTTTAGACGTTCTTGCAGAAAAAAGAGGAGGGAGAATAACATTCAATTCAATATTGTGGTTACGTCCTCTCTCACTTTCCATATTCAGGAGTGATTTAAAGAGCTATTTAAAGGACTGCCTGCTTGTTGCCCTTTTCCTAATTTAGCATCCTTATACCTGCATGTCAAGATTAGAGTTCCACTGGGATGTGAGAGGAAAACAGGGTTATGTGCATGGGTCCTTAATTAAAACAGACCTCCCAGCATTAGGAAAAAGAAAAAAAATCAAAATCTGGCACAACATCAACCAGCATTAGCAGTATCAGCATCACTCTAGGTGCCCTACAGAAGAGGAAACTGTGAAAGAGCACTCAAAAATAATGACTGAGTTTCCATGATGATGTCAAGACTTTCACATCTCAGTCTGCCAGGTGTGGATTACTTGAGCTAGAAGTATAAAAGCTGTACAAAACAAAAATGAAGCAGAAAAACTGAAATCTCAGCAGGTGATGATGTACTATAAGAAGGAATTAGTCCTTTAAAGCTTCATCTAGGGAAGGAGGAAGATGGGGAGCAAGAGAATACTAGACCCAGCATTTCCACATTTCCGTTGTTTCCAGGGCTTTCCTTTTTTTTTTTTTTTTTTTTTTTTTTTTTTTTTTTTTTTTTTTGCCTATAGTGTCAGATCTGATGCTTGAAGACATCTGAAACCTGTTTTATCCCCTCTCACCTCCACGTCTGCCTTGGCATTGTTATCGCAATTACGAGGGCAATGACAGTTCTCTAGGCTTAGAATCCAGCCTCTCCTACAGTGAAATTCAATCAAGTAGCATCATTTCTTTGAAAAATAAACAAGACTGCAAGCTCTGCAATTGGGAAGTAAATTAAATGTGTTCACAGAGCTTCAGAATCCTCTTTGCCTTTCATGTTATACTGCTTGACTTCCTATTAAAATTATTGCTAACGTAGTCGGGGCAGTGACAAGGAGCATTTTTGTGAAAAAGAGATGTTATTGCAATGAGCTTGTAGGTGTCAGTTTTATCCTGGACAAGCAGATCTAGGAAAAATAGTATGTGGCTTTCTAAGGTTGCTCTAGTGCAGCAGCAAAGAGTAAGGTGAAATAATGTGGTGTCCCTTCACGCTCCCAAGCAATGTAATTCAGTGTACAGTGAGAGAAATGCTGGGCACTCCTCATGGCCCTTTTGTACTGACGTGGCTAACAGAGGATTTCAAGGTCAAATACAAACCATGGAGTCTCCCTGCTTGCTGCCTTGCTCCCTGTGCCCTCCCTCCCTCCCTCCCTCCCATCAAAACGTTTTTGTTAGCCAGGGGAACACAACTAGGCAGAAAATACATCAGCGGACAGCTAGGAACAATATATTTCTGTATGACAATAAATATATTTATTTGTTTGATACAGTAAACAATTATATTCTAATTATTTGGTTTACCTCCTTTCTTAGTCTACTTGCTATTTTTGAATTAATGCATCTTTGTGTAGAGATAGTCAACATTTATTAGGAAAGGGTAAAAACCTTTTATTGTACCAATCAGTATGTATGCAGTATCTTCCTGGGCTGGTAGATGAGTAGCTGTGGCAATTTATTTTAGGCTGAGCAGCTACATATATCTTCTCACCAGAACTGAACAAAAGATTTCTTATGTAGTGGTGGTGTAGACTATTAGTTGAAGGGAGCAGACACGAGACTTAAAAAACCCCTGCTCTTTTCTTTGCATCTCATTTCTCATATGGAATATTCTCACTGGTACAAGTGTTTTGTATTCCTTGAGCCTTGATTCCTAAACTGAGATTAGCATTGATTCATTAAGGTCTAATTGTCCTGCTGCAGTGCTGTTCCTACATGTTTCTGACACAAACTCTGCCATCTCCAAAGCAACTTTTTGAGGTTATCAAATGAAACAGTTACATTTGAATTCATACAGCCTCACAGCACTGAATGGCATTTAATCAGTTCTTAAAAAGCAGTCCTGGTGCTTATTAACTCCCAAAAAGCTACTGCCTTCAGTTGCCAGCTAGATAACTATTTTTTCTTTGCCAATAGATAGTTGCCTCCAAATGCCTAGGGAATGATGATGCTTGGTGGCAAGTGCAGGCTATAAAATATTTATCTTTAACACACAATTGTATTACTGCAGCGTCTAATAGGATTTGGTGTCAGGCAAACATCTGCCTTGGCCTCTGGCCCAAAGATAGGGAAACAAGCTATTAAGTTGGATGTTGCATAGTAAATAAATAAGGCAGAAATACTGTTAAAGTAGCTGTACTGCTGACCAGCAAACATGGTGAGTATATAAAAAAGAAGTCCATCAAGAGTCTAGAAATTTGTCTAGCTTCTTAATATGTTTATTGTGTTGCATCTGGATAAAGGTAATTCATGTCAGTAGTTTAGTGAGCCAGGCTGACAGATCTTTATAGAGTTCACCACAGTAGAATTGGCTTTCGTGGGGCTTTTTGTCAGCAGCAAAGTGGTCCCCTGAGCAGACCATTAGCCTGGGAGCTTTGTTGCTGTCACAGGAGTCAATTTATAATGTGAAGCAAATGCTGTGTTGTATTTGTCCGTGCCTCAGATTAACAACCTAAAAAAAAAAGGGAATGGTAACATTTAGCGATTTCATATTGAACTTGATAATATCCTTAAACGAAAGGATAGTGTGGTCTGAAGTCTTGCTGTGGATATGGGCTGGATCATGCCAGTTTATGGCTTCTCTCAAAGTAAAGGGTGATTACAGTGGGAAAACTAGCAATAGGACAAAGGTTTCAGCCAAATTTCCCTCAAAGTCTGCCAGCTATGAGTTTACTTGTACTGGAAAACATCCCCTGAAAGAAATGGCAAAAATAGCAGATCAATGTTATTTTATGCAATATGTTGAATTATAGATGCTAAGGATACTTAGAGCATTTTTTTTCTTTCTTTGCTTTGATATTTAAAGCAAATGAGTAGAAAGGACCTTGAAGAATACTTCAGAAGAAGAGTTTTGCTCTTGTAGAAGTCTAGGCTTTTGCACTTAATGGATGTTTTCCCTTTCTTATTTTTATGAATCCAGAAATTGTTTTGTACATCGTCCTTTTCCTGGCTGAGGCAGGCTGTCCTAGGGTAGGGAGTACCTGCTCTGTCAGACAGGGTATTTCTATACTATTCTTCAAATGACAGTGTAGATCTGAAGACCAAGTGTCTCATTATGTCATTTAGACTTTCTGTCAGAAAAGGATGAGGATATTTATAACAGAGAACTGCGAAGATGCTCAGAGGGCTTGAGCACCTCTCCTATGGAGACAGGCTAAGGGAGCTGGGGCTACTCAGCCTGGAGAAGAGAAGGTGCCAAGGAGACCTTAGAGCTCTTCCAGTACCTAAAGGGGCTACAAAAGAGTTGGAGAGGGACTTTTTACAAGGGCATGGAGTGATAGGACAAGGAGGAATGGCTTTAAACTGACAAGTAGGCATGTTTAGGTTAGATATTAAGAAGAGATTCCTCGTTGTGTGATGAGGCATTGGCACAGGCTGCCCAGAGAAACTGTGGTTGACATATCCCTGGAGGTGTTCAAGGCAAGTTTGGATGGGATGTGGAGCAACTTGGTCTAGTGGAATGTGTCTCTTCTCATGGCAGGGGGATTGGAACTGGGGGTCTTCCAGTCAAAACCGTCCAGTGATTTTGTGATTCCATTAAATGACTTGCTTTTTCAGTTGCTAATTAGATTGTGAAGCTGGCAGAATACTTAATTCCGTAGGCAAGCTTCTGCATTCCCTCTTTGAAACCCCACCACCTCAGGTTTTGCCCATGTGCCCCTGGTGTGAGTTGTTTGCTTTTGAAGTTTCACTCCTGCTGCCATTGGTGGTTGAAAGGTGGCATGGAAACTGTGTTTTCAGTGTTCTCTTTTCATTCAGCAGCAAAACCTGATGAAGGCATCATGCATCATCCATTGGCTGGCCCTCCAGTTAATAATCTCTGCCCTTACTCGCTGGTGTCGGTCAGATCTCTTCAGGGATTTGGAAGCCAAGAGAAAACTGTGGGAATCAGACTGGAAACAGAGAACATATGTATCTCTTTCTAAAATAGAATTGTTCATGGTCTCACAGTGAACTTTAACAATTAAATAAAACAAAACAAAAACATTGTCATAATTCTCTAAAGGAGTTCCCATGGTACTATTCATAAAACACCATATGGAATTTTGTATATATTGGAAAATACTCCTCTAATTATGTGAACAGCTTAGAGAATAAGCTGTATAATGGAGACTAGAAGCCAGCCATAACTGCAGTGGCCTGGTTTTGCTTATTGACTGATAGTGTGTCACCTCTGTAGCAATGTTGACCGTGAACATACTCAAAAGACAGCTGCTTTGTGCCACTGACTTAAGGACTCCCTGAATGTTAAAGTTGTGTCCCTTGTATCCCATATGATAATAATTTGGCTAAGCCCTAGCTTCTGAAAATGCCTGCTCGACTTTTTATTCTTTCCAGGGTTCTCCCATCACAACTCCCTAATTTCTGATGCCAAGTCACCCCCGTCCTCCGGTTTAGCTTGAAATGTAGATGTTAGAGCACTGTGTGTGAACCTGTGTGCACTTACACATGCCAGAATGGCCAGAAAACTTTGTGAGGTGCCCAGCTGGTAGTCTGTAACCACTGAAACAAAATTTAGTCCTAGGAGGAAAACAGAGATTTTTATGAGAAGCCTTGAGTGAATATAACTTGCTTATGCCAGCAATCTT
Source organism: Calcarius lapponicus (assembly GCA_039654755.1). Taxonomy (NCBI): domain Eukaryota; kingdom Metazoa; phylum Chordata; class Aves; order Passeriformes; family Fringillidae; genus Calcarius; species Calcarius lapponicus. The sequence goes on along the minus strand of CM077462.1, from coordinate 59,689,155 downwards.
CAAAGTAAAAAGAAGTTCCAGGTTGTGATTCTGCCTAAGAAAATAAATAAGAGCATGCTCAGTGTTGCACACACAGCTTGCAGACTTGCTCCTCACAAGCCTTAGTCTCTACCTCGTTTTGTGCTCATTAGCTCTGGAGTTTCTGAAGAAAAAAAAGTGTGTTCATTTAACACTTCACTTCCTTTATGGAAATACTTTGGAGTTGTTTGGGAGTAGCTTTGAGACAAAGGTGCACTGCATGAACCTTCATCACTTTTCAGAATTTATTCTCAGTAGTGAAGAACTTTTGGGAGTGTGTGAAGACCTTAATTGCCCTGAATCACCAGGAAAGTTTGCATCCTTAACTGCTAAAAAACAGCAAGTGGCACAAGTCACAGGGGGAGTAGAGTTTCTTTTCACTTCATCTCATCTCTATCAGGCAGGTTTTTCCAGGGCAAATAGAGGTAGTGTAAAATGAGAATACATTAAAAATGTTACTTTTGGCTATATTAGAAAAACAGGGGACATCAGAGAAAGCAGTGGAACGGGATGAAAGGATTTTTAAGGGCCTACTGTATTATTAATAGCAGAGGGTAATCAGGCCACAAGTAAGAGCTACTGAGGTGCTTCAGTGAGGAAGGTAAAATGCGTTTTTTAATTTTCCACCTTTTTTTAAATTCCTTTTGAATTCCTTTATCCACTCTATGGCATGAGGCAGTTTGGCCACACTTGCAAAGTGTGTGGGAAACCAAAGATTGAGGAGATAGTGACAGATGAAGTGATATGTGTGCATATCACTGCAGCTTTACAATGAGAAATGCCAGATCTGCATATGAACCAGAAAATAGATGTGAATATTTTTTTTATGTGTTAGGGTCAGTCAGTGTCAGCAGGGATCTGACAAGTTATAGGTGTCTCTGCTGAATCAGTCCGAGGAGGAAAGGATGCACCACCAGAGTAAACGTTCTTACATGGATTCACCCAGAAATTCTGGGAAGGTTGGTTACCTAAGCACAGGTCTGCTCCATTTCTGTGGTCACTCTGACCTTCTAAATCCCTTTTTACATAGTCATTGTTGTAGACAAAGTAATTCAGTTTAATCTGCAGTGGACATTGAATTGGTGTGTAGAGTCTTGCCTGTCCTGTCCTAGGCATCACAGACACACCAGCTGAACCCACTGTAACTGCAAAATATTGTTTCCAGTAAGAAAGACTACCATTTTGCTGATGTGGTGCATTGTCACACTTTGCAACAGTTGCCATGCTTGATGTTATGCTACTTTTTAGATCTTTTCTAGATGTTTCTGCAGGTCTTTTTACTATTTTGCTTAAATATTATATTACAAAAATATGCCAAGAAAGCTATATGGATATTTACTCCTTTTCAAGATCTCAGTTTAGTCCATTTAAGCAAAAACTTGGGGAAAATCTTTTAAAAATAGTTTTTAATATTCTAAAGATGTTGTTAACACTGGTAGTCTGTCCTGCATCATGCCCTGAGGTACTCCCCTTGACTTCAAAGGTCACACACATTACGTCTGTGCAGTGTCGCTCTACCTTGCAGCCCCTGACCCAGTGTGGCAGTGGGGTGGTGAGGTACCATGGGACAACTGCGCTGATGCTGAATAGCACAGCCCTTCTCTTCCCAGTTTTCAGGCAGCAGGAAAAAAAAATACTCTAGATTTTTTTTCTGCTGCATTCATTTTTTTTTGCCACCTTTTGAGCTTAACCACCTCATCAGAGGGTCTGACAAGTGCCAGAAGCAGCACAAGAAGAGGGAGCTTAGAGTTGTTCTTAGGATGAGAAGATTAGAGGAAAAGGACTGACCCTTTCAGCAGCAGGGGTGGTTAAATCTCCTTGCCCATCTCATTATCTTGTTTCACGGAACTCACACTCTCTATGTTCTTCATGTGTGTATGTATGTACATAAATAACTTCCTTTTCCTAAATCTCTGGGTATATTTCTTGAAAAGAAAAATATAAGTATTGTAAAAAAAGCATGAAGAATAAAAAAGTCATAAAGTGAATTAATTTTTGTTTTCAGCAAAAACAAAACTCTGACATTAACCCATGTCAGAGTTCTGAAGATTGTATACACATGGGCTAATATTAACTTTTCATTTACAGGATAGGTTTGTGTTTATACCTGCTATGAAGTGAGAGATGATATTCCTAAATATCATTATAAATGCACAAGGCCTTAGTTGTTACATCTTTATTCTAGGAAGCATGGCTGCTCTTTAACTGGAGCAAAAATGGCAACTCAAGCCTAAAGGGTTGACTGCATGTTGTGGCTATATTTGCACACACCATCAAGTGAATACCTGCTTAACTGCTGAGTGTTAGAAAACTGACAGCACTTCCATGTACCTTTCTTGCTGCATGGAGCTATCTGCTTATGAGATGTCTGAAGCCATGACTTAAAACATAAATGCTTTAAACTGGTTTTATTATTTAAATTTTCTGTTGTCCTTTGTGAATTATTGAATTACACCATAGCCTTTAAAATGTCCTTCAGAAACCTCTGCTCTTTGGCAAACACCCATCCAGAAACTGGCTTCCTTTCATTTGCAATGAGAAACTAATCTGCGCATCTCTGCTGTCGCTGGTTCTCTTCACTTGCACTGATTGGGAGTTCACAAATAACTTTGGTCCTTCAAGGTCTCGTGAAGTACGTCTGTGCAAATGCAATCATTATTCACAGGGCTGAGATTTTCACCCCACTCCATGTGCACCACCAGTGCCCCTGCTCTATAACTAAATCTAGTTTTCATCTGATAGGCATCTCCCTCAGAGAAAATGTGAAATAGCACTGTAGAATGAACCATTGTATTTATTACAATGTCTTTCAAAGCCCTACTCACATTTACTCAGTCTTCACTCAGTTTAGTGTAAGAAAATGATTATTTTCATTCTCTTTTTGATGTGTTTACCAGCTTGTGTTGTTCTTTTATGAAAGATGTGTTTTAGTCCCAATATTCTGAACTCTCTTCAAAAGAGAAGTGCTAGATAACATTTTGCTTACCTGTTAACTTCCCCTGAAAAATGAATAGCTGGTGTTTTTGCCAAAGTCAGGGAATTTAAGATGATAACTAGAAATAGAAGAAAATGTGAAATAGACCCATTCCTGTTCCACCAAATAGAATACTAGCCCCAGCATTTTGAGCTGTAAAGATAGAAATTATATAAAGTATAATGTATTATATTCAATATAGTGTTGCAGAGCCAATAAGAAGAAATTTGGTTGGGGTATTTCCTGAACAAGGATGAACCAAGGGTCTGTGTTCAGTAAGTTCATACAGGAACATATCTATCATCACTCAGCCCTTTTTGGCACAAATAAATGCCTCAAGGTCACTTAATCAAGTCAACAAAACTGGACCAAAAGTGTATGCTCTGCCATGAGAATGGTGTGTATTGCATCCCTGCAATAAATACAAAGAGGAAAAATGGCCATAAAAATATACAGGAAGAAAAGACATTTGGAAGTTTTCAGGTACTGAGAGAATGCTGAACCTGATGGGTGCTGAGCAGCTCGTATTTAATCACAGAATTTGCAGTTGAACCATCCATTGATGTAAATGGATGAGCAAGGTTTAGTGCAGCTCACACTAATTCTTTCAACCCAAGTGCAGCAATTGCTTTGAAGTTTCAACTGTCCTGCCCATCCAGAGCCCTCCTAAACTCAGAGCTGTTTTCTTGCCTAAAGAAGTGTCTGAATTCTCTTTTGTTTTCCAGAATCAGTGGACAACTGTCCCAGTAATTGCTATGGGAATGGAGACTGCGTATCTGGGACTTGCCATTGCTTCCTTGGCTTTCTGGGCCCTGACTGTGGCAGAGGTAGGAATTTCTGCTTGATTAACTGTTACACTCTCCCATTCAGCTAACATTTTTCTTCTGGAAATTATATTCACTATGGTGCCTTTTGCAAAGTACTCTTCACCCAGTGTGGGGATGCTGCAGTAGAGTGGAAACAACTTGATCTCTGAATTTTGTTTGCCACAAATTTGCTAAAATTTCAGTCAGCAGCTGAGGGATCCATGGGTGTTTACCCTGGAGAAAAGAAGGATCAGGGGGCATCTTACTGGTCTCTACAACTACCTGAGGGGAGGGTGTAGCCAGGTGGGGATTGGTCTCTTCTCCCAAGTGATAGGACAAGAGTCTATCCTCCAGTTGTGCCAGGAGAGGTTTAGATTGGCTGTTGGGAAAAATTTCTACAGCAAAGGATTCAGGCTTCTCAGGGAAGTGGTGGAATCACCATCTCTGGGAGTATAGGTGTAGCATTTAGACACATGGTTCAGAGGTGGGCTGGCAGTGCTGGGCTCAGAGTTGGACTCGATCTCAGAGGGCATTTCCAACCTTAATGACACTGTGATTCTTTACTGATCATGACTGCTGTGCTCTTAGCAACAGCACAACTCCTTGGGCTGCTTGTGGACAGGCAAATGTCACGTTGGACATGTCTCTCTGGAATTGACTTTAGAAAACAAGACTTATAAATGTGGCATTATGGTTTATTTAGCAGAGCACTTTTATCATGGTGTGGCATGTCACTATAATGATACTTTCTTTCAAGATACTGATTATACAAAAAATACCTGGCAAGTCTGCCTGAGCCTGGCTGTGGGGAATAGGGCAGCATTAGCATAAGGCCAGGAATGGGATAATGGCAGGAACAACTGGTTACTCTGGCCAAAAGTAAAAACACTGGGAGGACTGGGAAAGAGACTTACCCCTGTAAACAGTATAATACATTTTTCTGCTCAAGTGATAAGTATTTTTAATAAATGGCTTTGGAAGGTTTTCTTTGGCCTGAATTTTTTAGGTTATTTAAACATTTAAAAAACAAACTGAAATACTTTTAGTAAGAGCACATTTCAAACCAAGATATGAAAACCTTGCATGTGGGAAATGACAGGATACAGTGCATCAACCTTTTCAAGGCCTTTTTTGGCTCAAACAGTCCGACAAACTAAGTACAGATTTATAAATCTGGGGAGGGAGGTAGCATAAAACGTTAGTGCCCACCCAAGGAGCTGCGGTAAGGCTGCAGGTCAGGTCTTTACCCCAGCTCATCGCTGCTTTGGAAAGCAGGCTGGCGCCTTCCCAAGAGAGAGCTAAACTCTGTCCAACCCCAGCCCTCTCCCCCTCCAGCTGAGCTGGGTCACATCCCAGCAGCGAGGCAGGAGACAGAGATAAGGAGCCGCGCACCCCCAGGGCAGGCGGGAGCTCCCTGCCAAGGCAGCGGGGGCCGGGGCCGGGCTGAACCCGGCGGGGTTTCAGAGTTCACAGCCCAGTAAGATGGATGTGGCAAGCTGTGTCCCTGAGAGCTGTTATGTCAAACTTCTTGCTGACTCAGGTTACACTTGGTTTGCATTTCCTTACACTTGGTTTGCATTTCCTAGCTCCTTTTCAAATCCCTAGAGCTGGAGACAAAAGTTTTTTCCATGTCCCATAGCATATTCCAGCTCACACCTCCTAACTTTCAGTAGGGGCAGAAGTTCAGGGCTTATTTCCCCCAAGGCTCCCTGAAGAGTCTGTGCAGAAGAACTTTCTTCGCTGTGAGTCAGAGTACTTAAACTCTTGTTCTGAATCCACTTTCAGAGGAGCTCACCTCCCCTCTCCTGCTACCCTGAACTTTCTCAGGCTTTTCAATGGAGCGATGTGTCATTTCACCAGAGCACATGCTTTAGCTGCTATTAACACCTTTTATTAAACTGTCTTTTCATTCAGAATCATCTGGGTTCAGATGTTGCACTCTGCCTTTAGGAAGAGAGAAAAATACCTGGAATGCCAAGTTTATGTTTGTATATGCATGTCCATTCACTGAGTTTGTTAGACAGTATAGATCACTATCTAACATCACTTAGTATTGATCATATTGCCATGAGCATGAGATACAAGGATTCTAGGATTGACTTCCTGTTGGTTTTCAGGGGCATCCAAGACTCTTCTTTTGAGCTATAAATCCCTCAAAAGGCAGCATGTGTAAGGCTGTTACAGTATCCATCTGCAGCCCTTCACAATCCCTGTACCCCTGTACGGGGCAGTAATCCTTAAACAAACGGGTTCCTGCTCACATGAAGAATTCCATGGATTTCCTGGGTGTTCCTTTATTTCAGTTCAGCCTTGTAATTCACCATCCAAATGAACAGGAAACTCTGGAGCAGAAAGCATTTTTCTTTTTATTAATGGTTAATTACTAACGTATTATTAACAAATTATTTTAAACAAAATAAATGAGAGCAAGTCACCATAGGTGTATTCCATAGGCTTTTTGAAGGTTTGCTTGGACACAGCAGGTGGCCTGTTCAAGTTCTGTATGAAGTAAACAAACAAACAAATTATCTTACTTGCTGATGCTCAACTTTGCAAGAAACAGAGTATGCATTTGGATTGCTGCTATCATTACCACACTAGAGAATTACTGTAATTTTGCCATCACAGACATTGTTGGAATCTGAATGATCAAATAATAATTATGTATCTTTATATATGGAAAAGAGTTGGATAAATAACAGGAGAAAAAATTCAGAAACCTCTTTTGTCTTTATTCATTATTGTATGCTACAGAGGAGGTCTTGTTCTCTCTCTTGCCTTGACATTTGTAGCAGTGCTTTCTAGGTAATGCTGAAGGACTTCTCCACAGAAGGCTCTGTGGAGTGTCAGTCTCACTGCAGATAGCCAGTAATTTATCTGATCTTTTACTGAGTGATCAGCTGTCTTGTCAGGAAACATGTAAGTCTTTCTCAGCAACCTCTCCCTGGTTAAAGGCAGTTATTCTTTCTTCTTGTTGAAAAGAACTTCAGACTATCCCCCGCCAGTGCCTTGAAAGAACAATGTCCATTACTGAGCGTTGAAATTTGAAATGGGAGGGGCAGAAAATTCCATCACTTAGCTGAAAAGTAAAATTACAGAGTGAGTGTGTTGTCAACCATGCACACAATACAGTATATCAATATCTTACACAATTTAAGTCTCATATTGTATAGGTAGATACCATCTTGCAAATTATGCACTTGCAATGCACCAAGGCATCGTGTTTCCTTTAAAGTGAACAGAGTGCTCCTTAGTAATAACAGTTGCCAAATTCCTTTCTTTTCTAAACCTCTTTTATCTTGGTCAAGCAAATACAGTTCACTGCATATCAAACTGGTTTAACAGTCAGAGTTGGCAGTGCTTTGTATTTTATTGAGGCTGCTGTAGTTCTGGAACACTCAAACTGACTTGACTATAAGGACGTGTGGAAATAACTCATGATGCACTTTGTGAGATTACTGTCTGAAAATATGGAAGGGAAGGAGAGGAAAGCTTTCCTTAACCGTGTAATACCCCTTCCCACACATAATCAAAGTCAGGAACAAAGCAAAAGAGGATTCATCACATGCCTAATCCAGTTGGATTAAGCAGCAGAATGGAATATTCATTTCACGTTTGTCCTGCATAAAATTTTTCATAAATTGCCTTTGCGAGAGGCAGATGAGAAGGCCAGCTGCTCTCACCTAAGGCTGATGTGCAACAGTGAACAAGAGCAGTCTGTGTTGAATATATGTACTTGCAGCAGAGTTTCAGCAAAATAAAATGAAAGAGAACAGGACTTAAGCAAGAAGTTTCAAGGCAGAGTGAACAGGAAAAAGCTGTTGTTTCTGAGGGACTGAAATCAGCATCTTCCTTGGCAACATCAGAACAGAGGTCATTATGCATAGGAGCATAATGTGGCTGGTGTGGAGAATGGCATAAGGAGAAGGCACCATCTGAAAGGAGCTGGAGAAAGCTTGTAGAGCAGTGATTACAAAAAGCTGTGGTCCTGGAGGCTGAGGTCTGGTTCTTGATGCCCTCTGCTTCCTTGGGAAACCTGTACTGTATCCTTCATTTCGTCCCATTCAACTCTGCCTGGCAGTTTCCAAATTCAGCTCTGAAAATGCTTAATCCTGGGATCCATCATGCCACAGCTTGAGCTTGTCATTTTCTTCTTCTTCCCTTTATCACAGGGAAAAAATCTTGTATCTGGGTGGCCTTGAGAGTCACCTGACTTTGCTGGAAACAAGGACAATTACAAATTCTTAATAAGTCCTTTATAAATTATACACATTTCAGAGGATAGATTTACACAGATTTTATTACAGGGAGCTTGGAAACAGTAGAGGCCAATTTTGCCTTGTGGCTGGTGATGAATCGAATCTAGCAGAGGTGATAACTAAAAATGGGGGCTGGGCATTCAGTTAGAACCATAGAATTGTTAAGGTTGGAAAAGACCTCTAAAACTCTTTTCATCAAGTTCAGCTATTAAGCCAGCACTGCCAGGTGTACCAGTAAGCCAAATCCCCATATGCCACATCGACACATCTTTTAAATTCCATCAGGGATGGTGACTGAGTCACTTCCCAGTGTAGCCTGCTCCAGTGCTTGACAACCCTTTCAGGGAAGAAAGTTGATAGCTGATGGTATGACATGAGCTAAATCAGGGAATTAGTCTCAATGTGGCATTCTGGGCTCTGAGCAAAGCAACTGAAACCCATGAAGCTGAGAGTTAACTCAGAAAAAAACAGGGGAGTGATTTGTGTGCCACTGAAGTCCACAGCAGAAGCAGTGTCATGGAAAGTCCGGTAGCAGGTTAGGGATAGTGATAAGCAATCTAAGTGATGCTCCAGAAAGAAGAAATCAGAATACAAGAAAGCTATGAGTTTAGCTAGTCAAAAAAAGATATCAGAGACACAAAGCAAAAAGATAGTCTAACTTAAGAGCTCTGTTTGTTTTAAACACTCATAGGAGAATACAGTTAACAGCTGGGTATCATCCATATAAAAGATTTAGTTTTGGCACAACAAACAGCAGCATACCCCAGTGAAGATTGTGTATGAAGAATGTAAATTACATGCTGGGCTCTTGTGCTTCTTTTTGAAATGATTTTCCATTTGTTTTAATGTGATTTTTGTTGTCTGTCCATAGCATCCTGCCCAGTGCTGTGCAGTGGAAATGGGCAGTACATGAAAGGAAGGTGCTTGTGCCACAGTGGCTGGAAGGGAGCAGAGTGTGATGTCCCAACCAACCAGTGCATTGATGTCTCCTGCAACAACCATGGCACATGCATCATGGGTACCTGTATCTGCAATCCAGGATACAAAGGCGAGAGCTGTGAAGAAGGTATTTGCAGGATGCATTCAATTAGCCTTTTGCTTTGATTGTTGTTCTTAATTATATGGATGGAGGCAATTCAGCATCGGACTGGCACTTAAACAGAACAATAATAGGCACCTTACAGATACAATAGATGGATACAACATAAAAATGATACGTTGTCATAACTCCCTTGTTAGCTATCATACTTGTTCAATAATTGGATGAAAAGCCATCAAATGCTTCAGATAGAAGAATCTGGTTGAAAAACCAGAACATCTAATCATATGTTCAAATGTTCTTATTAAAGCATCGTTTCCATTTACACATCTAAACGTATAATTACTTTTACAGTGCTTTCTTCTCTACTGCACCATGCCAAGCAATTTCAATTACTTGCATACACAAAATGGTGGTGTGTGAGAAAAAGTCCCTGGTCCTTGTCAGCTTTAAAAGCTTAGAAATGCTCAGGACTTGAATTAAATTCTGCTTCAAAGTCAGATATTATTTTAATGGCTCTTCCATAGCTTTTTTCTCACATTAGCCCCCCAAACATTTCTCATTTACATTTAGATTTACAGCTGCTTTTAGTACTTATCTTTAATCTTTTTGTGTAGGAAGTCACCTGCCAACATAAACCTTTATCTTCCTGAGTCTGTGAGTGTTTCTTACTGCTAAGGAAAAAGTGGACAGTTTTGCAAGTGTATAAATCATTCAGAGAGTATAAATATATATATCCAAAAGTGCATTATTTAAAGAATAATGTTTAAAACTTTTGAAAACTATTTTAGAATTCTGTGCTGGTGACCTGATAAATAATTATTCTTAAATTGCACTTCTGCAAGTACATATATAAGGCCTCTTCGCCACTTGATAGATTAAAGACATCATTTGATACATTTAAAAATGACAACAGCTTGAATTAATTTATGGTTGTCTTCATGTATGCAGCATAAAGATTTATCTGAAATGGCTTTATTTTATAGGCAATGAAAATAGGCTGAATTGGATTCAGACATTCAAATAGCATCTAATCTAGCAATTCTTTTGATGTGTATAATGTATTGGAGTGGGACATCTCTGATGTAGCATGGCTTCAGTGTCAGTAAATGTTAGAGATGAAGACAGTATCAGCTCTTGTAACAATAAGCCATCTCTTGTGAAAGCCTCATTTTGGCTTAAAGCACAATTCAATGAAGCTGTGGGGCATGCAAAACCCAAAGATTGTGACTACTCAAGTATCTTTAAAGCATCTCTGTAGACCTCCTATTTACTAGATCATATCTTTACTGGATAAACAGAAATGAAAAGATCCTGATTTTGCCTCCAGCCAGAAGTGTTTAATGTGTGTAAATCAGAGTGGGATTTAGCCTTTTTCTAACAGGAACCTTTATTTCCCTGGTCACGTTTAAAGCAGAAAAGCCAGGCACTGCTCAGTTATTTTATGTTCTCACTGTAGCAGGGGACAGTGTCAGTCCCACTAGGTCAAAACTTGAAAAAGGAGGAAGAACAAAGAGAACATGGTTTTTCTTATGGGCTGTTTAGTATTTTTCCAAGCATGCATGTTTTTGATACTCAAGGCATAATTTGTATTACATTGTGAGGGGGGGAGCAGCTCAGAAATATGCCATGTGGGAAATCTTGAGAACATATATATATACATATTTAGATTTAGTAAAAAAGTCGATTTATACTATTTTTTAAATTGCTTTTACTCTTTAATTTCTCTTCTAAGAAGGACCATCTGGTATTGATTACTTTTTATTATTTCTCAGTTCTCATAGCTTCACTGCTTGGTCCATTTCTGTAATGGTTTTTCATTCCAGGGTTTCTCCTGTCTTTTCTTTTTCCCCCATAGAAGTTCAGCAATGTTTATAAAACATCAGCCAACAATCCTACGCGAAATTTTCTTTTCTCTTTCCTTAGTTTATTGGCCCATATTTTATAAGACATGGCCTAAGCCAGCAAGACATTGCAGGGAGGGGAGCATATTTAAGAAGTGAAATATGAGAAGTTACTCTTTGGGCACCAAATAAGCCTAATAACTTGTGTGACCAATGAAGCATGAAGCATATTGGGGAAAAGTGTAGAAGAGGCACTAACCTTGCTTGCTACATGATTTATTTCCCTGGCAAAGATTCTGCACAAAGCTTAACTACAAACAGGGCATTTTCCAACCAAGAATTTGGCCATTTGGGACATTTTCCAACCAACAACACAGACAAATGATTTTTTTTCTTTTCCAGGTATACTAGATCTTGTCAGCTCTGCCCTCATGCCCAGCTCCTCATCTCTGCTTCTCCCAGAGCTGAGCAGCTAAATTTGTCAAGCAGAACTCCCTAAAAATATACCATTGTACTCCAAATCCACTAAGCAATTGATTAAGAAGAAAGCAGAAGCCTGTAATCCTGTCCCAGGGCCCTTCCGATGGTGCAGAAAGCCTAAAGAGATAGATCCAGTGAGGCTGAGATTAAAGTAGCCGTTGTGTGTGACATTTTCTGAAAGGGCTCATTTCAACATGAAAAATGGCCTTGGGATTATGATAAATGGGGGGTTCTGACATGCACATTCCCCTCCTATAATCGTCTGTGTTAGAGCTGAGATAGCAGATTGTCTGCCTCCTGTGATGGAGGCCCCTGCAAAACTCACCTTTTTCCCAACTGACCTTCAGAGGGGATGATTAATTGCCTGGAGGTAGCCTCTTGTCAGTTAGCCTGTGATCTTTGTTCTCTATGTTCAAACCATCTGCTGAGAACGGGCGAGGCTGCTACTCCATCCCTTAGTCCTTTTCATACTTATTACTGCTGAGAAAGAACAGGGCCAGGGCTTCAAGGGTCTCATGCTAAAATTGGCACCCTCGCTCCCAGCTCGCTAACAGTGAAGGAGATTTATGGACTCATCCTTTCCAGCCTCTTAAAATTTTTGAGGATTGTTCCAGCTATGAGCAGAGCTCCAGGAATCAAACAAAAAAGAAAATTCTCTCTCATGCCTTGGGATAGTAATAACTGAGCCATTACTTGTCAGACTGAGAAGGGTCTGAGAATCTAGGGAATTATCAGAGCAGCTGTTGTGTTTCCTTTTAAGGTTTCTGGATCTTAAACAGGTCAGTGGAATTCTTATTAGCTTTTCCAGGGGTAAAAACTGAACCACAAACCTGTCGTGTGTGCAGTAGCCATGTTCTGCTCTGCTTTATCAGAGTCAGAAGCTGGACAGTTTTCCTGTGCTGCTTAGCCAGACTGACACTTGTCACCAATCCCCAGGGAACTGCCACACACCGTTTCAAAAGACGGGAAGAATTTCTCTAGGCTGTCCTATCAGCTTTTATCTATAAATAGACAATTGACTCCTCCAGTCTGTTTTTGTGGGAGGGTGACTGGTGCATTTCATATTTTTCGATTGCTGGGTGAAATTCCCCTGTGGGCAGAGCAGCTGACAGTTGCCTACAAAGCACATAACTCAGGAATCAGGGAGGGGAGTACACTTGGTTTTTTGGTGTACATTGCTATACCCCTAACTAAATGGTCTCAAATCTTGTTAAGAAAGTGCCTCTTTGTAGGGGGAGAAAGTCAACCTCAAACATTTAAAAAAGAGTATTAATTGATCAAAAATAAAACCAGAAGAACACCATTATAAAAAAGGCATGATTTTATTTTAATCCTTATTCCAGAAAAACCGTCTATGGGTATATTTCAGTATGAAATTTCTTTAAGTCTCCATGAAACCTGTATAGATTTAAGCACATTCTTCAATTTAAGCATGTATTTTGCTGAATAAGAATGTCAGCTTCTGCTGAATCTTTATGCAAAATTCTCTCTCAGAAAACTAGGGCTCAGCTTCAAATTCATTAGTAATAATAATTTACGTTATCTAATAGAATAAATGAAGAAACACTATGTGCATGATAGAATATTATTCTATTCTTAATTTATATTATCCTGTTCTTACCAGAAAGATCCCTTATTAGTGCAGACCTACATAAAAGAATGAATTTCATCTCTAGATTTTTCTCTGTTTTTCACGTAGGTGTTTTAGGTCTCGCTGCCTTTTAGGGCCACTGACTTCTTGCATGAAGCATCTGTTTTGTTCACAACAGGGCTTTTTGGTTGAAACTTTGAGATACTGTGTAAATATGTTTGTGTAGACAGCAGTCGGATAGCTTTTTTCCTGAAATTCCCATTTGCTTTCCCTGTCTGCTTCCTTTTCCTTCTCACATGTAGTGGACTGCATGGATCCTACGTGCTCGGGGCGAGGTGTGTGCGTCCGAGGAGAATGTCACTGTTCGGTTGGCTGGGGAGGAACAAATTGTGAGACCCCAAGAGCCACTTGTCTGGATCAGTGCTCTGGTCATGGGACCTTCCTCCCAGATACTGGACTCTGCAGCTGCGATCCCAACTGGACTGGCCACGACTGCTCAATCGGTAACGTCAGCGCTGCCTTACTGTTGGTCTTTCGTTAACTTTGTGAGACACTCAGTAACTCTGCAAAAAGGTGCTACAGATGTATTCCAGTGAAGCACTGGAATTTTTCCTTCCGGTCATGCCCAATGTAGGGCATGACTGGAAGGAGAAATTCCATAGTTCAACTACATAAATAATTCTGCTACCATTGCTGAGCATAGAGTAATATCATAAATAATTCCATTAAAGCCACCTAGGCCTGCTATTGTTCATTATATGGCTGTTAATGTAATTGATGGTCTACATAAAACTTCTTGTTCTAGTGATAGTTCTTGATGAACCCTAGGACCACTAGAGTGTCTGTTTTGATTTTTAGGAGATGACTAAATAATCTTTAGTGGCTGTAAACAAGAAGGACGATTTGGCAATCTGTCAGATCTCCTTTCCCTTCTGAATTCAAAGCTTGTGCTTTTCTAGGCTGGAGGAGGATGAGTGCCTCATGAGGTTCATATTAAAAGATTCTCTTCCACCAGCTAAAAAATAAGTTTACTATGAGTGAAAGTATTTATTAGTACAAGCAGCTACCAAGAAGACAGATTTTATGGGCAGTTTTGTGTAGAGGTTTGGAACAACTACCTTCGTTCCTCCTCTGAATGAGCATCTTGCTCAAAATCTGCATCAGATGTGGGAATTGAAGGCTAAAGAAAAATTGTTCAGGACCCTTTTCTTCCACATGTAATTAGCTCTTAGATAAAGCCACACTGAGAAATAATGGAATACATTAAATAGTTAGAACCTACAGAGCATCAGTCCTTTGGCTTTTGTTCTGTATTGTGTGCTCACAAAAAGAGACCTCAGCAATAACAGTTTCTACACCTTACACAACTGGAGGGGAACTAGGCCAGAAATCCAGGGCAGCTCAGTATAGGCAGTGAAATGAAAGGAATTTTCAGCAAAGCAGCCCAAAATAAAAAGCTATTAGGGGAGTGGATATAGTAGAAAAATTATGTAAACAACATTTTCACTGAGGAATTGCTATCAGGAGTAAAGAAAATCAGGTTAACTGTTTGCAAGTATTTTAAGAGAGTCATTTCCAAGGGTGAGGTGAACTGAATAAACTGGGGCTAAGAACATAAGAAAACCCTTTTGACAATCATCATTTAGGCTGGGTGTTAGAAGCTTGTCATAAAGTAAAATTGACTGGACTGAGGAATTATCAGAAAAGGAGGCCTACTCTACTTGCCTGGGGCTGAAGCTATGTTGATCAAAACTTTTGCAGATGTACGTAGGGAAGCTATCATGCATTGAAGGGAGGATAAATTTGGTGCCAGGCTTTTCCTTTCCCCATATTAACATCTTCAATTCCATACTGTGTGAGTTTATTTTTAAAACCACCATAAGGGGAAAGGTAGTCGTGTATTTGTAGTTTGTAGCATAGATCATAATTGAGTCATTATTCTGTGTTTGTACATAGGTTTGGGGATTGCAGGGATGGATTTGGAAAAATGTTTATTTCAATGTGCAAACAGAATTCCCTTTCCCTTTGTTAACCTGCAGGGTCATGTGCAGATGATTTATAAGCTTTCCTTATACTGCTTTTATAAATCCATCTAGTGCAAACTTTCTTTGGCAGCATGAAGTTATTTGAGACAAACTTGAGCATCATTCCAAGACCTTTTTCCTCACTGAGCTGCTTGTAACATTCAGGTTATTGTGCCTTACAGCTAAAATCACAGCTAAGATGATTTGTAAACTTTCATTTCTAGTCCAGACCTTTCCACTGAATTGATGACTTGATTTGAAAGACAGATTTACTCACAGGATATGTGGTCCTTTCTTGCATCATTAAAATAGAGTCAGCAGGCATGCTATTGCATGTAATAACACATTGCCCAGCCCACGGGGGTGGAGGTTCTGTAGAAGGGTCTAAAAGGAACAGATTTTTATCGTCCTATAAAACAGGACCAAACAGAACAGAAGGATTACTAAGGGAAAGAGCTAAGTACTTGCAGAAATCACCCTCAGCTCAGCAAAGCAGTTAGGCCTGTGTTTGGTCCCAGTGAAATGTATAGAACTGTGCCCATGTGGATTTGTGCCAAGGACGGCCCCTTTCATAAACTACATGGAGAGGCATACCCTGGAAACAACATAATTATCTGAAAACCCAGAATATGAACAAGCACAATGGATTTTCCAGCTCTTACCACCTTGAATTTAAGAATAGCACCTGTCTACAGTGCTGTATGCTGTATTTATTTAGGTTATCAGGCAGTATGGAAGCAGAAAGTGAAATCTGTGGGTTGTCATATGTAGAAAGTAAAACTGAAGCCTCCTTGAACATTAGACTGTGTCTTTCAGCTAAGTAGGTAGATTTTACCTGCCTTAAGTGGTAATATTAGAGAACACAGATTACTGGATAAAACCCACACTTTTCACAAAACAATAATATTACAGAGATTTCTATGTCCTGTTTATATTATCTTTTTTCATTCCACTTAGCGTTCATAGACAAGCTGTGCCAGTTCAGTCTCTTGTGAGAGATTCCCATTCTGAGCTGCATTGTAGGAAGAAGTAGTTATATGGTTTGGGGTTTTTTTTGCTTTCTGTGTCTGCCCACTGCCAAGACATGCTGAGACAGGGCTACTGCCGTACTACCTCAAAATTGTCACTCAGGGAAAATGCTTCTCAAACATACTCCACTCTTTCATGCAAGGGACAGTTTGTAGATCAATTTTCCCTCAATATACGCTATTTTTTGGCTGATTCCTAAATATTAGAAAGAGTATCTTAGAGAAAGATACAGAAGTAATTCCAAGAGATAACTTGTACTGAGCAATAAAAGTGGTATTTTGTTTTCTCCATGGGATAATTGAATCACTTCCCTTTTGCATCTTAGTACTGTTGCACAAGCAAATTCATAAAAGGTTTTAATAACCCAGTTCAGCTAAAAAGTCCAAGGCAATTCTTGGTAAAAGAAAGGGAATTAAGGAACCACTTAACCTATCTCCATTCCTCCAGTTTGCTATCACACATCCTCTGTATCCCAGGCTTTTGGGGGGCTATCTCCCTTCACCTCTTATGAGCCCTATCTGGCAACTAATAAAGCCATTGGGGGCAGGTCTCTTAACCTCCTATTGTCTGAGTATAGTGGGAAGAAGGAAATGGACTGTGCTGCCATGTGAAACAGAACTTACTGTGTGATAATCTCACTCCTGACCTATTTAAACTGGGCCAACTGTTTCTGGCGAATCAAGAGGCAGCACACCACATACCATAAGACATGTTTGCTGACTGCAGTGAAATGAATAGTGAGTCATGTCTTCTGCACTGGGGGAATGCACCATTTACCAGAGGGATCTCACTGATGCATCAGTATAATCCCAGGCCCATCAAAACAGTATTAGTCTTGGATGCAAAATCATTATTAAAGGAATTAAGTTATCTGGTGTTGTCCTTCACTCTCCTCAAATTTACATCGGTGATTTTCACACTGTTCTGTCTTTGGTAGTTGACATCTTTACATGCACAGTATTCATTCAGATCATTGCAAAGTTGAATATACAAAGCAGCAATAGAAATTATGTTCTCTGTGTCTTAAGTGTACTGACTTTTTCTGGGCAGTTGACAGTGGTTGTAGATTGACCTGCATGCAGATAAGAATCCCTTCTCCATCACTCATTCATAATGACTCATGCAGTTTATGCACAGTTGACATCCAGGCAGTACTTCAGACCCTTAAGAATACACTAGAGAAAAACAGTAATAGGAATAGTACTTTGTATGTGGTGGTCCTAAATTGCCAGTGGAGACATAAAATCATGGGCTGCACGTTTAACGATCAGACTTAGAAACTGGAAGCTGGAGCTCAGTAAAGGAGTAAGAAGTTATGATATCTTACATCATATTTTGAAAAGACTGGAGAGCATGCCTGGCCAGAGACTGAGGCTAAGCTTGCATGACCATATCTCATGAAATCTAGTACTTTGGTCCTATTATAGCTCCTCTCATTGCTTCTGCTGCTGGCATGGTTTTCTGAGGATATGCCATTTGGCTTTATGACTGCCCTTTGGTCCCCCCACTGTGGCAGGGATGAAATGCTGCTTCCCAGTGACTTAATGATGCACTTTGTTATAAAGGTCTACGATCACAAAAAATATTTAGGCATTTAAAATTTGCCTTAAGCAAATGCAAATCATCAGTATTTGCTGCAGGGTTGTGGAGAACTACATATGGCAGAGATTCCTAGATAAACGTGTCCTCCAAGCACAGTGGGGAAATAGTGTGGGTAGCTACAGGGTAGCAGAAGACCAGGTATTTACCCACCTTCCATGACTTTACTTACTTTAGCAAGTTGAGAAGTTGAATTTAAAATAAAACTGGCATGGTATGTGAATCCCTGTCTCTGGTTGCAGGGAAGCCATATTTTTATAAATGATTACACAGTGAATTGAAGTCAGTGGAAAAGCTCCTATTTACTCTGCAGGACTATGGATCAATTGAAGGCTATTCACCAACAATGATTAGATTTAAGACCCTGCATCAGTTAATGGTAATGACTGAATTTTTTAGTATCAATTTCATAGTATAGATTAAGAATGGTGACAGTCTTTCAGGTAGCATGCAAGAGTTCCCCACCACAAGTCTGGTGCAGTTCATTGAAACAGACATCTTTTCTCTATTCCAATTAATAGATGAAGAGACCATGAAGAATGAACTTTTAAAGAGTTAAGCTGAAGTAGACGCACCTTTGCATTGCAATGTCTTTTTTTCACCAGGAATTGTGCAGGAGACTATTGCACACACACACACGCACACACACGTACACTACACACAGAGTCACAGAAGCAGTTCTCATACATTTTATCACACAATGTCATATCCCATTGTTCAAACACCACCATGGCTAACATCTGTGATAAAACTTGATTTTCTTGGGCTTACTGGTGTCAACTTTTGCAAACAAAATCCCATGTTAATGTTCGTGCCATGCCCAAGGCCACCAAGATAAAAATCCATCCTTAGAAAACATTCATATAAGTCTTCCATTAAACAGTCATTTTCTTCAGGGGTAAAAATGTCTCTGTAAAAGATGGATATAACATCAGCTCTGACATGGTAGAGGCTTGTACCATACTACAGACCAAGACCCCTTTTAATGCCTAAGAAGTTACTGATTTGTCTTTTTCTTAGCTTTAAAACACATTAGGAAGAAAAGGAGAACTAAACCTCAGGATGCAACACCTGAAATTGATAAACATCTTCATCACTTAAGAAAAAGTTTCCAGACACGGCTATGTAATCAAAGGCCACCTTGAATGCTCTTCCTTCAGCTTGTAACTTGTTCATCTCACTACCCTGGCAGACCTATGAGAAACATTAGTCTGGGGCAATTGAAACTTTGGTAGCACATTGTCTTCAAAGCTGGTCTTCAGAAGACACCATCACAATCTGTTCTGGCTCAATACCTAAATTGCAGACTCATCCCCGAAAGCCTTACTTTGGTCCCTTAATGGTCATTGAAAGCCAGGAAATGTTTTATACCAGCAGGAATTTCATCCTCTGCCTTGCAGAAGCCTAACATGCTGATTTCTGAACTTGTGATCTTATCCATTTTCTACAGAGAGAAGTAACTTTTCTCTCAAAGGGAAAAGTATGTGCAGCCCAGTGCACACACAAGGCTCTCACAGGTTCTGCCTGGCAGATACCTGCTTTGTGGATTGTGAAGAAATTAGTGAATCTAGAGAATCAACAGTGTTAATAAGAGCTATCATTGTGAAAAACATGAATTTTTCATGTAGTTGAGTTTGTGAGTACAGATTTTAGCCTACCCATTGCCAAGAGGAACTTAGCCTTTAAAGGCTTCTAAGCTTTTTATTAAAAATGCAATAAAAGACTAAAATCTGCCCAAACCTTTGAAATAAAAGCATTCAGGGAGGTTTTCATTTGAATATCCTTTTACTCCCTTTCCTTTTGTTTATTAAAAATGTGTGTGAGGAGACCCTGATGTGGTGGAAAAAAGATAATAGTTGAAATGGGCTGCAGTTATTTTTGTGGTGAGTCCAATTCTTCAAAAGTCCAAGTATCTTTGTGCTCAGCAGATGAAAGGGACATAATAAAAGGAGGGAGAGAGCTCCCACTAAGATAGAAAATACAATTTACCTTTCAAATATGAATTCCTACTTAAGGTCTAATAGCTGAGAAATTGTTTTAGGACATTTTCCTAGCCAACCAGAGATGCATCAAACTTCTGTCAGCTCTGAGATTTGTTTAGGATCTTACTTTTAACCCCTTCTCTGCAGCAGTCCATGCAGTCTTGGTCAGACACAATGACAAAGGGAAGATTGAAGGAACTGAAAACTTGTGTTCTAGCTGTCATTTCAGACTTGGCCAAAAACAGTGGAAGCAATGATATCATCAGTCTGTCTCTGACCATTAGATCACAAAGCATTTGCTCTGATTAGGTCATGTCTCAGGCTGAGAATAGTGTGTGTCCAGTCATGTAACAAGCAGTCCCTGCTTCTCATTGACCTTAAGCATTCTGTGATGAGCAAAGCTTCTGTCTTGTATCAGCAGTAATCAGTGAAAATTTATGGACCCCTACAAAGGGCAGTGGGAAGACTATTCCATCCCCTGTTTGTTTCCTACAATAATTAGGGCTAATTCCCAGCATGCCAGTTTCAGTTCACCATACTTCCCTATCTCCAAATGTGACCTCAGCAGTCGCACCATGAGCTCAAAAGTTCTTTTTGTTTGGATCAATTATGCTTTGTGTTGCAGTCTTTTCTGACTGAAAACAGCAATGTTGTACTGGAGTCACTGGGGCTCATTCATTTAATGTGACTAGTTTGAAAAATTTCACAACACCACAAGATACTAAATTTCATGTTTAAAGCAGAGTACTGTTAAAATATCATGTTTTGATGATGACTGAGCAATTAGCATGTTTGCTTGTATCACTGAGAACTTATAATTTGTATCACTAAGTCTCAGATGACCAAATTTTGGCTTCTTCTCCTTTGAAAGGAGGAGCCTCTTAATTTTTGAATCTAGACCTCTGCTTCTGACTATTCCTACTTTTAATCAGGATACAGCTGCAATATCAGCAGGGTGATACTTGTGCAGAGTCAGTCTCTGCCATGATCTACCTTGATTATGCTGGATAAAGCCACTCATGGCTTTGAAAGGATGGTTGTAGCTTCTCCAGTAGCATTCAGTCAATTCCATACTGTTCATTCAATTCCATTCTGTTGTTGGTAGATAGCTCCTGTGACTATCACCTTACACTCCAACCCAGTTGGAGCTCATTGCAATCAGAGTTCTTGCAAAAATTTATTGGATGTTTTCAGCTTCATAAATCATATTTGAGACTCTGAATTAGGTTGCGCAGAGAAGCTGTGGCTGCCTCATCCCTGAAGGTGTTCAAGGCCAGGTTGGTTGGATGGAGCTTTGAACAGCCTTTTCTGTTGGAAGGTGTCCCTCCCTATGGTCTAGGAGGTAGAATGAGCTGGTCTTTTAATGTCCCTTCCAACCCAAATGATTCTATGTATCATTCTCAGTTAGAATGTCCAAGGTTAGATAATAAGGAAAAGAGTCTGTGAGTTAGTAAAACAGAATAGCATCAAAAAGACAATATAAGACCAATGATTGTCATGTAGTGGATTGGTGTCTACTAAAGCCCAGAAATCCATGATTTAATAAGCTGTCTGAAGTGGATGCACTGGAATTAGTATATTCTCTCTGCCCCCTTCCAAATTACAAGGTGTTCATACTCTAAAAACTATCATCACAATTTGCACTAATGAGCACTTTCTAATTATGTTGACCAACAAAAGCTAAAAGCTCTTTGGAGAGAGCTATGCTGCTTTCCAGTAAAGATGATCCTTTCAGATCGCTGTTGAGACATGGACAGCATAGCAAACAGAAACCTTCTGGAGCAGCTACTGCTGCGTCTCATTTGTGTGGATAGACAGACATCTAACTTCTGGATATGTCAGCTCTGCATGTTTCATACATGTTCTGTGTTTCCTTTTGAAGATGAATAACAATAAAATTTCTAAGTTCTTTGGCAAAATGTTGTCTGAAGAAAAAGGAGTCTATATTGAGACTGAGCTCTGAGTAAGGGAATCCCGAGCAAATCTAGCTTGTGATCACTTCAGCACACACTGTTGACTGACCTATTGAAGTTATTTTAGAAAAAAAAAATGTACAGAATTGGAAAATAAATCAGTTCTTTTTAAGCATGAGCAAAATGCTTTTCTGCTGTCAAATTATCTCTTCCTTGTGGACAGAGAGGAAATTAAAATTAGTCCAGAGAAGAATCCTTCTTAGGAACTTCATTTAATATATTAGAAATTGTTTCTTTTTTGGGAAGCTTTAACACATCCCAGAAAGCACAGAGATTCAATTAAGCATCAAAGAGAAAAATACAATCCTGCACTGTGGGATATTTATTTTTATTCAACAAATCTCAGCTCCAAGACTGAAGCCTGACAATACCTGTCATTTCATGTCCTACTATTCAACAAGAGGCAGTTTAAAGTAGAGTTCATAATAATAAATAAATGGAAGGTTGACATGAGTATGAAAGTAAATCGCAGCCATAGAGGAGATGCTTCAGACAGTAAGTGATGGTCAGTCCTTACCATTTAAGGCAAGGATGAAAATGGAGTATAAATACTGTAGGAAGTAGAAGCTGATAAAAAGCACCACAGAAATTTAATGGAATTTCATCGCACAGAATTACAACTTTCCAGATAGGAACTGTAAGACCTTTATGCAAATATGAAGCAAGCTGAAATTGCACTTCAAAGTGAGTGTGTCTTTTATTAAAAGACATCCCAGCTGTACCAGTGTACATTGTGCAGCTAATTGTGTCTGTTGTGCTCCTGTTCTCACTGTTACTGTTTCTGGCAAGAATTCCCAGGAATCCCATTGTGCTCAATCCTGTATGGTTACAGAGTTAGAGGCTCAGTCTTGGAGGACACACATACATCAGTTTAAGTATATTACTATACCAAACCCCTTCATTACTCGTTTTGGAGATGGAGGGTGGGTTCCAGGGGAGTTACAGACACATCTCCTGCATCTGCTCAGCACCAGGTGAGGAGCTGCTCTGTGGACTATTTATTCATCTCCAAGTGAGGCGTCTCAGAGGCACCCTGGTTCCTGATTTGGATCTCCAGAGAGAAATTAGACCTAGAAGGGGATTTGCAGAAGCCTTTTATTTAAACACAAAGCTGTGGATGCCAGCAAAGAATTAAATACCAGGAGAAAACTGGGGGAAAAAACTGAAGTGGAGTTAAATTTCTGTGTCTAGTTGAGGGCCAGAGCCAGAGATGTGTCCTTTTTTTTATTAGGGATTTTCACCTGCCCTTCTCCTAGATACAGCTCAACCACTTTGAGTGAAAAAATCTCTCTCCTCTTCTGTTCTGTGTTTTATACCTCCTTTGTGCTTAACCAGTCTTTCCTGCAAGTGCAGAGTTGCAGAGTTATCCCTCCTGCCCATGTGTTGGAGACCTGTACTCAGTCCTCCTGCAAAGCTGGCAAGAATCAGCATCCAGGCCAACTCAAGTGTCCTAGTTAGGGTCACTCTGTAATGTAGGATATGCATTTCCCAATGCAGGCATTTTGGGATGCTCCTCAGGGTTTTGTGTTCAGGAGGTGAAAATTCAGGTGTCCAAGTTACTTTTCAAAGCCATTGCTGAAGGTCAGTGTTCTTCCTGATGAGGGGTGATAGCAAAGCTGATGGATTCATTTTCAGTCTCTAGAGAGCATCCTTTAATCATGATTTCCTCATCCACGGAAAGAAAATAAATAGCTGTTACCTTTTAGTTACATTCAGTTTACTGAGCTGTGTAAAACACATTGAGGCCCTTGAGTGGTGTGGAGAGTCATCAAAGTACCAAAAGTTTAATTGCACTCCTAAAAGGACAGGTGATATATTTATAGACATAAATTATTATTATTATTTCTACATTAGCAATATTTGCATATTTGATGTATGTTTTAAAAATAGATAAACAGATTATTTGTTTAAAGGCATTAAATTATGCAGACATTGCTTTCAGGACATGATCTCTGAAGGAAAAATACATCCCTCAATTAATGACATGGACAGAACTTGCACAATCATTCCCTGTTTGCAACTAAACCAGGATGGTTTTCAGAGGATTTCATGGTACAGATCAGCTACTGGCAGTGACAGTAAATCCACACCTCTTCTTTCAGTTTTTTTCTTGCTCCTTAGTTTGATCCCTTCCTTTATACATTTGTAAAAAGGATGGTTTTAAAAGCTAATGTGCTTTATATCTTCTTCAGTAACAGCACATGAGTTCATGTCACTACAGAGTTATCGAATCACAGGAATGAGAGTTTCATAACACTGCAAAATGTGTTTTGTTATGAAGAATGTCTTTAGCACTTCACTGCTATCTAAATCATGCTGATCACACACCTTCTGGTTTTTTCATCTATATATTTCTTGCTTTTCCCAGATATACCCCATAAATTGCCTTCTAAAGCAGGTTGTGAAAACAAGGCTTAGCTCCTCACCAAACTTGGCTTTTTAGCTCTGTGCAGTGCCTCACTCCTGTGCTTTTCTGGGGAAAAAAAAATCTGTCTGAGGCTGGAAATTACCTCAAAAGAGCCAGCTTGAAATGGGAAAATCCTAGTTACGGCAGATTTTTAATTATTAAATTTTCTATTAATATATTGAAGGTCAGTGGAACTGACCTAGTTTTCAGGAAGCTCTGAGCAATTTCACCTGATCTTACATTTTAGCACTAAATCCATATTTATTAAAGGATTTAGCAGACAGGTCAGAAGCAGCTGAATCTCTGATTCTGCATCACATGAATGCTAAAGAAAAATTTTCATCTGCATTGCTCTTCTCTAGGCTGGAAAGCTTTAAATTGTTGTCAAGCCAGTTTGAGGATGTGCGGAGGGATAGAGGTAAACATGCAAAAATGGATTTGCTAGAAATGAAGCCCAAATTAACATCATTATCCCTTTCCCAACTCCAGTGTTTAATGTAATGTGAAAATAATGTGAAATTCTGAATGATGCTGTTTCCTGTGTTGGAGGCTCCTGTGTCTGTTCCATCAATTAATAAGGGCCATGAGCAAAGCACTGCATTGTTGGGTTAGTGTTTGATGGGTTTCTTTTCCCACTTTCTTCTGAAATATCAAAGACAACATAGCAGACTTTTTGTTCCTAAGTGGACGGATTTATGCCAGTTTTTAGCAGGATATGCAAAAAAAAAAAAAGTTTTTTATTTGTAGGAGTAATTGCTTTAGTATTCTAACTTCTGAAGTGCTGTTAATGGACTGTGACCTCATTATACCTGGCACAGTGCAAATGCAGAACAAAAGGATAATCTTAGCCTCAGATAGTTGAGATTCTTAAACTTTAAGTGAACAACAACAGAGGCATGCTGATGGAGACAGAGTAAAATTACATTACAGTTTTCATCAACACACTGTGGAGAAGTTAAGGCACGTCAGCAGCCACTGTCAAGATTTTGGGCAGGATTCAAGATGGATTAGGATTTTTAAGAGAGCCTTAAGGAATTCTGAGGCAGTTTTAACAGACCAGAGGGAAGTCCCTCCCTCCGTCATAAGAAGATAATGAGGAAAAAAAAGCATTTGTCTGAAAACTAGCCAGCAGGCAGTTGAGTCTGGGCTCACAGAATCACAAAATGGTTTGGGTTGGAAGGGTCTTTAAAGGTCAGTTAGTCCCCACCCCCCTGCCATGGGCAGAGGTGCTTTCCACTAGACCAGGTTGCTCTGAGCCCCAGTAATGGGCTGGTTCCTGGTGGGGATGAGCAGTGATGAAACAGAGCAGGTCCTGGAACTGAAGATGAGCCATTTCTTTTTTGATTATTTGCATGAAAAATAAGCAGAATCGTATTGGAATGGCATTATCCTTTCCTAAGAATAATGTTTCTGATAACCTGAGACCTCTGGGTGAACCACCCCAAGCTCAACAATGCTTTGAGCACTGTCTTCTCCAGAAATTCTTCATGAAAGAGATTTCAAGGGAATCATCCTCTGGAACGATCTCTCTTTCCTTCTTGGCCCACAGAGGACATTTAGGTTCAATTCAATTCTTCAGGTAAGACTGACATAACGTGAGGCAGGATTCAGGCAATGCAAGACATCACTCCAAGACAATAACATGACAAACCCCCTGCCATGGGAACGTTGATAGTAACTTGATTCCTTAGCAAAAAGTCTGCATCCATTAATCAGTTCCGATTCATCAGTGCCCTCTGGTAAGTACAAACATAAGGGAGCAAAATATAGGGTAATACTCAAAGTCCAGGTGTTTCTCACAGAGGTGCTTGGCTTGGTTCTACTTTTTGAGGACATTAAGCCTCATATTTGCTCTTAGAATTGGGCACCAGGTTTGCTCAGAGGATCCCCTCTCTTCAAGGAACTACGAACAGCTTTGAGAGCTACACTGTGAAATGAGGTAAAACAGTGCACCTCTAGGAAGGGATAAGGAGTGGCTAAGCTGTTCATACAAACACTGGATGAGATTAAAGATAAAAGGAAATATTTAGTCACCTTTTGGGAACAGCTGGTGTGAAAATATTTAACAGGCAGGTCTTTTATGCACAGGCAGAGCATTCTAACTAAGCTTAAATAGGCAGGATCAATATAGTGCAGCTGGCCAGTCTGAGAATACTGTAATAGGAGAATTAAAAGCTTTCCTTCTCATTTGTTCATGCAGCTCAGATGGTAGCTAATCATGTCCTCTAATTTTAACAGAATTGGGAAATGTACCAAAAAATGCAGTTTGTAATAAGAACAGAGGTGACAAATTCTGTCCCTGGGACTGAAGTGACAAAGAAACTATTCACCTGCCCTTTTCTGTAAAACAGCCTTTGCTGTCTTTTTCTGTCCAAAAAGACAGGTATTTAAGTGGAAGCTTAATCTGAATTCCATTTTGATCATTTCTTACCATGCCACAAGAAAAGTAAAAGCTATTCTGACTTTTTAATCACTCGTTAGAAACCTGTGAGCATTTAAGAGGTCTATGTTGTAAAGGACCAGGGCATGTAGCAGGTTGTGTGTTGTAAAGCTATTTAAATTGTAGGGTACCCATCTATCTTTAAACTGGCACTAAGTGGAAGATTTAGTTTTGAGAGTTCTTGGCTTCTGGTTCCCTGTCAGAAATAATTAAACTACATTTTAGGGAGACTGTCCTAAGTAGTTTGTTTCACAAGTGTTTTTCACAGCTGAGAGTCTGTATTACAGCCCTTGGGGCTGGGAGTCCAAACCACCTCATATATCCATTATATATGAATTACACGTTCATAGCCTGGAAGCTGCATACTTCTGTGTGCATGGGTGATGGTTTGGCTGGGGTCTCAGCTGGGTGGGAGATGAAACCCAAAATGTTCTCAGCATTCCCTTTCTGGGTTAGCCTAAGATCTGTTTGTTTATACCATGCAGTGCATATCCCTGGCCCATGTGTGCAAGACTGTTCCTTGGCAGCATGTTGTCTGAGAAATATTTCAGTCAAGATGTAAATGTCCCAGGGGGTTTTCCATCCTTTTTCATAGGAATGACTGCACAGAGACTCTACTTTTCAGAACATGATTTTTTTCCTCTCTTCACCATTTTTGAAAGCACTCCATTATCCTAGTTTGACACCTTTAAATAACTCCAGGAAGGCTTCTGACTGTCACTATTCCTATTATCTCTGGGTTTTTTACCTTCACCACCAATCTGTAGACATCTGACATTTCCATCTTAGCTGTAGGACACAAGACTGCATATTGGGACATCAAGGCATTCATGCACCTGTCTCAGAGTTCACATTTACCTGTGGATCCATCACTTTCCTTCTTTATGCCTTGGTTACTTTATCTGAAAGGTAAAGTAGTCAGGGGAACCCTGGGTATCCATACAGGCTTAGGGGTGAGGGATTGAGAGCAGCCCTGAGGGGAAGGACTTTGGGATGGACAAGAAGCTGGACATGACCTCATCATGTGTTCTCACAGCCCAGGAAAGCCAGTAGTGCCCTGGGCTGCATCCAAAGCAGTGTGGCCAGCAGGGTGAGCAAGGGGATTCTGCCCCTCCACTCTTGTGAGACCCCACCTGGAGTGCTGCATCCAGCTCTGGAACCCAGTTGTGGGGGTCTCCAACACAAGAAGGATATGGACCTGTTTGAGCAAGTCTAGAGGAAGCCACAAAGATAATCAGAGGCCTGAGGAACTTCTGCTATGGGGACAGACTGAGATAGATGGGTTTGTTCAGCCTGGGAGACAGAAGGCACTGGGGAGACTTTATTGTGGCCTTTTTACTACTTAAGAGGGGCTTATAAGAACAACAGGGACAGACATTTTAATAGACCCTGTAGTGATAAGAAGAGGGATAATTGTTTTAAACTAACAGAGGGTAGATTTAGGCTAGATATAAGGAAGAATATTTTACAAAGAGGAAGAACAGGATATAATGAAGGTGTGAAGTGACCAAGTTGGCATCCTCTGGATTGCTTGGTAAACTGGGAGCAAGAAAAATTGCATCTTATTTGATATTTTGAGATCCAGGTTCAACACTTTTGAATAAAGAATATAAACTAATAACCAGAGAAGGGGTTGCAGTCTAACTAGAGTAGCCTATGGTAAAAGCATGCTGGAAAGCACCAGAGTCTACAATACAATAATAATTTTTGGAGTTCAGGCTTAAATACCAGTACTCTCAGACTTTGTATTTTCTCAAGGAATTTCTTGTCAGCTTGCTGAAATTTTAGCAGCATAAATCTAGCTTTTGATTTTTAATCTGCTGTTTCCTTTATCCTCCCCTAGACTTTTTTTATCAGGTCAGCCAAGGAGAACCAAAATTACTTTTTTTTTTTAGTGCATCTTTACTGCTATATTAACCAACTTGCAGGTCATGTGTTTTCATCACCACCCTGACCAGCCCACACTCCATTGCAGTGCTGTCTGGCAGTTGGGGAAAAAAGTAGAAAACACATGTCTGGACTCCAGCCCTTCAGCTAGGATGGGTTTCAGTAATTGCCCATCTCTTATGCTCTTATTGGGTACTGTAGTATGATATTACCTCCCTCGCAGATAGAAGCTGTGAAAATCTGTCTCTCAATGCCAGATGCAAAGTAAAAACTTCTGACAGCAACTCGAGCCCTTCCTCAGCCATGCCTTTATTGTTTGATAGTGTAATTTCTATTTGCTTCCATAAATCCTTCGTTAGATTCTGTTACATCTAAACAGCAAGTGGTGTGTGCACATGCTCTGTTTAAGTAGCCAAGATACCCAAATACTTTTTGCAAGTTTGATTCTGAATGATACAGACAAGTTCCTGAGTGTCTTTAGCCCATTTGAACTGTAGAGTTTTTTCACTAGGAGACTTAAGCATATAGGACTAAATGTTTGAGGGGGTTTGGAGACATCCACGATGCTGCAGTAAAAGGAGTTTTACTGGGAACTGTTTCACCACCCTGAGCTTTTTGGGAAGCAAGAGCTAGATATTGTTCTCATGTCACATTTGAAAAATTAGGTGTCTTCTGGGCATGTAAGGCATTGCTGTTGTTCCTATCATAAATTACCAGTCTCCAAAGAACTCTCTGATCCTTTTCATCATAAGGGGCTGAAGACCTCACAGCTCTCTGCTGTGGTGGATCTGCAAGGAGCTTTCCTTCTGGAGCTGAAGTGGGTGTTCCA
This sequence comes from Calcarius lapponicus, assembly GCA_039654755.1. NCBI lineage: Eukaryota > Metazoa > Chordata > Aves > Passeriformes > Fringillidae > Calcarius > Calcarius lapponicus. The sequence goes on along the minus strand of CM077462.1, from coordinate 59,659,974 downwards.
ACCCTTTATCAGGAGCATATCAAGAGTTGTTGAACAGCCCAAGTGTCCTGTAAATGGGGTATTCATTAGCAAAAATCTAAAAGCAACTGAAGTACAGCTGAATTTCAGTCAGGTGTGATGTTAATGCAGGCTGAGTAGTTTTGAATATTTTATATGCAGCCAGTGACACTGAGAAAAAATGTGCACTGCAGGGTACCCTGGTACCCCTTTCTGTGCTTCCAGCCCAGCCCTGCTCAGTATTTCTTCTGTTCACTTCTCCATGTTCCCAGAAGGAACTGTGTCCTTACCCTGTAAAATCTATAAAATGACTCAAAGAAGCCAAAGGCTTGAGGTCAAAACATTTGGGAATTTAGAAGTGCCAGGCCGAAGTCAGAGAGAAGACCTCCTAGGCTGAAATACTGTGAATTGCCTCTCCTTCAGTTGAGGAAGGGAGAGTAGAGTCAGGGCTTATGAGAGATGGAAAGTAGCAGCCAAGTAATGAGTCTGGAGAAGAAATAGATTCATTTCATTTCATCTGCAGTGCTACACTGCATCACTATTTGGGTTTTGGTTTTTTTTCCTTGAAATCAATTCTGTATAGTAATGGTGGTAACAGGCACTTTAACACCTGATTCATGGGTATCTCTTCTCCACCAAGTCTCTTTTTTCCAGACAAATACAATGTAGATAAAAACATGTTTCCCAAATTCATGCCAAGTCTATGCCAGGTTTTAGACAAAAGTCTAGTGCTGGATAAAAATATTATGCCTATGTCCTCAGCCTGCTGGGGCTCAGGGAGGTTTGGGAAGGCCATCATCCCTGAAAAGGCAAGGTCCTTTAGCTCTTTGCTTTTTGGTGGTAAGTACCAAAATATCCAGCTGTGACTGTGCTTCCATTAACTCTGATAAGACTTAAGAACAAGCACCATCCTATCAGCTCCAGTGCATGTGGCTCACAAAAGATACGGTTGTACCTCTGAATGTCTGAGAGGAGATTTTTAATGGGTAGTAGGAGAAAAAGGACATAGAGGATGTGCAGATTTGGTAGAAATAGAAATATCCTTTCTTAAATTTAAACAGAGAATAAGGATTTTAATGAATCCCATCCCCAAAACCGTGGTTTAAGAAGTCATAAACAGGCTTTGCCAGCACTTAGCTTTAGCATCAGTAGTTTATCAGCACATTGTTTCCACACTTAACCAGATTTTAATTAAATGTGACTTCCGTATTGCTTATTGGAAGAGCCTTCCCTTTTGGATTTGAGCATCACAAAAGCTTGAGGAGTGCAAGAGAATTAGAAAGCAAATAGGAGGATCAATCACAGCAGACCCTTGCAATCCATGTCCATCTCTTTTTTGTAATATACTTATTAGATTCTTATTGTCGGGAAGGATTAATGTTATGAGCTCTAGGAATTCCTTTCATTGCCCCGTAAGGCGAGGTAGTGAAGTGTGTCTGCTTTTCTTGCCAATAACACTCTGGATTTTCCCCCTCTCCCTTCCCTCTCTCCATCCATATCCCCTCCTCTCTGTTGTCTCCTCTCCCACAGAGATTTGTGCAGCGGACTGCGGAGGACATGGCATTTGTGTGGGAGGCACCTGCCGCTGCGAGGAGGGCTGGATGGGCACAGCCTGTGATCAGCGAGCGTGTCACCCACGCTGCAACGAGCACGGGACCTGCCGGGATGGCAAGTGTGAATGCAGCCCGGGCTGGAACGGAGAGCACTGCACCATTGGTAGGGAGAAAGAAAACCCGACTCCTTTTCAGAGAATAATTGATGATCAGGGAGGAGAAAAGGCGCATGCTTAATTGAATATGTGTGATCTAGTGTAGCATGAGCACCTTTGTTCTTGGATTTCAAATTCAGACATCATACATTTTCATGGGAACAAGACAATATGTCCTTTCATTTGTTGGTGACATGGCTATATATATTTTTTATTATCAGACCTGAAGTACACCTATGTGGTGTTTGACAAGCCTTTAAATGTCAGCTAGAAGCTTTTTTTGAAAACGTCCCACTTTACCTCTCTCGAGAGGTTCTTCTGTGGCCTCCAAGACCCCTCTGTCCTATGGTGACAGCATTTTTAGAAACATGCATCTGATTTTAAATTTTCTTTCCTTTTATTTGCTATATTATTTGCACTGTCACTTTGCTTGCCAGTATAAAAGAGGAAACTGCAGACAGATGATTTCTGGCTGGTATTTAACTCTGTCTTGCTTATCCCTTGTCTGTTCTGCTACCTTTCTAACCATTTCACTTCCCTCTCGCTTTGCTTCTGTATTCCTCATGTGCTGGCACTACTCATGAGCTCTCTCTGTCATGTCTCTTATTATGGATGTTATTATTAATAAGAAGCCAACAATATGCCTCAATGATGCAAAGAGCTTCAGTTCTCATATTAAGCAATTTGCACCATCATTAATGAACTGCCTTGGCTTCACCTTTTTCCTTCTCTCACTTAACTACTTAATGCATTTTCCCTTCTTCCTTCTTTCTGATTGTCAAGCATTTAGCCTCTTCAGTTCCCCTTCCATAGTCATGCTATTAAATCAGTAGCCCTAAACTCCCCAGATACCTTTTATTGTATATTAATAGAAAACTAAATTAGTGAATCCAGTTCTATTCTCAATAATGCCTGTGTGGACCTGAAAAAATTCAGTTGACTTTAAAGGAATTGTTCCAGAATGAAAATTCTCCTCAGTCATTTTATTTTTAATCAGCTTCTTTTAAAGACAAGAAAATTTACAATTTATGTTACTTTCATTATGTCATGATAACTAAAAAATCACGCTTCATCAAGACTAACCACTAGCAATACCTGGGCAAATATCAGCATAGTTATTGTGTGGATTAGCAGCTTAGTTATATGAGACATCACTTCCCTTGCTTGAGCACCAGGTGCATTTGCACACGCAAAGACAGGAAATGAAGCCTGATCTCAGTATTTTAATTTCAGCAATAGGATAATGGTACTAACTATATCTGTGGCTCAATTCTACTTATCATTTATTTATGCTAATATCACCCTATCACATTATGGTCTCCACATGCATCCCCCTAATGAAAAATATCTAGCCTTTAAAACTTCCTCAGTCTCATTAGACATTATATTCTGCTTTCTTGTTGATGTCCCTAGCAGCTTTCATTTCTTTTCCTGAGAAAAGGATTGAAAAACCCAAGTTTCTTAAATGACTTTAAAATGAAAAGAGAGCGGTCCTGTGTTAATTGAAATCCTGTTTCCATAATATTATTTTACAGCCTTTTATTCAAGCAGTTTGATTTGGAAAGCAGCACAGATTCATGAAAGAGTAAAAGAAAAATTCAGCAAAAGGCCCCAAATCCAGGGGACAGTTTTATATGGAACTTATTTATGCAGGAAAAAAAAAAAAAGCCTGATTCATCCCCTTAGTGCCATTTTATTAGCTCTGCTGTAAAACCAAAATGCCATTAGTTCAGTATATGATAATTCTCCACACAGCTGATATGCCTGGACTGTTTTCGAACAACAAGCTTTTATCTTTCATGGTAATTAAATTTATTTGTAGTATTCCTCACTCTAAGTAGAAATGTTATCATGGGGAAGGCCAGCACTGCAATGCAGTCAGCATTGAGATTTTACTGGTGCACACTCTCATTTTATGTGCTGCTACCTTCCCGTTGCAGCTCTGCCTTGGTTAGGAATCATTCTTGGATACATAACATCCTGGAGCAACTCTGTTTCTTTTCACTTTCTCCTCTCCTCATCTCCTTGCATGGTGATTTAAAAACAAATTTGTACATAGTCTCCTGCTTCTGAAGCTGTAAACACTATTTCCTACAGAATATTTCACTGATAAATGTGTAGAATGTAAAGGCGATTTGGCAAAGTTGTGAATACCCAGGGAAATTGAATGGTTTTAGTAGGAGTAATAAGCTAGTTATGTTGGCACAAATGAAAGGACATTGACTTGGAATTACATTAAGTACGTGGAAAGCATTCCCCTTGTCCTTGTGTAATTTCCCTGCATGGCAGATTGTTCTGTTGATGGTAATTCTGTATATGTCTGTGTCATGGCCTGGTTTGCTTTAGCACTGACAAGCATAAAACCCCATTGCTGAAGTGATGCTTTACCAGTATTGCCGTGTGTGCAGGTAACACAGTAGAAATGGACCATACCAGTAGGGGACACTTCCTCCATTTCCTGTCAAGCATGTGTGAGAGTAAGACATCCTTTTGTTTTGTAGGTCATAGGAGGCTCTTCCTTATGGTGTTCAAGGTATTCTGATCCCAGTGGATTAATTTTGTTTGCTCCTACAAAGAATTGTGTCACTGAACGTACTATCTTGATTGTTCACATTCAGAGATTTCATTAGAGTAATCCCAGTTAATTCCCAACTAGGAAATTGATGCCGAGGCTTGGATTCATCATCCCAATTCAGCAAACTTAGTGCAGGAGAGTAAAGCAGAAAATTGATTATCTAACTGCAGGAATCCTGAAACCCAGCAGAAGGGTTCAGTCATTTTCTGGAAGGAAGAAAACACACTGTGACAGCAGCATCAATGCCAGACTCCCATGATGGGTTCTCCAGCATGTTCCTAATTCATCCCTAGTTAGAGACATCGCAGGAATTCAAGTTTCTTCTGTTCTGGCCCAAACTACATCCAGGGAGCATGGTGGGTTTTAGGAGCATGGAGTTTAAAGATTAAATAAACACTCTTACTGTGAGCTCTGAAAGGCCAAATTACAGCTCAGCTCTGTAGTAGGCTGCTCTAAGGGTTTGCCTCACAGGACGCAGCACAGAAAATTTCATGGGCTTAATAAAGAGTCATAGAATCACAAAATTGTTTGGACCTTTAAGATCATCTAGTTCCAACCCCGCTGACATGGATAGGGAGCCTTTCACTTGACCAGGTTGCTCCAAGCACCATTCAGTGTTGTCTTGAACACTTCCAGGGATGAGACATACACAGTTTCTCTGGGCAACCTGTGCCAGTGCCTCACCACCCTTAAGTATAAAAAATTTCTTCCAAATACCCAATCTGAACCTGCCCTCCTTCAGCTAAAGGCTGTTCTCCCCTGTTCTCCCCTGAACAGCTAAAGGCTGTTCAAGCTCTTGTGAAAACTCCCTCTCCAGCTTGTGGATTCATGATTCATACAGGGGGCTTCCCTGCATGGTGGAGTCAGGATATTCACTATCCTTGAGCAGCCTGGACACAAGACCAAAGCCATCTCTGGAAGTTCAGTTGTTGCAGCTAAATACTCCAGAGTCTCTGAAGACCTGGGGGACCAGCAGCTAGCTCTCCAAACACTCCACAGCCTACCTAGCAGGATTTCAAAGCACCTCAGTGCCTAATCCCCATTGATGTCTGCAAAAGCCACATGTTTAACTCCTTTCGGAAATCTGGCCCTGGTGCACATGGGTGATGGATGCAATAACAATGCCCAGACAGACAGGCAGACAGCCTGTCCCACGCCGGCTTCTGCTTATGGTGCCATCAGCCCGGGGTTTGTTTTACATAGCAAAACTCTGATTTTTGAGAAATCTGCCCCTTTAAGTTTGCCTTTCATCAGTCTTCTGGCATAAATAATCACACATGTTCTGAATAGCTGAGGCTCTAATCAGTGCCTCTCCATTTCTGCTGGAACAGCTGGAATCCAGACAGGGCACATTACAGGTGGATCCTGGTCTCTTTTCCCCAGGTTTCTAACACATCCCTTGTGCCCTTTGAATCCATAAAGGAACACAGTCCATGCATGGCCCAAGATAAAAATAAGATCCCAGTGTCTGGGGAAGGTTATTGCTATCTCATAGATGTGGTGCTTAGGGACAGGGTTAGTGGTTGCACTCGATGATCTTACAGGTCTTCCAACTCTTATGATTCTGTGATTCTACCCACTGCCCAACAGTCAGTGCTCTAGTACATCCACAGCAGAAGCTGAACTGTGTGTGACCCTCTGGCACTCACTGGCACTGCCTGGCTGAAATGGGTACCTTTGGACAAGAGAAGACCATGGTTTATAGCAGTCAGTGGAAAATACAGACTTGCTGCTTTGTTCTGACATGATCTTGAATCAATCTGAAGGTAATCTGGCCTTAAATAGTTTGGCAGCATATTTGCCAGTAAATATTAAGCACAGATTAACTTCAAAGACAGTGTTTTCCCTGACTCTGTAGCATAAACTTGACATGCTGTCCCTGATTCAGCACTGGATGTTTACTTTTTCCTCTCCTTCACATTTGTGTGATCTTAGTTTAACTCCAGTTAAACTGAGACTCTGATTTCTCTGAGACTCTGTCCACTTTACCTCATAGGAAAGATAAAGGGAAAAAGAATATTTGGGAAATTAAGAAGGAGAGCATAGTGGGAAACAAGTCCTCCTCAAGGACCTGCCTGCAGCATCTCTCACTTCTCTTCTGTTCTCTCCCTCCCTCTCTGCAAGCCAACAGAAGTACTTGTTATCATTCCCATTGTGTTTCAGACAAAGCAAACGAAGTCAAGTCAGCTCAGGCTGTGAAACAAGGGGGCTTTCACACTGAAAAATAGTCACAGGAGATCCTCCCTAGCAGTTCTGAAGCGGCTTCCAGGGGTAGGGTGGTGACATGGAGCTGAGTGTGATCATGCCTTTCAGTGCAGAGGACTCCTTAGAAAAGTAGCTTTTCTTCTAAACTCCTGCATAATTTCTCAGCATTTCCCTCATGCCCACAGGGTTTCCAAAGGAGCGTCTGTAGGGAATAAGATGATATTTTAGTGGCAGAAGTATAGCCTGTATGGGTTTAGAAAAGAAAGATTCCTGCTGCTCCTGGAGGAAGCCCCATTATTTTTCAAATTACAAGAAAACATTGATACATAACTGACACGTGTTTGGCATTGGCAGCTGCCTTCACTGCCATCAGCTGCACAGTGAGCCAAGAGATTGTGCTGCTGTGGATGTCAAAATCCAGGAGATACATTCCTAGGCTTCAGCCACCATCCAAGCAGATGGTGATGCTGTGCTTCCTGCATCGCTCCCCCGACATGAACATGATTAATTCACCTCTTTGCCAAGCCTCATAACTGTAGGAGTAGGTGAGCTCTCCCAGCCCTCTCCACTTAGTTCCTGTACAGATCCATTACATTCACAGGATGGAAAAATAATTCCTGCAAGGGCCATGACCTCCCAGGAAGATAGTCTGCCTGAATGAACCTGAAACAAAAACTTCTAAAGAACACAACGAGGCTGAGATTGCAGGGAGCAGGCAAGAGAACAAGGGAAATAATGTTTAAGTAGGTATTGAAATAGAGAAATGCAACACTCAGAGCCTCTCTTTTATTAATAAAGACCAGCGGGTGTTAAGACAGAGAGTGCCGCCTGCTGGCATGAGCCAGGGCTCTCTGAGGCAGGACGTCTTTGCCACCAGCCTTCTGCTCGACTCCAGAAAATCAGTAAGAAGGTGGTTTTCCATATCAGTGTTCCATGGGAATTGGGTACACGACTGCTCCCATGAGATCTATAACTTTCTTTTTTTACTTTTTCTTTAGCCCTCCTTAAAATTAATATATATCTGGTATAGTTGCCATGAGGTTAATTTAATATTTTTAAAGTAATTTGATCTGGGGCTAGAAAATGCTGCATAAATGCAGTATATTACCATTAAAAAGATCCAGGGAAAAGCCTGTATCAGTCTGGTAAGGTCACAGAACTGTGCCTTTTTGCATGGAAAAATATAAGACAATCAGGTAAGGTGAAGGGCTTTCAAATGTCTCTGCTTTCCTGATGAAGTGCAAAGCAGTCAGTAAAGTGGAGGGAGACTTGCAAGTGATCAGAGCATTGCAATATCCTGATATACATGTATACACATATACCTATATATATATAGAAACACATTAATATATATGTAGAACTTTCCTGTTGTTCTTCTAATCTTAATGAGCAAAGATGATTGAATGCCTTAACACAGCTTTCTCAAGCCATTTGACTGAGGAGCGCTGTGCTCCACTCTTCCTCCTTTTTTCTCTCCTCATAATGAAGGTTTTTCTTTTCATATCACAGCAAACTCTCCTTTGCCTTTCTAGCACCTGCACAGTCTCGTAGTAAGCCGCAATGCACTTATTCAATCCTACCTTAAATGTCCTGTCTTTTATCTCCCAAGCTCACTATCTGGATAAGGTAGTGAAAGGTATGCTCTTCCTTCCTATTTTTCCTATTGTCTTTGTGTTTCTTTTTTAAAAATGCACCGTGAACATGCTGTGTTGAGGTTGCATCTCTTCCTCATTGTCACCAAAGTGGTCCCTAATGTCTGGAAGGGTAAACTTTCCAGTCATTTATGTAGGGAATACCTCTGTAAGTGCTGTGACCCTGTGTTAACATCGTATCAGTGTTCCTACCCATTCCCTTGTCCCTGCCCTCCCCTCCAAATCATCTCACATCCTCACCCTTCCCACTCAGGTGAGGCAAGTCAGGAGAAAACAAGTGTCTGTGAATACAGCAGGAACCCTGTACAGTAATGTGTTTTAATTAAATATCTATGGTCCATTTTGTGACACAGGTGAGTGCACTTTCTATGTGGAGCCTTCATGTTTTTGATCCACAACTACCAACTCTTACATGGGAGCTTTAAGTAATTATATATTGAGGGGTTTTTTTGTAATACAGAAATGTTATGATCTCAAAATCTCTGGTTGCAAAAGCCAATCTGCAAAATCTGTGGAAATTTGTGAATGCTGCATTAATGTACACTACAACAAAATCCAAACTTATGCTCCTGTTTGTAAGTGTAAAACAAGTCTAGACACAGGTCTTTCTTCAAAAAAGAAGAAAAGGAATTCAACTGTTCGAGAACAGTGATCACCTGCTGTTTTTTACAAAAATCAGTTATTTGTTAATCAGAACAATGAGCTAAATTGCTTTAGGACTTTTTAATACAAACAGACAGTTCAACAATGCACTTAGCTTTTGAAAAATATTGAAATAGCATGCATATGGTTAAATACAACAGTCTGACAATAAATATGATTGAGTTGGACTTAAATATTTTTCTACATGGCTGATTTGACACTAATAGCAAGACAGTGTTGACACCATACTAGCTTCATATGTTTGCTGGTTAAAAAATCAGTTTGAACAAATCAATTTTTTTCTGTAGTACTATCCTTCTTTTCAGGTTTTGAACAATCAAAAATAACAGCTGTGAGAGGCTGAGGATGAAGAGCCGATATGCTCAAGTATTGACCCCATGAGCAGTTAAAATGAAGTCTTTGCTTTATAGGGCTTGCATGGTGTGACAAGAAACATGGTTGCCCTACTGACTTCACTTCTCTAGGAGAATGTACAATGCAGTGTTTTTCTTTTTTTAAAGGCAGATTCAGGAACAACTGGAAATAGGCAAAATTTTTGAACAAACACTAGTGATGAGGAAATGTCCATAGTTTAAATACTTCCATCTTCAGTGTAATGCAGCAACTGGTAGTTGTCCTTGGACCCCTCTTGATGGATCAGTAGATTGTACAGTGGTAGTTAGTTTTCTCTCATTGCTTAGCACCAAAAAACCCCCGTGTTTGACTTTATTTAAATTGGGAAGGAAAAGTACATTCTCTTTCTTAGATCAGGGAAACAGGGACATTTATTGTGCCCTTATGAAGTAAACATGGTGGCATCCTCAGAGGAAGATATGGGCCATCACTAGGGAGCTGATCAGAACCTGCTCTTAATGTTTCACATGTCACTGTTTTGCATTTCAAAACCCCAGGACTCCTCCTTTTCATCTCAATGTGTATTGGAGAAGCTGCATCAAAAAGTAGCAGATAAGCATTGAGGGCATAGAAGAGATGAAAAATAAACCTGCAGAGCCTGGCAAGGAACCTTCAGTACTGATTTGCCCATTCAGTGGCCCAATTTTTTGAACATTTTTTGTAGATGTCATTTTTCCTCTAGGTAGCTTTTTGACTCACCTTTATGCCCAATAACAAAGACACATTATATTTAATGAGTCTTTCAGTAGGTAACAGGTTAAGTAACATACTAAGAATAAAAGATCATCTCTTGCTATGCATGGCTGCTTTTGGAAAGATTAGCAATAGCTGAAACATTAAAAGTACATGGTTTTCTACTTGGCTAACTGCATGGTGTGCATTTTTCAAAACTAAATTACTCATGCCCTTTTGGCTTTCTTAATTATTAACATCTTTCTGGTTGAAATCCCTTCCCAGTAATCCTGTTGTCAAGGGGTGAGCCTGATTTACTGCTGAATCTTTCCTACAGCTTTACAATAAACCAGTCAGTCAGAGAAGATGTGGAATTGTTCCTAAATGGGAGAGCAACTTTTAATAGCAAATATCAGCATAATTAAATGAAAAAGCTCTAACTAGACTCAGAGTAGAGTCTTTTAAACTAAGGCCTAATTAACACTGGTAGTGCTTAAAATGAGAAAAGGTGCCTATTATTTTAATAATAATTAAAAGAGATGCTGATTTTAGAGAGAGTTTCTCCATCCAGAATATTATTGAATCTGATGGTACATCAGTTTAATTAATTTCTATTACTGAATATCAGTTCTTACTCTTCAAAAATAATCATTAACCACATTAACACTGTAGTGATGCATATATATAAACAGCTAGTTTGAATTTTAAAGTTGCTGAGCAACATTAGAATTGAGGGGTGGCTGCAAGGGTGCTCCTGAAGTGTGAGAGCAAATGAGAACCCAAGGTCTGACCAAAGCCAGTTCCCTCATTTGTACAGTTACAAGTGTAGGAGCTCTGGTCAGTAACTTCTTAACCTTCCTGTTAGGGGACACATCTGATTAAGGATTTCTGGATTCCAGTCCCCACAGAATATCATAGTGGTAGTTTCAGAGTTGACTTGATTTTGGGACAAGCTTTCATACTTTGCAGGGATCAGCTGATGCTTTGCTCCTCGCCTTTAGTCTTAGAGAAGCTTCTGCAGGTCTCATAGCATTTGTTTTTCTCTCAAGCTTCAGGCATTTGCATCTTCACATGTTGCATTCAGCCATGTCCTCTTTATCCCAGAGCTCAACTGCTGTCTGGGACTTGATAACAGCCTCCATTGGCGCTTTCCTACTGACAGTGAAGGAAAGATAATAAACAGCCTTTTCTTATAAGTCTTATTTCCAGTGGCAGTGAGGTTTGCCTTGAAGAAAAACACCAGTAAATGTTGCTTATAATTGGACTAATTAAAGAAGGCTTTAACTGTACAGATCATTAAGAGCAGATTATTTTACCAACAATCTTAAAAATTGCAGGATGACTTCTGGTGACAGTCTCCTTTGTCTCTGATGGTCTGTACTTCTCTGTTTCAAAATTAACACACTTTTTATATTGCTTCCCTGGTCTGTTCTCTCACTTGCATGGCAGAATGAACATCTTTGTGAATGCCCTTCAGAATCTTTCACCAGCACTTACATGTGCTTAAGTTTGAAACTCACATAAAGGGTTTCCTCCCCCTTTTCTGAAAAAGCCTTATTCATGTATTTAATTCTCTTAGTCACCCAAGTACAGTTAACACCACAAACAGGAATAATGGATCATTGGTGACTTCTAGACATGAGAAATCAGAGCTGCAAGATTATGGTGGTGTAAATCTCTGAGGATTAAGCCATCCTGCTGTGGTGACATTCAGAAGCAATTCGGAAACAAGATGATCTCTTTGCTTTATTCCCCAGCATGGGGGAAAGGAGAGGATAAAGTTTATTTTGTATCATCTTTTCATCAAGTGCTTTGAAGTGCACTGTTCGTGGAATGAGGAATATTGTACCATCCTATCTGTGTAGTGTAAGTGATGGTCAAGTCGCTGTGCAGTGAACCACTTCAGAAATGGTAGTACTCATAGGTCCATTCTCCTGGATATATTGGCTTACGTATCTCTGTTGTCTTCTAACTTTCTGAAGGCCCAAGTCCTCTAACAGCTGCTGTATTTTTTTTCCTATTAATGGTTTACTTTCTCTGTGCATCTTTAAAATGTCTGCTCTCCTACCAAACCATGATACTAGAGGGGTTCAGTTAAATCCTCAGAGCATTGAAATTTTAATGAACTGTGTAATGTAATGGTAAACATTGGAAAATCTCTATGTTCCTATACCTGTGAAGAGCCATTTCTGTCATCAAGAAACAGTTTTTTCTGGTTCCTTGGAAGAGCTTTATCTACTAAGAACCAGAGATTACAGTGGGAAGGGACAAACTTACTTTCTAGACTTAACGGTGCCAAGACAGTGGAGTATAAAATTGCAGGTAGGAGTTACCCTACTTTAGGTATCTACAGATGCTTATCTCTCATCAGGGCACCCTGGATTCCTGTAGTACTCAAGAGGAATAGATATTTTGGGAAGGCATAATCTTATGAGATACTTGGTCTTGTCTCTCCTCTCCTCTCCTGACCAATGCTTTTCCTCTGCTTGTCCTCTTTCTGAAATGCTTGGCTTACTTTCTCTGGCTCCAGATCAAGAAGATTTCAGAATAAATCCTGAAAGTCCATTCAAATACTCTCAAGCATGTTTCATATAGACAATTCATTGCACACAACATTCAAACACATAGGACTAAAAGGGGTCTCCTCAGTTAGGGTCTAGTCTTCTGCTGGCAAGGACGCATTGTGTAAAACTTTATATAAATTTACTGAGCTCTGTGGAAAAGTAACTGAAGAATCTTCTCCTTAACACTCCCACAAGGAGTCTGCTCCAGAACTTCATTCCTTTGATCCTTGCAAATGATTTTTTTTCCTAATTTCCAGCCAGAATTTTTTCATACTTGGTTTATGTCCATTTGTTCTTGTGACAGCAATACTCTCTTTACCTTAAATAGCTTTTAAGAAGTTTTCCCTTCTCAATGTTTATGTGTTTCATTAACTTTTGGGAAAAAAAATCATAGTCTTTTCAGCCACTATTGTCCAAGGAGAGACATTTCCTCAGATGCCAAAGGTCCTTCATCCAAACTACATAATCTGTTTTCTGCCGCTCCAAATTCCCTTTTTCCTAAGCCTGGGAGAGTAGAGCACATGCAGTTCTGCATGAGGTCTTTGTTTTTATTGCTAGATTTGTTTTCCCTTACATTTCCTGGGCACTTCTCAATGAGCCAAGATCATAGTGTCTTCAGCTTCATCCAACTCCTTCTGGTTCTCTCTTCACTCCTCTCCAGGTCAACACTACAGCCCCTTTTTTCTGCCCAGTCTCTGCAACTATAGGAGAGAAGAGAACTTTTTGGCAAAGATTGTAGAGAGTCTGAGGAGTAAAAACAAGAGGTGTGCTCAGTGGTGATGCACCAGCCAAGCTCTAATGGAGCCATCCACTATACACATAAAGCAAGATTTCTTCAGAGGCTTTTCATCTAGACAAACCAAAGCAATGGCACAGGTTGCCCAGGGAAGCTGTGGATATCCAAGCTTGAAGAGCCAGATTGGATGGGACTTTAAGCTTCCTGGTCTAGTGGAAGGTGTCCCTGGCCATGGCAGGGAGATTGGAATTCCATGACCATTAAGGCCCATTCCAACCCAAACTGTTCTATGATTCTGTGATTTTTTGAGAGGGGAAAAACTCCTATCTCTACTGTCAGGATGGTCTCATCCAAACTGGATATATCTAATCCAAAATGGGATTACCTACCTAGCCAAGTAATTTTAGGAGGTTAGTTAATACACTTCTTCCTCTTTCAGTCTCAAAATAGCTGAATGCTTTCAGCTTGTACTGAAAGTAAGTAAAGGGATCAAACATATAAATGAGCTATAGCATGGAAAAATCTGATTAAATGGTTAGAAGTTTGGCACTGTTGTAAGTAACTAAAGGTGGGATATTAAAATGAAGAATTTCAAGTAGCCTTGCTTATAAATAGCTCTTCTGTAGTATATAAATACTAATATATTGTGTAAATACCAAAATACACAACAACACGCTGACACATACGCACACATTTGCCACATTGCAGAATACACATTTAAAAGACTGAAATGCAACAAACTTGTTTGTAAAGGAGAAATACATTTAAGATCCTTCTAAAGGACTTTTCCTTACCACCTTTGTTCCTTTTTCCATTTGATCCATGTAAATCAGTCACTTGTTAAAAAAGCAGTCCTAAAAATTGTTTGTTTTTTTCTGTTCACTGGGAAAGGTTCTGTGAACTTAAAAATCTCCCTGTGAAACATTTTTTTTTGTTGTTTTAAAGGCATTTCTAAGCCCCATTTCCCCAGTGCTGGACACGCTATGACATGGAATGCTCTAGATGGGGTCCCAGCTCTGCTTTGGGGAGAACCTCACACATCATATGGTCAAGCAGGTGTTAAGACAATGCATGCCTCTTCACCATCCTTTAGCACAGGATAGGTCTGTGTCGTTCACACAGGTTCACAAACCTGTCTTGCAAAGCTGAGCATCTTAAAAAACTCAGACTATGTGGCAGGATAGCCCTACACACATGTAAGTAGAGAAAGCATTAAAACAGGGCTTAGGAAGACTGAATTGTTTCCCTGGTGTAATCAGTTCTGCTGAGTGACCTTCACAGTCACTTCAGTCCCATGTACTTCAGTTTCCTAAGCTGTTAAGTGTCTCTTACATTTCTGACAGCTTGGTGGTAAAGATTTTTGAGCTCGGCAGGTAAAAAGCCCCCAGAGGGGTTTAAGCTAAGCAGCCTCCCTCACACCACTGCTTACTGTGAAAATTACTCTGCTGTTTCCTTGAAGGGGTGGGGGGGAAGTAAAAGAATCTCAGCAGGAGGTCATCAGATGAGAAAACCAAACCCTAGTGAGCAGACAGGGAGGTTGGTGTTCATCCTCCCTAACTAAATTTTATCACCTATAAAATGCCTGCCTCTGTACAGTGACTCTCTCTAGTCACTGGGGAGAAATGGATGGTTCCAGAGCATGCTTTAGCTCATCACCATGAGCATCAAACTCACATGAGGAGACTTTTGCCCTAGGACAGTCTGTTTCTCTGCTGACTAGAGAGTTGAAGGTATCTCAGTTTAAGATTTAATTTGAACCAGATGAGATGAATCCCTCCCAAAATTACTACAGTAAAGAAACTGTATGTCTTCAAAATATTTTCCACCTTTCCCTTTCCAGCTGGTTTTGAATGCTTACCAGTCCGAGATCTCAGTATTATTGAAAGCCAGCTGCTTTATTCTGCTGAGTGTTATGAACTTTAATCCCAAATGCAATTTAGGTAACCCCAAGTACTAGTCTTACATAGTAAATGTTTTGAGAGGCTCAGAGGGCAATGTGCTGCCTTGCTTTTGCAACCAATGAAGCAGGAATATCTCAGTGCTCCCCTGAAACTCCCCATTCCCTCAGTGCAATGAGCATGGTTATGCTGTGAGGACCTCCTGGGAGAGCCAGAAGCAGCTGCCCATTGAGTAGTCACCACCATCCTGACACCAAAGCAGGTCCATTCCAGGTGGGAAGACACAAAGTGGGAGTGGTGAATCAACTGAAGGCAAAGAGCTGTTTAATGAGGCCCTTTCCAGGCTGTGTTGCTTTGTGTTTTGAGTGTGTTTGAATGTGTGGCTGTTTGCCTTGCAGAGGGATGCCCTGGCTTGTGCAATGGCAATGGCAGATGCACTCTGGACATGAACGGCTGGCACTGCGTCTGCCAGCTGGGCTGGAGAGGAGCAGGCTGTGACACTTCCATGGAGACGGCATGCGGTGATGGGAAAGACAACGATGGAGGTAGGACACGAGCACATGTGATATGTCAGGCTTCATAGAGCCCATAAACCTCTCACAGTGAACAGTCATCTGGGCTTGATTCTGCAGGGCAGATTGTTTTTTGACAGCTGGTAGAGAACAGACAGTGAAATCTGCCAGGCTGACTCAGCCAGAGTGGATTGGAATTCAAATTAAATGGGTTTGGATCTGGGGTGCCAGGGCTGAAGAGGGACATTTGTTTGTCTTCAAATCGAGTCCATAGAGCAGAGAGCAGGCACAGGCTGTGCACCTGTCCAGTCCCTCCACCCCAGCTGAGTGGCTCAGCAGTGACACGATGGGACCACCTCAGACAGTGAGCATCCCTGACTGCTCAAACTTTGCCCTCCCTGCCTGAGGCTTTCATCAAGGCTCTGCAGTTGGTCACTACTGACTTTGGATGGATATTTTTCATAAACTTAGAGGCTTGGGTGACTGATCCCCATGCCCACAAGCCATCCAATCCCTCTCAAACCATGTTTTATTGATTACTGTTCCATATGTAATGATGTCAGGCATGTGAATAATAGCTCTGTGTAATGCAAACTTAATATTCAGAGTTATCTCATTACAAAGGAAACCGTGGTGCAGTGTGAAGGTTTGAATTAGAGAGCAGGAGATGAGATATTAAATTTAAGGCATAAGGGAGACTGCATAATTTGTTTTGTTGTCACTCAGCAAAAGGCTTTGTAAACCACAAGTCTGGGCCAGGACCCAGACTATGAAGTGGAGACTGCATTTTGCAAGCCTCTGTTTTATCATATTCACAAGAACAGTACAGTTAAAAAAAAATAATAGCCAAGCCAAGTCTGTGATTATCTGCTTCACAACAACTGTGATTCTGATTGAATATTTAAAATACCTCTGCACATCTGGCATGGCAAATGGACCAAATTAGCCCTTTAGAAAAGATGGAAAATTTGGAGTACCATACAAAGAGTACACACTATGAAACAAAGATGGCTTTTTACCTCATATGGAACTGAGTATCGCTGTACTTGTCTTTTCTATTTACAGCTGACACAGGGCAGCAATAAAGGTCATCACATCAGATGTGTAAAAATAATGTAAATAGACCGAAGGTTAGTCCCAGTTTCCATGAAAAAAAATAACCAGCAAAAGCCCTGTGAAGATTTTAGTAAGAGAGAGACAGAAGGAGTAATCCAGCCTAACATACCATGTAAATCACAACTGTATGATATCACAAAGAGCATGACTAGACTCTGAGCATCTCTTTATATCTCCTGAATCAAGGGTTAACCTTTTTACCTCGGTTACCTTCACCTTGAAATGAGCTGCCTTGCCAAGCTACAAGACAGCAGATGTACATGGGAGAGACAAAAGGCATTGTGACAGGTTTACAAGGTAGTGCACATCAACTACTAACTGGCATCTGGTGAACCTGTGTGGAGCAGTGGTGTGCACAGCAAGAACAGAGCAACTGATAGGTTGTAACTTACTTCTGGCAGCTTATTCATGTGTCAGAGCCCCCAAATGGGTGTTACTTTACTCTTGGTGCACTCAAAAAAAAAAGTATGTACATGGTGTGCGTTACATCTGTCATACACTGTGCCTATGATTTGGCTGTGTTACTGCTAAGGGCTCTCCTCAGTGAGCACTGTGCTTTCTCCACCTTTTGGGGTTCTGTCACATACACTGGAGTGATGCATGCTCAGGGCTGAAGAAAGGTGGTTTATTTTGGTTTACTGGAAAGAATCCCAACGTGGAATTTGCTCATGAATGTTGGCAATGGAGGTAGAAGTCCTTCCATGAAGCTTTAGAAGTCAAACAACTGACCTAATCAAAATGGATATCACGAGTGGTGAGAAAGAGCTTAGTGGGGCTGTTCACAGTACCTGGGCTGTTCACTCTGCCTGAGCTCATACCTGGTTCCTACACTGCGGTGTCAAGTGTCTGCTAATCAAAATCTCTGCAGCCGGAAATTCCACAGGATAATGGCAGCTGAAGTCAGAAACTTTTTCATCAGCTCCCAGCCTAATCATACCCTGAGGGAGACTTATGCTAAATTACAGGGTGTGTTCGGCTCTTAAATTTGGAGGCTGTTCAGATAAACAATAACAAGCTGAGCGGGAGTCACTCAGAAAGAAACTTGGTGAAATGTAGTCTTCGTTTAGGCTAGTAAAAAGTTGTTTCTGAGTGCAGCTCCCTCTCCACAAAGTGTCATTTGTCAAAGCTAGCACTTAGGTTTCACACCCAGGTCCACTTTGTTTACACTTCTGAACAACCAAGCCCATCAACTTGAAAGAAGCTGTAGTGAGTAACTGAGAGCAGGTGATCATCCAGTATCAGTTAAGGAAAAACAGTGCAATGACAGAGCTGTAACAATCTGGGTAAAAGGCCAAGATTTTGTACATTTGACCTAAGAGGCCGCCTGTATTGCAACAAACAGGAGGTGTTTCTTTAAAACGAGATGAGAAAAGTGGTTCTTGCCTCACTTCAGCAGAAAATAACCTCTCTAATTTATGGCTGCAAACACTCACTACCTTAGAGTAGGTGTGATAGGTAGTACCTACATGTCTCACCCCACATTGAGTGCTCTGTCATGTACTTGAAGAATAAGTTTGAAAGTTTAAAAAATCAAGGAAATTATCTTCTGTGACAAGTCCTAAAAGTGGAGTTAATGGCATTTGATAATACCTTGAGAAGAGGCTGGTATTCCATAGGCTAAATATGAGCTCTGTTGCCTTGGTAGACTCCTCTGTTAGGAACATAGTGTACAGGAAAAACTGAGGGGAAGAGAGAATATTCTTAACTAATCTCATGAATATGCTGTTGAACAGCAAAGCTGTGTTACCTGTCCTTGTTCTGGAGAAATCATCTAACTGTTGAGAGCCAGAGTTGTCCAGTTCTCCATTTCAGTGAGTTTGCATGAAGATCACACTGAGGTGAAATCTTGAGAGGACTACAGATGTTAAATTAAATTGCTCATTTGGTCTAAAAGTTCAACACAGTTACTTTATTTGAGGGCCTTTGTTGTTGTTTGGGGCTTCTCCAGAGCAGCCAAGTTTCCAGGTAGGGTAAAGCTTGCTGGTTTTCCAGGAACTGGAACTGACCCATCCTTCATTTTCTGCTTTAAACAATTCCAGTTCCTGAGCAGCTGCTGAACTCTGTCAAACATGAATCTACCTTACCTGTGGAAGGCAAGAAACAGTATTTTTCTCATATGAAAAATATGTCTGAAATGACAGTGTTCACAATATTATCTAAAACTTCATGTTCATTAGCGGTTTCTCTTCAGTTGTCTGCTGTTCTCCACTGCCTCTTCCCAAGTGAAATACTTCCAAAGGTGAGTGTTAGTGGTTAAGGGATTAGATAGGTAGATAGATGGCTAGAAAGATAGATACCCTTCCCAGTCAAATAAGGCTGGCTTGTCATAACATATATTGCACACTATTACATAAAAGTATAGAAACTTCATTTTTCTTAGCTATCATCTGGTCAACGATCTTCCTCTGGGACTAAGAAAAATAAACCATCCTGTTTTCTTTTTCTGCAAGAGTTGTATTAGCAAAGCTCCTTCCCCTCAGTTTATGTCTCATTTAGCCTAGGACAAACAGAGAGTTCCAATGTACCCATGGCCCCATTTTGCCTTTGCAAGTTCAGTCTGTGTTTCACCAGATTCTTCCCAAAAGCTAGCAGGTGGAGCCATTTGTATGCTTTCCTTGACTTATCCTCCTGGACCAGAACAACTAAAGGTTGCCTTAATCTCCCACCCCTGGAGCAGTGAGCAGGTCACTTCAGGGACAGTGTAATTCAGGAATGGTTTCTCTGAGGCAAATCAGTGCTGTTTGTTTAACTGTACCGCAGGCCACTGGCAGCTCCACAGTGCCTTGCCCTATTCAAGGATCAGGTAGTGCTTGTGGTAAGGTGGAGACTTACATAATGCTTTGGAACAACAGTTTTTCAAATCTTTGGCAAGAGAAACTTTGGCACAGTACTCTGGCCTTCTTAACACCCATGTGTTCACCATCTGTCCACCACATGCCAAATAGCATTAGAGAGCTGGCAGAAGTCTGCACTGATCTCTGCAGTGCATAGGGGTTACACCTGAAGTTCATCTCAGGGTTTTAAAGGGAACAGTAAAGGATCCAGGAGAACCCCAGAATACAAACCTTTGTCTTTGCAAATGCTTGAGCTGCAGACAAAGTAGTGGGGTGCTTTCTGATACTTTCTTCTTTTTGCCCTCATTCCCTGGGCTTTAATAGCATGAGAAGATTGTCTCCTGGGCGTGGTGTGTGAGCTGTCTGCTTCCTCAAAACCATAAAAAATTACACAATAATGTGCTGGCTACATTTATGGAGGGAAATATTGAGATCTGAATGCACCTGGGAAAACAGCCATCATAAATTATCATTTATCATCACAGATAGATCCAGTCAAACAACAGGGTCATCTTGGAGGAACCACAAAGCACTGCTAAAAGGATGAGAAAGTCTGCTGTACTTGAAAGATTGGGTAGCTGGATTAATTTGTTAGAAATCACCCAGCTTCTCTTCCTCTGTTTCATGGTGACTGTTAATTGACTCCTCCTCAGATAAAATGACCAGTTCACATTTTCAGGTTTCAGCTCTTTGCTGATTTTGTGTTGCATGGTAACACATGGGTGTCTCCTGTGGCTGGTTGTTGGCAGCAAGGCGGGCAGGAGGGCAGTGTTAACCCAGGGCATTCCAGCATCCTGGAGCATGTGTTGATCGTGCCATTGGAGAGGATTATGTGTTGTGAACTGGGGGGTCTAACAGTGTCTTGTCTTGATACCTTGGGAGAGCTCCTGGCACTTTGAAGGAGTCCTTAATGAGATGCCTTTGATTAATAGATTCAGAAAGAAACTATGAAAATGCTCTCTGTGTTGAAGGAAACCTACTATTGTCTGCTGAAATGAGAGAGCTAAGTTGTGGGAAGGAGGCACTGCTGGTACACAGAATGTAACAGAAGGTGACATGGACCAGCTTCAAAAAAAACAGATTGGACACTAATATCACTAAGCATTTCTGCACTTCAAAAGGTGCTTAAACAGAGTTTGAGCACCAATGTTTAAAGCAGAAATTCAGGAAAGCTCTACCAGACCGACTTTAGCATCTGAGGCAAACTGTTGCAACTTCTGTGAGACAGAAAGTCCCCTTAGAATCCTAAGGTTTTGGACCAACTATGCTTAACATTGCATAGACTGCATGGCCACTGTCCTCTTCACCAGGATTTGAGAAGCACACCAATATCTGAGTTATCTGAGACCGCTTTCCAAGCTGTTTTCAAATGATTGCTTAAATTGGCTTGGATTCAGTCAGAATATGTTAGGGTGAACTTTTCAACAGTAGCTTAACACTTGCAGCACTTGCCAGGAAAGTGAGAGACCTTGGTGACAAGGATCTCTCAACTGCTGAGGGTGTGAAACCACTGTTCCCACCAAAAAAATTATAAGTTCTGAGTTACTTTTGCTCAGAGGAATCACTTTTAAGATGTGCTTTGGCTCCTGAGGGAGGCAGTTTCAGGTACACTATTGCATGACAGTCAGCATGGTTAGGCAACTTGTACTTACTGCCCTGTCCAAATGCTAGTCACAGAATCATAGAATATCCTGAGCTGGAGGGGGCTCACAAAGATCATTGAGTCCTAGCTCCTGGCCCTGCACAGGACAACCCCAACTCTGTCAGGTTTGGTGCTGTGACCACTTCCCTGGGGAGCCTGTTCCAGTACCCAGCTACCCTCTGGTAATACCCTTTCCTAATACCCAGCCTAAACTTTCCCTGACACAGCTTCATGCCGTTCACTTGGGTCCTGTCACTGGTCACCTCAGAAAGGAGATCAGTGCCTGCCCCTCCTCTTCTCTTTGAGAGGAAACTTCAAACCATGATGAGGTCTTGCCTCAGTCTCCTCCAGGCTGAACAAGCCAAGTGGCCTCAGCCACATCTCATACAGCTTCCCATCCAGAGCCTTCACATTCCTCACAGCCCTCCTTTGTACACTCTCTAATGGCTTAATTCCTTTCTTATATTGTGGTGCCCAAAACAGCACACAGGCCTGAGGTGAGGCCACCCCAGTGCAGAGCAGAGCAGGACAATCCCCTCCCTCACCAAGCTGATAATGCTGTGCCTGATGCATGCCAGGACACAGTCTCTCTTAAGCTGGAAAAGGCCCTCACATGCCTTGCTCAGCTTCATGCAATTCCCTCAAATCCTAGGTTGCTTGGTTTCTGTGCTGCTTTGCTGGCTGTTAAAAATCTGCTTGGAGAAAGGAAGAAGCCCATGAAACCAGCTGCATCAACTGTATTCTCCAGAGCAGTGATGAGCTGTGGGATGCTGTGAACTTGTAGATTCTAAACACATTATTACAGCTCTGGTTTATGCCAGACAGTGGTGATTATCATGTGTTTTCTGTCATTTCCTCTTTCCACTTCCTTTCTTCTTCTATTCAGATTTTTTTTTAAAGAATGTAGCTCTGGATTACATTTTGCAGAGTGTTTCTGTAGTGACTACCCCCACAGAGGTTCTGCACAAGAGCCCAAGGAGTCCTGTAATTCAGACACTTGACTGCTATTACATTTGACTATGTTATTTCAAATTTGCAAACAAGTGCTGAATACTTAGAGAAAGATGTGAGGGCAATTCCTTTCCCAGGCAGCCAGCAGTCTAATTTAGCCCAGATACAACCAGTGAGATGCTTATTCAGGTGAAATCAAAACAGAGCAGATGGGATAGAAGGAGCGAAGAGAATATGAATAGCTAACGTGGCCACATGGAGTTGACAGTCATATTGCCATTGTTCCTTACACTTGTGTTTTGTTTTCCTTTGACTCCTTAAAGGGGAGCCAAAAGCTGCAAATCTTGTTGAATAAGTAAAATTTATCTTTGCAAAGCACTGGAGTAAAATCCATTTATTCCCCAAATCCAATTCAAGTAAATGGGGTGTCAGTCCTCAGCTCAGGAATTGGATCAGTACATCATTATTCCTGTAAAACCTTTATCAGCACAAACATCCACGTGAACAATAACTTGTTTGTGCAAGTACTGAGCTATTCCTTTAGAGCCTTCCTCTAAACCAGTTTAGATTAGAACTGAAACAGTAAA
Source organism: Calcarius lapponicus (assembly GCA_039654755.1). Classification (NCBI taxonomy): domain Eukaryota; kingdom Metazoa; phylum Chordata; class Aves; order Passeriformes; family Fringillidae; genus Calcarius; species Calcarius lapponicus. The sequence goes on along the minus strand of CM077462.1, from coordinate 59,637,269 downwards.
ACCTGATTTGCTCAAGGATAAGACTAAGACTTTGTTAACTTTACCTTTGAGCATTTACATTTAAAACTTTTCCCACCCAAACTCTCCCAATAATTCATCCAAAAGCATCACACGACAAGACAGTGTCCCCACAAAAAGTGATACTGTTGCCTTATGAATGGCACAGAAAGGGTACTGAAAGATAAGAACTGGATAAGGTGAGAGACAATTATTTGTATAATCAGTGCATTTTATGCTTTTGTTGCCAGTGGAAATTTTCCCATGGGAGATAATGGGGTTTTATTGTTGCTTTTACTTCCTAGTTTTGCTTTGCCTAATACAGTTTCTCATAGAGGCTCATCCCGTTGCAGTCGGTGACAAAAAGTGTCATAGTCTTTAGCAGGAGCAAACCTTGAGTTTGTCATGTGTGCTGTCCCAGATTCACCCTAATCAGGCTCCTTAAGTTCACCTCCCTCTGACTGCCTGTCTGCCTGGGGCTCCCAGAGTGTGTCACAGTTCACAGAATGCTCTCTGTGTACAAACAGGTCCATCCCTCCCCATGGCCTGCCTGTTCCAGCCTGACACTCGACATGCAGCACCTGTCAGAGTCTGCTTAAACACATAATAACACCTCTGGCTGCCGGTTATTTGCATTCTGTTGGTGATGTTAGCATGACTGATTTTTGTTGCAGCATCCATAACTCTGTAAAAATGCTCAATTATTCAGTCTCAGACAGTTAAGACACTGCCCATTAAATCAGCCAACACAATTGTAGGGCCATGAAAAGTCGCAGCTAATTTGAAATTTTATTAGCTCTCAGTTGATCTTGTTTACTGCAGAAGCAGTGTCTCAAAATCAGGCCTTTGCTACTGTACAAAGCTCTAATCCTTGACACTTTTTGGGTGCTGCATGGCAGTGAGTGAGGAACTTGGAAGCTGACTGCACAGGACAAAAAGGAGAAATGAGACTGCTGTGGGATTTGTGAGCACTTTACAGCCAGCAAATGCAGCAACAACTCAAGGAGAGCAGGGACAGCAAGTAGCTCCATTGCTGCAGAAGAGTAATTATTTTGGAATTTTAAAATACCTGGTTGGTTTGGGTGGATGTACTTTTTTGCATGCATCATATAGACAAACGTCATACAGGACGTGATTTTCAGAAAGTGATGGGTCATGAGCAGTGTTTGAAAGCCAAGTAATTTTATCTCCTCTTAAATTTGGCATGCAGGTGACTATTTGTGGAAGGCAATGATGATAAGGAGTATCTTGTGAAATTCCTGCGTGAGGTCAGCATTTCCATCTGTTGTCATTATCTAGTGTTGCTGTCTCGGTTGTCATAGTGAGTGTTTAAAGTCAGTTAAAATCAGGTGTTCTCCAATTGGCATTATGGAAATGTAACACTCCTTAGGCCAAGGTCCTGCTCCAAGAAGGCACAGATACCTTTAGGTATGTTTCATGGAAGGGGTATTCAGCCCCTTCCATGAAACAATGCTCCCATGGAGAAAAAGCTGAACATACATTGCAGATACAAAATTTTATTGAGAATTGTGGTTATTTCATTGGGTTGTGCTGACACTTCAGAGCCCTTTGAGACTGGAACAGATGTTTTGTGAACAGAAAATAAAAAGACAGTCTCTGCTCCCAGGGAGTTTGCAGTCTAAAGTAGTAGTTTGAAGAGCTCACTAATGGGATTGGTGGATTTGCAGTCTTTAAGGGAGTCAGAGCCTCATTCTAAAAAAAATTGCAACTCCACCCACAAGATACGAGCTAGATAAATCATCCCAAAATAAAACTCACTGTCCAGTGATATAAAGAGTGCAGATTACCTGATAAAAATGGTCTTGGTCCCCTAAAATACAATGTTGGCTGAATAAATTGGAGCTGCTTTGTCCTCAATGGCAGAAAAGAAAGGGTTTCTGCTGAGCCCAATTCATTTTCCTTTATGTCCCTCTCTGAATGGAATGAGCCAGGACTCATAAGATGACCTGTAGAGGTGCCACCCCCTCTGCTTTATTCTCTGATTACTTGAATCTTAGTGAAAGAAGCAAACCACTGAACACATTATTTACCAGATGTGACAATGTCTTGCCAGTGGCTCCCTTTTCACAACAATAGTGGTTTGATTCACCCCATGGTAAGTCTAAGATTGCAAAAAGGTATTTATTTCAGGCTTCATGCAAAGGAAGTGCGACAAAAGAGTCTGGGTTTGGTTTTAGCAGGACTGTCAAAGGATATATATGTGTATATAGAATGCATAAACAGTCTCAAAGATGTAAAAATTCCTATTGCTTGGAAATAAGAAGGAACACAAGAGATATCTTAAAATCTTGCTTAGTGACACATCGCTGAATTAATTTGTTAATTGGAAGGCATCCATGATTGAAGATGTTTCTGTAGGGATCCCTTGGAACTGGTTGTCATATCCAGCCCTACTCAGCATTTTCATTATTGTCTTAGAATGTAGTTTACTTCTCTCCTGGTAAAATTTTTAGGTCACCTAAAGCTCAGTATGGTGGTAAATAATGTATCCAGATCATTCTGACACAGAGTGATCTGACTCACATCACTGCAAGGTCACAATCAAACAAAATATATCATAATGCAGCAAAATGCAAAATAGCCCTGGGAACAAAGAAAGGATGTTATATTGGAGGGTTGAGAGATTCTTGAGAAGCAATGACTCAGATTTGAGGTCACTGGAGGTAATTGTCTGAACATGAGTTCTCAGTGCAAGGCTTTTGCACTTTCACCTCTGTGAACCTTAGGAGTATAGAAGCCCAAAATTCTTTGGAGAAGAGGAAGTGGTCTCTTTTCTGCACCCAATATTGCTGAGATAGTGCTGTGTCCAGTGTTGGTGTCCACACATAAAAGATGTAAAATTACTGGAAAGAGATCAAAGGATGTCATACACCAAAAAGTCCAGTGGATGGGAAACAAACCTTAAACTGGGAATTTTGTTTTTCCTTAGCTGTTCAGAGAAAATATTTGAAATGGATTATTGTTCTGTTGGAGGTACTTGCACATGGAGACAACATCAGAGCATGCAGGGCAGAAGGAACTATTGGTAACTTTATGGACAAGGACAAACAAGACCAGTCGTGGGATAGTGGAGTCAGACAAATCCAGCCTTGAAATATGACACAGTTCCCTAGCAGTAATTAAACATTTCAGAAGCTTATTGGAGGAAGTGGTTGACTCACTGTAATCAGCTCTCTTTGGTATATGAGATATTTTTCTAAAACACAGGCTTTATCCAGTTCTGGATGGGGAAAAAATCAACAGCCTATGGGTGTAAGAGGTCAGACAAGCTGATCATAGTAGCCTTAAAACATATGAATTGCAGTAATCTCCCTATGCAAGACTTTAAACTTCTCACAGAGATATTTCAGCAACACATTTGTTCTCTGCTCTGAAGTGCCATGGTCATATTACAGTTATATTTAAGTAAGGCCGCTATCACTTTTTAAAGCCAAGAGCTGTATAAAGGTGTCCATAACTAAGAACTTACTGTGCATCCTACCTGTGTTCTGGGAGCTATGGGCGTTAGGAATCCACATGCAGGTCATGGGTCTCTGTGGCTTTGTTGCTGCTAAACTTGGGGTGCAGAGGGCATCGACCCCATGTTCACCTCCCTCTGTTACCTGTCTGAAAAACTTGCAGTGATCTCTAATGAAAATTCACCTTTATGCTTTATGGATTTCAAGGGTGTTTTGAATTACAACTTCATATTGTTTTTGTTGAATTGGACAGTTAATGCCAGAGTCATGGGTCAGGAGCTTCTCACAAATGCCACTTTATCCTCACTCTTCTGATGGATCCAGTGAGAGATCTCAGGGCATGAGAAGTCATAGCTGTGTTTGCTGTCATTATATCTGCTGACAAGTCACTGTAGGGCGCCACTTGGATGACTTTTAGACCATACAATAAAAAACCCCAAGAAAACAGTATGCGCATGGAGACATCACTACTTATGATCTGGCTTATAGATTAACTCTTGCTGTTCTGCATGACTCAGACAAAAATAGCCATTACATTTTCCTAAGCTAAAGAAATGCTTTGTCCTGAAACTGCTCTTGGTATTAGAGAGAGTTGAGTAGCTAAACGCCATTTCAGCCCTTGAGTGCCTTCATGAATTTAGGACGTCAGTGAAAACCCTTCTGGTGTAGTTTTCCTCAACTTATTCCATATAGGTCCAAAACACATTAGTTGAAAGGCTTATCTGCAGATGTGTCCTCATCATTCTCACCTGTTCAAAACATTGTCCTCTGCATCTGTTCTTCATTTATCTGCAGTTTCCTGCAAAGACAACATTTTCTTGCTGTCTTGCAATTTCAGGCCCCAAAACACATTTCTGATGCCTAGAAAAAAGACAGGTTAATGAAGAGGTATGGTACAGCTGGTTTGCCATCCTTTCAGCTAAGTGTCTGTAGCCTTAGAAAACATTATTAATGCGTGTGAGAAAAAGACAACATTTTATCTTGCTTGAAAGTGTAGTCAATATAGTACCTGGTTTATTGTTTGTTTTTCTTTTTTTTTTTTTAGTAGGTAGCTATGACTAAGCCTGTTGCATCTAAGCCAGTCTGTATTCTGTGAACAGTCTCTCAAACTCCATCTGAGATTTGACCTTCCAGAATCCTACTTATCTAATCATCTGCAGCAAGCAATTTTTTTAATGGGCAAAAAAATTCTAATTAGTTATTTTTCGTTATCGCTAGTCATCAAGAGAAAAGGCCAGTGAATAGGTTTAGTGTCCAAGATGAACATTTTTTGTGGCAATTTTGTAAGGAGTTATAAAGATGTAGAGATGTTAGGATAGACAGAGGAAAGGGTTACAGATGGGATTTTCCAAAGCACTTTTGCTGGCTTAATAGTGCTCCCATTATCATTAATGGCAAGTGCAGAGTACTTATGGAAATGACCCAGTGTGTGTCTGTGTGTGTGTACGTGTACACAGAGCAGGTGCTCATTGTCTTTCACCTACTTGGCCACAGGAAGCTCTGGGAGCCCCTACCAGGCTTGTTCAGCTTTCTGTGTGTAAGTAACCACATGAAATGATGATGTCAATGATGTTTTAAACACTAAACTATTCCAAGATTGGAATCGGTATAACTCAACAGAATCCTGTGTCCATGCTGTGTGAGCCATCTTAAGTACTAGAACAATGAAAAATGAGATTTCATCCTATTTATATTGCAGTAAATACAAAGTAATGCCAATAACATTAGTGAAAGGACTTCTAATTCATACTAGTAAAAAAGGGACAAAATGGAAGCTCAGAAATGGTAAAAATAACTAAATGTCTTGTTTTAATTTACTGTTTCTTTGAGATAAAAAAATCCATTATCCTGAAAACTAAAGATTTCATCCCACTTTGGGAGGGCTCTGCCTCTCAGGACAGTGTTGCTCTCCAGGCCTGTTCATTTCTTGCCTCTCTACTGGAGTCATTAGTAGGATGCTTGCTGTAAAGGTGATGTCTGTGACATATGGAGCTCTCAGCAGCTACACAGAGACCAACCACTCATTTCACATAGGTCTGTGAACAGCCATCACATGGTAGTAATTTTCATTCACTGTCAAACTGTCTTGCTTGAACTGATGAGTTGGAAGTGAAGGGCTCCGTATCCCATTACCCCAGAACAAAAACATCCAGTTCCCTTATCTGATTTAAAGATCTGTCTCTACTACATGCTAACAACTTTTATTGCTAGATGTGATGCTTCATCAAACCTCTTTTGAGCTTTTTTTGGTATTTCTTTTCCTGTCACCGCTTTTTACTATGGTGTTTGCAATGAGCAGTGGCATCTCCAAATGAATGGGGCATGTTGCTGTGGCAGTGGGAGGGGAAGTGGTACTGTCTGCATTTCATGGCTTGACAGATATGCAAACCCTCATTTTACTGGAGTACACTCAGCAAGCCTTTTCAGGTGTGTCCACTTCTATTATTGTTTTACTATTAATTTAATGGTGCTGAAAGTGCAAGATTTATATCCTGAGAGTTTGAGGTCATCTGTTACTCTGTGTTGGTATCAAATCAATGTGACCAAGGTCAAAAGAGATCAGACCTTCCCAGCAAAATATCCTTAACTTTCTACTCTATTTTACTAAGTTACATGTATAGATCTCTCTATAGCTGTGGTAGATACCATGGCTTTATTCACTATTTAGTCGTGCTGAAAGCAAACCTGGTAGCTTTGGTGTGATGCAATTATTAGGAGCGGGCTACAGAAGTTGTGTATCTTGGCAAAAAACCCCACAACAATCTTTGGGGGCTCTGGAGTTAGTTATCAAAGTGACTGAGTTGTGGAATGGCACATCCTAGGATTAATCTAAAATATGCTTTTTTTGAGAGTGCAGTCTAATATATGAGTTTTCATGTGTAACATACTACTGCATATTTATGTTATGTATTAATGTGTATTTTGGGTTCCTTATTGTGACTTTAGGTGAACACGCCTTACTCAGTTACATGAAATCTGCATTTCTCTATTGTGTGCATTGGATGGAGTTCTTGCGCCCTGAAGTCTGCGGCACTCCATGTTTCCATTGCTCTAAAATGTTCCTTACCCTTCTGTAGATGGCCTGGTGGATTGCATGGACCCAGACTGCTGCTTGCAGCCACTGTGCCACGTTAATGCCCTGTGCCTGGGCTCCCCGGACCCCCTGGATATCATCCAGGAGACGCAAGCCCCCGTCTCCCAGCAGAGCTTGCATTCCTTCTATGATCGAATCAAGTTCCTGATTGGCAAGGACAGCACTCACGTCATCCCAGGGGACAATCCTTTTGAAGGCGGGTAAGTGAATTTTGGAGTTGATTCAGTAAATGGTGAAGCATAAGCCACTTGGCCATTTTAAGACATGGAAGGGCAGCAAGACACAGAATAATGAAAATTGTTTAAGTGAAGTAGATACCTGAAGACTTTAGTGGCTATGTAGTTCTGCTGACTGTCTCTTCACCTACAATTCCCCACCAGCCGGTATGGCACGATGCTTCTCTTCCAACACATATGAGCAGTTCCATGTTTCCTCACTTTCCTTATTTCAAGGAGTGAAAGGCATCCATTCAGCTCTTCTAGATAAAGTGATTGACATTGTGCACAAGTATCTCCTGAAGAGCAGTGACAGATCTTCCATTGACAGAGACAAAAGAGAAGGAAACTAGAATGCTATTTGCAATCTGTAGTGTGAATATTAGAGACTTCAGAAGAACTGAGGAAAATCGTACCATCTAGAGATGGCTGTTAGAGTGATTTGCAATATAAGCAATCAGGTTGAATATAGATTGGTTTTAAAATCAAGAAATGCTTTATTGCTGCAATCATCATCAAGAAACAGGAACTGGGAAACAAAACATAGCAGTTCACTTCTGTGACTGCATCTCAGGATTTTGGTTTAAGTATATGCCTGTCTTTCAGGGCTGGTCATCCCTGAAAATCATTTTTTGTAGCAGGGTAACTGGGGTGTCAAATTCCTAGATCATTCAGTGTCTGTCCTGAATGTTGCCTTTCAGAAGTAGTGACCCTGATCCTGGAGGTGGCTGTCAGCACATAGGTTTGAACTCTGTTGGGCTTCACCCAGTCATGAACTGCTTACTGTCAGCTTTCCCACACACAGCAGTTAATAGCACTGAAAATACACAACCCTCATGTTTATGTGGGTATTTATTTCAGCACTTACATCTCAACTGGACTCTCAGGCCCCTCTAGCTCTGACCTAATGCTTTTCATGGAGGATCACTGCCAGCATCTCTTGGGTACCAGCTCCCATATATCGCCTGTTTTGGTAGTCTACTGGCTGACATCATCATCACAGCAGTGTCAGGAAAATGGCCTGATGTGATATTTTCCCTGATACTTCTTGCTTCCAAGGTCTTCAGGGTCCAAGAAAACTGGCAACAGTGACTCAGATTATAACCAAACACTTTTACATTGCAAATTGTTGTCCTTCATTGGCATTCTGAAGATCACAGGTACTGGATACTGAACAGTCTGGATTCTGGACTAGGCCTGTAAAATCTGTTGCTGTAAAATCAGGCTTCAAAACATGAAATAGATTATGCTCACCATTTCATTCTTCTGATGTATTTAGGGCAGCAGTTCCTCAGCACTTCTACAGAGGACTCTATTATCAGGTCCATGTGTATCCTTTCTGACAGGCGGAGAGTTTTGGTACACACACATCTGTGCTTAGTGACCTTTCCATACAACTAATGAACTATAGGAATCTCCATATTTGTGCAATAAAAAAACAAAATTGCAGCTTCTCTTGAAGGGCTGCTTGCATTCGGCAGCATACAGAGCTGAGGGAAAATAGTGGGAATTTCTAATTGTATAGTGAATTTGTTTGTAAGAGTGCCAGCAGAGGACCAACAGAAAGAATGTGTCATTTAGCATCACATAAATTCCTACAGGAGTTAAGTGTGTTTCATAGGTCTGACAATAGACCTCTATGTAGGAAGGACCTACTAACCATCTGAATTCTGAATCAGGAGAGATTCAGAATTCAAAATGAGCACCTGCTTGCATAAATGTTTGTCTGGTATATAGGTTACTGGAGTGAGGGAATGCAAAAAGATTCAGATCAATAGGAAGGGTTTTAATGACTGCTCTTGATTAAATGCAGTGGAAGTAATAAAACTTGTTATCTTTAAGTTAGGATGAAGAATTATACAGAGGTAGTGATGATTTATGAGGTTTCCATTCTCAAATTATCAGCATAGGGTGTGTGCCACTAAGTGGGGTCTACAGATATGTCAGGCTGTGATTTTATTGCATCTCTCAAGTTAACTATCTTGATTCACAAGAGTAATTGCAAGTAACATTGAAGAACCTCAACAGAAGGTATATTTTTCCTGAGACAGCACCTGGTCCAGGCTCATGAGAATATTGGGTTGTTGAAAATGCCACTACTCTCTTGGGATTTTAAAAGACATCACATGTTCCTGTTAGTTCTTAAACATCCTATAGATCTGGATAAACTCAACCATTGCAAAGGTTTTCTGCTAATTTGGCCTCTCTCTGTAGTTCAATTACTTGTTTCACCTCCCAGAAGCTGGACCTTTGAACAGCTTCTCTGGTCACCCTGGAAATGACAGTGCTTCAGCAGTAGTCAGTGACTGATGTGTGGGGAAGCATGGTCTGGGAGTATCAGGGATCCAGTTAGTCTGGAGAGGCAAGATGGCCTGTATTTGCATGTGAGGATATGCCCTTTATTCAGTAGCATTGTCACTGAAACTCCACCAGTTGCTTTTCCAACAGACAGGTGATGATATCCCTGTTATCCATGGAGCTGCTCAGTGTCTCTATAAAAATCACAGCAGCCGAGGGCAAGATGAGCTGTTTTCATCACTCCTCCCAGCTGCTGGCTTAAAAGTTTGTCAGACAAGAGGAAGTTATGCTTATGCAGGGCTCCATCATCCGGCTTTAGGACCACCCTCTCCTGTTGCTGCTGGGATAATTCATAAACTCGTCTCCTTCTTGGTGGAGATCAGGACTGTAGACTGTTGTTCATGGAACTTCCTATAACTTTCTGTCCCAACGCCGTTGTCCTCATGGGGTAGAGTTGGAGTTGGATCCGTGTCATTTGCTGTGAGCAGTCCCCCATGAGCAGGCAACAGAGAGGTGGCGTGGATCTCTGTGTCCTGTGTATCTGGTATCCTGCATGGGCACCAGTGGCACAGGCACAGTCACCATTCAGGTCAGGAGCTGAGTGCTCCTCCAGGCTTCACTAGGTCTTGGCTGACTGATTTTCACCCTGAGGGAGCTGGGGCACATTTGCATCCCTGTCTGGCCTGTGCAGAAGTGGCAGCAGCATGAAGGAGGTGACTGAATATCTCTGCAATATATTTCCTGAGCTTCAAAATCACGGCTTAGCCACTCTTCAGAGAGACCAGCAGTGCAGATCACCTAATGGATACAAATTAATGAATGTCTCGTGACAGCTAGCCTTTGAGTGAATTTATTATTGAATTACACTCTGGCTTCTTAAGAACAAGCTGAGCTGACAAGCTCTCTCACCAGTGCAGAAGAAAAAGAAAGACAATGATAAATTACCCTGATGGATAAAGGCAAAGACCTTGTCTCTTCCCAAATACCAGCAATTATATATTATTCATGTTTGGGAAGAAAAAATAATCCTTACCCATATTGAAATGAGTGTTTATGATGATAAAGCAAGTAGCTAAATTAAATTTTGAATGCACAGAATGTCTTTTCACATCATTTTGATGAACAGATAACAAGTACTCTTCTACTACTTGGTCATTCTTGTATTGATTTTGAAACCACTTACTCTTACTGTTAGCTTTGTTGTTTTTAAGCCATTCTTAGTCGTCCATCACCTTAAGGAGTAGCACAAGATGCAGTGGTGTCAATAAGTTGACTATAAAGTAGGACAGCTGATATATTTGTTCTCTTTTGAGGGTTCATAAAATGGCAAGAGCAGGCTAAAGTCCTGGTCCACAGTCTTTTATGGTAAGTGTTGGCATGGTTAAAGTGCCTCAGAAAACCATGTGTAGAATTGACACTTTTGTAAAGAGAATTTCAAATCATTCAATTTTGAAGTAAGTGTGTTTTATACCCCTCTTTTTGAGACAGATTGTGTATATCTACTTGCTGCCAATAGTATCAACCTGCTCTGATTACTTGGGCAGCTAGAAGTAACCATCTGAGTTACATGAAACATGAGAGAGCAACATTTGTTACTAGCTGCAAGAGTAGTCCCTGATTGCCCTCAGGTCAGTAGTCTGCGTACAAAGTTGGTTTTGATGATTTAAAATTCTGACCACAATTAACTTTGTACATTTTTTTCCCATTACTGACTGACAAGGCATCTATAACACTCAACTTTCCTGTGTCCCTCTATGTGCCAGGCAGAACAGTGCACCTTACTGATCCAGGTGGAGAAGGTTACACAGCACAGTTAGAAACTCAGAGAGACAGGTATGCTATAAATGCTTGTGTGCACTGTTTTACTGTGAATAAATAAATAAATAAATGGGGTTTATTGTCAGAATTAAATTGCATTGGTCCCAAGTCCCATCAAAACCAAAACTGTGAATATTGGTCATGGCCAAAGAAGAGCTAAGAAAATAGGGGAGGGATCGAAATGTTTTTTAAGAATGTTTTGGTAGTCCTTTTGGTCAGTCCTAAGTGATTTTGAAGAACATTGCCATGTTTTCTTAGTATCCTTGAAAGAGTTTGCCCAAAGAAGCTGTGGCTGCCCTATCCCTGGAAGTATTCAAGGTCAGGTTGGATAGGGCTCTGAGCTACCTGATTTAGTGAAAGGTGTCCCTTCCCATGGGAGAGCATTGAAGCTGGATGGTCTTTAATGTCCCTTCCAACACAAACCATTCTCTGATTCTATGCATATGTTCAAAGCATCTTCTCTTTTCTTTTCACACATTTCGTCCCATTCTTGGAGGGCTGTGGGTTCACCCCAGCAGATCTTTCTGAGGTTTCTTCCCAAGGAAACCAAGGTGTTCTGTCTTTTCTGTGTTTTTCCATCAAGCAAAGTGTAAGTTTGATACAGTGACCTAAGAAACACTTCTTTAGTTGAAGACAAAGTTAGAGGTCAAAGAACCAAAACTTACTAGGTGTAGCTTTAATCCTGAGGATTTCTCCTGAGCTGGCTATTCCATCCCATGGCTCTGCCCCAACTCCAGGTAGATGCAGTTCACTTCAGCAGCAGGAAATTCTCTGGGTCAGATGCACCCACTGAACACAGACACCCAGAAGCGATACAGGAGCTTAGGGAGCGCAGCAGCTCCATGGGTTAGGACAGCTTGGAATGCTGCATCTGTTTAAAACTGTGTCATAGAGATAACCCAGCATCCAGTGTTCTGAAGGTGAGCATTCATGGCACAGCATGGTACCTGCATTGATGGAAGCAAGGTCATATTTTTCCGTATTTTAGACCAGGCTAATACAGCGAGTCTTCAAACTCGCTTCTTCCCAGCATTATTGTCTTCCAAAGGCATCATTGTTCCTTTGATGCTGTCTGCTCATATGAACTCCTTATTAGGTACAAGTCATAGCTTTTTAAAAACTTACTGGTTTTTATTTTGGTAATTAATCCCTTCAAGAGGGATTAAGAGCAAAGCATACTTTTAAAATTTACCTTTCCGATGTTCAGGGCACATTTTCTTTTCCAATGTTTGCCCTCTGATTTTTAGTTTAGCATAACATTATTCCCATATAGTAAATTAATGCAATATATGCGGCTACTTACGTCAATTTTGTGGAATTTGTACCTGCAAGCCTTAATAAAAGTAAAATTCCTGTCCATATTTATGTTCTTTTCCATGACATAGATAGTGTAATTACATAGGTAGATGTAATTATATTCCTCTTTTGTAACTGTCAGTAAAAGGAATTTGGTTGGACTCAATGGTCTTCGAGGTCTTGTCCAACATCAATGATTCTGTAATTCTGTAAGTCCTGTGTACAGTCATTAGAGAAACTGGGCTGCAACTTCCTAAAAATATTTTTTAAATGCTAGATATTTATGACCAAGCACAAGGGAAGGAGTAGGATCTTCCTAGTGTGACTTGGGCATGCTTCCAAGACCCAGTGAGGCAATTGATAGAAACAGTGCGCCATCCTGCACCTGGAATTAAAAGTCTCAGGTGATACCTGTGTCCCAGGGAGCTCTTGGAGTGTGCAGAAAACAGCCCATTAGGAGTTTTTTTCATGCTTGCAAGTTTTAAAGGCTTGAGATTTAATTACCTCCCAGATTACAGAGGTACAGCTGTGCACTTTTGGATTTAGGAGTCCAAACTATGGTGTACATGTCGATGCATTCTCTTGGATCTGCACATGGATATTTGATTAAATATTTATTCAGTACTTAAGTTACTGTCCTCTGAAAAAAGCTGCCATATCAGAAAGAGTCTGTCCTTTGAGTGTGACACTTATTTGCTAAATTGGTTAAAACCTCCTATAAAAAAAAGCAGTTTTATAATCCCGAACATGAAATCTTTTGTATTTTATTGGACCTTTTTTCCCTAATTCCTTTTGATCATTACAAATCTATCAGACAGCTTAAATGTAGTTAAAGAACTTCCCCTATGGTCATCAAAAGAGAGATAATTTTGTAATTAACCTGGAAATAATGTATTTTTCCTCCTCTTCTGCTTAGTTTTGTTTTCTTGATGCCTCAGATTCAATGAAAGGCAGTGCTTTTATTCCTGTTCTTCTGCAGAGCTGAATATGTGGCCAATGCTTACAAAATAAATACCAGATGTAAAATACTTTAATAATACAGAGCTACTAAGTTCTGCAGACATTTTTAGTGAAGACTTTATATGAATACACTATTCATCTCTGAAAGTTATTGCAGCATAAAGCCTTTATCTCTCATAGAAATAATGGCTATAAAATGACTTCTGAAAAATCATAAAATAAGCATAATTCAGTATTAGGTCGAAAAATTATCTTGTACTTTATTTATTACTGGACACTTGATTTGGATTGTACAGACCCAAAAAATATGTGTGATTTTGTTTCTTTAATATCTTATGCAAAGCACGAGTGTTTCTTTGGTTTTACTGGAGAAAAGGAGAGTCGTCAGCTCTTAAAGCATTAGTCAATCACATTGTGAATAAAAGGATTCTTCACTGAAACTTTGCAGTAAAGCACAACCCAACTTTATTATGTGTTGCATTTCCTATAAAACTCTATTCTAAAATACTTCCATTTAAACAGTTGGAGGCAGTTTTACAATTCTACAGAAGTCATCAGCATCTTTTCCTCTGCTGAGTTGCCTTCCCATATCCCTTGCCCTCCCACCTTACTGTTATAGCTCAACTGAGAAATCTTGAGGTGTAAAAATAGTGAGTCAATGAGGCATAGAGACACAAGATGCTCTGGATGGCAGGAGTGGCATCCAAAAGTGGCCTGATTCCTTGGCAGATCAGAGAGGAAGATTGTGCTGTCATAAAGATAAAAGGACACGCATCAAGAAGGTGAATAATGTTCGATTCCTGGGAGAAGTATTCAAAGCAATAAGGGCCTGAGTCTTTCAAGAATGGAGCCAATAGAGAATTATTGTGAGAGCAATGATCGTGGACTTTCTAGGAGTGGTAGGTGGTCCTCAAAGGATATTAATTTTGTTACCAGGCTGTCATGCAATAAAGATACCTCCTTTTCCTTTTGGAGGAGCTACAGCCAGCAGTCACTAATGCTGCTGAAAAAAGATGATGCCCAAGAAGATGTTAAAGAAACATCAGTTTATAAGTCTTCACAGAGCAGAATGGAGTCAGGTGCATGCAGTGGGAAGCCTAAGAAACTGAACAATTGATGACAAAACCGAGTCCTTGCATGTATACTAAAAATACCAGAGGAAGAACACTCACTGGGTTGATACTGTCACGTTAAACCAGATCTAAAGAGAGAGCAAGAAGCAAAATCTGTATCTAGAGATGTTATTATAAATATTGATTAATAAGCACTTCTTTTTTGACTTCAAAAACCAACTTCTTTAGCCACATCTATAAAAGTATCTGAGTGTTATGTAGCTTTTTCCCCTGTCCTTCAGGCAATTTAAGTAATGGGTTTTCACTGGAGCTTTTCATTCACTTGGCTTGCTGTGTCTTTCATGGAATATCTAAATACTGTAGAAGACTTCTTGCAAAAGGTTAACAGCTAAGGACCATGCCCACATAATCATCATCATCTCCTGATCCTTCAGAGATGAGACCTTTTTAGTACCTTCACTGAGTAGGTTAAACGAACAGGGCAGGTGTAGTTTCTTGCTTCAAATGACTTAGAATTGACTTTTTTTTACTGATTCTGTTCAGAGCTCTTAAAAACCTTGCTCTTTGTTGCCCATTCTCCTTCTCCAGGGTCCGTGTTCCATCAGTGGCTCACAAAGCAGAATGTCAGGATCTGTTCCAAGCCATGTCTAAGTGTCAGTGCCACTTAGCAGGTCCCCATTTGAGATATGGTCAAACATTAGTGCATTTAGTCCTTTTGTTACATTGACACCAGCATTCTGGTGCTTCCCTTAGTGCAAACTCCTCAGATGAGCCTAATCAGTTATTTAGAATCACAGAATATTTTGGGTGAAAGGGACCTTTAAAAGCCATCTAGCCTCTGCCATGAGTAGGGACATCTTCAGCTGTACTGGGTTGCTCAGAGCCCCATCCAGCTTGGCCTTGAAGGTTTCCTGGGATGAGGCAGCTACAACCTCTCCACACAGCCTGTACTGGTGTTTTGCCATCCTGCTTCTTCCTTAAATCTACTGTGAATTTACCCTCTTCTAGTTTAGAAGCATTGTTCTATGTCCTGTTGCATCAAGCCCTGCTAAATCCAGAGGGATGTATCCCAGCTGCCGAACATGTGCCATACCCTTTCAGAAATTAATTTATGCTGTCCATGATAATGTGGGGTTCTTTCTGGATGACTCCTCTTCAATTTTTGTTTCCTATATAAAAGTCTGCCTTTTTTCAGTTTAACAAGGAGACCTTCAGAAGGATCATTTGCATTCTTTTTCCTTATCTTAATTCCTTAATTCAGATGGCAGCTAAGAGCAGTACATAGGTTTTGACTTTAAGCTTTTCTTACAACTAAACTGAACTAAAAAAAGTCAGACAGATTTACTCAGTTCAAGAAAAGACTGCCAAGAGGTTTTTCTCCACAGTTAAGAGGCGAATGGGCAGGGCTGTTTTTACAGACAGCTTTTGAGGGAAATACTGCCACAAGCAATGAACCTGAATGTCTCTATGTTCTGATCTTCCGTCTTCTTCTTTTGTCCTTCATCTGCCAGCTCAGGCATTTTCTGTGTATCCGTGTGTTTGATCGTGATGCCCTTAGCTTTTACCTGGCATTCTACCAAATGCTCTTGTCTATCCTGGTGCAAGACTGCCCTGAGGTTGTTTTACATTAGACAGGCGCATTCAACCCAAAATGGACATGGTATATTTTGCTTTATCCTCTCTTAAGCAAAAAGGCCACCGCCAAGGCTAAAGACAAGAGATCATAACACGTCTGTACTTCTGGGCACTTATCAGACTGAGCAGATCACGGATGAATGCCATGAGAATGTAAAAATCCCTCTGCAAAGGTATTATTAGATTACTACAGTTATTCTTCTTATGTCTCTGTAAGGAGGGGATTCGTATTTTACAGGTGCAGTAAAGAGAAATAAACAGACCAGCTGACATGACTGGTGTCACACGGAACGGCTGTAGAGATTATTTGTCACTAATAACATTCTTCCCAATGAATTATAACTTTCTGGATTTTTGTTCTATGGAGCTCTGTTGAAGTTTTATCCTGAGAAGAAGGATAAATCCTATATATATGCATGTATATTTATATATACCCATAAAATATTAAAGTAGTAAGTTCAAAAATATTTATAATGTCAAATTAAAATATTTGTTATTAATAACTTGGCTGAGGATGGCTAAGCAGTCATGATAACCATTTTCACACATTGAAACCTTTAATCAAGAATGAGGTATGTGGGAAATATCTTGAAGAGCAACAGAAATTAATCGGAGTAAGATTTCCCATGTCACCTATCCTCAGTCAAGAAAAGAACATACATTTCTTGCAGAAAAAGTGGGATTTAGAATGCATGGAATTTTTTTTTTACAATGAAAGATGCTTGGCAGAAACAGTATTTTTCCCTTAATTCCAAATGCCAAGCACACTGTGACTAAAGTGTGTTGGAAGGACCAGTGTCTAGGTTGTGAGACACTGGATCAAAGTTAGTATTAAAGACAAATCTTTAATGCATTCCCATGAGGTTAAATGGCTTTTGTGGAATTTACTTTTCTGACTTCTGTTCTAAGGCTAGTTTGGTCTGCTTGAATTTTGTTGACAGTCTGTCAAATTTTATTTGTCTCTGAGCAATAGGAACATAAAGGCATCAGAGTACCCCTGTCTGTTTTGCCACTGTGGCCCAGATCTTAGCAGAAAGACTTAATTTAATTTTCTTGGGAATAAAGGGTAACTTCACAAAGCAACAGTGTAAAATTGTCTGATACACCATCTGGCCTTGTAAATAGCCTTTTGACAATGATTTGGTCTTTGAAGCAAGTTTTTATGACAAATAAAAAAAATTAAAAGGAAAAGTCTAATTAAAGAAGAGGAAAAATGGAGACTGCTTTTCCTTGTAAAACAAGAATCCATACAGTCTTATGTAACAGTAGTGAAGAAAGCAAAACAAGCAAAAACAAACCAAAAACCTGAGGCAATAGGTGGAATCTGTTAATAATTTAATGAAAAGATGAGACTCAGGCCAAAAGAAATTGAATTTTGTTCAACTGCAGAAAACACTCTGAACTTGCAGGCCTGGACTGATGGAATAAATCTCTTCTATTAACATGAGAGATAATTTTATGTAAATGTATTTGGAGACCTTCTAGCAGAGCCGAGCATCTTAGCAGTACCACTTAACTTCTTTGCAGGGTAATTGCATTTAGACCAAGGTCAACTGAAGGAAATAGCTGACTAAATTAGCATTAACCAGGATCCTGGGGGGCTTGGGATGCTGTAGACACTCAATCTTGTCTCCACAAAGGACATGTTGACGCTAGAGAAGCCAGCTGCTTCCAATGCACTGTGTTTTATTCAAGTGGGGCAAATTTTATCACCCAGGGAAGCAGAAGATTTGGGACTCATCAGAGACAGTTTGGGCCTGAGTTTTCCTCCAGTTTCCATCTCTATCTCTTTTAAATGGATTCAGATTCATGCATCTTGCTCCATCTTCTTCTTACTGCTGTGGGTTGGGAATGATGTCCCCTCAGTGGTAACATCTTTCCTTAAAGCATGGAAATAAAGCAGTGGTTACAGTCCTCAGGAGGGTGGGGAATGCAGCTGGGTGTGCTGACGAGCTGCTTCTCTGAGAAGAGACAGACTCCAAGTCCACAAGCACATAGGTGTGTTAGCAGAGTTGGGTGAGTGCTGGGAAGCATCATGCAGGATAGGAACTGAGTCTCTTTCCAAAGGTGGGGTGTCTAATGTGTTTGCTACAGCTGCCAAGGTGAGAGGAAACTCACTGTTTGCCCACCTCGTGCTGGTGCTTGTTGTAGAAATAGTTGTCAGTGATATGTAATGGAGCAGATGCTTGTGGATATAGAAGCCCATTTACTGAGCCGAGGGTCTAGGCCAATCTGCTTGCACTGTTACTTAGAACTTTAAAACTGTCTGGACATGCGTTATGTGTAGGGCAGCAGGAGAGATGCCTGCAACATGTATTTTTTTTCTTTGCTTGCTTTGACCTCTTGGAAGAAAAAAAATGCAGGTGGAAGTGTTCTTCTGGGGTTCACAGAAATGTATGATCTTGTTCTTATTATTTTAAAATATTTGTAGATGCAGTGTTTATGTGAATATGTGGTACAGAACATCAATTCTTTTGTATTCAGGTGTTAGTATTCGTGAAAGAGTTTGCAGTGATTCCTTGTCTTCCACAAAATGTTCATCTATTTTGATGAGAAGCAGAGAGAAGGCAGTTTCAAACCTATCATTTGGTCTCTCTGAAGGATGGAAAAGAAGATGGGGCAGAGAGAGGAGCAGATCATGAAAAAAACTGGGAAGAGAGAGCCTAGGCTCTGCTGTTGGCTCAGAGATGTGCTCAGACACGTTCACTTACACAAAAATTGCACTGCAGGTGGTGACCTGCTGACTTCATTGGGGTTATTCCAAGCATTGACATTTTTCCAAGCATATTCCATGGCATCTTGATTCTTTCTGAGTTACGCTCTACCTGTGCGTTAGAGAGTGATGTGCATAATACTGTACTTGATTATTGTTTTCCAGTTGTTATATATGGAAAGCTGAGTTAGAGCCCTTAATGGAAGAAGCAAAAGAAGTATTAAAGATATTACTCCCCTCATTGGCCCTATCCCAGAATATGTTCAAGGCCAAGTTAGAGGGGGCTCTGAGTAAAGCAGTCTAGTGGAAGGCAGGTAGTTTGGAACTACATGATCTTTAATATTCCTTCTAGCCCAAATCATTGTAAGATTGTTGGATTATTAGCTCCAAACTTGGTCCAAGTCTTTTCCTACATGACTCCTCAGAAGTCAGTGATGATACATCAGAGAAAATTCAGTAACATAAAAATAATTTCCAGTATCTAATTTTCTTGTGACCTATTCCAAAATTACATCTGAATATAGTCACTTCTTAGATTGCAGACATATTTTGGCATCACTGCAGTAATTTTTGGTAATATTGCAGCTCTCCATTTAGATCAGAAGGAATTTCTTTAAGACTCCCTGGCAAATGGTCTGTTTGCTGTACTGTGGAATGTAAAAATTGTACAGCCTTTATTAAATACAAGTTATACTTTATCTCCTTGCATTATACGATCTCAGATTTTTAGGTGGAGTGTAAGAAAATAACTGGCTCTTTCCCTAATGATCTGTGTTTATGAAATCATCTTTACAAAACATTGCAGAAATCGTCCTTTGCCTCAGTGAACCAGCAAAGCACCATTGCTCCGCTGAAGTGCAGCTGGGATGATTTACTCTAGCTGAGATCTGGTTCTGCACCTGGAGAAACATTGGCTTTCAATCTCTGCTCTCCAGCAGGACAGCACTTAGAAAAATTATTCATTGGGTCACGTTAGCACACTGACACTACAATTTGCTGTTGCTGCTCAGAAAAATAGTTACCTTCAGCCAAAAATTGGGTTCAGACACTCTCACAGACATGTGATGTTTTGTCTTTATGGGAAGCTCCTAAGGTAGCAATGTAGTAATGACTTAGAAGTCTGGAAACAGACTTTGGAATGAGAACCAAGAAAATTTGTCTTTGGCTTTACTGCAGGTTTTCTGACTGACCTTGGACAACTGAAAATCATTCCATGTTTTATTTCCTCTCTCTGTAAAATACCAATCTGGCTGTATTAATCAGTGTTTGTAAAGGTCCTTGAAATCCTTAGATAAAAGAGCATATTACAGATCACAGAGTAGTTGGAATAGATGTAGCCTATAAAATGGTGCAATCTACCAAACTTGGGAAGAAAAAGAGGGGAAGAAAAAGCCCATCCTATTAGTGTGCTCAGCTCCCCAGGCAGATTGTAAGGAAGCTTTCTGAACCCAGCAAATTTTCTGTCATGGTTTTCCCAAATGGAAAAGACATAAGCTGCCAAGCCTTGGTCAGGATCTTCTGGGGCTTTTGTGCCTTAAATATGTCCATGTACTGCCTGGTAATTTTCAGTTCTCTTTGATTTTAAAATACACCTTGCTTTTAATTAGGGCAATACTGTTAAGACACTGCTGGCTGTTAGGAAAAGGTTCATCACTCAGAGGCTGGTTGGGCACTGGAACAGTCTCCTGAGGGAGTGTCATGGTACCAAGCTTGCCAGAGTTGCAGACGTGTTTGGACAACACTTTCAGGAATGTGGTATGATTTGAGGACTGTTCTGTGCAGGGCCAGAAGCTGCGCTCAGTGATCCTTGTGAGTCCCTTCCATCTCAGGAGGTTCTGTGATTCTGTGAAATTCCAGTATGATGTTGTGAATCCTACAGAAATTTATGCTTTATTAAGTATATGCTGCAGGAGTTGCTTTTATATAGTAGGGTAATTGTAAACCTCACTTTGATTATCCAAGGTTTTTGCACAATGCCTGAGAAAGCCTTCAAAGGCAGCATCCCACCATCAAAACACACAACATGGCCTCCAGCTTTAGAAGATATAAAGGCTTTCTAATCCATAGAAATTCCCAGCCACATCAACAGAGGAAGAAACTGCATTTGTCAAAAAGACTTACTATTTCTTATCATTTTTCTCTTTCTTGCAGACATGCATGTGTGATTCGAGGCCAGGTGATGACAGCAGATGGGACCCCCTTTAGTTGGAGTGAACATCAGCTTTGTCAACAATCCTCTGTTTGGATACACAGTCAGCAGACAAGATGGCAGGTAGGATGTCTATATGGGATTTACAGTGTTCAGGCAGCAGTAACAGCATTATTGCCATGACCACTAGAGAGAAACTCTTTCCAAGAGCACATTTATTATTCATGCCTTTCAAAGATGTTGGTGCATTGTTGTTGGCTGTTTGGGGGCTGCATCTGGCTGGTGACCAGTCCCCAGTGCTGTTCCTTGCTCTTCAGTTCCAGGGCCAGTCTTGTTCAATGTATTTATCAACGGCCTGGATGCAGGAGTTGAATACACCATTAGCAAGATGCTGATGGTACCAAACTGGGAGGTGGTCTTGATGCTCCTGAGGGACAAGAGACCTTGCAGATGGATCTAGATACGTTGGAGCATTGGGCTGTGATGAATGGGATGAATTTTAAAAAGTCAAAATGTTGGATTTTCTGCAGCTGGAACAGAGTAACAAGTATAAACTGGGAGAGGAGTGGCTGAAAACAGCTCTACAGACAGGGATCTGGGGGTGTTGGCAAGCAGCAGCTGCATAGAAGCTGTTAGAGCAGAGTGTCTTGCAGCCAACAGGGCAAATTCCATCCTGTGGTATATCAAACACAGCATGAACAGCCAGTCAAAAAGGTGGTTGTCCTACTGTATCCAGCATTGGTTCCACCTCACCCAGAACACTGTGTGCAGTTCTGGGCCCCACAATTTAAGAAAAGTGTTAAGGTCCCTTAATGTATCCAGAGGAGGGCAAGAAAGTGGTGACAAGACTGGAAGGGATATCTTGTGAGCAGCATCTGAGGACTCTTGAGTTTCTCTAGTTCAGAGAAAAGAAGACTTGAAGGGTGTCCTCTTTGCTTCCTACAGCTTCCTAAGGAGTGGATGTGGAGAGGGAAGTATTGAGCTCACCTCCTTGGTATCCACTGATAGGATTCATGGGAATGGTTCAAAACCAGGAGAGATTTAGACGGGACATGAAGAAATATTTCTTAACTGATAGGGTGCTTAAACATTGAAATAGGCTTCCAGTTAAGCAAACTTCCCTGTCCAAGTATCCAGAAGCCGCTCTGGAAGTCACACTCACACCACCTGAGCTGGGACAGGGGTGCTTTCGCAGCCACACCCCACACTCGCACAGTTACACCGGGGTTCCTTACCCACTAGACCTCAGATTTCCCGTAGCAGTCTTGTGTCCAGATCCCTAAAACAATTTAATCTTGGTGCAATAACTAAATAACAAAACAGCCCAAGCTGCTGCCTGCAAGGAGGGACCCTGGACAAAGGAAACCCTGGACTTTTATCCCCTCACAGTCTAAGAATGGAAAAGTCTGGAGTTGTCGGCTCCTGTCGTCTCTCCATGTGGTCACTTGGCAGTTCCCTGCCTCTTGCCTCAGGCTTTGGCTTGGCCTCCTGCCCCACAAGGAGCTCAGCTGCAGCTCACACTGTAGTTGCACACCAGGCTATCAGCACCAAATGAAACCTCAGCATTCCTAGAGGCATTCAATGCCCCAAGCCTGTCAGTGTTTAAGAGGCATTTGGACAATGCCCTTTATAATGTGGTTTAATTTGATCAGTCCAGAACTGGTAAGGCAGCTCGACTTAATGATCCTTGTACTTCCCTAACAAATGAATAGCCTCTTCTCTTCTCTTCTCTTCTCTTCTCTTCTCTTCTCTTCTCTTCTCTTCTCTTCTCTTCTCTTCTCTTCTCTTCTCTTCTCTTCTCTTCTCTTTTCTCTTATCTTCTTTTTCTCTCTTCTTTTTCTCCCTTCTCCCTTCTCCCTTCTCCCTTCTCCCTTCTCCCTTCTCCCTTCTCCCTTCTCCCTTCTCCCTTCCCTTCCCATTATTTATTATTATTAATTTAGTGATATCAGCTAGAATCTTTAGCCAGCAATTTGGTAATGCAGTGCCCATGCATATAAAAAGATGTCTCCTGCTCCCAGCAGATGTATTCTTGCTAATTCATGTTGAAATTATTAGGAAGAAGTCATTAAGATTACGGTTGTGTTAGAGGCAGAATCTGAGCAATCATGCTCAACCAAAACAAAAGCAGTGCAAATTGGGAATGTCTTTCATCTTATCTTTTGTTTGTCAGTGCTAATTGGCTCCCTTTCTTTTAAGAACAAAAACGTAACAGAAGGGCTTCCAGCTGCATACGCTCTACATATTGACTACTAACCACTAGCACTTGGGAGAGGATTTATGGATTTTAGCACCTCTCCAATCCACAACTTTCATTTGAGTTGGCCAGAGAAACAGATAGAATTGTAATGAAAAAGAAGAACATGTGCTAGCAACGTGTGCTTGATGCTGTCCTGTTCACACCCAGGGATGTTTGCACCTACTGTAACACTAGTGGGGAATGGGAGGCTTTCCAAGTGATGCTCCAAGCCTTCAATGTTATGACAATAAAATGCAGATGATAAAGAGACATTACAGGAAAAGGACACCCCTGGAGCTTGTGTCTTCTTATTGCCAGTAGCTTAGGCATTACTGCAAAAAGGAGAATATTTGAACATTTGTCTTTAAGGGTATCCCTGGCAACCTTACTGAATATACTTTGTGGGAAAGTGGGATCCAAACCACACTCTCATGATCAGCTTGCTTTGTATGGACCAGCACAAAATCTGTATCCAGTAGAACAGATAAATATGACTAAAAGACTGCTGGACAGCAATGCCTGTCATAACCTTTCGTTTTGTCTGTTTCCTTGTGTGTGTACAACACCCAACTGCTGTATGTAATGATTAATTTAGATTACAAATACTTTGAGGAAAGAAACCATCTCTCTGCATTGCACTTGTGCTGTACCTAGCACAGGGAGGCCCTATTGTAAACTGTACCTCTAGCCAGCAAACATGAAAGCTAAAGGGACAGAGCATAGAGGTGACTGCTGCTATCCAGGCTCTAGACCTTTGTAATATTCAAGCAACTATTTCTTTCTGATTCTTCGATGGTGAGAGGTAAACCTCCCCCTGCTACAAATCTACTTCTACTAGCAGTTCAAGCTAGGGATGCTCCTTCCATGCTATGTCCTTCCCAAAGTCCAGCTGAACAGGGGCACAGGGCAGAAAGCAATGCACCAGGCTTCGGTGGGCTCCTGGTTCCTTGGAGTGGCTCCCAGCCTCCAGAAGCTAAATTAGTTTCAAGAAGCTCAGGGCTGCAGTTTGCTGACTCAGCCCCCAGCTGAGATACTCAGCTCTAAGTGATAAAAATGACAGAGATCAACTGTCTCAGAGCAAGGAATCTGTGACCAAGTGGGATTCATCCTAAAGCTGTGATTTCTGTAGGCAGCTGGTGGGGGTCAGTGTACCCCCTGCCTCTGTAGTGTCAGCTCTTCTGACTTCACTTTCTTTACCTTCCTCTCAAGTCAATCTGCTTCTACAAAAACCTGGTGCACAAACAACAAATTGTCCAGTTGCAGTGTTGAGCCTCCAGAATAATGAATATACCTTCCAACTTGGCTAAGGGATACATGCAGGTATTTTCTCAAATTACCAGGCACATCAGTGCATCTGTGTACTCTGTAGGTACTCTATGGACAAAAACCACTTTTCCATAAATGGACAAGTTAAAGTACACCAAAATCCATAGAACCTAATGGTTTGAGTTGGAAATGACTTTAAAGATCATCTGGTTCTACCTCCCCTGCCATGAGCAGGGACAATTCCCACTAGACCAGGTCACTCAAAGTCCTATGAAATCCATCCTTGAGTCCCTCAGTGGTCTGTAAATTACCTTGAACTATATAGGACCATTCAAACTAAAATTTGTCAGGGCAGAAAATGTTGTCAAGACATCCTAATTTCTAATCCCAGCCTCACTGCTGATTTAGATGCATCTCTTGACTTTCCCAGTCCAATGAACCAGCCAGTGAGAGTTAATATTAACTTGTGTTCCTTACTGATTTTTATAGTATTTATTTAATACTATTTGTAAAGCACTTTCAAAATCATGTAAAGAATTAATGCTCTTCCAGTTTCTCTTATCTTTTCTATGGGTTTGAGCATTTTTTTTAATAGAGCATGTCTCATCACTTTTCTACAGCAAAGTTTTCATGTGATTGAGTCAACTTTGTTTTAAGGATTGGTTCTCTTAGACAAGAATCAGGTTCTCCTGAACTACAGTAGCAGGTTGCAGGCAGTCCAGAGCATTCCCCGTCCAGAGCAATGCACAGTCATACAGGGTCATCCTCCCATCTTTAGTGTCATTCTGGTTTGGAGAATAAATGGGGGCACACATGTAAGCAGTTACCTTGTTCCAGGGGTCATGAGATAACTGCATAAAACTCAGCAGGTTTATTATTTGGCATATTCACCATAGGAATATCTATTCTTGAAAATGTGCACTGAGTTGCCTTAAATTGATTTAGTAAATCAGTTTACTGATAGCAGGGAAATAACTGGGGTTTTAAAGTAAGGGAATTTAAAGATACAATTGCATCAGTTTAGGTAGATTGGTTCCTAAGCTGATTTTGTTACTCCAGGTTTGGGGGTTTTGGGGTTTCTTTTTGGCATGATAAAGTCTCCAAATGAGTAACTAAAATTTCAGTTTTAGAATAACAGTGAGATAAATTTTTCACCTCTGCAGGGGGACTGACTTTATTCCAGGTCTCTCCTATAACATTGCTCAATTACAGCCTGAAATAATGAAACCCTGGTCCTGTTTAAGTCACATTACTTAGACTGAGCAAAACTCTTATAACTTCAAGGCTTGCATGTGTTTTTAGCCTAATTACTGCACCAGAGATTTTGTTTATATAACAGGGCATGAATATAAAGTGACAACTCTTGAAGTACTCTGTTGTATGCATTTCTGTGTAAAGCAAAGTTATCAGACAGTTCAAGGTATCAGTACTGGATTATAAACCACATTTTTAAAGCTTTAAATTTGATTAACGTGGTAGTTTAGAGAGGCTGCAGGTCCTCAGTACCCCTGGGTTGTAGGAACACTGTTAATAAAGCAGCAAGAAAGTCTCCAGACTTTTTCCATATTGCATTCAGCAGCTTTTGCATAGCTTTCTCAGAAATACCAAAAACAATGAACTTTCAGAGAAGAGAGATGAGAAAGGGTTACACCTTCCTGTGGGGTTTTTATTTTTTGAGCCTGCTTTGGATAAATAGATAATTTCATCCTTCGGCTTGTCTCACCAGAGTCTTTAAAGAAAAACAACAAAACAACTGTACAACAAGTAGGATTTTTACAGAGTGATAAAAAATACATCAGAGATGAGCAGCAAAACCAGAAATAAAATTATCTTATTCCTTCAATCCCAGGACAGTTTTCCTTTTGTTAAATTTAATTTCACTGAGGGAAACCAGAAGGTGTTTTCAGTTTGGTTTTTTCAGTTTGATTTTGGGTTTACCTCTTGTTTAGTTCATCAAGGTAACTTGAAAGCTGCACCCTGGGACTCTGGAAAAGCCCGCTTGTGAGTGATGCCGCTTGCTAAAAAATACTGCATGGTTCTGTTTTCACAGCTGCTGGAGCCTGACATGGAGGTGGTGCTTTCCCTTCTGCATCCTGTTTTAGGGATGCAGGAGAGGCCAAGACATTTCCCCCCAGCAGATTCCATCCCTGATCCAGGCTCAGTGAAGCCAAAGGGATGAAACAGAGGTGTTTGCGAATAAGACTTCTTCCAACTTTCCTAAAAGTTGTGGAAAAACTCTCCTAAAAACTTGTGGAGAATCATTTGTAATGTTTATTTTCTCCCTCGTGCTGGCCCGTTCAGTGCCTGGATCCATGCAGAGCAAGAATCTCCCTCCCAGCTGAAGGAGTTGCCAAATGCTAATTGACTGTTAAAAACATTCACATCAGGGTACAAACGTTGTGCAGCTTTGCTGGCAGGAGCCAGCAGGTTACTCCTGAGGCTGCTGCAAGCCAAGCTCCATAGGTCTGGGAACATGATGCCCCAACTCAAGTGGTAGAATAAACATGGCTTTGGCTTTTTGAAGTGCTTTCCACTTCCTCCCATGGATTCAATTCAACATTCTTTAATGAATAACCTTTTCATAATTCTATTTCCTAAATGGCACCTCAGTCAATAAACCATTAAATAAAAAAGGTTCCCCCAAAAAATTGCCTGACAAAGACTTTTTTTTAGAAATAGTTCATGCCCATTGTTGCTTCTCTGGGATTTTTGCAACCAACATGAAAGCCTCACAATTAATTTTAAAAAGTAATTTTTAGATACTTTTTTCACCTTCTTTCTTACCATGTATTCACAAGGTACATCAAGTCTGGCTTTCGGCAATCAAGAGTGTTTCAGATCCCAGTTCTCATGCAGAGAAGCACTTAAGCTCGTAGCTCTTTAAGCACAGGAGCAGCTCTGCTGAAACCAGTGAGCCTGATCACATGCATAAACTCTCAGTGAGAGTGTCATGCAGCAGTACCAAGCATGAAAGTGAGAAGCAGGGATGAGAAAACTTTCTTTGCCTGAAGCACATGTTTGGCATTGCAACCGAAGAGACAGTGAGAAAAACACAAAGGAGCAAAAACAAGAGGTCGTCAATTTCTGTTGAAATCCTTTCCTTTCTTACTTAACACCTCTTTTTTTTGGGGTCTATGCATAGTAGATATATCCCTGTGGTACTTGATAAAATCTCCATCTGTGACAAGATGTGAAGTTTAAATACAAAACTAAGAAAACTGCCAGAACCTTATCTCAACATCTTTGCATACAGAGGATGAACATTTTCCTAATCAAGGTAACATTCTTTCACACAGCTGTGGAGAGCTGTCTGTTATCCAACACTAACACAGGCAGATAAGCCACTTGGCAGGAGGTAGCTTCGGGTGAAGTCAGAGACCACAGGCAGTGATTCATCTGCCCTGCTCTAAATGTTTAAGAGTCAAAAAAGATGATGTGCAGAGTGCTGTGGCACACAGACACCCTGCACTGAATGTATTTCTAGTAGACTAGGTTCAGTCCATGACTGGGCTCTCCATGTTCCCTGGGTTGCATTAGGTATTAGTTAGGTTAGCAGAGATGCCAAGACAATTCATATGGGGATGTGTCAGAGAAACCTCTTTCCAAATAGTTTATTTCATCACGTGAATTGATCCGATCTGTGCATTTGTTTGGACCACTACTTAAAAAAAAAAAAAAAAAAGAAAAATGAAAATGAGTATATATGGCCAAAATAAGTTGGTGCTAGAAAAGCACCAACAAAGATAAACATGTTTCAAAAAAGGGATGGGTATGATTTCAATATGCCTGAGGACAAAGAAGCTGAGCTTGGACTCCTGCCTCCAACATTGCTGTTACTCAGGTAAACTCTATTTGGGCTGCAGATTTTAGCTTCATAAAATGAGACTATGACATTTCTTGCAGTTATTTTTCTGGGGTACTTGCTAGGGAGTTGAAACAAACAGATGGGGTAGTGCTTACACTAATTTTGTATTCCATCTCTTAAAACAGCTTTGATCTTGTTACCATTGGTGGAATCTCGATTATCCTGCACTTTGAGCGGGCTCCCTTCATCACCCAGGAGCACACGCTGTGGCTGCCGTGGGATCGCTTCTTTGTGATGGAAACCATAGTCATGAGGCACGAAGAGAACGAGATCCCAAGCTGTGACCTCAGTAACTTTGCTCGGCCCAACCCTGTGGTCTCTCCTTCTCCGCTCACTGCTTTTGCAACTTCCTGCTCAGAGAAAGGTCCTATTGTTCCTGAAATCCAGGTATGAACCATCTGAGCTGAGGGACAATAAGTCATAAAATCACAGGATGGTCCGGGTTGGAAGGGACCTTAAAGATCATGTAGTTCCAGCCCCTGCCTTGGGGCAGGGACACCTTCCATCAGATCAGGTTGATCAGAGCCCCATCCAGCCTGGCATTGAATTGGATTGGGGCATCCACAATTTCTCTGGGCAACCTCTGCCAGTGCCTCCTCATCGCCATCTTCATTCTGTGCTTCTTTTGACGGCTTTGAGCAACACAAATGCAACTATTTCCCCACTTTTCTAACAATCAGCATTCCCCGTTTGTTACCCTGTTTTTCAGACATTTGGCAGGAGTGCTCACTCCCAGGCACTCACTTTACCAGATTTCTTTTCCCCTATCCCTGAGAGATGGAGGCAAAGCACTTGTGGCTGACAGCACGTAAGCTGGGACCCTTGTGTGACCGACAACAAGCACTTGGTCTCAGCCCTTTGGCTTTCAGCATGCCCAGCACCAGGCTGATGCCCTTCTGGCTGATGCTCTAATGCCTGTCTTCTGTTCAGGAGCAAATTCCACCCTCTGGGCACTACAAACCTTGGTGGTGGAGTGTTGGAGTGAACTTCCTCATGGTTGGAAGTCACACCCCCCCCACTCTACTCAGTTGCTGAGACATGCAGTCAGCCAGCAGGTGGGTGAGAAGGGACCAGCCTGCAGAGCACCTCAGTTCTATTACATTTCATGACATTTGGAATAAATTAACAGAGTGAGAGGGTTAGCTTTAATTTCTCATCCCCATTTGCCTTTTTTTTTATGAGTAAGTGTGAGTCAGATAAAGATCCTTAACAATCTGCTGTGGCTTCAAAGTATTTTGTCAAATGGAAAGTTGTGTTTTAAACTGAATAGTCCAAGGAACTAAATTATCAATTTTCCTTAAAAACACTAATTCTGTTGAAACACATGGATGTGGCAGCATTCAACCTTTGCTACCTTGGACATGCTGTTCTCTGGATTTTATATGCCAGCATTCAGCATGTCCTGAGTATTGCTTTTAGTGACAATAATCTGCCAGGGAGGAAATAATAACAAGTGTAGAGACAAACTGTGTGCTTCCAGTGTGACTCCACTGGGGTTGCAGTACCATTAACGAGGAAAGAAGTAACTTTATACCTTCTAATTTTAATAAACCAGGTGCTAAACCCAGCAACAAATAAAGCTAGTGGTCTCTTTACCTTTCTCTCTGGACCAAGTTTTATAATCCTTTCTCACACTAATTTACAATTATGGTCCCCG
Source organism: Calcarius lapponicus (assembly GCA_039654755.1). Taxonomy (NCBI): domain Eukaryota; kingdom Metazoa; phylum Chordata; class Aves; order Passeriformes; family Fringillidae; genus Calcarius; species Calcarius lapponicus. The sequence goes on along the minus strand of CM077462.1, from coordinate 59,607,518 downwards.
TGTTTGTCCCAGCATAATTACTAATTAAGTCCTGTATCTTGTAAAGTCCATCATATTATAAATTCTTGGTTCAGAATCTTAGTTTCCACATCTTTTTATGAAATAAACACCACGAAAGGTCAGTGCTGCCTGGGAAGAAGCAAATATCTGATACAGTGCAACTATGATCATAACCTAAGTCATTACTTGGTACCACAAACACCTTTCAGTAGACCAGGCTGCTCAGAGCCCCATCCAACCCGATTTTGAATTTTTTCAGTGTTGGGGCATCTGGCATCTCTCTGGGCAACCTGTGTCGATGTTTTACCACCCTCATCAAAGATATTTGGTGCCATTTGAAATGTCCTGATGATATCCTGCTTGACCTCCACCTGCCAATCCAGAATGATCCCCCTATCAGTGTCCTGCATTATATCTTCTGGATATCCTTGTGAATGGCAGATCACTTGGACATCCCAAGTCCCACTAGACACTTGTAGTTATAGAACCTAATACATAAGAAAGATTAATTTTGAGATTATAAGGAGTTCATGTGCAGTTGTCTGGATATGTGCCAAATATCTGAGCTCCCATTTAAGTGGGCAGAAATCTGACCAGTACATCAGTGGAGCCTACACATCAGTGAAGCTGACCACCCTGAAGCTTTCTGGTTCTCTCTGATGGTATCAGATTCCACTGACTGAAATAGATGTTTACATGCCTACCCCACATGAGCGTATTTGTAATTTGACATCTGGATTTAGATGCCTTAAACTGGGATTGAATCCCACTCTTAAGTTTACAAGGCCACACCAACCTTCTAAAGAGTCTGTCTGTATCTGCTATCTGTAGGCAAGACCTAAAAGAGCAGTTCAGAGCAGATACCTAACTTAGGTTCCTAAATTGCCAGAAGATGAATCCCATACATGATGAACACAGTGCTTTTCCTGTGTGCCATATGTCTGAGCTAAAACCTGTAAATCAATATTCCACCTCAAATATTGACAGCTGAAGGTTAGCAGAGTTTGTGGTGCACGAGTTTACAAGAGAATCTGATTTGTGGCAGAGTCCTGACTGTACTACAGTTCAGAGATGGACTGCTTTTCATTTCTATTCTGGATATACATACAATAAGAAATAACCTAGCTGTCCATTCCTGCAGCTGCATTTTATAACATACAGTTCTCAGCAGGGAAATGTTAAATATAAAAGGTGTAAGCACATAGCTGGGAGGAGGTGACAAGCAGATAGCAGGACTGGGAAAGAGGTTTTGACAAGTGGGTAGATAAGAACCCCATGAGCTGCAAGAAATAAATGCAGAAATAAATGCAGTGCTCTCTACCTGGATGCATTCAAAAAACCAAGTAGTGCATTTTAAGTATTTGATTCAGGTGCCTATAGACAGATTTGGGGCCATTCAGAATGCCCTGAAGTGCCCCTTCAGGCCTCCAGCTGTAGCTTCAGAAAGGTGGAGATGTCAGAAAGGTCCATGTCAGAGTTGTCATGCCCTTGCAGAAGTTTTGGATACCACAGAGTGTTTCAAAAGCACTAGATATCTATGTTAAGGGCCCTGAATCAGACTCAAAATAGTTTTCCTTTTTAAAATTCTCTCTGAGCACCTTACAAAAAAAAAAAAAGACACTGACTGTTCCTTGCCTGTCTGCTGACAGACAGAAAACTAGCTATAAGAGATATGTGTAACCCAGCACACAGAAACAAGATTTCCTACCTTGTCTCATGCAAAAAGTAGAAACATTGCTACTAAGACAAGAACAGATTCTCACCACAGAGCCAAGAGAACATGACAGTGAAAATTGCAACCCTGTGTAAATCTCCAGGTAAGGCTGAATAATCAGCTCTTCTGCCTGTCCTGGACCTCTTTAAAAGAGCAGATTATAATGGTTGGTCTGGGAAAAACTTTTAAGAGTCTTTCACAAGGCCTGCAGTCACAGCATATGAATGTGTCTGGGCCAAACAGAAATTATCAAATAGAAATAAGGGCACAATTTAGCTCTTATTACTTCTAGCACATTCAGATTATTTTAAAGCTTGTTTTCCCCCTTTTCTCCCACTGATATTCTACTGAATTATACACCCCCCTACCAGTGCCATGTTTTGTTGCTAGTTTGTCACCACTTACAAACTATAAATACATTTTGAATCACCTGAATTACTATTTGAACCCTCTCTTCAAGCAGACACCTTTAAACACAGCCCCTTGTGCTGCTCAGTGCCTTGGCAGTGTTGGGCTGACCTTTTATTTGGAATGGTGGACAGCAGAGATAGATCACGACAGAGAGAAATAATTATTTATGACAAGGATCTGAAGCAGACTTTTTAAATAGTATCTCCATGACAATTCTTTTTGCCTGGTTTTATCCTAATGGGGTTACATATGAAGACAGATTTGATACAAGGGACCACCTTTACTACAGTTTGGTTGAGCTCATCTCTGGTTGAGCCTGGTCCCCATCCAGCTTGTTGATGATCTCATAAAATATATTTTTAAAATCCTGGGTTTTCCCAACTCTGTCATATTTCAGCCTCCTAAGCACTGAGATATGTAAATTAGAAAGACTGCATTAGAGAAGGTAAATATTTATGAGCACAGTGGAATGGGGCTTTAACTGCTGGTTGTGCCTGTTTTCAAGTGCTACAACACTCCAAGCCTTTTAGTTATCACTTTAAAAAGTGTTGAGCCTTGGATAACATCTCAGAAGAGGTGTTTTCAGAGGGCAGATTACAAGATTTGTCATTTTTGATAACACTAACCAGAAAACCTGTAAGAGTTGAGCAACTCACTATGCCAGGGAAGTTTGCTGCTCCCACATAGAAGGAGCTGGGTATTGGAGTGACATAACTTGGAAGGCACAAGGATCATGGAATCCTAGAATCTCCTGAATGGGAAGGGGTCCAGCTTCTGACCCTGCACAGGGCACCCCAAGAAGCATGCTGTGATAGATGTGATCCCTTCCTGATGGGTGGATCTCCTGACCCACTTGCCTTGAAACTTCCCTGCCCGTAATATTCAGAAAGATGATTATTGCTAGGGATGTATTTTCCATGCTCATTTAGGGGCCAGCACACTGAAGAACTTCAGAAGCGGCGCAGAAGAAGTCTGTGCCAGCTGTGACCTTTTAACACATCCCATAAAGCCACCAGGCTTTCCAGCTCGCTGAGAAACTTCTGCCTTCATTTTTCAATATTCCCCAGAGGTTGCTGACTTGTGCCAAAAATATCCAAATTGGGTGCTTACCCAAGAGTGAAGTTTTCTTGAAAGTGACAATGTTTTTCTCCTTTTTTTTCCAGCATTTGGCATGAAAAGATCAGCACAGTGTCAGGGATATCCTTGTATCACTTTCCATAAACTTTCCAAACATTTCTCCCTTAAAAAGAAAAAGAAGAAAAACAAAATTTTAAGTTCTGGTGATAATTTAGCAAGTAAATTAGCTGAAAATCTCATCTTTATTGAGACTTCTCTGTCCTCAAAGCAGAAAAGGCTTTCCCTGATGTTTCTTCAGTCTTTTCTGAAGTTTTGTACTGTAATAAGCACCTGTTAGATAATCAGAAATATCTACACTTATGGCTGGGAGAGAAAATAAATAGAGTACAGAGAAGTTTGGAAAAGAAAGAGAAGGAAGAATGCAACAGAACGGACAGGAGTTTTAGATGGTAGGTCAGGCCAGCAGTGTTATCACTTAAGTAAGAAGGCAAGGAATTTTAAGCAAGTACCAGAATAAATAGGAGCAAATGTGAGGTCAGAAAATAAGGGCAAGAACACAGATTAAAAAAGGCTAGAGGTAGGTGATAGATCAGGTAGAGAGGGTCAGAGAGGAGGTAGGAGAGGAGGAGCTTCAAAGTAAGAGACATGGGTAGGGTGTGATATTTTACTGGGAAAAGGAAGCCAGGAGACAAAAATTAGAGGCCTCTAAAACCTATGACGATAAAAGACAGAAAATGGAAGCTAAACTGATGGACTGTAATTTTCTGAGATCCCAGGCTCTTTTCTCCATGGGTCCTGCTACTCCTTTTAAGAGTGAGTCTCTTTGTAAACACTGACTTAATGTGACACTTTATTCTCCTGTTCTCCCATGTAACAGAGATGGAGAAGGCGAGAGGCCTTCCTTAGCTTCCAGAAATAAGTTACGTATATGATTTCATACTTGATGCCTACTAGGTGCCTTTTTAGACATGCCTGCCAGAGCTTTTTTACAGGTGTGTTTGATAAATTACAGCTTCACTGCCTTTTCCTGTCTGCTCACTGCTGATTTAACACCTCATGGATTGCTTTTCCACAGGCTCTACAAGAGGAGATTAACGTTTCCGGCAGTAAAATAAAAGTGAGTTACCTGAGCAGCCGCACCGCTGGCTACAAATCAGTGCTGCGGATCAGCATGACCCACCCCACCATCCCCTTCAACCTCATGAAAGTGCACCTCATGGTGGCCGTCGAGGGACGCCTCTTCCGAAAGTGGTTTGCAGCAGCTCCAGACCTGTCCTACTATTTCATCTGGGACAAGACAGATGTATACAGCCAGAAGGTGTATGGGCTCTCAGAAGCCTTCGGTAAGTGACCCCAGGGTTTGTGCCTCCTTTTAGAAGCAACTAAGTGGCAGAAAGACCTTGTCCTAGATCAGTATGGCCTGACTGCAGACACATGAATGGTCCCTGCAGATTCACTGCAGCACACATTCCCCAGCAGATGAACCACAGAATGGTTTGGGTTGAAAGGGATCTTAAAGTCCATTCAGTTCCAATTCCCCAGTCATGGGCAGGGATGACACCCATCAGATCAGGTTGCCCAGAGCCCTATCTAACCTGGCCTTGAACACTTTCAAGGACAGAGTACAAGTACTTATCTGTTAGCTGGCTCATGGCCCAGCATATACATCCTAAGCTGCTCTCATCATATTCATACAGAAGGAATTAACTGGGACTAGAAGTGTTTGGCTACCTCTCACCTATAGCCAAAAACTGTCAACACTGCTTTGAAAGAGCCCTGATTGCCACTGCTCCTTGTGCCTGACCTTCAGGCTTGGTCTAATCTTAGTTTCCTCTTTGTTATCCATTCAAGAATGCCATCCCATACTGGGTGTTTAATGAGCAGAAGTAATGCAGTTCTGCAGTGATTGCTTCCCATCTGTCAACACCCAGTGGACATTCAGTTACAGGTCTTCAACTGAGTCTGGACTAGTCCCTTCAGGCTGCCAGGAAATGATATCAGCAAAATGGGAGAGATCCCAAATTAGCAAATACAGCTCCTGTTCACAGAAGGATGGTTCATTATGCCTCATAGCTCAACTGAAGATAAGTCTTTCTAGAGGAGTTGCAGGATGCCTGGTTTTCCAGGAGTAAGAATAGGTGCCTTCCTCTTCTCACTCAGGCTTAGCTGCCTTGAGCAGGCTGGATTATGCACCCTGCTGAGCCTTACCCAGCTCAGAGTCCACACTGAAAAATGTAGCATATCCTGAAGGACTCCGCATGCATGCTCTTTAAGATGCTACATCACCAGTGGGTCCTGGAGTGCTCCATGAAACAGCTCTGCAGCTCCAGAGTACACAAGCAGGTCTGAGGACATCAGCATTCATGCCTTCAATGATTCCCACCTCCAGAACAGTGGAAAACATTGACCTTTCATACCCTAATTTACATCTTTTTCTGAAACAGTCCGCAAAAGGCTATGTTTGATGGTGAATCCTGAGTTCTCTCAGGGCTCAGCACTTTTCGAAGAGGCTGGTAAACTTGTAAGATCAGACAGATTTTCCTATCTAGTGAAAAAAAAAAAATCTATGTAATTACTTTTCATTTGTGTGGAACTTGCAGTTCTACTCTGCTTCAGCAGTAAAGATCAGAAGAAGAAAAGCAGACCAATGAATATAGTCCTGCTTCTTCTGAGAAAATCGTAAAAGAATCATTATTCTGTCAAAACCATTATTTTCCTTCTGCTGACAATTTTAAGCAACTCCAGCGTATTCAGTGGAGTTATTCCTGAAAGGCTCTGATTAGACATCATGGCAAGCAAATTTTTGACATTAACAATGACCACAAGTAAACCTGGCTGAGACTGCTGCCTCTGAAGGACTCACTGCCCCATGCATGAATTGTGCAAGTCTTTACCTTCCAAGAAAGATCATAATCAAGATTAAGTTCCTGGCATGCACAGTTTGATCAGAGAAATTAGATATTAGAATATATTAGAAATTATATAGAAATTAGAAGTTCTCCCATTTGAGAGTCTAGCAGTGGTGTACTCTCTCAGATCATAGAATATCCTGAATTGGAAGGGACTCCCAGAGATCAAGTCCTAATCCTAATATCCATTGTTTTAAAATGCATCCTTAAAACAGTATCTTTTGAATTTTTAGCACATTTGCCCAGCACTGACAATGGCATTGATCTTTTTAGATGCAGAATACACTTTTAAGAAAAAAAATATTTTGACTGTGCATTATGATGATGACATTTTCAACTGAATTAGCAAATTTCTATAGAAATTCTCAGACCCCTGCTCAATTGTGACTCTGTGTGTGCTGGCACTGCATTTCTGGGTTACTAATCTAAGAAGTCTTTTGTTTCTCTCTTGTTCACAGTTTCAGTAGGTTATGAGTATGAATCCTGTCCAGACTTAATCCTGTGGGAGAAGAGGACAGCTGTGCTTCAGGGTTATGAAATTGATGCTTCCAAACTTGGAGGATGGTCCCTGGACAAACACCATGCCCTCAACATACAAAGTGGTAGGTTGTCTGTGACTCATAACAAGAGTAATGCAGTATTGCAAGACCCAGTTGCTTCTTATCACTAAGAATTCAAGAAAAGGAAAGGAAAGAAACCTGACCAACACAGGTGCTCTCTTGTGTATTTTACTAACAAATTCTTTCTAGTAACCTACATTTAGAAGCAATTTGGTTTGCAAAACGCAAAAGAAGCTGGCCATCATGAAGTAGTTGAATGTCAGCCCAACTTTGTAGTGTCGTAAAAGAAGGATATTAGCAGGAAAAATATTCCAAAAATAACAAAGAGGGGCCTATTCAGATTGGAGCTGTCACTAAGCATAAATCCACCCAGAGGCATTCTCCAATATGGAAAGTGTACTTGCGAAACAAGAGGCTTCATGGGTCCTTAGGGAGAATGGAAGGTTCCAGAGTCCTTGAAGACTGCTGAGAACTGCAGAAGGGAAGATTAAAAGCTTCCCAATCAGAACATGTTAAAGGCTGGAAGCACTGTGTCCCTTTGGATAATAGTGGTATGGGAGCAAACATCTAATTCAACCCACATCACTGCTGAGAGTGCTACACTTAGAGGGAAAATAGGCAGAGCTCCTCTAAAACTTTGCAGATGAAGCATTTCTCTAGAGAATGTCCCATGGTCTTCCTGGCGCTTACTTTTCCATGAGCTATGAAATTTCTTTTTTTTTTTTTTTACCTAGTAGACTGCAAATTACAGGGCAAGGAGGAACAGACATGGCAGGTAAAAATTCATAAGATACTGAAAAGTGCATTTCATTTAAAGGTAAAGACAGTCTTGTTCCCCTACATATTTTCTTTCTGCAGAAATGTAATGGGTCTAAAAGAATAGTTAATTCAGAAAAGAGGCTCCTCATTTGAAACTATCAGAACACAATACTATGAAAGATGATCAACCTTCTTGCTACTTAACAGATTCCCCAGCTGGCATGCAGCATTGCCAGTTTGTGCTCCCTTTGGTCTCAGTCTCCTGTTTCTTTAATTTCCATAATACTGTTTTCCCTCTCTCTAGGCATCTTGCATAAAGGAAATGGGGAAAACCAGTTCATTTCCCAGCAGCCACCTGTAATTGGAAGCATTATGGGCAACGGCCGCAGGCGGAGCATTTCTTGTCCGAGCTGCAATGGTCTGGCAGATGGAAACAAACTCCTGGCTCCTGTTGCCCTAACATGTGGGTCTGATGGAAGTCTTTATGTTGGAGATTTCAACTACATCCGAAGGATCTTTCCCTCTGGCAATGTCACCAACATACTGGAGCTGAGGTACTCTGTGCTGAATGTGGCCGTTAGAGTAATGCTGTTAAGTTCCGCAGAAATCCTATGTACCTAAAAGAAAAATGAGCAGAACTCTTAAAAAAAATCAAACAACACAGCAAAACAGAGAAAAAGCTGTCTGGATCTGCCTCTTCTGCAACTCTGCTGACTTTGATTTACACCAGAGAAACACAGGCCTAGCAAGTTCTTCCAGAACTGAATCACATGCCAAAAATATTGACACATTTCTGTGCTGCTAAATCAGGCTGTGCTGATGTTTGCCTTTTCCTGTAGTCAGAAACCAGTGGGAATGCTGAAAATTAACAAGCAGCCTCTGAAATAACCTAAACTTGGAAGGACACAGCACTGATGATGATATGTAAAGGTGAATCAGGACTAATAATCACTCATAATTTAGACAAGATGATCACTCTAGGCAGTCACAGACTGGGGTTTTCTAGTTGTTTTTTGAGGGCACAGCTGTAGCAGCCCCCTTCAGTTCCCAATTGAACAGCAGTGTCAGGCTGAACATGCAGATGGGGAGCATCTGGAAGTAAGTGGAGAGTTTCCTTTTAATGCCAGAAAGCAAAGGAAAAAAATATACCAGGAGAAATAACAAGGAAGGGGCAGGAACATCCATTAAATACAATGAAGCAGAGGGAAAAGTATGATTTGTCACAAATTCTAAGAAAATGGAATAAATTGTGACTGAACCAAATTTCAAATTGACCTCACTGAGGATATTTTTCCTATCTAAAATTTCCACAACAAATACAAGCATCCACTTCAAAGCAATGGGGCCTGGTTCTGGGCTTTGCGTGGCCTGAGAAGCCTCACTTCAGGAAAGTCAGATAGAGTTAAGGGAATGTTCCTGAATTGAGTCTTCTGTGCTTGACAGGCCTGAACTCAGGTCCTGAGAAGTCCATATGAGGATAGCCTGCTAGGAAGGTTCAATATTCCCATTCACCTCTCAAAATCTGGCCTGAAAGTGAGAATCTTCCCGAAAGTAAGATCCTCCCTCCTCAGTTTTAATATCCCCTGCTGCTGAGGACAAACATAATACTACATTTCTGCAAGGACTGCAGCCATATTTGTGCAAGATCCCCTTTGTCCCTCGTGCACAAACATGCCATGGTCATTAGACCTCACCAGAAGTCTTATTTGGCATTCATAACCATCCTTGTAGATCATGGTGTATGGAAAAAAAAAAATCCAGACAGCCGCCACCAGAAGGCTGGCACTTACAGAATAGCTGTCTTGGTATGGGCATCTCAGAGGGCTGGGGCACCTTTCAAGTAGGAAAGCAAGAACCTCATTTTTGCTATTCTGTTCCATGATACATGAGAACATAATATCTCTCATGTTTGTAAGGTGGGAAGCTGGGATAAAGCTTGAGACCTGGTCCTCGTTAGAGTGTAATATCTATCCTTCTAGTGCCAGAAAGTTATTTTAATGGCCAAAGGTGAAATTTCCAGAAGAGCCTAGGTGAGCCCAAATCCCATTTCAGCAGAGTAGGATTAATATCTCTTTCCCAGAAGTACAATTCTGAAAACTCAATCCCTGTTTCATTGTCAGTGGAAATACCAGACCAAACAGAGGTTTTGCAAAGTATTTCCTCATTGGGGAAGAGAAAATTGGAAGCCTTGACAGAGTAGCCTTGCTGGCTGTTGTGTAGAGGCACAGAGTTAAATTTACTCCAGAGTTAAATCTGCGGCAATGATTGCTGCTTCATCTGTGCAAACACTCAGGTTACTGGATCTAATAAACATTTCTTCACTCTGGTGTGCTATAAAGTAAGTGGGTTCAGATGTTGGCTGGCTAAAAGGAAAGCCATTGCTTTTGACTAAATGGAGTTTGCTTGTGTCTTCTCAAATCAGCATCTCCTTTGAGATTAACACCCTCACTGGCTCCAAGGTTTGTTTGCAGGAGTGGGTTTGGACTGTAGTGTTCTGTGAAGCAAATGCATTGTGGGTCACAGAGAGCTGCAGCTGGGTGTGTAACTTAGACCTATGAAAAATGTCCAGCTCAGCATAATTTCAGTCCTCTGGGCTGGAGTTCATGAGGTTACAGCAATGAACTGCCACCTGTAACTGTGTAACTCTTAAGTTACCTTTGTAAATCACAATGTGTTGCTTTGACTGAGGGTGAAAAAACCTGTAAAGATATCTGCATCTACATCTGTTTAGCTCAGTGCTGCACTGAATGATAGATAAAGTCTGATGGTCCTATCTCTTGTGTGAATGAATAACTCTAAGCAGGTGAGATCACACTTCTTTTGTGATATGCAGCAGTACATAAGTGAGCTCACTGCCAAGTAATATCCAATATAAAATACATCAGTGTCATTCCAGCTAAGTCTTTATTTATTATTGCATTGTGTGATACAGTTACTGTCAAGTTTTCAATCTGCTAATAATGCATCGAACTGAGCTGCTAACACCTCATTCTTTCTTCTATTCCCTGCTTTCCTGTCTTCTGTCAGAAATAAAGATTTCAGACATAGGTAAGCCAACCAGTGGAGAATTCTTATGCTGCTCCCTGTCTTGTTGCATGCTGTTACACAGTGAGCCACAAGTGCCATTTCCAGATGATTCAATAGCAAATGAAGCTGGTGTGATTAAAACTGGCGTAAGCAATCAGTCATCAGAACTGGGAGCCATTAATCACAATGTGAGCCATGCAAGCTTCTGCATGAGCTGTTATAGCTGGAGACAGGGGAAATACAGACAGGAGAAGCAGGGTAACAGGAGGAGGAGGGGGGAAGAAAAATGGATGGGAATTAAACAAGAAAGTAGAATGGGAACAGCATCAGGATACAGATTACTGGAACAAGTAGGATGGAAAAATAATTCTCATACAGGGAAAAGCCTTCATTTGGAGGTGGGGGGGTGGGGTTTAACAAGCATAATGAAGATCCGTATATGCCCCAGCATTACTCACCCAGGAAAGTTAGTTTTTGTAACATTTTTCAGTCTGAGCTTTCATAGAGCACTTTGACACGTGAAAGTCTGTCAGACTCATATAGGAGGTAGCGCAACTCAGAACCTTAGCCAGGAAATGCAATAAAAGAGTAATGACAAGAAAACAAGATAAAAGAGAGACTCTTAAATTGGAGCTTTGTCACTAAGAATATTTGTCACTTGGGTTCACTGGAGTTTCAGTGGGTTTGATCCAATCAGTTGCATTCCAGAAGATGTCAACTTCCTGTCACTGACTGTGTTTGCAAGGACTTCTCTGACTCTGACAAGTTTCCCATCCTTCTCCCTGGTTGTTTTTCTAAATCAGAAGCTTAGACTGTGTGGAGTTGGTATTTGTGTGTGTGTGTTTAGTTTTCTTTTGCATTTGGGATTGGGGATTTTTCTTGCTACATGCTTTTCATTTACTATTTCTTTGACTTCATAGAGGCTGTGCTAAATTAGAAATGTTCTTTCATCTGCATGCCTGTAAATGAAATGGAGTAGAAACTGATTTTTTATCCTATTGCCAGAACGATAAAGAAGGGCTGAGCTTCACAGTATAATGGACTGGCCCAAAGCATCTATTAGCAGGGCTGGGAGGTTGGTACCCAAGACCTTTTCACTGATTGTCCTCATCAGGCTGAGTTCCAGCCCCCCAAGTACTCTTTCACATCATTTGAAGACTATAGAAAAATTCATTTCTCTTTGGAACAGCCACTTCTATCCCTAATGCCCAAGAAATACACAGCCACTAAAGTGCATCTGCTTTGACAGTGAAGGGCAGCAGCTGGATACCTGTTATGAGAAGAGGTTTTGTGTATGAAAGCAGTAACTGAAGGAAGATGATGGACTGGCCACAAGCGCTGCAGGTTGGCAAGCAGAGTTGGCAGGGCTTCAGCCTTTAGGCAGTTTCTAAAAACTAAGAAATTAGGTGAAAGAAATCCAAGACATATCTGCTTCAGTGTAGCCCAAAGGGGATGAGGGAGGGAGGAAGCAGGTGAGGAGCTCCAGATCAAATCCTTCCATCTGTGACTGTGTTGAAGGAGTCACCCATCTCTTAGTGCCTGTTCTGTCACATTTGCTTTAATACTTCTTGCTAGGAAGTCCCTTTGCTCCTCACCCTCAAGGAAATGAGTGTGTGTAGTCTCAGCTAAAGCTCCAGTGCTTTAAACTCCAGAAGGTCTTAAGCTTGACCCCTGTGACCAGCAATGGTGCAAAGGGGGAGATCCACAGGGCTGAATCGTAGTGGTCTGGAAAAGCTGAAATCCATATGCTAAAGCTGCCTCAGTTCAGGGGAAAGGAATTCCTCCCCAGTATGTAGGCTGTGGTGAGCTTGATCTCCAAAGGTTCTGGAGCTACCCAGTAAGAGGCTTGGCTTTACAGCTCTGTGTGTGTAGCCAAGGTCTAACTCTGCAACAGCCTAAATGAGGGACGTTAGCTAAGCCAAAAAGCATCACCAAATCATGATGCCTTCTCTGCAGGAACATGGAGAGCAGTGAGGCATTTCTGTCTTGCAAATATACAAAAAGTGGCCACTTAAGTTTATTCTTCCTTTCTTGTTTCCATTCATACTGTAGAGAGAAGTCTACAATTAGTGACAAAGAGAGGTATCTCAGCAAACAGCTCTAGGATCAGATAAAAAGTCTCTTGCCATCTCTGGCTTGGCTTATGGCATTGTTATAAAGTTTTATTGTCCAGCATGTCACACTAGAAGAGCTTTGGGCATCACACACAAACTGCAAACACTAAAAGACCAAGTGCAATTCCAGCTCAGTGCACTGTGTGGCCTCCTTAGGTATTAATCTATTGAGTGTCACCCAGGGAAAAAAAAAGCAGTACCTCACACAAGCTACAATAATTAAATCCTCTGGGTCTGAGCTGCAGGGTGCTTAGCATGGAGCCATGGAAACACATCCCCACTGAAGAAAAACCTCCTGACTGCAGGAATTTGGTGGTTCTTTTGTCACTGGCAAATGCACATGGCCAGCAAAGCTCAGAGGGAAAGTGGGTAGCTGGCACAGAAAAAGAGGGGGTTTTGTGTCCTTAAACAGAGACATCGGATCCAAAGAAGCCCCAGGGGTTTATCCAGGTCAGTGGTTGTGGGTAACTAATTTTGGAGGTGTGACTGCTCCTGTCTGTTAACCACAGTGGGTGCCAGAGCTGTACAGTTACCAGTAACAGAAGTTGTCCTTTGAGGAGGTGATAGATGCCCTTGCATTTGAGAAACCAAGATACCGTTAATCTTGTAAGACAAATGCTGAAAATAGTCAGACAAATCCTACCCCAAAAGGTGGTATTTCTCTCCACTGCTTGTAAAGGGAATTAAGGCAGCCCGCTCTGATGTAAGCATCTACTTTGTAACCATCTAAAGCTTGGTGAAATTAATCTCTTGGCATTTTACAGAAACCAATAAAAAGGTGTAGTCTGCTGTGCCGATGTTTTGTAGGGAACCTGCTGATAAAAGGGATCATCTCCCTTTTCTCATCTGTTTTCCTTAGAGACTGTCTTCCCACTCTGGAGCAGGAGGTTCCTTCCTAGGACTCCTCCAAAATATGGGCTCTGGGCCCAAGGGGAGAATACTAGCCTTTGTTCAAAGCCTGTGCACATATCATAATACAACTGAAGAAATCCACAAATCAAACCTCCTCTGCCAGCTCACCCAATTTTGTATCCCATTTCTTCCGTGTGCCTGTGTGTAAGGAATCACATAAGCACAAACACTTTAAAATAGAGTCTGAATCTCTTAACATACCTGTAGAGCTCCCTAAATGATACTGGCACTATCCCGTCCAAACAATGAGAATGATGAAAGGGAGAAGACAGTTGTATGGAAGAGACCATACACAACCCCAAAGTGGAATCACTGTGAACTTGGAAGATTTCCTTGTGCTTTCCCAGCACATCACTGTGTCACAAGTAGACAGGGAAGCAGTATCACCTCCATTTCACTTTGGCTTGCAGAACCATGAAACTGTTCTCATTCCCAATGACTACACCATCATGCCCACACCCACTAATACCCACCAAAGTGTCTGTTCTTGGCTAGGGACCAGCCCATCCCATCACTGCAATTTCAGTGTTACTGCTTCAGGGGGTTTAAAATATCAATGCATTGCTCAGGTTTTCTCCTAAAAAACTGTAATAGCTCAAGGAACACTCTGAATGGGAAATCAGCTCTTCTTCCACAGTGATTTTCTAGTGGCAGTGCCGATATGGGGGAATAGATATTCTAAGACTACAGATAGTATAGCCGATCAAGTATTTTGAATAGTAAAAAGTCTTGTCTTTTGTTTTGGACTGTTACCTAGCTGAGAATAAGAGAGGATGAAAGGGGGAAAAAGTCTTCTCTGCTTCACCCCAGGCATATTTATTTCAGTTGCTGTTCAGCAGAGTCCAGTTTACTACTTGGATTTGCCTATTGATTGTGGATTTAAATAAAAAAAGGGAATCCCTAATGTTCCTGGCTCCACTGCTCATGCACTATCACAGATAAAGGGAAGCAGTTTGGGAGATTTTACATGACCAGTGTATGTTGATTTAAGCATCTTTCACCCTGAAGGATCTCAAAGTAACAAAAAAAACCTCCAGTGTTTAACACTGTGCAGTTCATGCTAGGGCAGAGTATGATACAAACTCTCTGCAGTGCTGAAAAGAGTTGGCAGAGGCCAGGGGGGTAAATTCCAGCTTGACCATTTTAGCAGGTTGTTTCAGCATCTATTCTATACAAGAGCTGGGAATAGAAAATTGTTTTAAGAGCTGTCTTTTTTACAGAAGATTGTAATCAATAATAAAATCCACCAGAGTGAGGCTGTGCAATCCAAAAATAAATCACAACAATATTGCTGGGAGAGGGGGGCAGGAATTTCTCTCTGTCCCCATTTTTCTCCATGTCTGAGTAAGTAATTTGCCTTTGCCCATCTGCACATAGCCTGCTCTAAAACTCTGGGAAAGTTATCTGTGCTTGCCAGTCAAAAGATGGTAAAGGATTGCAAAGTACCATTAAATGTGTCCTCCTCTTCTCCACCTCCCATGCAAAATAGAGATTATGAACAGCTCAAGAGCTTACTGACATTCAGCAGGGCTTTGTTAGGACAGTCAGCAGAAAATGCAAGGCCCTGATCAAAATGGATGATGGATTCCCACAGGGAACTTCTTCCACCAGGGTTGAAGCCACTTGCTTAGTGTGAGTGACATGCAGGTAAATGAAATAATACCCTCCCAGCCTGCTCTCATTGGGAAGGAATACAGATGGAGACTGAACTGTCAGGCTGGAGCTGTCTTGAAGGTCAGAGCATTTTATTTAGCAAGAATCAGTGTCATTTTTGGAGATGAAATCTGTTCAGACTTTAATAGGATAAATCACAAGGGATATTCCAGAATAAATCAGAAAGGTGCTTTTCCCTCACGCCCATAGTATTAAATAATTTGAATGAAGAACCAATTTACTGCTTTTTAAATATGAGAATAACGCAGTGATTTTTACGTGTCTGAAGTGGGGGTAATTTTCCTATTATAAAGGTTGAGAGGAATTTTCTATATGCAGAGTAGAGTCAACTGTGATTGACACTCAAGTTTCTAGTCAACTTCTCCTGGAACAATTCCATTAGGTGCAAAAATGTGAGCTGTGGCCTAGTTTTTTATTATGAATTCTTTGGATTTGATGAGTTTGGACAGCTTGAAGGTGTTCTGGAGAGAAGTAGATACTTTTCATACTTGTTCTAATTACTATTTAGGCTTTCTTAGGAAGAAAATAAATCTATTCAGGACAGATGTTAAGAGTCTAACCTGTTGGTTTCAGGCTTAGAAGAGATGCAACTCAATACACACTAGTAGTCAACAATTTTAATAAAAGATATTAATATATTAAGTGTCTATGTTAAAATACAGGTAAAGTCCTTGCAAGACAATCATTTAAATTTTGTCTACACCCATCTGGTTGTTTTTTGCTGGCCAGTTCTGTTGGATGCTTTCCATAAAGTGGATTCTACTTTATTAATTTCTTCAGTCTTGGGCTAATTTAGTGTTGCAGCCATGGAGCTAAAAATATTATCATTCTGTCTGCTCATCCTATTTTCTCAGCCTCCCTTTCTTGTGTCCTAGGAAACAGTGAGCAGAGGGTGTTCAGCAGGGGACTGATGTTCAGGTTCCTCAGCCTAATACCAGTTCATGCTTTACTTGGGGCAAAATGTGCCACTCAGGGAATTATTTTGTTTCTCTCATCATTGAGGTCCAGCTGACTTCAGTGGTAGGATTCCCTTAATCTCCCTGGGGGCAGAACAGAACTTTAGAGTCTTTGCTGGAGTCAGCAAGAGTACCAGATGAACCTTGATGCAGTGATTTTGAAGGGTGTATCTTCAAGTGCTTTATACAGGGAGTCTCCTTTTGGAGTTTGTATTAGACTTTGTTGGGAGGGCAGATTTTTTTTCATTATTATTTGCTTTATTTCCCTACTGTTCTCTGTTTTCCCTTCACTTCCTGGCACTGCACGAACACCAGTTTCAGGACTATGTCTGTTACAAGTAAATTAAGCAAACACAGGCACTGCAACTCAACCTGTAGTAGTTCCTGGCATGGTTTTGGCTCAGACCCAGACCAGAGAGCCCTTTCCTTCAGTTGCTTCCCTCCATGCCGGAGAGCACCCCAGGCACAGTGTTTGCTAATGGATACAGCTTGGGATCCCATGCTGTAACACACCATGTACTAACCTTGTGCAAAACAGCACTCCTTCACTTTCCCAGTCTTTCTGCCCTGTGTGTTTTTATTCTCTAAAGTGTTTGCATTGCCTGTTGACTTAAAGAAACACATCGTCCAAAAATTAATGATGTCATACCCTTGTTTTTCAGCCACAGCCCAGCTCATAAGTATTACTTGACCACAGATCCGATTACTGGCTCCATCTACCTCTCGGACACCAACAGCCGACGTATCTACAAAATCAAGTCAACCACATCAGTGAAAGACATTGTGAAGAACTCAGAGGTCTTGGCTGGAACTGGGGATCAGTGCCTCCCATTTGATGACACCCGCTGCGGAGATGGAGGCAAAGGCACTGATGCCACCCTTACAAATCCCAGGGGTGAGACTGCTTCTTCTCCACTGGCTATTTTAAAGGGGGCTTTTTGAAAGCAGCTTGTTTAGTCACACTGGAGATTGCTCTCCTCTCCAATTCTGAAACACATCCTAAGGGCTTGCTCCTGGAAATAAGTGAGTATGTCTCACCCTCAGCTAGTTGTGTCATGGTTCTTCAAATTCATGTGGCTGGGAGGAATGTTGGTGCCTCCCAACCTGGGCAGGAATCACTAATATTCAATTCACTGAGGCTTTCTTGTCATTAAAAAAAAAGCCCTATGAGCATTGCTGTGGATAGATAGATAGATAGATAGATAGATAGATAGATAGATAGATAGATAGATAGATAAAAGGGCAGGAAAACTAGCATACAGCTCAGAGATAGGCAAATGGTGGTTTAGACACTGACATTATGTATCACAGCATCCAGCTTAAATCCTGTTGGGGGTGGATACTAACTTTGATATGGGAGTGGTCTAATTTAGCTTAATTTTACCTGGTTCCAAAATCCTGAAATGTGATAAAAGCACAGTCAAATCAGAATAAAAGCATCATGCAGCCTTCATGGCTATGAACTAAATTGTTTAAAACAGGTTTAGCCAAACATATGCAGTCCTGTGTGTAGCCAAGGTTTCAGTCTGGCAATCTCAAGGTAACAAGCTCTGCAGATGGAAGATGTCGCTCCTCCCAGCTGTCCACTGCACCTCAGAACCTCAGAAAAAAAAAAAACCACACGGGATAGAGATGAGGTGGAGAGGATAGAGATGAGGTGGAAGACACTGTTTGTGCACAGATTTTTGACTGTGTTTGTGAAGAGGGCTGGGAAGGACACCCATGCAGGAATGTTTTTTGAGATGGGGCATTTTTGCCTGTTTTGTGTTGCCTTCTGCACAGCTGTTCAGAGTGCAAGGAGTTATTTATAGGTTCTTGGCTTTGACATCAATGTGCTGCAGGTTTTTTTTGTTCATTGCACTGGGGAGTGGTAGCTCCCTCCTTCCTCACCACAACAACAGCCAAGCCTATCCCAACCTCTTTGTAAAGCAGCCCCTCAGCAAAACCCGGAGATCCTTTAACAAGTGCTCCTGCCTATGGCAGCAGGTTTGGACTAGATGACTTTCAAAGACCTCTTCCAACCTAAACCATTCTCTGATTTTATGGAAAGTTATTTCACTGAGAGCAGATGAGATTCCCAAAGAAGTTGTGGCTGTCCCATCTCTGGAAGTGTTCAAGGACAGGTTGGATAGGGCTTTGATCTACCTGGTGTAGTGGAAGGAGTCCTAGACCATGGCAAGGATTTGGAATGGAATGATTTTAAAGGTCCTCTACAACCCAAACCCTTCAGTGATTCTATGATTCTCAGGAAGTTATTTTTCATGACATAGAGATGGCATTGTGCTACTGAATTCAGGAAACCCAAACTGATTTAACGGGATTTTGTGCCAGGTCTGGCTCTGATTTTTTGGTTTTGGTTTGGTTGGGTTTTTTGGTTTTGTTTGGGTTTGGTTTTTTGTTTGTTTGTTTGGGGTTTTTGTTTGGTTGGATTTTTTTGTTATGTCAACTACTTGTTTCCTGGTAAGGATGCAGAAAAATGTATTTTGGAGGACCTATTTTTTTGCCAAAAAGCATCAAAACTCAGACTTCTACCCCTGTAATATTCAAAGAGTTCAGCATGGTTTCCAAGCACTCGAGAATCCCATGAGTTAACCATTATATTGAGCTAAAGTATTGCCCGAAGCACAGATAAAGTAAAGGAACAGCTACTGGTGGTCAGTTTGTAGTGTAGAATTTCTCACTGAAATGAGAAGGACGACTGAAAGGAAAATTAAGTGACTTGGGCAGAGAGATTCAGGCAGTCCAGCAGATGAATCATGAGATCAGGGAATCCAGAAATCTGTAATCCAATTTTCTGCACCTCTTTGAAGTTCAATCAGTTCAAAAAAATACCCCACCACTTTTGTTGGTCCTCTATTCTCCCTTCTACAAGATAAGAGGAATATTATTCATTTCCATCCATGGGTGAATGCTACAAGGTTTAGATGACTTATGTTTCTGCTTTGCTATAGCAAACAGCTCTGGAGTTCAAAGTTTTCAGCACTGAAGTCCATCTTGTTGGCAACTGAAGCTCTCAGGAGACCATTCTTCCACCTCAATCACATAACAGCAAAATTCATGCATTCATTCCTCATAGCTCCAAAATTTCACAAAACAGAAGTAAATTGAGGGTGAAAGAGGAAATGACATGAAGCAAAATGACAAGAAGAAAGTAATAATGCAGAAAGCCTGCACTGCCAATAGAAAGTTCCTAAACAGTGTTCCCTGATCTGACTTTGCATATTCTGCTGAGGCAATGGCTGTGGCAGGTGTGACTCACTCCCCAGTCTTGTCAGTAAATGATGAACAGTGAAAACTCATGCAGACAATGTAATGTAATGTTTATACTTCCACAGTGGTTCATCCTAGCAGAAAAATCCAGCAAATGCTCTTCCCTCATGTATTTTATAATAGTTCAAAATAAAAAATGATTTATTGTATAAGTAACCGGTAGGTCTCAAGTGACCCTCTGCTTCTGTGTCTTGGCAGGCAAATAAACACTCATAAGTGAATGGTCAAAGGAAATTAGAAAACTATTTTGTAGCTATAGAGATATCAGCTGGCCAGGGAAGGACTTGGAAAGTCAGTTTTTCAAGAATCATTGCTCTTCACAGGACTCTACTTTTTAAGCCTAAAGCTATTTTTTTTTGCTCTGATCATAACTGCTTCATGCCAAGTAGGATTTCTGAATTTTAAGGACATCTTTGCACTTTTTTCAAAAATCATAAAGAATAAAAGTCTTGCCTTTAATGATGTTTTAATTAGCTGATATTTGCATCTTGCTGGAAAATACTGAGGGATAACTTCCTGCCAAATGAAAACCAGCAATTCATTAAGACTGGAGAAATAGTCATGAGCTATCATTATATGCCTTTGCATATACCTTTAGTCCCTCGGACCAGTCAAGCATCTGGTCTAAGTTTTTTTCGGTCTCTTCTTGGTGGAAAGAAACTAGTACCCTGAACGTGGTTCATTCTGTGACAATGCACATGTTCAGGGTGGGATGAACCACAATTCTGGGAGTTCTGGTCTTCTCGTGGACCTGATAGCCTGAAGAATTAGGTCCCCACTGCAGCAAACACTGTTCAGAATATTCTGCACATTCTGAGCAGCAGACTTTTCCCCATTGTTTTGATCACTTCCTCCAGTTTTCACCTCAGCTCCCTTGAGTTCAGAGGGAATGCTTTGGGTTGGAAGCGACCTTCAAAGACCATCCAGTTCCAGCCCCCTGACATGGGCAGGGACACCTTTCACTAAATCAGGTTGCTCAGAGCCCCATCCAGCCTGGCCTTGAACACTTCCAGGGATGGAGCATCCACAGCCTCTCTGGGCAACCTGTGCCAGTGGCCCACCACCCTCACAGGAAAGGATTTTTTTCTATTATATAATCTAAATCCACCCAGAACCATTATTCCTTGTATTGACATTTTTCTGAAATACCTTCTGGACAGAGGTTCTTGTCTTACTCCAGTGAAGGAAGAACTCCTTTTAGACCATTAGCTTAGAAAAGACATTAGGATGGGTAAAACCTTCCGAGTTTCACACTTTACCCATCTTTGGCTTGTTTAATAAAGGTAGGCTACAGAAACACAGGACAGATAGATCCACAGATGAAATAGGGGTGGCAGTGGTTTGGTCAGGGTATTTATCATAGCTATTAGGAACCAGTCTGATCTGTCCAATTCATTTGCCACAGAACACAGCAAAGCTTTCAGATGCTAATGAATTTCAATATATCCTTGCAAATTAAAGTGTTACCACTTCCTAATTATCATCTGCTAATAATGATCCTCTTCTACAAGCAATCTAAAGAAAAATTAAAACCCCAGCTTGTCAGAGCATTTCTTTTCATCTGAGTACTCGCCATTGGTTCTTCTCGGGAAAATGTTGTGGCAGAGAAATTACCAAGGAGCTTGCAATTAAGAGAGATTGCAGTGACAAGTCTGACACAATAGGAAGGAGGTTTCAGAAGGCACGTGGGGAGAGAGGGGACATCTCATTCATTTAGCACCATAACAACAATGTGAAATGAAGTAATTAATTTAGAGACAGATTGGTTCTTTCACTCTGCCCTGCTGAATGTGTAAACAAAATCTTAGTTGTTCTCTAAGTGTTGAAGAGTTCGACAGAACTAATTGAGGAAACCAACCCTCCACAATCTGTTAACATTTTTATGGTCAGATAATAATAGGACCATTTTGGGGAAGACCAGAAGCTGACTGAACAAAATTTCTTGTCCCTTACTCTGGCCAGAAGAGACTTAGGGACGGGCAATGTGGTCCTCCTGTGATCACACTCCAGATGCTAGTCATCAGCATTTAGGGGAATTTCTGAAGAAGTTGCACTAGACCTGTGCTTAATATATCAGCATCAATTGGCTAAGAAACCTTTCTGAACACCTAGTTTTGTTCTTCCAAGCACCCTATGCTAATAATTTTCACAATTTCTTTAGCCAGGTCATGAAAAAGAATGGTCCTTTTGAGGCCAAGCCACTGTTTTGTTGGGTTTTTTCTGTGTCTTTGCTAATTCTTTGCTGTCTTGTGGTTCCCTTCTTGACCACTGCATAGCACAAAACTGATCTTAGCAGAAAACTTTTTCACAGGAATTCCAGAATCTTCTTCCTATGTGCTCTTTTTCAGTTGTCAGCGTATATGGGTAGTTAAGCTTTCTCCTTCCCCTGTGAATTCTTCTGTACTTGCTGACATTGATTTTGATCTGCCATTTTATTACTCAATAATTACTCAGTCATTCAACATCCAGTCAGACAAGAAAGGTCCAAATTTGGATTTCTTTTAAGCACCTTGTTTTTCAGTTAAAAGGGGTTTTCCCCTTTTTTCTTTTCCTAACTAGAGCTATATGCACCGTGCAATCACTTTTCATGGTTTGTCTTCTACAAGAAACTCACCATGTCCCAGTAGCTATTTGCAGCATAACGTTGTGCTGTCACCTCTTCATGCTACAAGGTCCTGACATTTCAAGCAAATGTCATTACATCAACTTTCTATCAGCACAGCTCGCTGGTGAGATGTGCATGGTGCTACAAGCCCTTGTTTTGTGAGAGATCTCTGCTTATGCAAGGGGAGCCAGCATGATTTCATAGCGTATGTATTTCATATCTCAGAACTTAAGGTTTGGATCTGCAGCGCTACCTGGGTAGTGGCAGCAGCTGTTTCCTCTCAGTAACTGTGAGGCTGAACTTCGAGCTATATATGCTGAGAGGCTGTAATTCCCTTATGTTCCTATGGAAACATGAGAGGAGCCTTCTGCCAAAGCAAGCCAAGGCCTTGGGCTTAACACACATAACATGTGAATTACCCATTTCTGTGCCTGTTTGCAGGAGCCAGCTCCCAGCGCTGGAACTGTGCCTATATCAGAAAGGAGACAGAAAGGTCCAACCTAACCTCTACAATCTGCTGCAAAGCATACATGAGATGCTTCTTTCCCTTTTCACAGAAGTCATCCATCCAAAGACACTTGTCTGTGGGATAGCAGGGCTCTTCTCTATAATTACTTTTGATTCCAAGACAATCAGCAAAATCAGGAAGGGATTGGAGCAGCTGACATGTAAGGAATGTGTGCAAGTGGGAATCTGGGGCTTTAACAGGCTGCAAACTCTACTGCCCTACACATCTCAGGAAATGTGAGGCAACTGAGATTGCTTAGCCTTTAGGAAAGAGGGATAAGCAGAGAAGTGCTCAGTGATAAGAGCACATACATATACCATTGCTCTGGAGCAGGGTGATAAGTGGTAACTTTGCTATCCCACTTCCACTTACTTGGGTATGTGAGCTCTTTGTCTAAGCTGGAATGCAAAATAAAGTTGTGCCCTATCAGCTGATCAGAGCTGGCTTGAGGGCCACAGTGCATCCAGGTTATTATTACTATAACTGGGTAATCAAACCCCAGCCATCAAACGCCAGCACTGCACACAGTGAGCCACTGCCAGCAGACGCTGCTGATAAGATCCAATCCAATACATATGGAACTAGCTAAGGGAGAAAATTCTGCCTCATTGAAAATCGCATTATCCAGCCTGCCACCCTTCACTGGCTTTTGGCTTGTCACACAGAGTAATGGACAGGCACCTGGAAAATACTTGCTGTGAACCAAGGAATAGGTAAGAGACTCTTTTGAGTGTTTGACAAAAGCCAATTAAGATCAACTAAACCTTCTATCATGCCTCTTCCAAAAAAAAAGCATGTCTGCCATATTGCTTAAAGAGCTCAGTTGTGTTCCTGGTTTTTAAGTAAATGCCAACAAACATGAAAGAACTTGACACTCAGTAGGCAAAATAATTAAGAGGACAGAGACCTTCAACAGCAGATGCCAGTGACAGGTGACATGTGCCGGTATCCTGGACGGATCCATTGAAGAGGACAGGTGAAGATAGCTTCCTGAAAGCCATGGATGCTAGTGAGATATTGATGCTTATCCCATCAGATCCTTCTGCAAGCATTTAACAAAGTGCTAAAATACAAGTGATGTGTTTATAGTGAGAATAAATGGCCACCACTACTGTGGCTTTTCCCATAGCATTCATCAGATCATAGAATGGTTTGGGTTGGCAGGGACCATAAAGACCATCTAGTTTCTACCCACCCTGAGGGGGGACACCTTCCACTAGACCAGTTTACTCAAAGCCCATCCAGCCTGTGCTTGAACAATTCCAGGGATGGGGCAGCCTTAGTTTCTTCTGGAAACTTTTGCCAGTGCCTCACTATTCTCAGTAAATTCATGTTCAACAGTTACCTTGTGCTCCTCTTCAAGACTCTTGTTTTATGGCCCTACAAAGATGAGTCCTTGGCATGAATTCAGTACAGGTATTCGTGTAGGACTAGAAGCAATCTTTTAGGTCATTCAATCCTACCATGCATTATCTCAGCAATCCTGCTATATAATCCCCTCCAAAATTAATGAACTTCATCTTGAAAGCAGCAAGTAATTTTTTTCCTCACTGCCGTAAAGGCTATTCTGAAACCACACAGCTCTGATGATCAAATATCCAATCCAGGTCAAAGTGATGCCCTTCAAACAGGGTGATGCCGTGAAGAAGTAACGAAAATGCTGGGTTTGCCTCCTGGCAATAATACACAGCTCAATTCCGCTCAGTGATCTGAAACACCAGTTTTCTGACTCCTAATTGACTCGAAATCAACAGATTGCAACCATGTCTGAATCCCTTCCTTTATCTCAGCTCAGTGCAGAAGTTTGTTCCTTCTCTCTAACAATGACTTAGTCCTAATGTTTTTCTGCCAGGCCAAATTATCTTCTGTGGATTTCCTTATAATCAAATCTGCTATGTTCTTCCACATATCACCTACCTCCGTGGCTTCCAGCCCATGCAATACTTACAGTGCTGGCTGAAGGCCATGATTTTAGTTGCCAAAGCAATCAGAGGATTAGTCCCTACTCTATGAAAATCTAGAATTTTTGATCTGTGAACTGCTGCATCTGCACTTCACAGCAGAGCTCACAGTGGATGGAGACTGAGAGTGTAGATGTTTCAAATAAGGGGATCTGGCTGCAAAACATCATTTTGGAGCAACACAAGGTTTGATCACTCCTCAAACATTCTCAAAGCTTTCTATCTGAAGCAGGATATCCATCATTTCTGTCACCAAGATGACAGCCAAAGAGATGGTCTAGTGAGAATTCAGCTCAGTCATTTAATCTGCCTACAATATAAATGTTTTCTTTAGATACATTTGCTGTAGTCTCCTTTTATAATCAAATGGCAGGAAAAGGCATTTCTAGCAGGATTTGTCTAATCTCTTGGGGATATGAGCTTTAGGGTGATAAAAATTGCACTCTCAAAGTAGATTTCTCTCTCCACTGATTGGAATAGCATCAGATACTTGTTTAGATGCACAGTGCAGATGTCTGCTTCTTGCCAAGTGATTGTTAACCCTGAAAGCAAAAGAAACCAAACAGGAAGATCCTAATATTCATATATTTCAAGCAGAATTTTCACTTGCATAGAAAAAGATGTTACAGGCCTCTACATTCTTTTTCTATTTCTTTACAAGCTTTTTTGTGTCTTTAACACACTCAGATATTATGCTGGGTGACATTCTGCCCCTATAGGGTAGATGAGGTGAATGACTGTGGAGTTCTTTTAATTTATACATGCAAAAAGAAGAGGTAAATAGAGCCCCTAACTTCATACTCCTGCCTCAGTCATGACCTTTCTCTGTGCCCTTGTGAGAATTGCCTTATCTGTTAATTTTCTGATATGTAAAATTAGAATGACCACACTCATAGACTGTTATGAGGTCTAATTGGAAAGTGTAGAGCACTATCTGCAGGGCAAGAAATGAGATCAGCAGCCTTCAGCTGCTGTCAGCAGACCTCAAATCCACTGACAGGAGTATGTCTACAAAGGAGGTTTGAGCAGTGAAATTAATCACTAGCAGAGTTCAGAATCAGGTGAAACACTGTATATTAGTAGGATTATCCTAGGGAAAACCCTTTCTCATTTATCCCTCTGGAATTTGATTGACTTGATGGACCTTTCACAGCCTTTTTTTATTGCCATTTTTGAAAGATTCATCAGTGTAACATTTTTATGTGCATGGCTTACCATTCATACCATGAGCAATAAAACCAGGTTTCTGATCATGCAAGACACGCAGTTATTAGAAAACCTTTTCATTTCAGCAGTTCACCGAATGCCATGCCCTTTTCCAGGAGCAAGCAGGGATTTCTGAATTGCATTGAAAAGTGCCTTCCATGGAATGCTGCCAGTTCAAAGCTCTTGAAAACCAGGACTCCAGCATGCCCAACTCTCCTCTCATCCATTTGAAACGCCTTAAGATATATTGCTCCTCATGTCAGGCTGCCATCACTTTCTGACTGACTTTCTTTGATCCTTTCCAGGCATCACCGTGGACAAGTTTGGGCTGATTTACTTTGTAGATGGCACCATGATCAGAAGGATTGATCAAAACGGGATCATCTCCACTGTGTTGGGTTCCAATGACTTGACATCTGCTCGGCCTCTCAGCTGTGACTCTGTTATGGACATTTCTCAGGTAAGACAGTGGTTTGGTTTTGCTTTTACAGAATGCAAGCCTGCACCTTCACCCTTACCTGCATGTCTGTGTGCTTCCCCAGCAGGCCTGACAAAGAGGTAAGGACTTAAGAAGAGTTCGCATTTATGGTATGAAATTAACCGGATCATAAAAAATTATGCAGTAAAGACAGAAGGAAGGACAGAAGGAAAGACTTGACTGCCCTAACTCATAGATTTTTGGGGGTGAAATTTTTAAAGATGTCCTAGCCACAGAGCTGACTTCTTTCAGAGTTTCCAGTCAGTGGGAAGGCACAGATTCCTGGGAAGGCAGGTTTTGTTACCATCACATCTCACTATATTCCATGGACTATATGCCATGCTCCATTATAACATCTTAGATAATCACAGTTTTTTTTCTTTTCTTCTCCTCATCCTAATTTGGCCCAGCACAATTTTAGACCTGAATCAAATTAACATAGGAAATACTGATTGGAGGATGTGATGCCAAAATTAGCAACAGCAGGAAAACAAGAATCTTGAATTGCATCAGATTGCAAATTGGTTGCAGCTACCATCATGCTGGGCTTTTAAGTCCTGCTGCTTCAAGGTGGAGAGAAAAAAAGAAGAAGAAATCTCATTTTGATTTTGATTGCTTTACTGCTGGATGGTGCAGAAGAGAAATCTGTTACAGCCCAGCACTCAGTTTTGTGTGGCACTGGCCAACTTGTCAAATTGTGCCAGGTTAGGACAGTCCTTTGAAACCTTTTTGCCATTTGTTGTTTGCCTGACTGTAGGAATGTTGTCCTCTCCTATGAAAATATAGATCATAGCTGGAGGGCTAAGTACTGTTATTCAGCCACAATAGATGTCAATGGGGTTTCCTTTTTGTAACTACCTAGATAATTTCCATGCTCCCATATGGAATCTATTCTTGTTTTTTCCCTCTAATTTGAAAAGATTATTCTTGCTTCCTTGCAACTGGCTCCCACTGTCTGTAATTTATGAACAAGCTGAAATTATGACTTTAAGTTTTTCTGCCTTCTATAGAGGGGAAATTTTGATGGTTAAAGGCCACCTTGTAGTGTGTTTCTCATCTTACAGACATAATTTCTTCTTCATGTGAATTTCAGGGTCAGTTAGCACAGGACAATTGTATAATCAGGCTTTAGAAATTATTTACTTCCAGGTTATGTAGCTCCTATGTAAACCAGTGTCATGTTCAAACACTTCTGAGATGAACATGTATCAGCTGAAGACGCTTTTTTCCTTTCATTAAATGACAGGAACCATTTTTAGATTAACCTGTACTGGGATTGGCAGATTAACTACTCTGGTTCTAGAGAAACATACTGAATACAAGCTTAATTAAAAAATAAAATCCAGCTTGGGAAGCAGCTTTTCATCATTTACAGCAGATAGAAGGGTCTTTTCTGCCAGGTCCCTGAGGCTCCCTGGGACATGAAGACATGAAATATTTAGCTGCCACTGTTGACAAGGAATGGTTTTTAAGAAATTGAAAATTCCCTTGTCAGTTCAGAATAAACTCAGCTCTTGATGCTAACTGAAGACTGCAGAGCTTAAAGACCACTGGAAGGGATGGAGGCATGAATTATTAAAGAGAAAACCACAGGCTATAATGTTTTACTACAAGAAGGGTTAAAATAGGCCAGGAGCTGAGAAAAGAAAGGAGATTTTGCAAGCAGAGAACCAGAGGAGACAGAGCTCAGCAAACTGCTTAGCAATGAAAATAAGCCTCACACACTCAAGCATTAGAAGACACAATGAACTAAACACCTTACATCTGATCCTTTAAAATAAATGCTGAAAAGGCATATAGAAGCATCAAATAAAGCATGGCTGTAGCAGAGATGTTTAACTACAGGCCTTAAAAATAGGAATTTTCTGTGTTCCTGAATCTTACCTGGTCTCTCCTTACTCAGTTTTAAATAAAATCACAGTGAAAGATGGTTTCATGGACCTGAGTCTGCTGGCATCCACTCCTCCTTTCAATAAGGTTACAAAATACTCTATAAACTTAGTCATGTCAGACAAATGAGAAAAAGCAACAGCAGCTGAGATGGATAGGGGGAAAAGAAGGTTCAAAACAAAGAAACTACACTGGAACTGATAGGTTCCCATCAGCACAAGACTGGTTTGGTGGGGTTTTTTTCTGTATAAACCTGAAATAAAATAAAATAATCCAAAAAATGCACAACTTGGAGTTCTTTACAAAAAAATATTCTGAATTCTGTTGGTAAGCATTTTTTAGGTTTGGCAACTAAAAGAGAAGACTCACTTGAAAAGAATGTATTGCAGAAGCAGAGCTAGAAATGAAGTCATTCTAGTGCTTACTCACTTGTGGTGTTCCAGTCACTGTTTTAGTGGATTATCAGTGTGGAATTGGGATATGTCACTCCTGAACCTGTTTTTCCATTATGCTAAAACAAAATGTGAAAATCAACATGAAGAAGGCACAAATATTCTACTCCATAAACTGAAACTGCCTGAGTGTCCAGAGAGTTGCTATTCTGCATTTTTGCAGCATGAAGCAGAAAACCATAGGTTATAACAGATATTCACACATGCTGGCACAGCTGCCAGTTTTGTGTCTATCCCTCCTTGTCATTTACCAAGAGGAGTTCAGCCACTTGCGTGAAAAATCCTTTAGTAAAAGAATCACTGTTCTGTGTGTCTGATTTCACTTCACACAGCAAAATTTACAGTCCCGGGTCTTTGCTATGAGGTCCAGCTTCCAGCAGTTCAAAAAGCTGGAGAGGGAAAATCATAGAATGGTTTGCCTCTGTCCATCATCCTGTTCTCACCAACGTTCCAGTGCAGAGTGTGGGTGTCCCCCCGTGACTGCTTCACGTGCCCAAGAGCTAAGCCCCCTTGCTCACAGCAGGTTATATCCTCTGTGGCCACCTATCAAGTAATAGTTAGTTGTGGGGTTTTTCACCCATTCCCCCTTTAATCCATGTTGATTACATCCTCATTGCGATTGATTTATAGCAATCATGCACGAGAAAAATGTCTTGCTATAAAAGTTCCCTTGCATTTTTTTACCATGAAGGTTCGTCTAGAATGGCCCACGGATCTGGCAGTGAATCCCATGGACAATTCGCTCTATGTCCTCGACAACAACGTTGTGCTGCAGATCTCTGAGAACCACCAAGTGCGCATCGTGGCAGGGAGGCCCATGCACTGCCAGGTGCCAGGCATGGATCACTTTCTCCTCAGCAAGGTGGCAATCCACGCCACGCTGGAGTCTGCCACCGCCCTGGCCGTGTCCCACAACGGGGTGCTGTACATCGCTGAGACTGACGAGAAGAAGATCAACCGCATCAGGCAGGTCACCACCAATGGGGAAATCTCCCTGGTCGCCGGCGCCCCGAGCAGCTGCGACTGCAAGAACGATGCCAACTGCGACTGCTTCTCAGGGGATGACGGCTACGCCAAGGACGCCAAGCTCAACGCGCCCTCCTCCCTCGCCGTGTGTGCGGACGGGGAGCTGTACGTCGCCGACCTGGGAAACATCCGAATCCGCTTCATTCGGAAAAACAAACCCTTCCTCAACACACAAAATCTCTATGAGTTATCCTCACCCATAGACCAGGAACTCTACTTGTTTGACACCAGTGGCAAGCACCTTTATACTCAGAGCCTTACCACTGGAGATTATCTTTACAATTTTACTTATTCTGGAGACGGAGATATAACCCTGATCACTGACAATAATGGCAACTTAGTCAACATCCGAAGAGATTCCACAGGGATGCCCCTCTGGCTGGTGGTGCCCGATGGCCAAGTCTACTGGGTGACAATTGGTACCAACAGTGCACTCAAGAGTGTTACAACACAGGGGCATGAAGTAGCCATGATGACTTACCACGGCAACTCTGGTCTCCTTGCCACTAAAAGCAATGAAAATGGTTGGACAACATTTTATGAGTAAGTATTTTATGAATATTGGCACTGCTGACTTCATTGTGTGTTCTCTGAACCGTGGAAGGTTGGTAGAATTTAATTCCCTGATCAGAATTATTGTCCAAATAAAATGACCTGAACAGAGAGTATTGGATTTCATGCAAACACTAGATACTGGCAGTAGGTGCACTAGAGCTTGAATAAGCTCCCTCTACCAAGTCAAGAGTCAGACAGAATTTCTGCTGAGTTTTTCTAAGTAATTTGGACACCTGGTTCTCTTTAACTGTAGTCAGGACTGGAGATTTAGGTTGTGTGTCAGAGAATTTTTCTTGGCTTTGAAAGCCTTGGAAGTATGAAAGTTCCATCAGACCCTCTTTTTTCACAGCTTTTCACCTACTTCCTACGCTGCAGTGTCTTTGTTGAGCCTGTTTGAAGTGTCTGATGTAGAATGACAACTGGCAATGACTAATGAGAGCTTGCTCTGGAAACAATTCTGTAATTAATGGACTGCTCAATCCTCCTGTTGCAATTTGCTTCACTAAGCTTTAAAAGCAGTCTTGGAACTGTTCAAGACTATCCCCAAAGAGTTTTTAAGCAGAGAGAGGATAAGATGCATTGAAAAACCCAGAGATGACAGTATCCTGAATATTTGTACTTCTTCTCTGTCCTGCTGCTAGCAATTCCCTGCTTATAAATATTGTGAAGCGAACACATTTCTGATATAAAAAAGGACAAAGATAGATAACTGGGTGAAGAGCACCTAGAAGGATTCATCCTGCTGTTAAGACCCCTTTCGCCTCCCTCTTCCTTAGTTTAATTTTTATTTACAAGTATAACCTGTTTGAAATGCTCCTTTAAGTGCATCATTTCCCACATGGTTTGAATGGTTACATGGAAGTGTTCAGCTGCTATAATAATAGACCCATTGTAAGAATCCAATTTGGATAGAATAGACAGTTCCCAAGATAACAAACAAAAAAGTTGCAAAGAAAAAAAGGTATTCAGGAAAGGAAAGCTGGCTAAATCCACATATCTGTGTGTTGATATGTGGTTGCTTTGGTTCTCTCCTTAAAATGTTCCAGGCCCAGTTTCAAATTTCTTTGCTTAATACTCACTGCTCCTGCTCTTGCCTTGAAAAGAACTGATGGAAAGTCTGTGATGAATCTTTTGAAATGTTATTAGAATTTCATCAATGTTCTGCTTGCAATTACTGTAGCAATATTCCTCAGTGAATCCAAGTTAATACTCTCCATCTCTTTGAATTTGCTTGAGGACGGCCTTAGGGAGGAAAAAGAAGGTGTTTTCTCCACAAGAGTGAAAGCCAGCTATATTGTCAGGACCATTGTGCTAAATCAAGGAGATATTTTCTTTTTGCAAAGAACCCAATAGTTCCTGTGCTTGAAAACAGATGCAGCCACAAACTAAACATTACAGCTGATAATGGTCAGATTTATACCTCAAACATAATCTTTTATTTTAAAGTGCAACTGAAAATATGAAGGAGATAAAACGAGACAGGAGCTCAAAACTAACTTGCTCTGTGGATATATTTATAACAGTGATCCATTATTTCTTGCTGTCCAACAAAATAGAGCATTTGTGAAAGTCATCATTCTGGTCCTTTTATGCACTTCAGAAGAGTCATAAGAAAGCTTTTTAGAGCTAAATGGAAGACAGTATTCTCTAGTGGCTGGACTATGAAAATCTTGACTAGAGGAAGTCAGCACTGTATGATAGCACAGCATCACTGAAGATAGAATTGTGACTTCAGAGATACCTCATCCAAACCTGTGATCACTTATCTCTGTTTAACTGTTCCTGACAGTTTCTGATGCAACTATGTAAAACTACAGGGTGAAAGTCTATATCTGAATTAGTTACTTCAGCCACCCTTTACAGGCAGGTGGAGAGAAACAGGCCCATTCAAGGTGAGTTTCTTTTGAGTTATGTTAGGTATTTCCTTTAAGATGAGAAGAGTTGTATTCTGAAAGTTTATCTCTGCAAAGGCAGTAGAGAATGATGAGTTCAGATCCAGATGTTTATGTTGCAGATGTCTACAGTTTGGTAAAATGGATCCTGTCAGTCATCTGAGTTATTTATAAATATTGTTAGTGATAACAATGTATTTACCTATATTACTGTTAGAAAGTTTTTTTATATGCTCAGCCTAAATCTTCCATCCTTGAATTGGAGACTGTTCTTTTTCATCCATCCTACCCTTTTGTATCCTATCCTATCCTATCCTATCCTATCCTATCCTATCCTATCCTATCCTATCCTATCCTATCCTAACCTTATCCTATCCACTAGGGACTTGGAAGGCAGATCAGTGATTTAGAGGGATTGATTCTGTCCAGGTTTTGCATGTGTAACCAGAGAAAGAATATAAAATCAGACTGATAAAATTGGAATGTGAAATAAGAGTCAAATATGTCAATTGCTTGGTAAAGTAGGTTTCATTTAAATAAAACACATTCTTGGACAGTCTGATGCCAGGGTACACATGTAAGTGGGCTAAGTCATAGCTCTCAGAGTTGTAGCAAGGCATCAAGTCTTCAGTGTGATCCTCACATGATTCCATGGCAAAACTGTCTAACTTGTTGCTTGGATGGACAAACTAAATGAATACATTCACTCATCACACTCTACTTGTAGTGGCTGGTAGGAAGCTGATTTTTTCTCTGCAGCATTGATGTGACTAATATTGTCAGCTCATAAAAATGGAGTTTACAAAGAACTGTGGAAGTTGAAGGCTGGGAAGAAAAACTCTTAAAAAATTCATTCATGGGGAGAACAAGAAAGACTTGATCTATTTATCTCAACATGAATGAGACTGGGAAGTGTCCAGATCACAGCATGTCAGCCAAAGCTCTCACCTAGAGAGGGACTCTCAGTCTAACAGAGAAAGGCTTGAAAAGGGTATGGTGCTGGAAAGCAAAGCTAGAGAAATTCAAGTTGACAAGAAGGTGTGATTTTTTAAGGCTGAGATGACCTAACTGGTAGAGTAACCAACCATGAAAGCAGTATATTCTCCATTTCTTTGTATCTTAGATCAGGACTCTGATGCCTTTCTTATAATGTAATCTCACCAGAGAGAGGATTTGCATGGCTGAAACACAAGCTGCAGAGATGAGTGCAGGCATGGCAGGATGAAGTCTAAATTCCTTGTTATTAAAGAAGCTGAAGAAGATGGTGCAAACCAAATAAAATCAACATTCACTACCTTCATGTTATTGGTTTCTCTGCCAGAACATCAAGAAATGTACATTGGGAAGACTTAAGTGGTTTAGAGAATTCCTGTGAGCGTGAGTGACTGGAAGGTGCTCTAAAGGTGCTTCAGTCCTGACTGAGGGGAATGCTGAAGTTCATATTTCTGTTTTGCTCATGGCCAAAGAAATAAAGGCATCAAATCTGACTCTGAGGAAAAGTTTCGTGTTTCTCACAACACACAATAGTTGTTTGTGGGCCAGGGCAAGCTGGACGCTCCTGCCTAAAAAGTTAAGAGTAAATTAAATCCAGCTGGCAAGTTTACACTGCACCAGTGGCACCATTAAGAACATCCTCCAAACATTTACCTTTCCCCTGACTGTCTACAAAGGACCATAAGTCAGAAACCCAGCATGACAGAGCAGTGTTGTGAGAGTGGCATCACTACGTGTTCATCATGGAATCACAGTATCATAGTATGGCTTGGGTTGGAAGGGACCTTCAAGAACATCTAGTTCCGGCCAACATAGCCAGCATCTCTGGTTCTCCTCCAGGTGCTGTTCTTCTCAGGCCATTTCTTAGCCTTTACCATAAGGCTGCAAAGAGCTCTGACATGTGGGCACATTGGTGTGACTCTGCAAAGGAGGGAAGGAGGAAGGATGTACTGATGCAGTACTGGAGGTCTGTCTTCAGGGCACACTAGGAAATCCAGCTCCTCCAAAACTACATGCTGGACTGGCACATTGTCCCTTCATTTCTGTGGGGAAAGAGACTGCTGCTGGCTTCAGAGAGTGGCAGTCTCACTCACAGCACTTACAGCTCTTCCTTTCACACATCCTACACCCAAGCCTGCTCTAACAATCCTGTTTTATCAGGTTTAGCTCTGAGTAAGACTCAATGTATAATGGTGCAGTTTCCCTTTTTGTTTGAGAGTGAAACTTAGCTCCCCACAGTAATTAGCCTGTCTCCCAAGACCTGTCTATGACTACTTTGAGGGTTTTAGCATTATATAGACCTTTCCTGCCCCCACAGTGGGCTTGACATTAGCTGTCAGTTAATGCAATGCAGCTCAGCTTGTCCAGTAACTGGATTAAAGACTTTTCTTCCCATTGAACTGGTGACAGTAACAGTGATAATCAGCAGCAAAGGAAGTTGATCTGGAAACTCAACCAGGGA
Organism: Calcarius lapponicus; assembly: GCA_039654755.1. Taxonomy (NCBI): domain Eukaryota; kingdom Metazoa; phylum Chordata; class Aves; order Passeriformes; family Fringillidae; genus Calcarius; species Calcarius lapponicus. The sequence continues at coordinate 59,573,107 of CM077462.1, read as the reverse complement.
AATGACTTCTTGTTCCACTCCTCCAGTAAAAGACAAAGGACACTGTGTGACTACTTGCTGCTTTGTTGTTGCTGCTTTTTAACTTGACCTGAAAAAATTGTTACCACCCTTTACAAAGTTTCGTAGCAGTTGCTGTTTCTCTGCTTCAAAATCCGGAAATTCTTATTAATGGATTTGTTTAAATCAAGAATACAGCAATTATCTTTATTAGTTCACTGAGATGTTATCACTATACATTAACTCAATTTCCCTCTGAGCCAAAGTCAAACCTTCTATGCATTATTTAGCCCAGATGAGGCTCTTGTACTTAGGTCCTGTGTGTGTCCAATTAGTTTTGAAGGTTGCCTCCTCCCATACAGACTCAAACACTTACACATTGCTCCAGCCAAGCCCAGAAATTCAAAACCTTTTCATGGACTACCCAAGAAGTGGCTTATAGTTGTCTGGAGGGCAAAGGATCTCATGGAGACAGATCTTCAGATGAGTGGTAAGGGGAGCTTTGACCCCGTAACACTGGAGGCTGTTTTACAGAGAACCAAACTCTGCCAAACCTCACACACTGTAATGGATGGTGGAAGGTAGGACCCAGCTGGACTGATCATGCAGGGGGACCTTGAATGGCTTCCCAGTGACCCCCAGGGCTCAGCAGAGGTCCCACCTCAGGACCAGCAGCTTTTAGTGCCAGAGGCAGTGCCCTGGTCTGTGTGTCAGGTCATACACAGAGTTCTACAGGATTTGATTTAGTGTAGTTCAAGTGAAGGTCTTGTTCTACTCCTGCAGTAGACTGGAGTATGAGAAACACCTTTGGCTTTTTTTCCTTCCTCCTCTTTTAGCAAGATTTCTTGGTTCCACTTGTTCCACAATTTCTACATGATAAAATGATGAGATTCTCATTATTGTTCCTCTGACAGAGTTGCAGTGAAACTCCAGTAAGTGCCATGATAAAATAGCAGTTCTCCAGTACCCTTACTAAGTCATGAGGTCACATTTTGAGCCACTGCCTGCCCTGAAATGAATGCCTGATAACAAAGTTTAGTTGAGAACCAAGGGAATTGTGAGTATCATAAAGCTAGAAAGAGATCTTCCTCTTCTTTTTTGGGCAGTCGGAAAATTCAGCAGAGTGTGACCACAACCTGGTCTTTGTCATTAGGGAGAGGACTTGCCTTCATGCATTTTTGAGTATTATCGGTTTGTCTGTTATAGATCTATTTTTAATGTTGTGCTTAATGTTGTTTGAAAAATTGGGATGAGGCGAGCTTGTTAAGAGGCACTGGGTGCACATTGGTATAATCACATGCAAAATATAGTTTGCAAGGTCCATTTAGACACTTTGGCACTGAATGCAATATTATTATTGTGAGGTTTTTTCTGATCTATTTGACTTGTGTTTTAAAAGGCTGATGAAATGTGAAGAGGCTAAAATGAGGAAATGCAGAAACTCAGGCAAGAAATTGATTTCTGAATAGATGGTACTAAGGATACTCTTGAATTCCCAAGGTCCAGGTCTCTACACAATGGTAATGTGATAAATGAAAGCTCTGAATGTTTACAAGCCAACAATTAGACCTCATAAGCACCAAATACCATTTTAATTCTGTGCATTGAACCTTAGCTAAGTACGTTTCCAATTGGGAATGGATGGTAACGGATTCCTTTGCTGGCCTAATAATTGCCACTGTAATTGTAAGTGCTGAGGCTTTGCAGCAGGTTTGAATGGGAGGCAGCAGCTGTGTTAGCAGGTGATGGATTCATTGCTCCAAGTGGCTGCTGTGTGCACTCCCATGCTTCAGTATTTCCTTAATTCTGGGGCTTTCAGAGCATTTGGAGAACACAGAAGTCTTAGGCTGTGATGAAAACGGGCCCAACCCTAAATCCTGATGCTGTGCAAACAGGCTAAGCAGCTTAGCTGCAAAATGAGGTGACTAGGAGAGATTTAGGTTACTGCAAATACCAGGGCACACCTGCAGCTACATAAGAACCAGTCGCTTGGCCTTTCTCTCCAAGCTGAGGTGTGCCCTGTAAGGGCCTTTATGGGGCTGAAAGAAGAGGTGGAAGGAACCAGCACATTTAACTTGTCAAGCGTATTATCTCTGGGATGTGCTAGTCTGCACATTCCTGGGAGACTGTGGGTATGTGACAGGTATGTGTTGTGTGAGCTAAATTGGGGAAAAGGGGGAAAATGCTCCAGTTCTGAGTAAAAACAGAAAAGAGAAAAATAACTGCTTGCCAAGAAGAAAACGCTGTGTGTGTTCATGCTAATGGGCTTCCCACACCTCCGTTTGCATTGCCATCACAGTGCTAAAAGGAGCTTTAGTCTGGATGTGAGCATTTTACACTTCATATGTCACCAGTTAAAAATAATAGAAAAAATGGGACCGGTCTAATTGTTCTACCTTCTCATTTTTCTTCCTTTGTAAGGCAGGATCTCCTTGCAGCTGCAAATCAGTAAGCTGTCCCTCCCAAAGCCAGTCCTTGGCAGGTTCCGGTCTGGCTGTTGGGCAGAGAGGTGCAGCAGCTCCTGCACATGCAGAAAACACAGATGGTCCTAGTTCCTTCTGAAGGAGGTTAATGGGGTGACTAAGGATGTCCCAAAAGTCTAATGTACTCCTGCAAACATCTTAAACCAGTTCCAGAAGATCATTCCAGACTGTTCTGGCCCAAAAGGAGCCTTGTTTCTCAGAATCCAAAGTCCCAAATGGAAGTCCTTGCTTTTGATGAAATACTGTGAGTTTTCTACACGTGTAAAAATGTAACCATGTAAACTAAGTGTATTGTACTTAGTCATTTTTACTTCACCAGAAGAATATGTGCCCAGAAGTCTAAGTGCCATCACGATTTTTCTTTTTTTTTTCTTGCCATTTTAACCTAATTTGCACAAGGAAAAGTTACTGTTAATTTCTCCAGTTGCATATTTGCAAATATTATTTATTTGCCCAACAGAGGTGGAGAACCATTTGTGAGGGTGCTAGAAGCTTGAGATCCAGGATTATAAAAATATTACTAAAAAGGCACTACAAAAATATGATATAAAATAATATTTATTTTACACTACATAATATTATATAAAAAGACAGTACTTGCCTTTTAGTAAGAGCATCCTGCATTAAGACAAGGGAGAATGGCTTTAAACTGAACAAGGGTAGGTTTTAGAGTAGATGGTAGGAAGAAATACTTTACTGTGAGTGTGGTGAGGCACTGGCACAGGTTGCCCAGAGGAGATCTGACTGCTCCATCTCTGCATGTGTTCAAGGCTGGGTTGGATGGGGCTCAGAGCAATGTGATCTTGTGGAAGGAGTCCTGGCCCATAGTGAGTGGGTGAAACAAGATGATCTGTAAGGTCCCTTTCACCCCAAACCAATTTGTATTTCTGTGATTTGATGAATATAAAGAGTTGGCTGTCTGCTGCTGCTGGGGGCTGTTAAACTGAGTACCCACAGGGTTTTGAGGCTTTCTTGGGAGCACATAAATAGGACTTGCATGGAGTAAAGGTTTTGTGCTCACTCTCAGCATTTTTCTGAGTGCCATTCAATTAGGATAAAAAGCTATGACTCACAGGACATTGACTCAGCACTTATGAACAAGCTCTCTGCCTGCATCCTGGCTTTTGCACTCCTTATTTACCTAACCTGCAGACCTGCTTCCTTTTATACACCTGTTACACCAAACTCACCCATTGGACTTCAGTGCAACGCATCTAGATTTGTGACATTATTTTTAGGAGGTGAATCAGGCTTACTTTTAGGAGCAGCTCATTTTTAAAATCTAAATTAAGCAATAGAAATAAATCCCTCACACCTCCTAATCCACCAAGTCAGGGATGCCAAATTCAGATTCATCTTACTGAAATTTCAGAACGTTTCCAAACTTGATTCTATCCTTACAGTTCGGACTGATTTATATATATAGGACTATTGATGTTGTGGTATAAGGAATTTGGGGTGTTACACAACACACCTTCAATGATAACAATGTTTTCTCTGCTCAGAGGAAAGACTAAATCATATCCCTTGTGTCTTGTCTCAGCAGATGGGGTAAAGAGACTGCCTGTGATGTTTTCTGTTTAAGATTCACATGCTGGTTTAGGAGGAGATGTGCAGGTGACTGGAGACAGTACAAGCAAAACACATTTGTCTCAGTGCAAACAGGGCAGCCACAAATCTGGAGTAAATTGTTTGGTACTGGGAGCACTTTAGTTCTGGCTCTTGCATGGAGATGCAGCTCAGATGTAGGCTGTGTGCTGCTAGCTGCTTGGAAAAGCTTTAACTGATCTCTGCCAAACTCCTGCAATGCAGTTCTGTTTTCAACCTTTTCTTGTTTCGGGTTTTTTTTTTTTCTTCTTTCTTTTCCATTTTACAAGTGGCTGATTGATTGCCAGGATATCTGAGAGGAAGGGCAAGGCTTGGATAATCCATGACTGAGAGGCTGACTGTGGAGGGCAAATGTTTTTTTCTATCCTTCTACCTCCCCTCCTGCTCAGTGGGCAAGAAAAGCCTCATGTGATTGATGTTTCCAAACCTGAGGGATGCGGAGATTTGCAATGAGGTCACCCACTTAGTCACTATAACCCAAACATTAAACTTGGGAAAAAATCATATTTTCAATCAGCCCTTCCTCACATTAAATCACTGCCACCATATTGCAAAAGGGAAGTACCAGCACTGTGTTCAAATCTGGAAAAATGAGAGTTGAAGGGTAGACAAATTTTTCTCTGTATAGTGCAGAGCCAGTCCAGTGACTGCTCATGGGGGTCTCATCAGCTGCAGTTCAAGAGTACTTTGTGTTTGCCTTGCCCTGCCTTGCCCCTACCATGACCTGCCCTGCCCTTCCCCCCATACCCCCTTCCCCTCCACTCCCCTCTTCTCTTTGGGTTTTTGTTTGGTTTCTGGGTTTTGTTATTAGATGGGGTGTATTTTCTTATTCCCCAGCTCAGAGCAGTCCCAAAAAAAGCATCAAGAGCTCCTCAACCATCTGGTCCCTCCACGGTCTGATCATCTGTATCCAGATCCCCTCTAAGACATTTCTCTAACTTATTCTTAAAAGAGTTGGACAGTGGGGTTTCCAGTGTTCCATCTGTTCCTCTGCTTGGAGAAGCCATGGGCCTTGAAAATGTTCTGCAGCTTCTAATCTGAATTTTCATTGCTTCAATTTACTTTCCGTCACATCCTCAGTAGACACAATAAGCAATTTATTATAATCCTCTTCAGAACACCCATTGTTAGGGAGCCCACCATTTACTTTGCATCGCCAAGTGATAAATTTTCATAATACGATCTACTTAGTTTCATATAAATCATTCTTAAAAGAGTTGTGGGCAGGACTTGAAAAAAAGTCAAACATTTATCCCTGATTGATTTGCTGGAATTTCTCTGTTTCTCCCTAACTATTTAAATCCCCCTTCCCTGAAGGTCCCTCTCATCAGAAAGTCCAACAGCCCTCCAGAGATTAGCCAGTAGAGCTCCCTATTGCTCTCCATTTCAGCTACAATAACCTCACTGCAAAGGTCCTTTGCCAGCCTTTTCGGTTTGTGAACCTTTTTGTAATGCCACAGATGGGAGGCATAATGATGTGTTTGCTCTCTTAATTCAGGAGGGCCTTAGACACATGTGTCTGTTTTTTCTTTTTACCAAAAATATAACTCCCCCAGCTTGTTAACTGCTGTGGGGCCGGCGTGTATGAAGCTGATTTTACCTGGGCCCTGGTACACAGGTGTTCACATCACAGAAACCTTCCCAGATGGTGCTTATGTTGATTCCTTACTGGAAGGGCCAAGGACACAGTAGGGGTGAAAACTGGTCTGCTTTTTTACACTTTTAAATCAGTCTTTCCATATGGTCCTAGGAATAGTAAAAGGTAGACACGGGGGTTCAGCTATGCTGAAGACTCTGCACCATGTTCACAAAGGACAATTCTCTACCTGATGTGGCCAGTCTGGTCCTTGCTGCTACCTTAATATTTAGCTTTTTAAAATTAGATAGGGAAAAAAAATTAAAATAAATTGCTGAGCTCAGGACACAGCCAGACAAATCAGTTGGTGGGTTTCAGAAATTCCTAGTTCTGCTAGACAGGATGCACAGGCCAGTGCTTTTCTGTAAGCCACAGCATAGTAGATGGGAAATAAAGTTACTCTTTTAAACAAGAAGCATATTGCAGGTATGGAGTGTTGGAAAAATATTGTTAAAATACAAGCTAATATGTATTTAGTAATTTTCTATTCTTTGCTTCAATTTCTCCAGCTAAAAGCTGTGATTTTCTTCTCATGAGGACAAAAAAATCAAGACTGTCTGAAAGAGTGACAGTGCATTTTTCTCTCTGAAAAATCTGAATGATGACTTGAAGAACTGATCTCTGCTTTATAGCATAATTCATCCTCTGTTGATGCTGTTGACTTGATTACATTCTCTCTTTCAGATATGACAGCTTTGGCCGCCTGACCAACGTGACCTTCCCTACTGGCCAAGTGAGCAGCTTCCGCAGTGACACTGACAGCTCCGTGCATGTCCAGGTGGAAACCTCCAGCAAGGATGATGTTACAATAACAACCAATTTGTCAGCATCAGGGGCCTTCTACACCCTGCTCCAAGGTGGGTTGGGCCACCATCCCTTTCCTGACCAAACTGCACACAATGGATCAGGAAGCAGGCTCATCTTGGTAATCCCAGCACCAAAAATCACCTGCATTCTCAGTGCGCCAGAGCTCCCCACATGCTGGTACAGACACACACTCACACCTACTTTGCCTCATTCCTAGCACAGTGGATGCTCTGCAGCTGTTTTTCTGCTCCATTCTCTGTCAGTCCCCTCCCTTGCCATGCAGGCTCGTGCAGCACAGTCCTCCATCATCATTACCATTATTGTTGTAACTAAAAGGGCTGCATAAATCAAGCCACACTTCCAGCCAACCCCTTTGCTTCAGTCTCTTAATGGCTTCTGACTGAACAGTTGCTCTCCTTCTGGAACAGGCTTCCAGCTGGTTGCTGGAAATCTGATTCTTTGTTCACTGGTGTTTCAAACATTCACAAGGAAGCATCCAGGAAAATTACCATCCCTGTGACCAAAAGGTCTGTGTTTGAACTAAGAGGTAGCTTGGAGAGGCACAAAGGAGAAGTGGACATGGGGGTAGGACTGGTGGGACCAGTTTGTGGCTGTGGGAAATGAGCACAGTTGTGCCTGTGGTAGAAAGGTGGGAAGCAGAGGACTGATTAGGTGGAGAAAAAGGGAATGAAGTGGGAAATAAAAGAGGAATAAATAGCAGGGGAGTACTGTGCTGACATGCTGGAAGTGGCAGAACATGTACTGCATGGTGCTAGCCTGGATCTCCAGGGTCTGAAAGCTGAAGCCTCTTTAGGATCAGGATGAGCTATCACACTATCTCTGGGGCTTGGGGAAAGGGAAGGAACTTTCAGACTCTGCTTCCTTTGCTCCCCAGATCTCATTTACTCTGGCTGTGACTGATTACAGTGGGCTGTGAAACATTTTTTCTCCTTGTGAGGAACAAACTGCTCCAAGTGGGACAAGCATGTTCCAGAGTAACATTTATTCCCACATCTCTGGGATACAAATTCTTTCCCCCTCCCTGTAACACCATCAGCCTTTCCTGCAAGAAGGTGCCTGCTATGAAAAGCCTGAAAACTGAAAACCTGAAAGCCTGAGACACTGCTTTTACCCTTCTGGAGAGGGCAGCTGAGAGGATTCCAGCCTCCTCAAGCTGTCCCCATATTCCTGTAGGGAAACACGATGACTTTCCTATTCTTTACTGTTAGAGAGATGCAGCCTACCCCTCCCCATCTCATTCACATTAAGATGTGTGGCAACAGCACAGACATGAGGTTGGCTTCACCTCAAGAGCGTAATTAAGCAATGGAGCCCACTGTTGGGGGCCCTTTAGTGACAAAATTGACTGTGGTGTGATTTATACACTCATCTCTGAAGGCACAGTTACATAATGATGCCACAGTCAATTCTGTCATTGTCCTGCCCTCTGGCACAGGGACATTCTGGCCATTAGGACATGCAGAATTACAAACAGCTTAACTATCTTCAGAAGTATAGAATTATGAAACTGTTTGCATCTGAAGAAACTCACTTAAAAGAAAGATCTGCGTAATGTTGCAGAGAAGGTGGCTTGGCGAACCAAATTCTTGGTGAACCTTTCAGGAAACCTGGATCACACTCACACATGGTGAGATCTGAGAAGGCATTTTCAGAAGATTGCAAATTCCTGTAGGATGGATTTAGGAGCTTCTACAACAGGCACATCAACACTCCAGTGGGATTTTGTCTTCTGGACTAGTGACAAAGTGAGCGTTTGTTCAATGCCAAAGTAGGGCAGTAGTGCCCTAGAGCCAAAGCAGTCTAAAATACAGCATTCAACGGCCCATGGATTTCATGTACCCCTTGAGAAATGCCTTCCAGAGCCAGGGAAGAGTCTTCTCTTGGGAAAATTTTGAAAGTAGAGGATTTACATCCCCCACACTGTACCACAGCACTTGTGATAATAACCCTTCTGTGGTGCTTATGTAACACAAAGGGAACATCATGTGTCTGATTAATTCCATGTAAACCTTCAAGCCTTCCTCTGCTTCCTGGTGAAGGAAGGAAGAGGAAGGAATATATTCACTGTTCAGGGATATTTCACTGATTTGATTTAAAGCACATCTCCTAATACTTTAGCATCAAACCACGCATCTAAGAAAGGTGTGGCAGCCAACTTATTGTGCCTTCTCTCCATTTGCAGACTCAGGCGTTGAGGGGGTTTGATCTGGCTGGAGTCTGTGTCAAAGACAGACTGCCATCAACTCAACATACTCAGTGGTAGAGCAAAAATACTTGGATCTGCATTGTAGATCACTGCTGTATGTTTTTTGGCAAAATCCTGTGCCCCAGTGGTTTTGTTATCACTGCTGTGGGAAGTTGAGCAGTGGTTCTGCTGAGGTCTCTGTGGCAGAACTCCAGCTGGCTACCACAGGAGCAGGATGAGACCCAGACAAAAAAGGACCAGTTGTTGTCATGTTTCCTTCCCTAACTATACCAAACTGTGATCTTTGCTGATCTATTTCTTGAGGACAAGAAATGGTAATTCCACTGTGATCTTGTTTCCTGCTGAGCTATGGCAGAGCAACTAGTGAACAAAACCCAGCTTGCCTCAGAAAGGAAAAACTCTTAATGGGAATTTTCAATGGGTGTTTTTATTCACAATTAAGAGTTTATGGCAGCCTGGGAGACAGAAATGGTAACATTTTCCAGCTTTTGAAGAGCTTCAGATAAGGCCATGTTTGTATAATATTGCACTAAGTCTCATGCTTTCTTACCCTTCATGAGCTACTCTCTGCAGAGATAAATGCCAGCTGGAGATTCAAAGGATGGGCTTTCAGCCTGCCTGATTCCTGAAGGATGTAGAAGAAAGATTGCTCTTCTGTTCAACTCCTGAATTCTCAAATACTGGCCTCAAAATCTGATCTTTCATGAGCTGGTGGAGGCCAGATGTATAGATACATGCGGGAGCCTAATGCTTCTGCTTTCTCTCCAAACATGAGGACTTCAGTTGCCTCCTGAAAGCTTTCTCAAGGGAAAGGATTTGGCTGTTGTTTGGGGAACTGGTTAGCATTAACTTGCTGTGCAATTTCCTGTCACTTGTGAGACAGTGAATGAGCTGAGGAAAGTAGGTGGCCCCACTTTCTCAAATACTGTTGTGAAATTAGGATCTTTAGGATATAAAAGCATGGAAAGTTTTCAGTCAGACTTATTTAAAACAAATATCTCACCACACAGTGTTTTAGCCTAGAGGAAGAGGTTTGAACCTGCATCCTCTGGTAAGGATTACACAGTTTTTTCACTTTTTTAACCTGTGCAAGGCTCTCTGCAAGAATATGAGGTGCCAAACCTCATCAGAATGAAAAAGCAATTGTCCATGTTCCCTTTCCCTGATGAAGTCGATGTTTTGCTCCCATTGAGTGGGAAAGGTGAGTAACAGAGTGCGTTTGGTTACAACCATCCAAAATTATCATGCAGCCTAGGTGAGGGAGCATACAAAGAGCTGGAGCTGTATCATCAAAGATCAGCAAAGAACTCTTTTCTGTCTTCAGACCAAGTCCGAAACAGCTACTACATCGGTGCTGATGGCTCCCTCAGACTGATGCTCGCCAATGGCATGGAGGTGGCCCTGCAAACTGAGCCTCATCTGCTGGCTGGCACTGTCAACCCCACGGTGGGGAAGAGGAATGTCACCCTGCCCATCGACAATGGCCTCAACCTCGTGGAGTGGAGGCAGAGGAAGGAGCAAGCGAGAGGGCAGGTCACCGTCTTTGGACGTCGGCTGAGGGTAAGTGAAAGCCACGAGTGCTTGTGGCCTCCATTTCCCATCTCATCAGTGCCCAATCTCATGGCAGAAGGGGATAGGTATGATTGGTATTGTCTGCAAGAGGGATGGAGCTGCAGGACAGAGAACTGTCTGTTTGCCCTCAGTGACATAACCTTTATGACTGTAGTATATCATTGTGTCTCCTTATGTGCTGATGTTCCCTTAGCCATCAGAGGTGGTGGTGCTGATCTCCCTACCAGTCCTCTGCATCCATAGGAATGTGTGACCTCCCATCAGACACCACAGGTTTAGCCATCATCTCAGGCTGTTCAAGCAAGCCAGGGACAGTCATAACTATAAAATACCACACCAGTTAGTGCAGGTGTTTTCTACCTGTGCTGCTGGTAGTCATAGAGGCAAAGTACTGAAAGTCTTCTAAACGTATCAGGACAGGCTGAGAGTTGTTTGGTCTGAAGAAGGCTCCAGGGAGACCTTAGAGCATGTCCCATTACCTAAAGGGGCTCCAAGAGAGCTGGAGAGGAGCTTAGGACAAGGGCATGGAGTTACAGGGCAAGAGGGAATTAATTTGAACTGAAAAGATGGTTTGGATTAGATATTAGGAAGAAATTCTTTTCTGTGAGGGTGGTGAGACACTGGCACAGACCACCCAAGGATGATGTGGCTGCCCCATCCCTGGAAGTGTTCAAGGCCAGGTTGGATGGGGCTCTGAGCAACCTGGTCTAGTGGAAGGTGTCTATGCCCATGGCAGGGAGGTTGGAATTATATCTCTAAGGCCCCCTCCTACCCAAACTATTCAGTGATTCTGTGAATACTGTTCATTGGGAAACCTCAGAAAAAGCTCTGGATTCCTGAAATTGCTAGTCTGTTGAACTTGTAGAAGAACTGGGCTCACAAGGCATTGCACCACAATTGCTATTGTTCCCTGAAGTGTTACAAGCAGCTCCAGCCTGACAGTACTCTCCTTCCAGGAGTGCCCACACCTTTCTGTGCTTGAGACTGATGTGTTTTGAAAACATTGTTCCGCACAATGCACCTCATACTTGTCAGGGCTGTTTAAAGATCCTGCCCAATAAGCTGTAATTCATCTGCTAACTGCTGGCAAAGCTGGGAACTTGTAATAGCAAGTCCTGTGCACTCACCCTGTACCTTGATAGTCTCAGTCACAGGCTGATGAACGGTTCCTGGGAAGCTGCTCAGCACCTGGCAAATTCAGACCCTCTGAGAAAAATGCTTAGTGCTGTGTAATGCCACCCCAGCAAAAGGACTGCAGCTATTTATTCACACTTAAGCTTGGCAGTAAATATCAATGCTCTGGTTTTGGGATATGTGTTTCCCAGTCCTTGCTCTTCACCTCTCCCTATTCCCTGCTGCATGACCCATGCCACTTTGGTGTGATTTTTCCTGTCTCTCATCGCTCACACTTGTCAAGTATTTCTCTTCAGTCTCTCCACCCCAGCCTCTGTTCTTTTCCCCATGCATTGATAGCCTCGTATTTTGTTACCAGAAGAAAAAATGCAAACAGTAATGAAAGCTGAAGCTGTTCTTTCAGTGTGAACTGCTGTGTATCTGCAGATCAGTTGTCACCACACTTTTTTGTTGGATTTGTCTTGGGGGGTTTATTTTATTTTATTTCATTTCATTTCATTTCATTTCATTTCGTTTCAATAACTGATGAAATTTTCAGAAAGGTCTTTTTCTGAAAAGAGAGGGCCCTCTGAAATCTGCAGCCAGGTCACAGCTATTTGGTGTTCCAAACAGTTTCCACTCATTTAGCCACAGATTAGCTGCCTATATCAGTTTTTATATTTCCAAATTTTTGCAGTAGATTCAAGCACAGAATGTATCTGTGTTTTATATTGTACTACAGTTGGAAAAGCACTTGCAAAATGAATTTTCAGGCTAGTTTCTGGTATCCCTATAAATCTGCTAGCATTTATTCACATTTTGAGCTTTTCAGGACCCTTCTCATAAATCAGAAGTGCATCTTACATGGTCAAAGGACTCAGTTATGGCTGTGTTCAGGGGTTCAAAGTTGTTGAGGGTGTACTAGATGTTTTAAGCTCTGTGTCCATGCATGGCAGCATCTGCACCCCTTATACAAAAACCTGCAAGGTGCTAATTGCCTCCCTGGGGATTGCACAACATTTAACATACTGTCTGGGTGATGTTCCCCTCTTCCCTCACACCAATAATTGCTGCTTTCCCTGGCAGGACAGAAACTTGGGAAAGTTAAATTCAACATGGTTTTTTTTTCATTTTGAGAAATGCTACCATTTTCTGCTATATGGTATTAAGTTACTACTTTTGCTCTCCCCTCACCCCACTGCTCACATGAGACAGCAGCAATGGCATAGTGCTTCATGGGTAAAGAACATCCTGAAGAGGCTCCAGCATCATTTCATGAAGCCTTTGAAGTGAGGACAACAGGATCTGGACACTGCAAAAGAGTGATCCTTTCTGCTGTCATCGCAAGGATCCACTTTTTATGGGTTGTGCCTCTTCCTCCTGTGGTGTGCTTGGGGACTGGCGGCCTGTTGCCATGAGCTCAGCCAGCTCCCAGCATGATGAGGCCACTTCCAGAGCTGCCTCTCTGACCCTCTCTAGGAAATAACACACAGTTTCTTATTGCATGGATAAGGCACGCAGCAGGGAACTTCTGCACAGAGGAAGGGAAAGGGGACATCCTGATACCTTTTTCCTGTTCCGAGTAGTGCTGATCTGGCTCTGTACTTGGCCAGGCAGCTGTAAAGCAGCACAAATATGTTAAAGCAGCCCCTTTCACTTTTGCTGTCCCACACACCCATGAAAAGTTGTGATTCTCTATCCACCCACCTGGCAGTGAGATCTCTCTGCTGATTGTCTGGCTATGAATTCCACCTATCCCTGGCCAAGAGCAGCAACAGACCTCATTTGCAGATAGAGCATTAAGTAAATCCTGCTTCAAGAAACAGGACTCCTCTTTTTTCTTTTTTCTTTTTTTTTTTTTATTAAACAAACTTGAGTTTATCAATAAAAAAGGATGTAAAATAATCTCTGGCAATAGAGCAAATAGGACAGCAAAAAGAGACAGAGCTGCTGGCTCAGTTCTTTTATTTATTTACCCATGGTAACTCCTGTCATAATCACTTTTTTCCCCCCAAGACCTTGGCAGTAGTTTAATGGTGGCATCAAGACCTAGTATCCCAGAAATCCCCAGAACCAACATGACCAGAGGGGAATATGGTGCTAACCATTCCTGGTATGCTGACTAATAAAGATGGTCCAGGATGATCTCCACAATTTCTGCAAGGCACTGAGGTTTGACTGTGTCCACTCCAACAGTTTTAGCAGTTTGCTGGGGAAGTTCCTTTGTAGGCAGCTGTTCATCAAATGGATGTTGTTGGTGCCTGGAGTCCTCATTGCAGGAGCATTTTGTGCCCTCCTCTGCTGAAGGTTGCCAGACTGTTTTCATGAGAATTCTCTCCTTTTTGTACTCTAGTGTTCCAGGGAGATCAATGCATGTTGTTTAATAATCATTTTAAGCTAAAGGAGTGCCGAAGAAAGCATTGGAGAGATCAGAGATGGTGGTGTGTTTATGCTCTTTTTTTCTGCAGAGGAAGCTAAGGGATGGAATAAAGTACTGTGGAGCGTGAGTTAGGGGTTAAATTTTAGTCTCTCACACATTTTAAAGGGATGTCAAATCCACTGTGAACTGTGGATTTAATTTACCCTGTCTTGATCCTGTGCTGATCACAAGCCTTGTCAAACACTCTGAGGGGCAAAACCTTTTTGCAGGAGTTTTCAGACTCCATTCCTGAATAAGGTCTGGAATGGAGGATGGCACCTTATTAGCTGCTCACCAGAAAACACGGTTTATTGGTATTGGACTGCAGCCTGAAGCCCTGTCAGTTCTTCTGCAGAAAATTCACTTCTATACAAGGCATGCCCTTGAACAAGTATGAAAAAGATTTAGACCCTCTTCAGAGGCTACTGGCAGGGTAGGGTTCACTTTGCTCATCACCTTGAGGGGTTACTGTTTGCACTGCAGCACTTCACAGATAAAAGAGACAGTACATCAAGAGAGCAGAAGAAAACAAATCATTAAAAAAATAAAATACAGGAAAAGGGAGATTGGTTCCAACTAGTTGCACAGACATTGCTTGCCAGAGCATAGGGAGGGTGGAACAATTTATGGCACCAGTCAGAGGATACAGGCATTTGGACTGAGCTTAAAGAGCTATCCAGAGACCTGCTGTTTGGTCCTTCCAGCCCAGTGAATGGCACTGCTGCTAACATACTTCTTAGGAAGACTCATTCAGCCTGGGGTACTGTTTCAGCCCTGGAAGAGCTCTTCCCAGCTTTCTTGGCAAAGACCTGGAGCAGAAGAAGCTGCAGCTGCCAGGATGGAGCTGCTCTGTGAATATATGGGAGGCAGAGATGCTATTACTTCCTGCTTTGCTTTTCTTTTTTCTTTTTTTGCGAGGAATTGCATCTCGTGTTTCTCTCTCTATAGCAGCAAGCGCCTAGGAGATACCAAATTCCTCTTAGTTACTCATGTGCGTCTGTACTTAAGATTTTTGATGCCTTTTTAATTATTTTCCAGCTTCCCTGTTATAGTGGCTGATTTCTTCTCTCCCGTTGCACATTTACGCTCTATATCACACATATTTAATTAGAGCATTGTCTACCTTTCTACAGAGTTTCTTCCCTGAAGTCATATGCACCTTTTATCCTTGTTATCCATAAATTGAAAATTGTTGTTGCACTTGCCTCTTACATCATCCTCACACTTAATCATGGCAACAATTCCTTCTCTCCCCAGCTCCTGTGATACCTTTTTCTGAATTCTGTCTTTCTGGTGTCCCTGTTCTCTAGGCTTCCGCATAGATGTCTGCCCATGCAAGACAAAGGCACTGCAGTGATTCAGCCTTTCCCTCTCCTATTCTTCCAGGGCTGAGGAACCTCTTTGTTGATTCAACCCCATCCTTTGTCTTGCATGTCCAACCATACAAGTCAAACTAAAATAAGGACCATTACCATATTCCCCACTAAACCATGTCCTCAAGTGCTACATCTGCATGTTTTTGAACACTTCAGTCAGGAGTATCAGTGTTACCCAGAGCAGGATAGGGCAGTGTTTTGAACTTTATCTGAAAACTTCATAGCAAGCAGCAAACTCTGGTTTACTGACTGTAGCTGAATGGTTGCAAAGGGAACTGAAAACCAAGTCAGCTTTTTGGAGTTAGAGATTCATCCAAGAAGAACCTACACCCTTCCAGAAGAAAGACATTCACTAGCTGAAAGAGATTTGGAAGTGGTGGGAAAGAGCTGTCTTCACTGGCAAGCTCTTACTGGGAATACTGGTTTTCCTCCTTGCTTTCAAACCGGTACTTTGCTACTGTGATGATGTGGCTTTGTAAGTCTCCTTGCATACATGGCTAAACATGAGTTGTACTATCAGCTCCTTTTTGTATTGCTGGGCACTGCAATCCCTGAGTAGAAATGTAGGTCTGCTCTTGTCTTTGCAGTAGATACCTTTGTTTACCTCGAGTGCCTCTGTATTTCCAAAGATCAGAGTATAATTATGTCACTCTGAATAACCCCAGGACAGTGAAGTTAAAGGTCCAGCTCTTACAGGAAAGTTCCTGGTCTTTATAGCATCTACACATGTTAAAGCCTCCACATTTCATCTCAGGAGAAATGCTTAACCTCCAATGCCTGCATTATATTGAGTAAACTCCGAGAAAACCACTGATTTCTGCTATGGTGGCACAACATCCATCTCTTTTCTACAAGTGTTTTTTGATATGTGTGAAAGCAAAAGACTCAAATCTTCAAGGTTTGATAAGTAGAATATCTTGGAAATATTCCTTGCAATAAGTTGTCATTCTGTGTTCTGTAGGTCACATCTGCTAGATTTAGCAGTCCTAAATCTAGATTTGGGATATGAGCAATATTCCTTCACTATGGTGTTTCAGAAGTGCCATACTTCTGCCTCTCTCCTCACTGAAGTCAATAAAAGCAATGTTAGGATAACTCTTTGCTTTAAAAATTGTGTTTTATCCAGTAGCAATCAACAGCTGGATACTCTGCAGTGCAGTGTAAAGAGGTATTTGGTAAAACGAGGCTAGTCTTTCTAACTTACATTGTTTCTGTTGGAGTCTATAGGTTTGGGGGGTTTTTGAGAAAGCTCTGAACAAGGCAGGCCCGAGAGCAGTGAAAGACAGTGAAATGCTAAGCCAGCAGAAAAAGAGATGTGAGAAATAAAACAGTAGGCCTATGTTGAATTGCTTTTCTAGGTTGCAAAAAGTATATCTTACGTATACATTTAGAATTCTCCCTCTTTTTCCTGTAGGTTCACAACAGAAACCTGCTGTCCCTTGACTTTGATCGTGTGACAAGGACTGAGAAAATCTATGATGACCACCGCAAGTTCACGCTCCGCATCCTCTACGACCAGGCAGGGAGGCCCAGTCTCTGGTCACCCAGTAGCAGATTGAACGGGGTCAATGTCACCTATTCCCCAGGAGGACACATTGCAGGGATTCAGAGGGGCACGATGTCAGAAAGGATGGAGTACGATCAGTCTGGTAGAATTACATCCAGAATCTTTGCTGATGGTAAATCATGGAGCTACACCTACTTGGAGAAGGTAAGAATGGTCTTACCACTTAGAGATGGTGCATTTGAGGCACATGGGTTTTCTCCTTTGACACAGTACAGCTGCACTCCTTCACCTCAGCTAATTGCTGGTCCTTATGGTCCAGTCCTCTTCTTCTGTCCCACTAAGTTGTGCAAGTGGCTGTCATGCCAGACCACCACAGAGCAGCAGAGATGGTTTTTTCCCAGTCATGCTGAGAGCATGTGAACTGTGAAGCTTTGACACGTGATTTTTTAAGCACAGTCTTGCTTTATTTCATTGACTGCAATATAAAATATGCTCAGATAAAGTCAGCAGAGTGAGCAATAGGTATTTCCAGTAGGATTTTCCATATGAAAACAACTTATAGAGTCTGACATCCTGCCTTCTTCAAGTGGTCCATTTATACTTACAAAAATGCATAATAATTAATAAGTGAGGCATTAATTCAGCCATACTTGTAGCACATTTTGCAGTGTCTCCTGGGGCCTTCACTCTGTAGGTTAGTATGGAACTTATATTTTCTAGGTATTACCATTCAGCATTGCACTGCCCAATTACCCACAGATCCATGTACTATATACGTGGGACTGGAATTTTTTATTCCTAGTTTTTGGAATTTTTTTATTTCCCTAAAACAATTTAAGGAAACTGTAGCTGTGCCATATCTTTTAAAAAGGAAAAAGTATTTACTTACTCCTTGTGTTATACAGTCTATGTGAATTGTTTGTTATATGCAAAAAAAAAAAATCCCAGAACAAATAAGTATGCAGGCAGAAGTTTGGAGGAAGAGGATAATAGAAGATGGGTTGGCACAATGAATTAATTCATCATTGCAAGGTGTTGGGGGATACTTTTGCAAGCATTGTTTAAGTAGCTCTACCAATTTTATTTAGTTAGCTTTCAAAAGACTATTGGCACAGGGAATTTGGTAAAACAGCTAGAGGGTAGTGATTTGAAAAACTGAGCATTCTGAACTTGGACCTTCCTCACTCCATTAACTGCTTCTTCCACTGACCCACTCCTGTTTGAGGATACTTGATGTGCCATGCGCAGCTCCTTACCTTTCACTGTTGAATTCCATGGACACAGAGATTTGTCCTACTTGCCTTGCTGTTTGGATTGAGGAATCTTACAGGTTTTGTGAGAGTATAATTTTGCTGGAAAAACAGGGATATAATCTACACTTTTCTTCTTTCCATCCAGTCCATGGTGCTGCTCCTTCACAGCCAGAGACAGTACATCTTTGAGTTTGACAAGAATGACCGGTTGTCCTCAGTGACCATGCCCAACGTAGCCCGTCAGACTTTGGAAACCATTCGTTCCATTGGTTACTACAGGAACATCTACCGGCCACCAGAAGGCAATGCCTCAGTAATTCAGGACTTCACAGAGGATGAGCAGCTGCTCCACACTTTGTACTTGGGCACAGGGAGACGTGTCATCTACAAGTATGGGAAGCTGTCCAAGTTAGCCGAGATGCTCTACGACACCACAAAGATCAGTTTCACGTACGACGAAACTGCGGGTATGCTGAAGACCATAAACTTGCAGAATGAAGGGTTCACCTGCACAATCAGGTACAGACAGATAGGGCCCCTCATTGACCGACAGATTTTCCGCTTCACTGAGGAGGGCATGGTGAATGCACGCTTTGACTACAACTATGACAACAGCTTCCGGGTGACCAGCATGCAAGCAGTCATCAACGAGACACCTTTGCCTATCGATCTCTACAGGTATGATGACGTGTCAGGCAAAACTGAGCAGTTCGGTAAATTTGGGGTCATCTACTACGATATCAACCAAATTATCACCACTGCTGTCATGACCCACACTAAACATTTTGATGCCTATGGCAGGATGAAGGAGGTCCAGTATGAGATATTCCGGTCTCTCATGTACTGGATGACTGTGCAGTATGACAACATGGGGAGAGTGGTTAAGAAGGAGCTGAAGGTTGGCCCTTACGCAAACACAACTCGTTACTCATATGAATATGATGCTGATGGCCAGTTGCAGACTGTGTCTATCAATGACAAACCTCTCTGGCGTTACAGCTATGACCTAAATGGAAACCTCCATCTGCTGAGTCCGGGGAATAGTGCCCGCCTTACACCACTCAGGTATGACCTCAGGGATAGGATTACTAGACTGGGGGATGTGCAGTACAAAATGGATGAAGATGGCTTCCTGAAGCAAAGGGGGCAATGATATTTTTGAGTACAATTCAGCTGGCCTGCTCATCAAAGCCTACAATAAAGCAAGTGGGTGGAGTGTGAAGTACCGCTATGATGGCCTAGGAAGGAGAGTCTCCAGCAAAACCAGCCATGGTCATCACTTGCAGTTCTTCTATGCAGATCTGACCAACCCAACCAAGGTCACCCACTTGTACAACCACTCGAGCTCTGAGATCACCTCCCTGTACTATGACCTCCAAGGCCACCTCTTTGCGATGGAGCTCAGCAGCGGCGATGAATTCTACATAGCCTGCGATAACATTGGCACTCCTTTGGCTGTCTTCAGTGGGACTGGCTTGATGATCAAGCAGATACTGTATACAGCATATGGGGAGATTTATATGGACACTAATCCCAACTTCCAGATCATCATTGGCTACCACGGAGGACTGTATGACCCCCTCACAAAGCTCATCCACATGGGGCGGAGAGACTACGATGTGCTAGCGGGTCGCTGGACAAGTCCGGACCATGATATGTGGAAGCATCTGAGTAGCAATAACATAATGCCTTTCAACCTGTATATGTTCAAAAACAACAACCCCATTAGTAATTCTCAGGATATCAAATGTTACATGACAGGTAAGACATTTAAATTAATAAACATTTTCACAAGCTTGCTGTCAGCAAATAGGTGTCATGGTCTAACGCCAGATGGAACTAAGCCCCACACCACAGCTTCTCGGTCACTCCTCCCAGGTGGGATGGGAAACTGAAAAAGTGAGAAAACCCATAGACAGAGATTGAGATAAAGACAGTTTAACAGGAAAAGCAAAAGCTGCTTGTGCAAGAAAAGCAAAGCCAGGAATTCATTCTCTACTTCCCACCAGCAGGCAGCCATTCCCAGGGCAGCAGAGCTCCATCCCACAAAGCAGTGGCTTGGGAAGACAAACACCAGTACTCCAAACATCCTCTCCTTCCTTCTTCTCCCCAGCTTTACATGGCATCATATGATCTGGGATGATGGTCTGATCCTTTGGGTCAGTCAGAGTCAGCTGTCTGGCTGTGTCCCCTCCCAGCTCCTTGTGCACCCCCAGCCCCCTCGCTGGTGGGGAGGGGTGAGGAGCAGAATTGGCCTTGGCTCTGTGTGGGAACTGCTCAGCAGTAGCAAAACCATCCCTGTTCCCTGTGTTACCAACACTTTCCAGAACAAATCAAACACACAGCCCTGCACCAGCTACTATTAAGAAATTTATCCTCACCAAAACCAGTACAATAGGTAATTCCTCTCTCAGTGTCCTGATCACCATGAGGTTTTCCATTATTTAATTAATGAACATAAGTTTTAGATTGCCAGTTGGACCCCCATGTAAGGGGCATGTTTAATTCATTAGCATAGATGGAGATTGTAATTCCCAAACCTGTTTCCTTTCTCAAGTGTTTGTTCTTTTTATTTTCCTTACAGTTTTTTGTCCCCTCAGACATCTGAAGTTTAGCTGCCAATTAATGTCCTGATAACCTTTCTCTTTTTAGAGGGGCAGCTCTGTTTATACAGTTTTGCCTAGAGATTTATTTGCAACTAAACAAATGGCATACAGAATTGTTTTAGCAGAATGGCAAAGCAATTCAAACCTTTCATTACAGTCAGCCATTTCAGAGTGCTTACATGACTACTGCCCTACTAGCTATGTAGCTCAAAGTTAATCAGCCTTGCAGAATCAACAGTGTCTACAAAAAGTCAAGAAAATAAGGTGCTTTAGACTTAGAGGACGGATTTTGGGGCACAGCTACCCCAAAGCTTGATGCAATCTCTGAGCTGCTTCCCCTGAAACTTTGTAAAATTGCTGTAATATCAGCTCTGGAGTATTTTTACAGAAAATCCTTTTGTATGTTAAATGGGCTTCCTATATACATAGAATCATAAAATCATTTCGTTTGGAAAATGATTAAGATTATAAAGTCCAACTATTAATCCAGCACTACCACATCCACCCCTAAACAGTGTCCCTAGTGCTTCAACTACATGTCTTTTAAATCCCTTCTCAGATGGTGTCTCCACCACTGCCTTGGGCAGCCTCTTCCAGACCTTGACGACCCATTTTGTGAAGAATTTTTTCCTAAAATCCAATCTAAACCTGCCCCAGTGCAACTTGAGGTTGTTTCCTCTTGTCCTATTGCTTGTTACCTGGGAGAACAGAGCAGCCCCCACCATGTACTGCGACCTTGTTTCAGGCAGTTGTAGAGAGCCATAAGGTCCCCCCTGAGCTTCCTTTTCTCTTAACACCCCCAGCTTCCTCAGATGCTCCTCATCAGACTTGTGCTCCAGACCTTTCCCCAGCTCCACTGCCCTTTTCTGGACACACTCCAGCATCTCCATTTCCTTCTTGTAGTAAGGGGCCCAAAACTGAACAGGATTCAAGGTGTGGCCTCACTAGTGCCCTGTACAGCGGGACAATCAATGTCCTGCTCATGCTGGCCACACCATTGCTGATACCACCCAGGATGGCACTGGCCTTCTTGGCCTCCTGATCACACTTGCATGTTTGCTGCCATCCCCTGCCTGTACTGAGATAGCAACCTGAAGGACCTCACTAGCAAATTGTCCCTCTACCATTGGTGTGCTGCCCCCCGGATTACCTCCAGCCAGCTTTGTTTTTTCCCCTTTCTCTAGTCTCAAACCTAGTTTCATGCTGTGTGCAACAATGGTAGCAATGAGGAGAGTTTGAGAGGACTTTTTGGTGGGACTCTTTTCTAGATACTTCCCATTGAAAAGCCAAGTGCCACAATCACAAATCAAATGTGCATACTTCTTAAGGAGATAGAAATAATTTTTAAATGCTCCTGCTGCATCCATCACAACCTTCCCAAATTCAACAATAATTGCATTCCCCTGAGTTACAAGATCTGCTTAATAGCAAATAAACTTTACAAAGTAAGAATCTCGGGTTATCTATCTTGCTTGTTTTTCTAGCCATTAGGATTTGTGCTTTCAGGTTCTTCTGCAATAATCATAAGGATTAGATCATGGGGTTTTTTCATGAAAAGTTGTTTTCTCCAGAGCTGAGAAGATGATGCCATGAGGGAAGTAAAATATGTCAAAAGATGCAGGCTAGGATCCTGTATGTTGCTCTCACTCTGATAATAAAGGATGGGAGGGAATACCTCAAGATAACTTTTCCTATCGGAAAATGCTTATTTGTCAAAACTGAATTTGTTTATGGGGGAGGGTTGAGTTTGAGAGATTTCTCAGGAGAAGCGTAAACAGCTCTCAAATTTGTCTAAATGACAAATTCCAGAATGTCCTTAAACAAAAATGTATCTTGGGTTTTCAGCTTTTTCAAGTTAAGTGTAAACTAGTGATTGAAAACTGGAAAAGAAAAATAAGGAGTCAAAATCAACATGGAGTTTAATTCAGAAGTTAATTGGAAATTTTTGGTTTGAACAGATCTAGTTTTTGAGCTGTTGCTTTGTGGCATATTAACAGATTTTTATTTTCCTGCTCAAGTTAAGAAAGGACAGAATATTTTTTTCTAGTCCTGTGTTAGAACAGGTGCACAGCTTCCCACACTGCTCTGACAATAAAATCAAGATGTCAAAACCTGATACACTAATATTTTATATGCAGCAAATAATTTTTTTTCCATGGCCTTATGAGTTCTGTTTTTACTTTTTCAAGAATACAGAGCCCAAATACATTTTTCAAGTTTCTCCTCCCCCAGCGCATGGAAGAATCAGGCCATGTTATGGGATGAGTGCTGTGACATGAGGCTGCTGCACCAGCACTTTTTGCTCAGGCTTTCAGGCACCTCACAGACAGGACCCCTGATAAGACTGTCCTTGTCATCACAACCAAATCTGCCCAGATCTGGACACAGGGAACCGCTTCTGTCCCTGCACTCCCACACTGGGACCTGTTTGTCCTTAGGGGAGCTCAGTGCCCAGGACATGGGTGACCAGCCCATGCTTTTGGTCCACAGTGATGAGGTCTGTGAGCTTGAGGAAATCGAAGGTATGTGGAGGGGAGAGCAGGAGAAGCAGGTATTTATGTTTTGAGAGGCCCATTGTTAAACATGAATATTTTAGTGATTGTACACTTCATGGCACAGAGCTTTGCTGCCAGCTTCAGCAATCCTGATGGATTGAACTGACATTTCCATTACATGTGTCTGCATTAAGCACTCTTTTTCTTTGCCCTCAAATGAATTTACTGTGAAATGTGTTGGCAGGGTTACTGTAGCTGAAAAAACCTCTGTGATGTGAAATGTACTTTTCTGTCAAAGAAGTTGTCACTGCCTCCTGGCAAATTAGTATTTTCCCCTCTGTTTTCTCAGCTCCACACCTTCCTCTCATGGTTTCAGGTTGTTTGTTTTGGTGTTTTTTTGTTCTGGGTATTCCAACACCTCTCCCAAAAAAGAACAAAATCCTGTTGCAAATGTTTTGGAAGTCAGTTTTCTAAGTATAAAAAAAAACCCTGTATTGGATATTTTCTGACATGTTACATATTTTTCAACAGTTCAGCATCCATGCTCTGTATTCTTTCTCGCATTTTTGAAGTGCTTGGGAAATTATTCCTGCACCAATGCTGACCTTCACTGTTTTACTTTGTTCTCCTGACCACCTGGTCCACAATATGTACATCAAAGCTCTTCATTTGAGATAAGAAGGATTTGGAGGCAGACTGTCTTAGCACTAGGCAACAAAATAATCAAATGAGCCTTTTCAGTTCTCTCATACCCCCCCCCAACCTCTCTGTTTCAAAGACACTCCAAAAACAATCTGTACATTGAGTGAACAGAAGTGTTTTTATTACAGAAATCCTCCCTCTTCCACATGGATTGTCGCAAGGGCTTTTTGGACATCTGCCCAATCGCAACATTTTGGCCTGTAAGAAAACAAGCAACAGATAGTGTGTTTGTTTGGCTCCTGATTCTCCAGTCATCTGGAATGGCGTTATTTGCCACTTGCATCCATAATTTCTTTTCCAACCAGTTCTTCAAAACATTCATTTAGGCTCATGGGAATAGAGAAAAAAATATTCAAAGATGCATTTTTGATTATTTAATTTTTTTTTCTGTCTTCAGATTGTTTCAACAACGCTTATTGAGTTTAGCAAAATGCAAGTCAAGCCTTTGCACTTCCAGCTTGAAGCAGAGCAATCACCAACAAAATTCCAGTTACATCCAGACACTTAAGACTCCTGGGCGCTAATATTAGTTAAACTTCACCTTCATACCTTTTTTTGCCTTGCAATTGCTGTTGTGTGCCAAATGCACACCATATTGCTCAGGGACTGTAGCAGGTGTGTCCTCTGGAGCC
Source organism: Calcarius lapponicus (assembly GCA_039654755.1). Taxonomy (NCBI): domain Eukaryota; kingdom Metazoa; phylum Chordata; class Aves; order Passeriformes; family Fringillidae; genus Calcarius; species Calcarius lapponicus. The sequence goes on along the minus strand of CM077462.1, from coordinate 59,548,674 downwards.
AAGTGAAGGCAAACAAGGTGTGCTCATCAAATGCTCTGAAGTTAAGGGGTGAAGTGATGCTAAGCCCAAGCAGATCTAGGAGTTACCCAACCTCGTAATTTTTTCCTCTAGTAGATTAACTTTCACCTGCTATTTCTAATGGCTGTGCAATCAAAAATCAAGGAAGACTTTGTAATCTACTAGCAGGTAAATACAGGAATGATGTCCCAAATGGGTGGTTTTTCATCACGTTCCCTTTAGTGCCAGCAGTCTCTCTTCTGTATAAGACAGTAATTTATCACTGGTAGCCACCAGTTTTCTCACCATCCATGGACTTCTTTTAAGGTGTTTGTAAAAAGTACCCAAGCAAAATATCTCTCATGTCTGTGCACTTATTTTCACTATAATGTACCTTGCAGGTAGTATGAAGTCTAATTATAAATATCACTGTAAAAGATGATGTGACTTTACACTGGTTTAATATTCAAACTACAGCTTCTTATGAAAGATGCCAGGAAACTCTGGACTGAGGTGGAAATCCATGGAAAAAGCAGTGTATACGTCCAGAGCCTCTTCTGTGAGCACCAGCTAAATGCCTGAACTGTCCATCCTGGATGTGCTGGTATTCTGGTACATAGCTCTAAATTTAGTCTTCAGCCTACAGGCCCTTTGAGAATCTTCACGGAGAGAAGCATTGGGGTTGAAGTAGGAATGCTCTGAAGCATTCAGAGCTAACTGTAGGACTGCATAACACTTCCCAGTTGGCTGGAGCATCTCAGCTTCCAGGTGTGTTGCTGTTGCTGTACTTATGCACACTTTCAAACAGTGCTTAGTTTCTGCTGATGAAGGGCAGGCATAAAGTTGGCTTTGATTTGGATCATTTGCTCACTGCCAACGTTTCTGTTTCAGAGCTGGGAAAGCACAGAATTTGGCTCTGGCTGGAGGTGGAAAGGCCAGATTTTGGCACATGGCTCATTGTAGGACCATTAAGATTTCTGCTCTTCACACAAAGCAGAAGCTCATCATTTTGTCCGGACTGCTGCAGTGCCAGCCACTGTGGGGTCCTCCTCTGGGCCTTCTCCTGGGCAATCCTGCTTGAGAGATCAGATAATCTTATTTATGTTTCTCTTCCCTTGCAGATGTCAACAGTTGGCTGCTCACCTTTGGGTTCCAGCTGCACAATGTCATCCCCGGCTACCCCAAGCCAGACATGGATGCCATGGAGCCATCCTATGAGCTAATCCACACACAGATGAAAACCCAAGAATGGGACAATAGCAAGGTGATCCATGTATCCATACTGTATCTCATGCCCTTATCAGCAAACTACCCATTGGCAATGTTTGTTGAAAAAGCTCTACCAGCATGTTGTGAGATGAAGAGCGAGTCAAACCCCATTCCAGTATTGAAATCTGACCAAATAATCACATATTAAGTTCCCTACTGCCATGGTGCTTTTTCCTGTGATATTTTCTGGTGGTTGCTCAGTGAAGTGGTGTGTTACTGTTTCTCCCAAAAGAGGCCCCATTATCACATATTGCAGGCTAAATCCAAGGCCTTTGCACTCAGGATTTTTAGAAGTCAAAAAAAGCGAATCTTGATACAAAATTGGTTTATAAAGTCTGGGCGGTTTTTTTTGTTCTAGAAAACTATTCATTCTGGTTTAAAATGTCTTAAACAAGAAGTCACACTACTTGTATAGGAAATTCTTTTGTATTGCAGAGAATCTTTCCAGAAAGAATTTTTTGATGATATTAAACTTTCATTTTATCTGACCAGGTTTAATCCCATGTAACTGTGTCCTGATTTTAAAAACAGGCTTGTTTCCCAAGGCATTTTGGTGATAAAATTGGCAAGAAAAAGGCTTTTGCAGCCTAATCATTTCCCCATCTTCCTGTTGCGACTTACTCAGCTGAAAGATGGAGGCAGCACCGTTTAAAAGTTATAACACAGGTCAGGATTTGAGAGCCCTAGGTTAAGTCCCAGCCCTACTGCTTATCAGTGTATGACCTTGAAAGTCACTTACCTCTCAGCATTCTCTTCCATTTCATAGCCTGATTGTATTCTGGGGTGGCTTTCATCTGTTTGGTCTGAATCCTCTTTAGTCTGAACTCCCACTTGTTGTTACTGGGTGCTCAAACATTGCAAGAGCAGTGAGGCACCAATGTGCTTGGGGAGATCAGTCCATGCTCTCCACATTTCTGCTAACAATATGATAACAGTAAGCAATGGAATTGATTCCATCTGCCCTCCTAGCCTCTCTATCTATGGCTTCACTGAAATCTTGATGACCTGCAGCAGGTTCTTGAGGTATACATCTTAAACCAGGAGGTCACATTTCCTGAACCATAAAAGGTATCACTCAAAGGTACAAACAAATTACTGTAGATTGATAGTAGTCAGTGTCAGTCCATCATTGGTACTCAGCCTCACAGCCATGCTGAAGACAAGTTAAAATGTACCAGCTTCAACTTCAACAAGAAATTTATATGAAGTGTCACTTAATAAAACTGGGGAAACTAAAAAAATTACCGTGGCTGGGTTGATGCTTGAAAACTATTACAGTGCAGTAACTCGCTTGTGGTTTGGAGCTCAGAGTCTCCCTTTTTGTTTTTTATTTCCTTGGATGAAACAATAAAATGCTAATAGAAGTTATTTCTCTAATGAGAGGGAGCCTCAGGATTTTTCCTCCTCCCTGCTGGGACACAGTCTCCCTGGGCAAAGCTGTTCAGGAGTAGGCAAACAGGAAAGGATCACCCAGAGACTGCACAGAAGACCATCTCCGTATTGTTATGTGCTGTAGATAATAACTCTCACAGAACCACCACAGAAATGATTATTATTGGTAGTATTATATTATCATTTTATCATTGGTTCATTATGTGTATTATAGTGTGTAATATATATATAACTTTTTAATGTGTATTACACTATCATTATTTGACTTATTGAATAGCCAAGTAACTTGAGTGACAGCAGGCAGATGAGCTGGAAATAAAATCAAGGAGAGCCCTCCCTTCTGTCCACCCATTTTAGGTGAATCTGCTTGAATGAGCAATAAGAAAAGGAAATCTCCATGGCCCTCACAGGTTTTTAAAGCCAGAAGCTGCAGTGAGGGCTATGCAGGGCCCTGCTCATTAAAAGAGGGCTTTATACAGCTGTCATGCTTCCAGATGAGTCCCTTTGCACTCAGATGTTGAAAGTGGAATTTAACCATTGCAGGCTGTTTCATATTCTTCCCCTGTTATGACAGCAACAAAACATGAGCGTTTTTATTTCAGTCTACAGTTGCAGGATCGTGCTGTGATAGCAAGTGGTTCTTAAATGCTGTAGATCAGGATTCCCTTGCTGTCACACCCAGCATATTGTAGGCACATATTTGCATATACCAAATTCATTCACATATGATACCTGAATACATGATCCATTTTCTCCTACACCTATCCATGCATACAACATTGATGTTTCCATAAAGTTCGGTTCGCTCCCAACCCTTCCAGGCATCAATACACACTCCCAGACACAGTCCAGTCCTCCTTGTCACTGGTTGCCTCTGTATTTATTGGTGAAGCATGTGGAAGAAAATAGAAACTTTGGAAAATTTCACATAGGAAATGACAAAATTAAACCAAGGTAAATGAAAGCACAGGAAACATTTTCAGATAATAGGACTGATCAAACTGTAAAATGGTATTGCAGAGCATACAGAGTAAGCTCTAGATCTTTTGTCATTTAAAAGTAGCCTGAACAAGGCATTGAGCACTGAATGATGTACCAGAGTTTTCTCATCTCCATGTCTTCTGATCCCTAGTTTCTCTGGGTCACATACCTCCTTGTGATAGACAAAAGTATATTTGAGTTCTCCACTGGCTTTGCTGATAAAAGTTGGCCCAGCAGATTGAGTCTGTTCTTTTATCAGAGAGAAACAACTAACAGGAGCACAATAACAAAGCAACTAACACCCATAAATGGCTGCTTCATCTCTCTTCAGAGTGCATAACCAGAGGGCCCTAGCATCTCCTTCCAAAACATTTTTGGTACTTGCCTTGCTGGTCTGAAGGACAGGAGAGATAATTCTGACTTTGAGCATCCGCCACGTCAAAAACAGCCAGCATGTCATAAGCCTTGCACTAACCCCCTAAAGCTCTGAAGTGACATTTAAAATCCAATACTCCATTGTGCAGCACTTCCCCCCCCTCCCCACGACTGTGAGGCTGTCACTAAATTGTTTGTTGAACAAGTTCAGTGTTATTGGCCACTGGGGGACTCTGGGTGACCTCTGGCATATTGAGGAACTGCAGCACCTGAATCCAATTTCTCTTCTGGTTTTTTGTTGGTTTTTTTTCTTTCCTTCCTTTTTTGTCTTGTTGAGCTGTCAGGTAATTGTTGGAGCCAGAACAACTCTATTTCCAGGGAGGGGTGTTTTGGAGTCAGCACTTGTATCATTATCTACATCCTGTTATAACTACCATTCTCTCTATCCCATGGGCACTGTCTCCAGGAAGGGTCCTGTTTTCTGCAGTGCCTGTTACAGGCTTTGCTGGAGAAGTAGTTTTTGGCATCCCCTCTGGAGCAGCATTTTGGAGGCAAGGGCTGCTCTGGGATGCTCAGCCAGGAAGTGAGCTATAGGGCTGTGCTTTCTGGCAGAGCTTCTTCCAAGGACAATCTGTTTGAGGGACTGGCTCTGCCAGTGTTTGTCATTCAGGGAAGGCATCCTGATATTGCAGTTACTTTGGCCTGGGCTTGGACTGTCATGCTGTCTGTGCATCTGTCCATCAGCTCCCAGCTGTGTTTTACAAATGCAGTGGTCAGTTTTCAAAGAATCCCATGCAGAGAAAGGAGTTGAAGTCTCAAAAACATTAAGCTCTTGAGGCTTTATGAAGATAGATGAAAAATCTGTAAAGTGATGAGCGAGAGGAGGAGGCAAATCCTCTTACTTCTCCACACTTGAAATCTGCTTAATGAACTCAACCTCATTATCCCCTGACAGTCATGTACAGTGGTGGGGTGGAGGAGAGACCTGTCCTCTAAGCCCCTGAGTTAGGGCTCCTGTTTGGCTCATTCCCAGACAGGCAGCATCCAGAGCACTGGCTTTGCTGGCCCATGGCTCACCTCTGCTGCCCCACACATCACCTCTCGGACAACCCAAAAGCCTGCAGTGCAGACATGCTGGTGGGCACATCCAGATGGAGACTTGTCTCCAGGTGATGCCCACATGGAATATAGGGAGGAGGCTGATGGCTGAAAAATGGCTTTGTTAACAGAGAGCTACAGGGTAAATATAAAGAGGGCTTATAAAAAAGAGGGAAAGCAACTTTTTACACTGGCAAGTAGGGATAGGTCAAAGGCTAACAGTTTTTAATTAAAACAGTAGAGGAATAGATTAGACGTTAGGAAAAAATTCTGTACCCAGGGAGCAGTGAGGCACTGGCACAGGTTTCCCAGACAAGATGTAGATACCCCATCCCTGGGATTGTTCAAGGCCAGGTTGGATGGGGCTTTGGGCCGCCTGGTCTAGTGGGGGCATCCTGGGCCATGGTGGAGGAGTTAGAAGAAGATCATCCTTTAGGTCCCTTACAGACCAAGCCTTTCTGTGATTCTGTGATAAATAGGAAGGAGTTAAAAATGAATCATATATCAGAGAAATCATAACTTCCAAACCTTTTGGAAAAAGTAGCTTTCTGCATCGTAAGCCATATGGTAGTAAGAGAAACACCTATCTGTCTATAATCGCACAAGGATAGAAAGAAACTTGGAAACATGTTCACGTATTTCACATCTTGGATCCTTGATGGGAAATTAAAGCTTTCAGTCTCACACTGGAAGGCGGTATTTAAAAACAACAGATGATAGGATCTGGCGATGGTATTTCAAATCCTCAAGAGGTGCCTGCAAAATGCAAGAGGCTATTCAGAGATCCTGGTAATGTGCTGCTCTCCTGAGCTTTGTGCAGCAGAGAACAAATGATGAAGGTCGTTCTCTTCTCTCCAAAGGGTTGTTACTAGATAAAGTGAAATGTCACCTAAGGACATCTGATTAAAAAAGACTGTGAGGAAAAACAAACCCAGCATATTTGTCACTCACATCAAGCAACAAATATTGAAATAAAATAGTGATGAATTCCCTTCTTTCTTCTGTAAAACTGGTTTATAGATGCCTTGGTTTACAGTTGCTAAAAGCAGCAGCAATTTTTAGAGAATAGCACATGCCACTGCAGCTTTGGATGGAAATTTTTTGTTTCTTTTCCTTGCCAGTTCATTGAAATGAGTTCTAAGATTGAACAGAAATGGTAATTTCAAAGTCAGGGATACACTGCTTCTTTGAACTACGTATAATCTGTTTGCCTCCACCCTCTTTATATTCACAGCACAACATACACTGGCTGTGCTCTGGTTTGCTTGAATTTGTTGGTTGGGGTTTTTTTCTATTGGATGTGTTAGCTTTTCCTTTTAACGGAATGCTGTTCCCAGATACACTCTTTTATCAAAGAAATGCACTCAAAAAGTCATTTCAAAGTCATCCTGGGCTTTCAAGGTAACAGAGATGCATTTGGTTATTGAAATAGTTGATAGCTCATAGTTAAGTTTGAGCAACCTGGTGTAGTGGAAGTTGCCCCTGCCTGTGGCAGAAGGTTTGGAACTAGATGATCTTTAAGGTTCCTTCCAGCCCAAACCAGTCTGTGATTCTAAGTGATGGTAAATGTTCAGCATTACAGCTTTGCACATCTCATTTCCTACTTCCCTATTTGACAAAAAAGGTGGAGAGAACCCAGAAGTAACCAGTCCTCAATAGAAAACCCTTTTTTGATTGTGCTCTTGTTCTTGATTAAGACACCTGAAGGTAGGTCTCTGCCTGTGAATTTTGATGTTACGGTGGTGTCCAGATCCACTGGTTTGTTGGGGCAACCTAATTTGGAGACATTCATAGAGGATCTTTACCTAATAATTTGCTCATAATCGAAAACATATTAGCGTTCCTGCAGCTCATCAGGAATAAGGTGATGAAGACAAAATTGAAGGGGAGCAGGGGCAATTTCTGATGGGAATTATTTGTCCATGCCCAGTATTGCCTCCCTGAGCTCCCTTCCCCAAGGTGATGATCAGTAGATGGTGCAGTTAATTCCAGGGACTCTTTATCACTCACCTTCTGGTAAACAAGGTGATGTATATATAGATGGTGATACATAAGTGATCACAGGACATAGCAGTGTAGCCAGAAGACCTGATTTACATCCTTGAGTGAGCAGTGATTTAGTATGAGCGCTGAGATACGCCTTTTCCCATCACTGGTAAATGTTGCTGAGGCAAGTTGGAAAGACAGCATGACATACAAAGTGGTTAAGGGACCACCTAGAGTCAACCCCTATGAGATACACCTGAGAAGAACTCTCCATTTAAACTTCTTTGAAGAGGAAGTTGCTAATTACCAAGGCTGTGCAGTGTGCGCTTGTTTAGAACAGTAAGTGTTTCATGGAGCCTAGAAGCCTAATTGTTCCATGTCCATCATCACTGACATCTACATTAATTACGTCCATTTTTTGCATAATTAGAGCACTTGTGAAATTGGCAGAGAAGCTGGGCTCGCCTCCCTATCAGTCTGTTAATTATATTGCTCTCTAGGGGATGTGTGAGATGCCCCACAGGCAGGATGGAGAAAACCAGAAAGAGCTCCTTTTTCATAGGAAACTGGTTCCTGCTCCACCTGCTATGCTGTCAATCAAAAAGGGAAATGGAGAAGGTACACCAGCCTGCTCAGCAATTGGAACAAAAGTAATTTCCGGGAATTTTAATGTTCTACAACCTAAAATGTGCTTTTGAAATTGTATTCCTCTATTCTCTTATAGTTTTCTCTTTTAACAGTCAAAGCTGCTGATAACTTCTGAGTAAGTTGCAGTGCTCGATCCCTTTTTTTTTTTTTTAATATTTTATGACTCTTCCCTGGAAATGGCCGCTATAGAAATGAGGGTTTATTTCACTTCCCTTGTTATGTTACAAGTCTTGTGTGAGAGGTCCACACTGAAATGCCTGCATTGTCTGAACTGTCTTCTTGCACCCAGGATGTGAATCTCTAGTTCACGTACAGTTTAAGGCATTATCCTTCATGGCTGTTTAATTTCCTCGAATTAATTGGAATGGAGTAAACTTTGTAGCCTATTTTTAATCCTGGGTGTCATTACATTATTGAACTGAGCCGCTGGCAGTGCCAGGAGAGTTTTGTCATAGAATCCTCTTGCTTTTGTGAAATTTGAGCAAATAATTGTTCATGAACAGGAGTCTGTAAGAAGCCAGCAGTGTCATGAATTGATGGGAGCATTTCCAGAACATTTTGCAGTAATGATGAGCTGCTGACTCGCTGTGTGCTTGCTCCATTATACCCTAACAGCAAAAGTGACTTTGTATTGCACCAGACTGCAAATGATCTGGGCTGTTGTCTCTTGGTTTTGCTTCAATATCAGCTAAAACTTGAGCATCAGGTGTGGTTGACCTTAACTCAGGGAGCCTGGCAAATTGTAGAGGGTTTCCAGGAAATAAGTTTTGGATTTAATGCCTTGCTTGAGTTTTGAACAACCTGATTTGGCCAGGCTGAAATGGAATACGGAGAGGTTTTGGCCACTCTGAGGGTCATACAGGTCATGCAGGGCCTTTGAAGGCAGCACAGGGAGTTACAATGTGGAGTTAAAATAGAATAAACTTTTACAAATACTTCCGCGCTTCACAGAAAATCTGAAAGCATTTCATAAAGCATCATGGCCACAAGACTAATTGTTTCTTATATGCAGAAGAACACTGAAACACAACCTAATTATGCATCCAAACTCAACGCCCACACCACTGAGGCAAAAAAATAATTTTCTACCTTTACATCCTTCAATCTATGAGATTAAATACAGTTCAGTTTACAGAAACAATGAGCATTAGGAGGGGACAACATGTCTCTTCTATGAAAAGGAATTAAAGTTTTGAAAAAAGGTGATTAGGGGGAAAAAATAATGGAGCTCTTCATTACATGTTTCCAGTATGTTTTCCTTCTCTCCAGCATCCTAATAATGCTTTTGGGTCATCAGGTTTCTCTTTCTAATATGTTGTTCTCTTCTTTCTCTCCCTGATCAGTCCATTTTGGGGGTCCAGTGTGAAGTGCAGAAGCAGCTGAAGGCTTTTGTCACCCTGGAGCGCTTTGAACAGATCTACAGCTCCAGCATCGCTGGGTGTCGGCACGTCAAGAAGAACAAGAACTTTGCTTCTGGAGGCTCCATCTTTGGCAAGGGCGTCAAGTTTGCCATGAAGGATGGGCGTGTGGCCACTGACATCATCAGCGTGGCCAATGAGGACGGACGGAGGATCGCAGCCATTCTGAACAATGCCCACTACCTGGAGAACTTGCACTTCACCATCGACGGGGTGGACACACACTATTTCATCAAGCAGGGGCCATCGGAGGGCGACCTGTCCATCCTGGGCCTCAGCGGCGGGCGGAGGACCCTGGAGAACGGCGTGAATGTGACAGTGTCCCAGATCAACACAGTGCTGAGTGGGAGGACTAGACGCTACACGGACATCCAGCTCCAGTACGGTGCACTGTGTCTAAACACACGCTACGGGACCACCTTGGACGAGGAGAAGGCACGTGTCCTGGAGCTGGCCCGGCAACGCGCCGTCACCCAAGCTTGGTCCCGGGAACAGCAGAGACTGCGGGATGGGGAGGAGGGTATTCGCTCGTGGACAGAAGGGGAGAAGCAACAAGTGCTAAACACAGGCCGGGTACAGGGCTACGATGGCTATTTTGTGATCTCAGTGGAGCAGTACCCCGAACTCTCAGACAGCGCCAACAACATCCACTTCATGAGACAGAGCGAAATGGGCAGAAGGTGACAGAGAGGGTCAATGCGGTGACTTCTTGCCAAAGACAGCTACTCTTTTGTGGCCACTTACCTGACTGTGTTGTACTCAATCCTTTTTCTAAACTGAACAAGGTGGGGGGGAGGAACATAGAAAGAGAAGGAATAATATGGTTGCACTGTAACTCATGCAACATACTTTTTTCCCACGTTAATTTGGCCTTCATGCATTTTTTGCAATGAACAGAAGGTATATTTTGCCATAGTGTGATCACAGTGAAATTTACTGTCTCTTGTCCTTCTTTTTGTTTGCTTGGTTTGGTTTTTTTTGTTTCTTTTCCCCCCTCTTTGTGAGAAATTTGAAGTGGGGAGTCGTCAACGTACGTCCTTAGGTGTAAGTGCAAAATGGGTGTCTGTGCTAACTTGTGTCATCCTAACCCTTTCTGATTTGGGGCAGGGACATAGCCTTCCACCTGGAACAGGGGGAGCCTGTCATGGCATGCCAGAGAGCTCTTCCCAGGAAGAAAGGAGATGGAAGACAACGCTGATTCTGATACTCTGAAAGTGACCGTCCAAATCATGTGCCTCAAAAGGGACCTTACAAGTAGTTTTCGCATTTCACTTGGGACATAAAGTGTTTCTTTGGGGCCTCCTGCTGAGCAGAAGTAGATTATAGAGGCAAAGGAGCTGATTATATTACCTTGCAAGATGATTCTCTTCTTTCCTGAACTGGAATAAAAAAAGAGAAAAAATCAGTCTTTTTCATTATGAGAGTAGATACTTTTTGGGGTTTTTTGTGTGTGCACAAATCCTGGTTTTAGTTAAATAACCTAGCAAAAGCCAAGAAAAGGGACTCCTGCTCTATTGAGAAAAGCTAAAATAAATCCTCTCTCATATGTAGAGCTGTTCTATAGGTGGATTTAATGCACCCATGTTGTACATTTGCTAATGGCATAACTTCATTAAATGTATAGTGTTTCAGTACATGAGGCTACGTGTTTAACAGTCCACTGTGCTGTATCTGATAAAACCAGTTAATTTCTAGGAAGCTGATTTGAATTTAAAAGTAGTTATAGTATCCCAGTGACATACCACTGAAAATTAGAGCCAAACCCTGCTTTTCCTGATTCTGGAGCTTGTATTTATTGGCTGGGAAATGCAGTTTGGAGTAACATGCTGGCAAGTCGTTTATGACTGTGGCTGATAAATGTCTTCTGGGGACTTTGGCAGCAGGGATTTTAAAATGTTTAATAAGTAGCAACAGCTTGTGCGTGGTGGGACAAGAAGGAGAATATTGAAATCAACCCTCTCACTGTTTCTTACATGAGCTCAAATTTAATGGAGAGCCCACTTGACTGTTAGCAGTGACGAGGGGGAGGTTCAATGGAAATGCCCACTACAGAGAGGACCAAGTGCTTTAATAAGAAACTGCTGACAAGGTTGCTCAGCATGCTAATGTAATTTTTATTCACATAACCTCTGTGCTCTGGTATTTGCAAGAGTCCTTGAAATTCAAGGGAGCAAGGAGATGAGCTCAGCATCCTCTTCTCCGCCTGAAACAGTCCTGTGTTGTTCCTGTAGGCAGAAGTGTTACCCCACCTCTCAATGGAGCTCTGGCTGGAGGTGGCCAACACTGGTCCTAGATAGGTGTCTCTATCACACTGATACCTGCATGTGTCCTGACTGTAAGAGCTCTCTTGTGTCTCTCTGGGAACAGCTCAGTCCTGATTTATTTTTTTTTAAATCCATCCACTTTGGCTTTTCCCAGTTCTGCAGAGAGATAACCCGAGACGTGCAAGTCCATGCCAAGGCCGTTTCCTTACTCGGAGTCCTACAATGCACCTGTGTATTCAGAGGCAGCTGTTCTGCACTTATGCCACCACCACTGCCATCCTCCAGCACAGACTGACACCCCTCTGCAGGATCTCAGCCCCAGATACAGCGGGGGCGCGTGTTGGCCATGCATCCTCGAACAGTGAAACATTGGCAGCCCCGGTGCTCTCACGGTTTCTCCGTAGAAGCCGGCTGCCAGCTCCGTCTGCCTTGCCTGTCTGTTCCTGGGTGCTTGCCAGGAGGAAGGTGATGGGATGGAAATTCCCCTAACAGACTGTTCCTCCTCCAGTTCCGAATCCCTAAAACCTTTGGCTGCGTGGCCATGACCAATGTTATGGGTTTGATTTTCTGCTCTTCTCTCCTGCTTGCAGCAAGATGCTGGTGCTGTGTCCCAGTGCTGTACTCTGAACCACTCCTTGCAGCGCACAACCTTTATTACTTTGGCAGGAGTGAACCACAGGCAGCTGGAAAGGGTATCCGGTTCTGGCAGAGCCAGGTGGGAGAAGACGTGTTGGCCAGACCTGCTCCAGGCTTTTACAGGGGAGCAGTTGCTTTGGCAGCTGCCTGCCAGGGATGGTTAAAAGGCCATGGCATTGCCACCTGTATGGCTGGGAGGAAGCACTTGGTAAGCCTGGGTTGCCCTGAGCATGCACAGGTGGGGGTCAGCGGCAGTGTTAGCCAAACTAGCAGTAACCACCTACTCAAAGGAAGCAGCACCTTCTTGCCAGTGCTGTCCAGCTCCCTGCTTCCCCCTCTTCAAGTCACACCAGGGACAAATCCCTCTTAAAACCTCAAACTTGCGATGGCTGTGAGTGTCTCAAACAGCACAAATTGAATGAAAAGAGATCTGCAGGAGGCAGGGTCAAACCTCTGGTAAAAGACCCACAGAGCAGAGAGAGCTCGTTGTGCCTCCCATTTACACTGCCCCATTCCAAGCAGCTCCGAAGAAAAGTGGTGCTTCTGTATCCATCTGTGTCCATGTGTTACAACGCTAAGAGGTGCAGTGGAAGAATAAATGGGCCATTTTTCCACGGAGTCAAGAAGAGAGATTCAAGTGTAAAATATTCCTACTGGAACCCTGCCAGCCTGAGATGGCACCTCTACAGCCTTACGCAGACTCTTCAGGTTATTACATGAGCTAATGACTTTGAGGAGTTCACCCATTTTTCAAGAGTCTCCCAGTCCCTCCATGCTTGTCCAGCATGCCCAGAGCCAGGAGCCCAGAGCTCTGTGCCATGGCCAAGGCAAGACCCTCGTGTTGCATTTTTCTGCATCCTCAAGCAGCACTGGGATGTGACTGCACCTGTCTGTCTGCCAGGGCCATGACAGTCTTTTCCTGGTCCTGCACCCAGTATGGAAACTGGACATTGTGTCAAAAAGGGGAGAAAAATATATCTGTAAAAGTATATATATGTATATGTTGCTCCTTTCTATCAAAACAAAAATTTAAAAGGGATGGCTGTCTTAATACTGGGGACAAACCTGTCCAAAGACAGCTACTACATTCCTGAATCCTCAGCCTCTGTGAAAGGTTTCCCCCTCATCTAGGTGGCAAAACAACATTTTCAGTCCTGAAGCACTAAATTTACCCATTAATTAGTGAAAAATTATTTTTCTACAGGATCCCAAGTGCATTTTCACTTTACTGATGGCCCTTTAGCTCCTTCCAAGACATTTTGTTGTCCCTTTTGCCTCCCCGTGGGACCATTCTGGTTTTCTGACCCTTCTTGCTTTGCTTGTGTCCAGGCGTGAAGTAATTTATTGCTTCCATAAGAGTGGAAGGTTCTGGGTGCAAATCTCACAGCACTAACCCCCTGTCATGGGATCAGAGACTGGTTTGGGTTGGGAAGAACCTTAAAGATCACCGAGTTTCAACCCCCTGACATGGGCAGGAAAACCTTTCACTAAACCAGGTTGCTCAAAACCCCATCCAAGCTGGCCTTGAACCCTTCCAGGGATTGAATATGCACAGTTTCTCTGGGCAACCTGTGCCAGTGCCTCACCACCCTCACAGGAAAGAATTTCTTCCCAATACTTAATCTATTCTCTCTGTTTGAAGCCATGCCCCATTGTCCTGTCACTCTGTGCCCTTGTCAAAGTCCCTCTCCAGCTCTCCTAGAGCCCCTCAGGCACTGGAAGGGTCTCTAGGGGCTTCCCAGAGTCTTCTCCAGGCTGAGCAACCCCAGCTCTCTCAATCTGTCTCTATAGCAGCCCTCTGAGGATCTTAGCAGCCTTCTCCAGACTTGCTCCAACAGCTCAACACCTTTCTTGTGTTGGAGGCCCCAGAACTGGATGCAGCAGCACTCCAGGTTAGGGCAGAGCAGGGGGCAGAATCTCCTCCCTCACCCTGCTGCCCACACTGCTGGTGATGCAGCCCAGGACACGTTTGGCTTTCTGAACTGTGAGTGCTCACTGATGGGTCATGTTGAGCTTCTCATCCAACAACACCCTCAGGTTTTTCTCCCTAGGTATGCACTCCATCCATTCTCTGCCCATCCTGTATTTGTGCTTGGGATTGCCCCAGCTGAACTTCATGAGGTTCACACTGGCCCACCACTCAGGCTTGTCAAGATCCCTCTGGATGGCATCCGTTCCCTCCAGTGTGCCAACAATTGCTCTAGATGCTGTTTCAAAGGCCCATTGAAAGACATGGCAGACCATCTCCTGGGGGAAGTGTCACTGTGTTATAAGTCTCACGTGCTTTAAGGTTTGGTTTTGAGAAGTCATTTTCATTCTTGAGTCTGAAAAAGGACTCAGCCCTCACCAAAAGGAGTTCCCCATCAAAATACAAAGGTGTAACTTCACTTTCAACTCTGGTCTTGTCTCCCGTCCAAAGAGCAGTGAGAAGGATACTGATCAAATCTCACAGCTCAGAGGAGAATATCCAGTGCTTTGGAGCAGAGGCTGCATCTCTCAGTGAGAGAAATAAGGAGCAACAGCTCAAGTCTTCAGTAGCTGGAGCTGGTACTGAAACATGCTCCATTTGAAGGGATGACAGTGATGGGACTTACTTGGTGTGGCATTCAAACATAAGCAGTGCCATGAGGACTCTGCAGCTGAAAAACATCCTGTGAACCCAGCCCAGGGGGAGAGGAGCAAGACTAATTAGGCATCACGAGAAATGCTGCATTTGTTTCCTCTGAGATCTTTATTTTATTTTATTTTATTTTTTTCCCCTTTCAACTGGAGATTGGCACTTGGAAAAATCATTAAGCAACAGTGACCGGAGGGAGTCACGCAGCTCATCATATCTTTGTCATCACAGCTATTGATCAGAGCCACAGTGAAAATGGGCCAACAATGCTAAACAACACCAGGCAAGAGCTGATGAGATGAAGGTCATTAAGAGCCCGGTGCTTGATTCAGGTTTAGAAGACACAGATGACTGGGAGCAGTCCCTGAGACACCATTTGGCAGTAACTTCAGAACAGTGAGGGATTTCTGTAATATATCTGTAGTTGCTTTATTGAGCGTAGGGACCGGCATGAAATTCTGCTCAGTCTATTATACAGACAGTGTAACCAGAATAAATCAAAATTGTTAAAAAAAAAAATTAAAATCTAATAAAGTACTTTTTCAGCTGTGACTTGTAAGTGTCACCCTGATGGATGGCAGCACAATCCATTATGCAAAGACAAGGCTCTTAACATGAAATTTTAGAATTCAATTTTACGATTTACAGAGAGGGCCCCCCTCATATTTACAGCACAGCAATCTGTTTTGATTCAATCTCGGCGTAATTGAAACCAGGGCCAGGGATCATGGTTAGTCCTGTGGCTGCTTTTTAAAAGGGGAGGAGAAATGACTGCCTGTAACATTAAGAATGGAGCTAGGGAGATCACTTTGCTTGTTAAATCTTACTCACTTTATTTCCTCGCCCTGGTGGCACTGCCAGACCTGGTGAATATGAACACTGTGCCTCCATGCCAGGGATGCATTTGATGGGATAAAATCTGGCTGCCATGTGGCCAGCAGCATCCTCCATCCCACACTGAGCATGGCCTGGGGCATCCTGTTGCTACAGTCCTCCACGGGACAAGCTAGATTTTCAGTACCTCTTTTTATTATAATCACTCATTTTATTATGATCACTAAATAGTACCCCGTTACACCAAAGAATTTTCATGAGTTTTGTAAAAATAAATAAAAATAACCCAAAGCCTTCTTGTGTTTGCTTTTTTGTTGTTGTTGTTTATTTGTTTGGGGTTTTTTTGATTGGATTTTTTTCATCTCTTGAATATATTTAAATAAATTTACTTGCGACTGTAGAGCAAACTTCAAACAGACACCTTGGGGGCATGGAGGGCCCTGTCCAGGAGGCCCCTTCTCCCTCCTGGATGAAGGGCCATTGCATCTCCTGGGGGCCATTTCCTGTGGCAGTTTTCCATCCTCTGCCACTCCAGTCAAAAACAACCCAGCCCACCCTAGGGAAATCTTCTGTGTTTCTTTTGTACTCTCCTTTAATTACCATAAAACTTTGTGTTCCTGACCAAGTGTTACATAGCTCAGCTGTTAACTCCCATTCCAGAGGTCAGTGCTTTCTGGGGAGCATAGAAAACAACAAATGAAAATTAACTAAAAAATATATACATATATATATAATTTTTTTCCTTAGAGATGGAAACTGTTCAAGCAAACACTAAAATTTTCAAAAAAGAAAAGTAAAGTGTTTGGACAGTTCATAGATATTGTTGAAATAACCAATCAAAGAATCACACACTTTTCTATTAAAAAGTAAAATGTTTATTTTGTGAGAGGACTTCTAATGCAGCTCCGGCCGAGAAGAGGACTTTGTATCAAAGCTGCATCTGTAAGCCCAGCACTGAAGACTCTTGTCATTAGCCTGTGTAATAATTTTCCTGAAGTCTGGAACTAATTTTTTGAGAAATTTTTTTTTCTCGATACTTTGTGTTTCTAATACTCTATTCTTGACTATGTAAATACAACCAGGCTGTAAATAAGTGCAGATGTAGATACCTTCTAGAAAAAAAAAAAAGCAAACAGACAGAAATGACCATGTGTAGCCTTCAGTGACAAATAAAAGAATATTTTGTGTTTAAATAGTGTTTTCTTTATTTTTCTGTGAAAATGTTGGATTTCTTCACTCCAGCTGTTTGGTCCTTACATGGGAGATGGCAAAAGGGTTGACCAAAAATGTCGCCCCACTCCTCAAATTTGCACTTAAAGGTGCATTTCCCACCTGTACATAGGATATGGGATTACAGGTGCTCCAAGGCCTTAGCAATCCAGGCGGTGACGGTGATGCTTGGGATTCAGAGCCTCTCTCTCTACTGCAGAGCCCCCCATTCCAGCAGAAGGATAAGCTAACTGAGAAACTACACTGTCAACTCCAAAAAATGCTTAACAAATCAAGATAGCATTAGAGTTAGTGACACATCCAGCAGAAACCTGTGCATCTGATCCTCATTCATGCAGAGGGGGAAGAGAAGCTGCTGCAGCACATTCCACAATGACCCAGGGAAACCCTCTTGAGATTCTTGATACTGCCTGGCCCAGCCCACTGGCAGCTTGCTCTGATGCTTCAGGAAAAAATCCAGAATAACTTCAGGAAACAGGGGCCAAAAACATGCATGTTCAGAAAACGTGTGTTGAGGGAACACACGTTTTGTGGTCCTTGGGGACAACCTAATGGGAAAATGAAGCATAGGACTGGGCAGTGATCACTGGAGGAGGAGCGGGGAGTTGCCATCCAGCTTTACTGACTGAGCATTGTTCTGCTCTCCAAAACCAGGTGAAACTGGGTCTTTTAGAACAAAGCCCAGTTCTGTGTGGAATCCCTCTCCTCTGGAGGTAGATGGCTGCGGTAGGGAAACAAACAGCATCTCTCTTTCTCCCTTGACACCAGGCAGAGCCACAGGAGCCAGGTGAGGCCTCTTTGCATGCACATCTTGAGCGAGGTGAGGGGAGTCCAGCTGCTGGTGGATATTGATGCCTGCAAGGTTTCCCTAAGGTTTCTACCCTTACTTGGCCATTCCTTGTGGGATGTTATCTTCTCCACCAATGTGTGTTTCCTTTCAGGGCCCTGTTCCACAGCCTTCATTTTCCAACCACCAGATCTGGTGCAGCTCCTCAAGCCATCCTGCAAAGCAAACGTCCCCTCCACACCAACCAAGTTCCCCCTTTGCTCTCTTTGTGCTACACTGAGCAGGATGTACTCTTGCAGCCTCATGGCACAAAGTCCACTTTCCAGCTGCTGGATAGTTTTAGTTTTTCCATCCTCTGACGTGCTTGGCCACCTTACCTTCAGCAGGACAGTTTAACTTACCTTGTGCACAGGGCAGGGTCTCACTCCTATGCTCATCAGAGATTTTTATCTCCAAAGGAAGGCGTTGGCCCCTTCTTTTTTGCCCTAGAAAGTGGTTACTAATTACACAGCAACCCTGACATCCTCCCCTGAACCTCTGGTTTCCCATGGGTCAGGTCTGGTCTGTTTTCTCCAAATCAGATGCCTTAGTTTGCATCAGGCTGTTACTCATGTGCCTTTTCCTAAGCTGCTCTTAGCCAGGGAATTCAGATTCCCCTGTGACAGTGACCTGCCATCCCTTACTTCCTGTGCCACCTGTGGTTTATCATCAAAAAGGACCCTGCCTTAAATCATTGATAATAATATTGAAATGCACTGGACCAAGGACTAATCCCCAAGGGTAGCCAAGGAAACAGCAACATTTCAAGTTGTCAGCAAACTAGGTTTGTCTCTGCCTCATGTGGCTGTGCCAGATAAGACCAATGTTTTAATCAAAATATTATGGGTAGTAAATCAAATGCTTTTGGGACAGCCACCCTGCCATGCCAGTCTGATAGGCCAGGGCAGACTTATCACATCATGTCTTTAATAGGAGCCATAGCCTGAGGCCTCTGGCTTATCTTTCAGAATGCTACAAGGAGTCTCTCCAGGCCTTCAAGGTGGGAGCACAGAAAAAAATTGTCCTGCATTCCCACAGGGAAGCAATTAAAGCCTCAGCCATGGACCGCATCTCATATATAGTTGAAAAATACTAAGACCAAAGAATGGTGATTATATTTGTCAGGGAGAAGTTACCACAGGTGGAACACAAGCAGTGTGCCTTGAGGTGGGTCATCCCTGCAGAAGTAAGTGCTCCAGCCTCATGACCTTTCTCAGGGCCAAAACTGTGCTGCTGGCTGGCTGGCACAGCACATCCCACACCACATCCCACAGCTCCCCTGAGCATGGGTCCCTCCAGGACTGTTCAGCTCTGCAGGTGTGTGTTGAGAGATGCTCCATGCAGTGATGAGACAGCACGGGCCGGTAAATCCCGGCTGCAGCGCCCTCCCTTCCCTCCCCACACAGCATGGACAGGGCACTGCTGCAGCCCCACACTGGGCCAAGTCGATAATTTTTATTAATGCATATTAAAATGCATATTAATGCATATTAAAAATAATATTTTTATTTTCATTAATGCATCCCTTTGAAACAACTGAGCTCAGCCTTTTTCAAATCATGGCATTCTAGCTTGAAACAGTCATTTTTAGATGGTGATCCTTTGCAGAGAATTTTCCAGGGCAAAGGAGCTCCTTTGAATGCAGCCTGCTGAAACAATGACAGTCCAGGCAAGGGAACCATATAAATTATTGTGAGTTGGATGCTTTAGAAACATTTCTTGGGTTCTGTCTAAAAAACAACTCCAATCACCAACCCACTACATAAACCACAAACTTCAACACCTCCTTCTTCTCCAGCATAGTGTTTGCAAAACCACAAGCCTTCCTAAGCCCAGCCAGCACATCCTTGTCAGGATTTATTCAGAGAAGGATGGGAAGAAATACAGGAACAGGGTAAGCAGCACATCCTTACTGTTAACAGCACAGCATGCTTGGGCTTAAAACCAGCTCATCTCCTACCCTCTGAATGAAATGAAATAGAACCACAGGTAAAACACAGCTCTGAGCTTGGACTTCAACCTGCATTTCTCAGTCTGCTTGAGCATCTCCAAGTCCCTTTCTCAAGGAACAGTGGGATTTTTTAACCCAAAGCTCAGAAGACTTTTTTACCCCAGGGTTTCTCAGGCAGGACTCAGTGGGCAGAAAATTACAGCAAGTTTATTCAGCAGAGTCACACCACCAGTGAGATGCTGCAAACCAGCAGCATGCTGCTAAAGCACAGGCAGCAACAGGTAAGTCAGAACCCCCAAATCCCCAAGTGCACTAGGGAACGTGGCACAGGCTCAGACCTCCTGTCCTACCAATTTGAGCAGCAAGAAGTCATCGACCATGAGGTGACTTTGATGTCCGCCTTCAAGAGCAGGAGATGAGAGGGATCTGTTAATTGCTATGCTGTTATCTTCCATCTAGAAGACACTCATGTGCTCCAGGAGTTTTATGCAACCAGATCTCATCATAGAATCAAAGAATCTTGTAGGATGGAAAAGCCCTCTAAGACCATTGAGTCCAACCATTAATTGCCAAGTCCACCACTAAACCATGTCCCCAAGTGCCACACCACCACATCTTTTGAATCCTTTCAGGGATGGTGACTCCACCACTTCACTGGGCAGTTGGTTCCATTGCCTGAGAAGCCTTTGGATGAAGAATTTTTGGTGAACTGCCTTGCAGCAGTGACAGTTTTGGGCCATTTCAGGAGTGTTGTTCGTACTCCTCAGGCTCTGGTGGTGGCTCAGGAAAAGGAGCCATCAGCCAGCCAGCAGCAGCAAGAAGGAAGTTCCAGAGACAAGGTGGATAAGGAGGAGCATGAAGAAAAACCCAGTGTTGCACTGGACAGTGTGGAACGTTACCTGGAGGATCCCAGCATGCCTGGGTTCTGGTCCAGGAGCCTGAAATGGCAGCTGTAAGAGGTTAGAGTGTTCTGTCTGTCATTTTGCACACGTGCTGCATTTGATCTAGGGCCCTCTTCTGTACATTCTTGCTTGGGTCATATCTGTATTGGGGCAAAGAGTTGGGGAAAGAGGATTCTGTGGATGGCATTGCTCTGCCTCTCCTCCAGACCCTCCCCAGCGCTCGCTTGCCTCTGGATGTCATGTCAGAAAAAGCCACTTCCAGTGTTTGATAGGGCAGCACCAAGGGAGGTGTCCTGCATGCCCATGGCCTCGGGAACCTCAGGGTTGCATGCCAAGGTGTGCTGCTCGCAGCCTGCAGCTGAAATGGAGCCTTATATTCACACAGAAATATCTGTGCATCGAGAAATAATTGTGGCTTTTTCAGAGGAGCAGCCTCAAGATAGTATTTATATGCATCTAGCAGATTCTCCATCCCTTCCTGTGCTCCCCCCCATTGTCACAGAGACACACTCCCATCCCTGCTCTCCTCCCTGCAGGTGCACTTTGAGCAAGCAAAGCACCGTGTGATTGCTCCGTGCCCTACATCCCCAGGTCTTGTCATCTGGCAGCTTTTCTAAACACGGCTTTCTTCCTCTCAGCAATTCTGTGGGGACCTTGAGAAATGAGTGCAGCAAACATGCCCTGTCACTTCAAAGTTGGAGAGCTGACGACTCTTGAAATGCACTTTTCTACTCATTTTTTTTTTCCTACATTCCCCTCTCATGTCTAACAACACCATCTGTGCTGGCACAAGCTCTGGCTCTGGCCTTGAACCTCTGCAAGAGAGTGATCTGGGTCCAAGGATGTTTTCAATATTTCCTGTGATCAAGCAGGGAAAGGCAGAGACCTCCATGAAAACCCTTGGGAAGACATAAAAAGCAGCCCTGTTTTTACACTTTGCAACACAAAACTACTTAGAGAGGGCCAAATTCTTCTTCCTAAATTTATTTTTCTTGCTAAAGCCTGTAAAAGAAGAAACCACTGCCACACACTCCTGTACAACCAACAAAGAAGAAGTGTTTGAGGTCTTAGGTGGGCTGATTGTGTCTTCTGGCCATTGCACTGTCCACGGGACCAGCATCCTCAGGAAAGTGGATGAACTGGCTCTACAGTAAAATAAATTCAACTGAACTTGATGGAGAAAACCCAGCCCAACCTTTTGAACTCAGGCTTTTCCTCATCATCTTTTATTTTCCACTCCTGGAATAAGAAATGAAATGCTCCCCAGCATCCTAGCAGGAAACATGCTGTGAGGAACTCAGCTCCTAAACCAGCCACCAGGATGAAATTACAAAGCCAAAAATGTCTTTCAGAAAGGTCCTCATTCAGGAATGGTCTGAAGTACCCATTTGGGCTGGGTCTGCAATGAGCATCAGAGCCCCACTTGTACTTGCTCAGACACTTGTATCTTGCTTCTTCCTTTTTGCTTTCTCCAGCTCTGGCTGCTGCTTGCCTCCTTCCCCTCATCCCAGTGTCTCTGACCTTCCCGTGCCCCATTAACCCTCATTTTGCACCCATCTGTGGATTCTCAGAGACAGGAGCCCACAAAACAGCATGCCAACCCCATATTTAAAACTATTTGTTTCTTTTCTTTCCTTACAAGACCTCCTCCCTTGTGTGTTCAGACCTCATTCCTGCTTATTTTCCTTCTTTTCTCGCTCTGCAGTGGATTTACGCCTCCCTGGGCACACAGGGGACTGGAGTCCAGCTGTGACATTAGTGGGCTGGTCAGGCTATGTGGCCTCACAGACACAGCCAGCACTTTACTCCACCACAGCAGCTGCACCTGAAACACCCTGGGCAAGGCTGGCCTGCAGCACAGCCCGTGCTGCTCTTGGGCAGCTCCTCTGCCAGCTGCCATCCAAATCCCTGGACTGATGAAATGTTAATGGCTGGTAATTTCCAAGGCTTACAGCAGAAGAAAGAGGCTGGACTAGGCAACCTCCTGCGTCTAGGCTGATGAGCTGAATTTTAGCCTCCTGTTTTCAGTCCTTTTCTGGTGCAGCTGCTGCTCTGCAGAAAAAAAAATGGAAAAGAAAGGCGGTCAGGGAGAGCTGGAAGGGAGAGTTTGGACTTTTTGATCAAACAGTGGTAAAAAACTCCCACAAAACCTTTATCTCTGTACATAATGATTTGGGTATGTTTTAAAAATTCTTATTCTTTTACCACAAGCCAATCTTTGTAACAAAAAGGCTGTTATACAATAAAGATTTCTTTAAATATCACTTAAATATGTAAAAAAACTCACTTTCATTAATCCATAAAGAAAAAAAGTCATGTTTTGATAATCCTAGAGTTTCCCTGGAAATTCTTACTGAATCTATTCAAACATGACTCAAACTCACAAAGCATTTTGGTTGTCCTACACGTCACTTTGACAAACGTGTTCGTGCTCCAAACACCGTGGTTGTTACCTGTCAGCTTGTGTGTAAGGGGGATAAAATAAGATGTTTAAAGCAATCATTTCCTTTTTAACATCTTCTTCTCTTAAAAGAAAATCTTGAGGTGTTTGTCAGCCTAACTTTTGATATTTGCTCTGCCAATGGATCAGACTGCTCTGATAATAAAAATGAAATAAAATCAAAATATATGACAGCTATGGATAAATCTCCTTTTTTGAAAATAATTTAAATACAAAAAAATAACATAGCTGAAGCCTGCAGAAAATGTCCAGTACTCCAATTACTGGAGATAAATTCTACATTGCCTGTACATTTTTTTTTTAATATGAGTTTATTTTGACATGATCTATGCATTTTCAGCTGCTGGAAAGGAGAAAAAAATCATTCCCAAGGCTATTCAAGATAAGCCATAGTTTCCTATCTCTTTTGACTGAAAATACCAATGAAACTTCTTCCAGTTATTCCCCATCTTCCTCTGGTCTCTTCTTATTAGTCTTATCATTTTAGTGCCTCCTTTGATATATAATCCCTTTATGTTGTCCAATGATAAATCAAAATAAAGTGCACCACTGAATGATTTTATTGTTATTAAAAGGTCAGCGGTAAGAGGGTCGCATCCTAGAGAATTAATGGGAGGTGCATTAAAAAAAAGAAGGCAGTGTGCTTCTTGAATATGTTTAAAAGCTACAGCATCCCTACAGCTGGGCTTTGTGATGGATCCTGCAACGCAGCCTGGCCCAGGCTGCAAAGGCTGCAAGAAACACGTCTCTGTCCTTTGGAGGGGGCTGCAAATGTCACCCCTGGCTAATGGGAATGCTGAATTAGTATCAGGTCTGCTCGTGTAGAAGGTGATGTGTCCGCGCAACCTCCCAAGTGATCAGGGCCATTCTGCACAGCCAGACTCTGCATTATCCCCACCACAGCCCCCTGCTGCCTTGCCCTGCTGCCTCGGCAGCCAGGAGATGCCGGGGATGCCCCAGGAAGGGTGGTTTTGGGACATTAAAACCTTCTTCAGAAGGCTTATCACCCCCTCTCTCACACGGTAATGACGTCTGGAAGATGCATTTATTTATCATTCATCAGGACCTGTCAATAAGCTCTTCCCGAAAGTGTATTTAAAATACATCGCTGTGCCTTTTCCCATCACTTGCATGAATGCAAGAGTTGGATCCTGCAAGAGCTTAGCACAATGCCCAGGAGAACATCCCCAGAGTATCAGATTTTATTCCTCTCTGTATTTCAGGAGCATCAATATGAGCACTGCCAGGTGAGGGCAGAAGGTGTCCAGCGGCAGCTGAAGACAAAAAAAGGGAAGGTAAGGAAATGCACAAGAGGCAACACAAAAGGGAATATGGAAAATGTGTGGTTCCGACTACCTAAGAAAAAAAGTGGATGAAAAGCTCACTCATAGTGGGAATTGGCAAAAAAAAAAAAAAAAAAAAAAAAAAAAAAAAAAAAAAAAAAAGGGTTGGATTTCCCCGATGCAGTTGCAACCTGCTTGTTTTGGAAAAATTAAAAAAATCAGCAAAGAAAAATTAAGTTGCTCATGATTGTACATTCTCAGTTTTTTACCCAGCTCGTTTAAAAAAAAATTCTTCTTGTTTGGATGGAAGAACTGGCCAGAAATCAATAACCAGACACAAACACTGACAGAATTAACTGCTAAAGCACAGGCAGCAACAGGCAAATCAAAACCCCCAAATCCCTGAGTGCACTGGGGAACGTGGCATAGGCTCAGACCTCCTGCCCTGCCAATTTGGGCAGAAAGAAGTCATCGACCACCCTTGCTTCTCCCCCTGCTCTGCCTGATTTCTGGAGCAAACCAGCTGCCGGATGTGCACCCATCCAGCAGATCTCCTCCCTAGGATCGGCCTCCAGAAATTGCCCAATTTTCAGTGACTTTGCCTCTTCCTCCTGTGATACGTAATAGTTAATTCATGCTGTATAAGTAGATATATATGTAGGTATAAAATATTGTAAAAGTTATGTGCTAACCTCCCCAGCCAGGAGCAGAGTCCTAGTCAAATTCTAACTAACTCCGGGCAGCGCCGAGATAGCATCAGGCTTGTTTAGTCTGAATGGGACCTTCCCAGACCATCAACTGGGATTTCCTTGTTTCCTGCACTTGGGAGATAACATCGAGGTCTTCCTGGCCCGTGATTCCAAGAATTTCACGAGACTTGGACTCACCCTGATTACACCTGTGGCTTCCAGGAACCGATACCAACAAATTACATATGAAAACCAACTCTGCCTGTGCGTTCAGACTTTCGTCTACAAACCGGGATCTGTCTGAAGAAATGGGTTTGCATTCAAAGAAGTGAATAGAAAGATGTGGTCATCTATGCCTCAGGCAGAATAAACTGTATATAAGCTGGACCCTGGAAGAGTTCGGTGTGAGCCTTTGAGGGGAGGCCGTCACTCTGTCGGTCGAACCTCTGGCTTCACCAGCGTCTGATCCCGGGCTGACGCTGTCTTGATTGTGGAGGTTGCACGAAATTCTATTTTTTTCGTAATTGACCCAATAAATCGTTGTTAAATTTTTGATAAATTTGGCTATCGATTTGATCATTTATAACACTCCTGTCCTCTGCCACCAGATGTGGTGCACGGAGCTTCAGGAGCTCAGCTCAGTGCACAGGTCCACGCTGGGCTCCGAAGGGCGGGGATGCCGTGTGCGAGCAAAGCGAGCAGAGGCGGCAGGAACGATGGGGGCGGCGGCAGAAGGATGCCTCCTCCCTGGATGCCTCCTCCCTGGATGCCTCCCTGGATGCCTCCTCCCTGGATGCCTCCTCCCGCCGGCCGAGCCCCAGCCAGGCACACGGGCTGTTTGCACGACACAAACACATCGCACCGTGCTTGCTCAAAAGGGGCTGGGGCGAGCTATTAACACTTCATTAATACGTGATGAAAGGCAAATTTAGAGAGCTCCCCAAAGTGACTGAGATCTCCGAGGGGCCCCTAAATGAAATGATAATGCAATGTAAATAAGGCTGCGGAATACAAAGACTGGGAATTAGCGGGTGATCTAACAAAAGCAGCTGGATATTACCAGAAATGCATTCCCCATCTTCCCTCCACTTTCCCCAGTTTCGTGCAAAGGTGATGCTGCAAGATTATAAAATGCAAGAAGAAAATTTCCATCTCCAGAAAAAGAAAACAAATTTTAAAAGAATTGAAATAGAAGAAATACGGGTTTATATAGATACATCAAATTCTCCTACATTTGCCTTTAGTGGGTTTTTTCCTTTCCCCTCCTTCCCTCCTCCACACTGCCCTGCTCCCTGGCTATTTCTGTAAAAAAAGCAGGGACAGAAAATACAGCAGTATGCAGAGGACATAGTCCTAGCATTTCAAAAATTGGATTTGATGTGTTTCTTTGGACTATTTTGAAACAGCATCAGTCCTTATCTCACTAAATATTTCACAGCTGTGCCACCTGAAATCCCTAGAGGAGTGCCTGTGTTGCTCATTAACTCACTCAGACAGAATTAGCTTGGGTGATATTGTCTGACTTTGGCCAATGACACCAGACACATTTTAGGCAGAGAGTGGATAGCAAGGAGAGAAGTCCATTAACACTAATGTCTTTCTAACCATTGAAGAGGCCATTAGTGTTTGTGCTTATTTTTAGTATATTCAAAAAGGACTGAGTGAATCCACTCTCAGCCCCATAAATACATCTCTGCCCTTTTTCAGGTATTCATTTTGCATCCGGATTTTTGTTCCAGCCTTGAGGTCACTGTGCCACCAGCCATCCAGGAGAACAGATAGATTTTCATGCACACGTGAAGCCAAAGCTGTCAGTGATCCTTTTCAGACCTGTCACATATAGTAGAAGCAGCTTCTCCTCCAACACAAGTGATCAAAGGAGGTGTCCATCCTGTCCACCATTAGGCTCCAAAGTATTGCCATCCATCCCACTAATTGTGATGCTCTCCCATTACAGTCAATCCCGAGCAATAGGGCTGTGATCCATCTCATCCCAAGACAGATGGCTGCATTAGGACAGATGCTTCACGCTCCAGAATTCACTGTTCCTCTTCTCTGGCTATGAAGGAGGTGAAGCTGAGCTCAGAGGGTGGTTGCCTTTGCCTGCCATGAGTCTCTCTCTCACCAACACCTCCTTGGCCACATGCACTCATCCCACCCAAGGGAACAGACTGGGAATGTGGCCTCAGAAGATGCCTGCATGGAAGGGAAAAGCCTGAAATATTCTCCAGCAGTAAATCTATTCCCTAAAACCAGTTTTTTAGCAAATAGCTGGGAGAGATTTTCTTGGAGGCTCTGTGAAGAGTCAAGGAAGCATGGAAAGTTACGTGTCTTTGGGGGGAAAAGAAATTCCTGTCTTTCCAAGGGGATATTAATTACTACCAGATGGCTATGAGACTAGGAAAAACAGACAGTTCACAAATGCCATAAAATAGAAGGACTCCTACATCAGGCTACCCATTGCATTATAATATGAGTTATTCCTCCTTTTGTGAATGGAATTCACCAGCACTGATCTGCTCAGGCCAAGACAAGAAGGTTTATATCCCTGCCCCAGCCAAGCCCCTGGCTGCTGCTCATGTGAGCCTTCTCTGATCAGGTCAGTGGGCCCATTTTCCTCACCACCATGCTCCTGGAAGCAATTTTTCACAGAAATGCAATGTGAAGTATGTTTTTCATTGCTTCTGGCCCTTTACACTCTCATTCCACATCCCTCTGTGTGTTGGCTAATGTGAGAACCGTGGATGCTGCCCATTTCCAAACCTGGGATGAAAGTTTAGGGATTTTTCATCTTTCCATGAGCCAGTTAGGTTATCCTTATTATTGCTATTGGCACATGGACCAGCAGTCATCAATAGCCAAATGCAAAGCACTTGCCACAGCTTCTCTGGGAGGCAGGGCCTAACAACAACAGCCTGCTACTTATTAAGTCGAATACATCCAGTTTTATATCAATTGAAGATGTCTGGTTATTTGGCACAAAAACAGGAATTGAATTCCCACGGATGCACAATTATTTTGAAATACATGTTATTCAGAAATCTAGTTACCTTCACAAAAAATGCAAACATCTACTTCTTCCATGATGAACAGCAGCGCCTCGCATCCTCAGCTGAATTAAAGTAATTTATTTCCTTGTCTCTGAGGGAAAAAAGAGAAAAAGAAAAGGCCCGGAATCACGTCCAAGGCTTAGCAAGGCCAATTGCTGACTAGCAAACATCTGTCCTGTACCCATGCAAGCCCCACCAGGGAAGTGCAGTCTTCCCAAGTTCTGGAAAGGAGGACGGCAGCGCTGCTGGATTCCTGGCTGGAAGCGATCCATGCTGTACACATGGCTTGGACACAGAGAGCTGCAGGAATGCCACTGCAGTTTAACGCCAACCAGCAACTCATGTTTTCATCCATTTTCTCTGCACACACTGCAGGGTTTATAAATCTCCACTTTGTATCCAGAATATTCCTGGAGAACAGATTGCTTATGACAAGTATTTCTTTTTTATTATTTTATTTTTTTAAATATAGGGTTGGAGTTTTTTTGTTTGTTTTTTTTTTTAATACAACGTGCTTCCATTGTGTTATATATTGCAGAAGACAAATTTCCCAGCTGGTAATTTCCAATCATTTATAACACTGCCATGAGACTCCGTATTTTTATATCATACCATATATCTGAAATAAATTGGAAAATATAAAATTATATGCAACTGACAATAAATACATTTCAACAGACAGACACACACATGAGAAAAATTTCTGATTTTCTTCTCTGCCATATTATGTCTTTATGTATTCCCCACGTATCACTTGCCAAGACTTTTGCTGGGGGTTTACCACTAGGAAACCAGCAAAAGTGAACAGCCTGTGCTGAACACCATCCATTTAACTGCAGAAGCTCTTCTCTCCTAGGTTCAGAAAATCTCAGCCTTTCTTCATGTTAACAAGTCATAAAAAACCCCTCTATGTCCATTACTTGAACTGTCCATGACAGAGCAATAGACCCAACCAACCCTGGTTAGAGGGAAAGCAGGTGGGAGAATTGGAGCACCAGGCAGCACTGGAAGCTGGGGTGAATTAACCATCCCCTCACAGATGGCATTTGTGACCCACTGGTGAGCCTGCAGTCAAAGTTCTGTGTCTTCTGATGGCTGTCTTGGTCTGGAGAAGGGGAATCGTTAGGAGCCCACATCTACCAGTTCTTAGAAACCCACTGCAAGCAGAACTGGCTACACAGGAGGCCCCAGCAATGAGGAACAGAGAAGAAAGGGAGAGCTATCTTGCTGAGAGATGTTTACAGCACACAGAGGTGCCAAGTCACGTAACATCCATCTCTCCTGCGAGCCCCTAGCCCCTCCCTGGCAATAAGGAATACAACCTCAAGGTAAGGGAAGTCTTAATATTCTCATGGGAAACTGAAACACTAAGATTTCATATAACTGGCCAAGATCATGTAGGAAATATGTGTCAGAGCATGTCAACTGAAAAGCAAATTCTTGCAGTTTCACACTGGTTATAAAGCCATCCCTCCTTAAAAAGAGAGGGTTTGATGAGAGATCAGTACCCCTCCTGGTCTCCCTGGGAGAAGCAGCACAGTCCCAGGATATATCACTGCATCTCCAGCTCAAGGGGCACTTGCCTGTAGCAGAGGTGGTTTGGATACAGAAGGAGCTGACTCCAGGTACCAGACCCACCAAAGTGATCCTCACCATTGCTTCAGGATGTTCTTTACTTTGTGAAATGGCCACAGTCAGGTATTGCCAACAAAAGAACATCACAGAAATGTACCCCAGCAATTGGACTCAACAGTAACTATGAAGCTGGGGAGTCCCTCCACTGCCAATCAGGACACTGCCACCCAGGTGGGAATCAGGGGGTTCCACAGACTTTGCTCTGAACCATGTTGTTGCCTTTGGAAAAGGCACCAGAACAGCTGGAAACAAGCCCAGTGTGACCCATCACAGAGTCAGGCAGCTGTTCAGGACCAGTGACGCTGCATTCACAGCAGCATACACTGGTGTCACCATGAGGTACCAGCTGCTGACCCACATTCAGCCCCTGTTTCTTCCACCTGCTGTGCCCACACCCCTGAAAATGTCCTAGCTGAGTTTTCTTTCACACACTTTATTTTTCCCCCCTTTTTTTTTCTTTTTTTCTGGTTTTTTTTTGGGGGGGGATGCTGCAAAGCATTCACAGCAGGCATCACCAATCTCTGCTTGGGGTGGGAAATATTTCCAGATGCTCCTGGAAGCACCTTTGATTCACAGCATGCTTTTTGTTACAGTTATACGGGGAGAAAAGCATCTCCTTTCCATGAGTGTTTTTGTGGGATGGAAAAACTATTCAGAATTCAGGGTGGGGAGAAAATCTAACAGAGTTCACTGTTTTCTTGCATTTTACCCTGTTCCAGATGCTCAAATTCCTCTTCCATCAGTTGTCACTGCCTATTCCTCTCCTGTTACCACAGGGAGGAAAAAATAATGTTTAAGTAAGAAGTCCCAAAGAGACACTGTTGTATGTGGCTTGTCTTAGTTCCACACTGAAAGACCCAAAACAGAAGGTGGGAGGTTTTATAATCAGGTATGATACATTTCATGGCAAATTCTTTTTACAAAGAGAAGAAAGCAGCAAGATCTTCCTGCCACTGGAAAGTTTTAGGGGTCTTCATGCGTCAACAGGAACCACAGCATATCTTTTAGATGCCAGAGGATCACACTAAGTCAGGTGCCCAAAAAGAGAAATTTTCCAAACAAGTTCAGAAAATCATGGCTACAGTTCTGGTGCTTTATTTGACTTGGCTGTGAAGAGGCCCTCAAACTGTGTGAGTAAGCATTTCATGTCAAGAAGATGAGATTCTCAGGATGCAGAAGCCATCTGGGATGGCTTTTCTAAAGCAGCCAAATGTTGCTCCCATTTTATGGGAAGGGTTAGGAAGGGTTTCCAGCAGCCCCTGACTCTGGGCAGGTGCAGGAGCAGGAGGTGCCTTTAGACACCACAGCATGCACGGGACACCAGACCCCATGAGCAGCTCGTGGGCACAAAAAGGCACACAGAGCCTGGCTTTCCCTCTAACTGGCTTTCTAATTTACGGGTCAAACTCTTCTGTTCAGTAATCCAAGCTAATTTAGGAAAGGTTACATAGGTGGTTTGCCCTCGTTTTTGGTGCTGCAGGTGCCACACTGGTCAGGACCTGCACTGGAAGGTGCCATTGGCACCTCCAGGATTAACCACAGGAGTCTGGATTTGCTGAGCTCACAGTGTGCCAGTGGCACAGGCACAGGGGGCATGAACCTGCTTAAGGAGCAGCAGCATAGGACTGGTGAGGTTCAGAGGAGACAGCACGCTACAAAATTCTTAATCCCCAGTCTGTGATGTGCCAGGATTTTCCCCCAGCTCCTGCCTCTGCAGTCACACTGCCAAGTGGCCGTGATAACTTGATGTTTGGACAAAAGTAATAGTTTCCTAATCTTCAAGCAGAATTAAACACACCATAAAGATGTCAGCAAAGGGTTTTAACCCACGTCCACATAAAAGCCAATACTGCTTGTGAATGCCAAGCAACCTACATGGCTGGAAATGGCAGGGTCACAGCTGCTTCTGTGAAAACCCAGCGCTGTAGCTGCTCATTGCCTGGAAAAAGGCCTCCACACACCCTTTCTAATTAGTGCATTAGCCCACAAAGTTCAAACACCCTGTGTCCATGAGCATCCACAGGAACTGGGAAGTTGGCTCATCATAACTTCCCATACTGCTTAGACTCCAACCACTTGGGGTTTTCCAAAAAATGCCATCATGAATCATGTGCTTTTACTATAATGCAGTTAAGAATGAAAGTGTGTTCCTATAAGACATTATTGTTTGCAACTAAAGCACACATTATGGTTGTAATTAGAACACAGAGAAAAATCTGGTCTATGACAAGTGCAGGTGATCATGGTAATAATACCTGCACAGATGCAGTCCCTGGACCATAGCCCAGTCTCAACTCCATTGGTAATAAACCAAGGGAACTTAATGAATTTGATTGAATTTGTTCAATGTAACAGAAAAAAAAATGCCCCACTGGATATTTTTAAACATATGTACATGTGTATGTGCATTTTAGATGGCTTGATAAATCCACAGCTATCTGGATTTGGAAGTAATCTTACCTGGTCTGTAGCCAACATGCTTGAAAAATTACTTCATGGGCAGCAAGAATAATTCCTCTTAGCCATAAATCAAGCTTTTCAGGAGGGAAAGATGCATCGTGGAATTTTTTTGATTCCTCTTCCCAGAAAGTCTTACATGCAAGGCCATATTAAAAGACATTTTCAAATGAAAACTGAAAATAGTTTCAGAAAATAAGAAAGCAGAAAGCGCATGGGGCTTAGTTTGATGCTAAGGCAATATAGGCTGAAGGAGAATATTACCAGCCGTGATTCATCTGATGCAAGAGACTTTGCTTTCAAAAGTAAAGCTGCACGGCAGAAGGGTCAAAATTTTACCTGGGATTTAGGATTATGTTATCTGCAGTTCTGCAACATGGTGGCAGAGAGAAAAGTCTCCTTGATAGTGCTGATAGCGGGAATTGGAGACTGAGGATTAAGCAGCGACAGAGATAGCAACCAGCTTTCTTCTGCTAGCCTTTCATACTTTGCAAAAAAATTGGAAAAGGATGCCTGCCCACATGAGGCAGACGTAAGCTCTGTGCCCTGCTGATGAGGTGCTGGGCAGGAGACAGATAACTACCAAAAAAAGTTGCACTATTATTTAAACCAGGGGTGAAGGAATGACTGAGAGCTTCTAAGAGGGCTGTGATTTGGAGGAAAGTTTCCAAAACCCAGGAAGCACAGACATGAAGAGGAGAGTTCAGCCCTGCCCCAGCCCTCTCAAACCAAGGGCACTCTTCACAGTTCCTACTGCAAGCCAAGGCTTGCAGTTGTGCTGGAGACGTGGCTGTGGTGAACAGGCTTCTGGTCACTGGTATTCCCTCCTCCAGCTGCTCACTCCTGCTCTCCTTCTGGGACAGTGGAGCTTCTCAGCATCCGTGTGCTAAACCAAGGGCTGCTGATAGCCCAGAGTCTTGTGGCAAAGCCAAATGGTGGCATCTGCTCCAGCTGAGGAACAGGCCCTCATATCACTCAAACATTTCTGTGCATGCAATGCAATCTCTCTTTTCACCAGAGCCCTCAGAAGTAAACAGAGCATCCCTCTGGGGATCCACAGGCTTGAAATCTGCTGTGAATCAGACTGTTTTCCAGGCATTTGTCCATGGAGCAGAGGGTCTGCAGAGGAAAGGCTCCATTCCACATTTTGGCACCATTCAGCCCAAAAAGCTCTTTCAAACTCAGAAGATATGCAGACCAGACAAACAATGGAAGGAATTTTGCAAGGAAACAGTATTTAAAAATTCAGAATTCACTTAGCCTTGCACAACCAGTAAAGAAATTGCTTGTAGCCAGCAGTACAAGAAGCATTTCCCTGCTTTGAACGTAAGGGGTTGGACAAGTGACCGCCAGAGGTCCCTTCCAACCTCAACTACTCCATGAATGAGGGTCAGAACAATGCTTCGAATTTTCTAAGGCTCCTTCCACCAATAAAGCGGCCTCACACTTCTTTCCAAATGCTAAACTGCACCACACCCCATCAAGACCATTTTTGTGCATTTTAACAACTGCGGAAGAGCTTAAGGCTCTGCTGGGTTGAAAAAACAGATCCAATCTCACGAGTGAGTGACACAGGCCCAGCAGAAGAGCCCAGATCTTGCAACACCCAAACTAATGCCATAACCTTGCTTATTAAAGGCTGCTCCCTCCCCAGCTGCAATCCCAGGCACAACTGTGCTGCGGGTGCACGTGCTCCTTGCTCACTAAGACTTGCTCTTCCCACAGCCAGATGAGAAATCCCAGCCAGACCCCGTGATGGGAGACAGATGCGGAGCCACTCCCAGCATCCTGCTCTGCCTCACGCACTGTCTACCACATCACCACCTAAATTGTTTCCAGCATC
Organism: Calcarius lapponicus; assembly: GCA_039654755.1. NCBI lineage: Eukaryota > Metazoa > Chordata > Aves > Passeriformes > Fringillidae > Calcarius > Calcarius lapponicus. Next base: position 59,514,832 of record CM077462.1, on the reverse strand, counting down.
ATCCTCGCTGCTGATGAGGTGCAAAGCAGACGAAAGGCAGCCAGGTCTCGCCGTGCTAGCTGGAAGAGGTGAGCTTTGGTGTACAGCAACAGACTCGACTCAAATGGGCGCCACCAGTCAGATCTCGTGCCAGAAGTTCAAAATGCCTCTTTACAACACAGGAATCGCTTGGGCCTTGAATTTATCCTCGGTGCTGCATAACATTACCCACTAACGTTACAGAAGTAAATAGGAATGTCCAGGTTGAGCAAGAAATTGCTTGAACAGGTGCCAACACATCCCAGACTAACTGGCTAAGAAAGCCAATGTCCATCCACCCTGTTTGCTGCGTTCCAGGTCTAAATTCATCCCCCATTTGTTTGCTCTTCTACACTGGGGCCAACATGAAGGTGTGCTCTGGCCATCAGAGCCAAAAAAATTATGGATTGGGTCGCACATTCAAAAAGTCAAGTGGAAGAAAGACAGCTGAGGGACTCTTCTTCCAAGGAATGGCAGCAGGAGGTACATTGTGACCAGTGTGAGTTGGAGTGCAGGGCTGGCACTGGCTCCTGGATTGGTGGTGGGATTGCCCAGAGGCAGCCTGTAAAGCTCTGCTCTGAGGGAAGAACATCACATGTAGAAAGTAGATAGGGAAGAGGGACGTGAGACAGGAGGGAACCTGATAGGCAGATTTTGGCTGCTTGTAACAGGCTTGCAGTGCAAAAGAGAGGCTGGGCTCGGGCCAGAGCTCTCAGCAACCTTTGGTCCCTGAGGTAAATGTGGTTGACAACTTCCATGGTTAAGCTGTGCAACAGGGTACTGTTAGATTAATGGCTGGACTCAATGAGCTTAGGGATTTTTTCCAACCTTAATGTTGGAAATGCTGTGATTCTGTCACTGAATTTCCTAATTCTTCTGGCACCAAGCTGCAACAAGAGGAAGCTGAGCTGCAGGAAAACACCACAGGTCAGCATGTGCTCAATGCCAGCAGGAGTCAGAGGTGGCTCAGTGCAGTAGTGGACTCTGCAAGCCCAGCCCTGGGCACAGGACCTTATGGGAGAGCATCTCTCACATTGAGATCAGCCAACAGGAATTTGAAGGCAGAAAGTGCAGCAGCTGCACTGGATTGGACAACTGGATGAAGTTGGATGAGGTTTTCCAAAAGGATATCATAGAGCAGAGCTGAAAGGACATGATTCCAGTGTTATTTGTAAGGAGTTGGCCGCTTGTGTAGAGGCTGGATTTCTGTTCGTGTCCTGTCCCATGCTGTCATGTGTCTTCTCCAAACTATTCCCTGTACATCATCTGCTCAAACATCAGCTTCTTCAGCTGCTGCCCCTCTGGATCCATCTGTGCTGGGTGAAAACGTGCAAGCCTTCTCAAATGGGGCTTGGCTGACCACGGCTGGGCAGAGGCAGAAAAGGATTTACAAATAGTGAAGTCCACATGTCAGTTCTGGTATGTTCAGGAATGGGACAATAGCATGACTGGCTTTTGAGCTCTGCATTGAGAGCCAGCATGTACCTCTGGACTGTTTCTCCTGTGCCATCCTCATGACCAGTCACCTAGTGCTGCACCAAAAACCATGAAGTTTTACCTCTGGCTTAGCTGGATGCCAATGCAGAAAAAAACAAATACCCATGTGCCTACTTATTCATTGTGTTCTCTGATTTCCTGAACACCTCCCCTCCTTCTCCTAAGCAATAATGCAAGGCACAAATTATCCACCATCCCCTGACAGCTATTGATTCACAATGCTATCAACAAACCAGAACGACACATACGTCTTATTCAATGAGCAAACACTCACCCATGATAGCACTGGCAGCAAGGAGACCCAGATAAATTTTGTGAATAACAAAAATTCATGAGTACTAGAGAATTAATAAGAGTTCTAAAGCTCATAGAGTACATAAAGTACTAAAGAAGACATCCAGATTCTTTCTATACATCCTTAACTGAATTACTGAGGAACAAGGTATTTTCTCTGTAAATTACTTGCTGTTCTAAGTCATGGATAAAGAAAAAAATAAATCTACTGTTTGAGAGCAATAATGGACCAGTTCTTTTCTCTGTCATGTCCCCAGATAAAGTCCTCCAGAGCTTCAGCAGAACAGTTCTGCTGCTAAGCAACAGGCAGATGCCCAGACAGCAGATAATTTTACCAAATACATGAGTGCCAAAGGTAAAACATGGGCAAAATCAGCAGTAGATTTCTTCTCCTCACTTTTTTTCCAACCCCCAGCAACTTCATTCAGATTTGACAGGCAGCAGGTGTTGTTTCAGATTTTCTTCCACATCTCCAGACAAATGGAAACAGAAATGCAATGTATTCAGACTCGTGCCACTGACACCTAGACCTGAAGAGAACTTCTTTACTTGCCAGGAATGTGTCGTTGCACACCAAGATCCAAAATTAGAGGGCAGCCTTGGACAGCTTCCTTGGTATGCTCCAAGGAAGCATCTAAGTCTTCATGTAGGGTTAGATTTCCCTTCCCTTGCCAGGTGATTTTTCTTACACTCAGACAGTCTCGTGTGTGAAGGCAGAATGAACTGTGGTGAGACAGCAACAAAATGAGTTGGCAGAGAGCGTGCATTCCCACGTGCCCTGTTTGTCCCTGTGCAGCCAGCTCTCAGGCCAAGGAAGAAGGCTTTAATCCAGGAGATAAAGCATGGCCATAATCTGTACAAGTCCACATACATGAGCTGCATGACTGAATTTTCTTACAGCAGCTTTAATCCACGGCTTTTCCTCTCCATAGTGCACAAGTGCAACTTGGTGGAGCGTGGTACAAAATCAATATTCACCCAGAGCTGTATCACAGAAAACTCACACTCCATGAATATAAAATGTCTGTGAGGAGTTGAAAACATTTCTAGAGTATAAAATCAGGTATAGGGCTAAGCATCCAGAGCTTCCCTCAGTACTTTTGGCAAACAAGATATTTCCAGACTCTTTTTGGAAGTGAAGGTGTACATCTTCTTGTGTAACTCAGAGAAAAGCAATTCCCACTCTCTGGGAAACCAGTTCCAATAAATGGCAATAAATGGCTAATCTAGAGGTTTATCAGAGGAATCTGGTTCCTTCAAGACAGCTCAAACCCTATCTCCCCACTTCCTCTGCTCCTTGGCTTGAAGACTCACTGCAATGAAAAAGAACTCAATTTTTCTGAGGTCAGCAAATATTTTTAACAACTTTAGAATCAACCTGAAACACAAGTGTTATCTTTTTTCTGTTTTTATTTTTCAAGTTAGACAAATATACTTTTGCACTATGGCTTAAACAAATGCTCAGGTACAGTGTAAAATAAATGCCACAGAGGATCCTTCATTATCTTGTTGCCCAAAGAGTTTGGCCCTCCCTTAGTAGAGCCTTCCTAATCATGGAAATGGTACAGATATGTTACTGTCAGACAGAATGGAAATGAGAGAAAAGGTGGAGACCTTCTAAGGGCCTCAACCAGAATTTCTATTGAAATAGCAAACCAGGCAATGTCATTGTGCTGGTTTTCAGTGTTATGCTATACCCAACACATGGTTGGTTCAGTGACTGTCATCAGCTGAGGAAAAGGAAATACATCACAGATTTTTGGTCAAGTGGCCTTAATTTGTATGAGGTCAAAGTTTATTATCATATATAAAAGAAAAAATCAAGATGTTGAAATAATTTTGTCCTGATCTCAGAGCTCCTACACTCAAAAGGAAAGAGAAAACTGTACAGTTACTATGCACCTCTAAACAATTAAGGAGCACAATGCAACCATCAAACACCATCGGAACCAGGACAGAAATTGTCCCCTAACCATAGGGCTCATCCCATTCCCGACTTTGCATCCTCTTCTTTTGCTAAAGAAAGAAGTGTTAGCTCTTGAGAATGAAGGCATGGGGAAAATACTCCCATCTCAGACTGTGATAACTCACATAAAAAAGCCTGAAGAAACAGTTAATGAAATTTTGGCATGAAGTCACAGCCAATAGCGAGAAGATTTGAATTTTGTCATTTAAAGAATCTGACAGGAAGGCCATTAGGTCTTCTGAATGGCTCAAGTTTCAAATCTCAAACAACTCAAATCTGTATTGAACTTCCTGCCTGACAGCACAGGTCTGGAAAAAGTGCCACTTGCTGGTGAAATTTCTCTTTGTTCAAAGTTATTAGCATAAATGAACAACAATTAGTAGGACTACTCAGACACACTGCTGATATCTTTGCTTTCAGCAGCAATTTCTTCTTTCTTTGAAAGAAACACTGTACTTGATCGCCTCTGCTCAAGGCTTCTGGCTGGGAACAGTTCCTCCTCAGTACGTGGGAAATTTTCTTCCTATTAAGTCTCTGTTTCACCTACCCCAAAATATTACTGAGATTTTCTAACTGGGATTTGCAAAACTTCCTTGCGAGCATGCCCTAAATTCTCTCTTCCTGTTTGACTGCTTAGCTCTTACAGTCTGTATTTTTTATTTTCCTGGAAGCAAGTTTGATGTAATCTCTACCAAGCTCTCACAGCTTTTCAGAAAGCAGCACTGAATGCCTTGGAACTCGCAGAATCTGCCTTGTAAACTCATACCATTGCAGAGTCCATCTCTTCAAGGTAAGTGGGACATGGTGATATTTAGTTATGCAAAATCTTGCTGTCCTGAGCTGAAATTTTGCCTGAATGAGGGACTTGACATGATTCAAAAAAATGGTCAGTCAGCCTGGAAGAATGCCCCTCTGTTTCTGAATCTGCAATTTCCCATCCTTACCAAACCCACCACCACCTTGCCCCATGAGATGTACGCAGAGGATGGGAGGATTCTCCACAATCACATCTTCTGCTGGACCACAGGGAAACAGAAAGGTGACAGAGAAAGAGCAAAGTAAAGGACCCAGACACTGATGTTCTTTGTGTGGCATCAAAAGCTGTTCATTTCTCAGGGCAGGACACCTTCCCTATCTGAGAAAAGAAAGCAACTGAGAAGGTTGTCAAGCTGCAGTGTGGAAATCAGGGGCAAGACAAGATTTTTTCTTTGCAAAGGAATGGCTATATCTCAGCTAGACACCCATGTATGGGATCCATGATCTTGTCTTGGATACTCTGCAGTTACCCAGAGGAACAAAGCTTTGGAGAAATCACAAAACATTCAGAAATTCCTGGGTATCGGTATGAGGGAAAGTAAAGGAAATGGGAGTTTATTTTCACTGCAAGAGGCAGAGGGGAGGCAGTGATCTAATTGCCAACTTTGGAAATTATGGAAAGCCTTGAAATTCCTCCTAACAGACCGCTGCACATTAGGAAAACATGGCAGTGCAGAAGTGTGCAATGCGAATGCTGGCATCGCTTTCCCCGGAAGGAGAATAAACATATGGACCATATTACTGGGGAGATCTAAGGATGGAAAAAAAAAAGAAAAAGAAAAAAAAAAAGGGTATGAACAAGATCAAGAGGGAATAGGTGAAAAAAACCCAATCATGGTGGGGCACCAGCAGTTCTCTTTCTCCCTTCTTCAGGCATAGGTTACACAGCCATACATAAATGTTTTGCTCAGCCTTTTAAAGGCATTTCAAAGCTTTTCTGCCCAGCTTGAATTTTAAGCATGATTTGCAACAGTATTTCCCCCACACGCATCCAAGGGAAGAAAATCACTTGCCAGTGGATTTTGTGCCTAGTGCCAGATGAAAAGAGCAGCTCTTTGCAGGCTAAGGCTGGAGCTGTCCAGAAGAAGATCTGAAGACCAGATCTGCAGACCCTGCTGACTCTGACTTAGCATTGAAAATTTGGCTCAAGAGATGAAAGAGTAGCCAGCTCTTTAGATGTTTGCTTCACAGAGGAGAGCACCATCCAACACCACACACAGGGTTACAGACAGCTCTCTGGAGAACTAAGCAATCAAGAGAAGCTTATTCTGGATCAAGACACCCAGGAATTTGGAGAGCAGGAAAAAGATGAAAAGTAGTTGGTGGAGAAACATTTTCCAAGGAGCCTGGGTTGACAGCAGAGTTTGGCATGGAAGTTCTGGGACCATCAGCTACAAAACTTCATTCAAGAGGAGTCCCCTGAGCGAAGAACAGGTGGGGCCAGTGTCGTGGGATGCAAGCAAAATGCATCTCTCCAGCAGCAGCAGCAGCAGAGCCTGCTGGGGGGACTGAACCCGTGCTGCTGCAGGTTGGCTCTTCTCCAGAAACCAGCTGGCCAATTCCGAGCCTGCTAACAGCCTGCTGACATGGGAATAAGAAACTAATGAGGCCTTAACTCCTGTATGACTGCAGGCCAGGGTTTGGCTCAGAGCATAGCTTGGAGCCTGGCCAGGCTGCACGGGAAATCATCACCCACGTTCAGAGGAGGAGGAGGAGGAGGAGGAGGAGGAGGAGGGTGGCAGTGACTGTGTGCCATGGTGACACTGCTCTGTTTATCAGGGCCCCATCACCAGCTCCAGGTGTGGGGCACCCCATGAGGGCTCACCCCACTGAGCACCTTTTTACTGCACCTGCATTAAAGCTGCAAGCCCAGTAGTGACATTTCCTATGTTTGCTTTTAATTTCTTTCTGGTTTTCCCAATTTAAATCATGGTAATGAAGTATGAAAGAGACAAAGGAAAAGCAGCTACCATAGAGAGACCGGAGAAGTCCAACTTTTGCACACAAAGCAAAGCAAAAGGCCCGATTTTGCTCGTGAAGCAGCTCTTGGGTTTTTCTGCTGAGTGCAAAGAGCTGGTGCTGTGTGACTGTTATGTGCTGTATCTTTACAATCAATCACATTTTAATGAGAGTAAATTGAAATTCCAGGCACACATTAATAATGAATGGATGAATTAACTCTGAGGAACCATCTGATGATGCTTTCACTGGGCTGTGATGTCTATAGGCTAACGCCACATTAGGTTACTTTCTCTACATTTATAGGGAAAACTTTGAACTGAAACATTTGCTCCAAGGCACAGATCTGCAAAGGGATTTATGTGCCTGCATTTCAGTTTAACTGGAATTTTGGAAGTCACAAAATACGGTAACTCACACAAGCCACACATAGTGACCCAGGCATTTCAGCATTCACAGGCACCAGAGTCACTGGAACAGACTGCCCAGGAGGGCAGCCACCATCCCTGGAGGTATGCAAAAGGGATATAAATGTTGCACTTAGGGCGATGTTTCTGGCATTTCTAAGTTGATGGTTAGACTTGACCATTATGGAGTCTTTTCCAGCCTAAAAAATTATACAATTCTGTGATTGCCATGAATGTTCCTTCAATGCCTCAATTTTCACCAGCAGTTTTCACCAGACACGCTGGTGTCTGGTGAAATTTTCACAGGTGACACTGCTGAGGTTGTAGCTATTGGACTTGGAATAGCATCCCAAAACTGTTGCCTGAAGTTTTAGAAAGGCCTGTTATGGCCCATGTAGGGAAGAAAGTCCCAACCCAAATCCCAGAACAGATGCTATGTCACCTTTGCAAGACAGACAGATGTCTTTAGTATTCACTTGAGTAACAGAAGAGTTCGATTTTCAAAGAAAGCAACTCAGGGGCTCTAATGTCTCCTTTCTGTTGTGAATTATGCCAGGCCCCAGTAAGAGCAGACAGCAGGAGTTTGTTGTCAGGATAAGCATCAGAAATCCCCTAAAACCCATCAGCTGCATTCCCTGGAAGTGCAACCCACCATTAACATCACTTAAAATTCCAGTTTATCAAACCTTGGCTTCTCACTCTGGAGATTCCCAGCTTATTTCCCACCATGGCATCCAAAAAAGTGGCTATTATAGCTGGTAAAATAAGTTTGGCTGTATTTGCAAGTACCACAGATAGGATGTTTACTCTGTTTGGCATGGGGATACTTGTCCATGTGAGGATTCTGGAAATACCTTCCTTTGCAAAGCTCAGAACACATTTCCTGTTAAAGTGCTGGGATTTTCCAGCACAGAGTTAATAAAGAGGTCTGTTACACAGAAAATAAAAGATAACATAAAGTCTTGGAGATGGATGCCTTTGGTGGACTTGGGTCATATTTTAGCTCCTAAAGAGCTGCTTGGCCAAGGCAACAAAAAATCATCCACTACACCCAAGTAGTTTATTTGAATTCACCACTCCTTTCTCTGATGTCTGTTGATGACATCAAGAAATTAATGTTACTGGAGGCTGAGGCAGGAGTAGGTTCTGATCTTTCTCAGAGCACTGTTGGAGACACTCCATGTCTCCACCAGCCTCAGGCACTACTGCAGTGTATCTCCTCTCTCTTCTCTCACTACATCACCACGTGACCCCTTTGTGCTTCATGGCAGAGGAGGCTTTACAGAGGGGTCTCTGCACTTTGCCCTGCTCCTCGACGGGGTGCTCTGCAGAGCTGAGGTCCTTCCTCTGTACCCTCACCCTTTCCTCTCTCAGCAAGACACTGTCTGGAGACATCCCCCCTCCAGATGTGTTTCTGATCAATACCAGCCTCCAAACCCACACATCCACCCTTTAGAGCAGCTTCAAAACCAGAGGTGCCTAACACTCAATTTCTTACACCATGCTGCTGACTCTCTTCAACACTCTCCAGTTCTATGGGCAAAACCTTCCTTATGCCAAACAGACCAATCACTGCTGGTTCAGACATGTGGGTCAGAAACAGGTCTTTCCTCCAACTCACAGCACAGCTGGAAGAAGAAGAGACCAGGCTGCTTCTCCATCTTATTTTCCCTTTATGATAAGCTTATCTTTTGGATCCCATCACCCCCATCCTAATATTCACAATCCCTTCCTCCCCGCTGCGTTTTTTTTTCCCAGCAGCCTGTTGACATGCCTCCTCAACTTATTTATAGCATGGCTTCAGCCACCTCACATGTTAACCTATTCCATATGTTTATTCTCCTTTGTGTGAAAAGGGGCTCTGCCAGCTCTCCTTTATCCCTGTGGCTTTTATTTTCAGGTGGTGGCCCAGCTGCTCAGCCCTTCACATGAGACATGTTTTTTTGCTCCAGTGAACAAAAGAGCAGCTCAGAAAGGGTGCAGGGTGATGACAGACATGCCAGCTCTACACCAGCCCTAACAAAGATGGATACCCAGCAGAAGGCTGGCACGCCCTCCACGAGCTGCATAGCCAGTTTGACATCCCAATGGGATGAAAGTGGACTAGGTCACCCTATCCAGAGGGACAGAAGGTGGGAAGTAGCTTTCACTGGGGATTTATCCTTAGATTTTCCTTCACTGAATTCCCAACACTGTTTGCAAACTCTCTTGTTAACTTTTCTCATTGTCTGTTGGCTCATCCCTGTGGCTACTGTGATCCAACCTCTCAAACTACTTTGAAGCCACTGCTTATTTCTGGTGTCCCCAGCAAACTTTCTCCCACCCCAAATGCCAAGGATCAGCTCACCAAAAGCAGCCAGGTTTGGGTAGCCCTTCCTGCAGCTGCAGCTCCAAGTCCCTGAACCTTCATACCCATCCAAAGGGAAACATGAGCAACACCCAGGCACCACAACTCAAATGACTGGAAGCAAACTATATGATGAGTTGACCAACTATTTTAAGGAAGAAATTTTCTATGGTGTGGGTGATACAACATCGGCATAGGTCACCAAGCGATGTGGTGGATGCCCCATCCCTGGAAGTGTTCAGCACTAGGCTGGACAACCTGATCTAGGGGAAGCTGTCCCTGCTCATTGCAGGGCAGTTGGGCTAGTTGACCTTTAGAGGTCTTTTCCAACCCAAACCATTCTGTGATTTTCCCAGCTCCCCATTTCACTTACCTTGCTAGCAGAGATGGTTGCTAAGCTTCTTACATTTATTCCTCAGAGCTGGAGTGGCTGTGTGGCAGGTGTAATTTGCCCACAGGGCCCCATAAAAAACCACTGCAGTGGCACATCTGCCCTTCTCACCTTGTCTGCAAGCCCAGCTGCAGCCAGCCAGAGCTCTGCTCTGCAGAGCAGCCCCCAGCATGTCGTAAATGTGTGGAATAATGGCTTTCCTGGGGGACCATCAGAGATTGCAGCCAGCAGTGAGAGCCCAAGGGGCAACATCAGAGACACAACAGGCCCATGTTCAGCATCAGGGCACTTTTAGAGCTGCTAAAAGCAAGCTGAAACAGCAATGGATCTCTCCTTATTGACTTTTTTCTTAGCAGCTTTTCCCAAAACTTCTGCATAGGGCACTCTGGTTTTGCTCCTCCTGACTTGCAAGGAACACATTGGTGGAACTCCTTGGCATTTGCATTCTTCATGCCCTCAAGCCAGTCTGTTGTAAACCCCACATCACATTCTCCTCCCCGACTGCTCCAGCAGCTGCTCTCTATTTTTTTTTACTGTGACAGCTTTTGATCCTTTCAATGGAAAACAGTGAAACACCCTGTGTTTTTTCAGCCTCATAGCATCCCTTCCCCATCGATTGCAGAGACCTTGAGAGCACACTGTGACCAATACCCTGTTCTTCTCATTTTCCAAAGAGAAATGTTTTCAGTAGTGAACTCTCTAACCTTGGTGTTTCTTACGTAAAATGAATCAACAAACAACTCCCCACCAAAAAAAAAAAAAAAAAGGATAAAAGTAATTTTTGACCATCAGAAAGCATTAACCCAGGCTTATGTTCCCCCTGCTTTCTTCTTTGCTCCTTTTTTTCAGGTCAGCTTTAGACAGAGAAAAAACTCAGGCTGACAGTGATATCTCCAAGGCAATTCAAGGGTCTCCCCTAGGAAGCAGCAGGAGTCTCATTATTTTATATTCTCCCGGACAGAACACCAAATTTGGGGAAAAGCCTGCCCCAGCCATAGCAATAAGAAAAGAAACTTTCCAAATTGCTCTCCAGAGCCATCGGATTCCTGTTTCATTACCTCGGCATGAACAGTCCCAGGTGTCTTTTTTTAATCCCTGTTGATCAACAGGGGCAAGGCTCGGCACGTCTCTGGCCAAAGGCTCATTCAATATTATGAGCCAGCTTTAATATGAGCATGGGGAAAGGAAAAATATGCACTCTGCAAATTCACTTCACCTTTTCTGTTGTAAAACATGCTGGATTTTAATGATTTCTACGTACCAGAAACCTCAGATTAGCTTTAAAGACTTTGGTTGTAATTTTGGGGTTTTTTTCCACTGTGCAACAAAAAAACCACAAACAAACAAACAAAAACCCCTACAACCAAACAAGAAAACCCCAAACAAACAAACCAAAACCAAAAAATGCCACACAACCCTGCTTAAGCCTGAACATAGACAAGATTGCGAAGTCTCATTTTTCTGGAAAACTGCCGTGCCAGCACGGGTAGAAAGAGATCGTTCAGATACAAAGAGGTGGTGGTAGGGAACCAGATCCAAATACATCTGCAGATAAATATTTTATGCCCTTTCCGAATAGCTGGGTGGGATCAGGCGAGCACATGAGAGCCCTGCGCTGTGTGAGGCTGCCACCTCCTGGAGTCGGCAGCCCTGACGCCAGGGCATCCACCAGAGATTGTGCAGGATTTGATATTTTAGCCCAGAAACAATCATCTCACAGGGAACATGAACTGATGTCACCATCTGCAGCTTTTATGGAGAGAGGAGAGATTTTCTAAGAAGTTGGTTTGGAGTTTAAACATGCAGGTGTGGAGTGGAGCGGGTGGATGTGCCTGTTGGCACCTGAAAAAGTGCTAGAGGGGAACTGGGGAAGGCGGCGTTTCATAAGGAAAGGCACACGTTTCCCCATTTATTGCAACTTCTGCTCTTTTATTGCCACGATGTTCCCTCCCATACTGGCTCCACCAGCCCACAAACAGCGACATCTGCTCTGTCCCTTCTCCTGGAGCCACCCCATGGCACCATAAAGGTGGATACAGAGAGTCCAACAGATTTTGCTGCGTGAGCAGCGGTCTGTGAGAGGGGAGAGATGAGAGAGCTGCCCCACTACCTGCTGTGATCACACAGCTCATGGCATCTTCTGGGTGCTCTGACTCCCTCTACATGGATCAGAATAGCTCTGTGTGGGAGTAGGGATCGCTTGCAGCCATTGTTTATAGGGACAGGAACAGTCTGGGTGCACCTGCCATGGCCTTATGCCACGGACATGTTTTGGGTCTGGGGATGGTGGGGTTACCCTTGGCAGAGGACAGACTGGATGTGTTTTAGGAGTATCAAGGTGTTGCTTTACTGCAGGAAAACAGTCCCCTGCTCTGCACATGAGCAAATATTAAGGTGAAGCAACCCAAGCTCAAGAGCAGAAGAGGAAGGTTTTGTCAAGTAGACAAAACCTCTCCTTTGTCACAGGCACGTTGCCTTACCACACACTGGACACAAAGGTGACAAAAGCCTATGCCAGGACATAAAAGCTACCAGATCCCTTAATGCTAAGGACAGAAAAACTCACAGGCCCCCAAAAAAGCCCAAGTTGCTCACACGTAGGGTGTTGGCAGCTGCCAGGCTCTCTTGCACTGGGAGAACTTTGAACGGGATGCTGCAAGGAGTCATCCTGGAAGTGATAACATGAAATGCCCCCCACATCCTGCAAAGTTTCTGCCTTCTTCCAAGGAGTTCTATTCACCAGGAGCAAACCCCCATAATCACTCTGAAACTGCTAGCAGCTCTCTGGGATTCCAAGAGAGGAATTAAAAACAAATTAGAGGTAACGATCTCTTAAATTGCTTCTGAATCCTCTCTCTGGCTGAGAGTTTTGGTAGATTTGGACAATCAAGTCAAGCAGGGCCCAGGGCATGCAGAAGGGTGACATGGAGTTTAGGAATATTTTCAAGCTTCCCAATAAATTTAAGATGCGATGCAACTGCCCCTGCTTACTGAAAACAGTGGTAAGAAACTCAGTGAAAGCCAAAGCCAAGAACCTGACTCATCCTGGAGAAAGGCTGTTTCCCCTATGTGAACTGTGTCAGCAGAGTATTAATTGACTTCTGTTGCTAGTTACTTCTTCTGTTCTTCTAGAACAGCTACATATAGTTATTCTTCTATTTGTAGGTACTCCAGACCTAAATGGGTGCAGAGGATCTGCTGCTAGAGAGACAGAGCAATGGGAACTAAGGGTCTCTTCAGTCCACTCCATCTTTTTCTGCACTGTAATGCCACATGGGCTGTCAAGGCCCAAAAGAATGAGCACTTACAGGACTTAGGATGATTTTCAGAAGGGGTAAATGTGCAACATGCTCTCATAGAATGGACATCCTGTGTTTGGCAGTTCAGATGAATGTCAGCATGGACACCCTGCACCAAAACACCACGAGTTCAGTTCTGAATGTCACAGACAAAGTGATGGGGTACATGTTGCTGTTAACAAATGGCTGAAGCTTATCTGTAGAAATCCATTTACTAATCATAATCAACGGCTTATGTGTTTTGGAAGGTGAAAGCAGCAGAAGTCAGTATTTAGAAGCAGGACAGGATGAACCCTAAGCCACTTAGCACAAACTTGTTTGCAATGTCCTACTAATCCCCTGCTATCCTGTCTTCATTACCCTCGTGTACACTGCACCTGTACAACTGATAACACAGCAGTGTTTGGGAAGCAGATTTCAGACAGCCCCCCTTCCCCACCGAGGGACCACATCCAGCACTGTTTTAAAGCAGGTTTTGTATCTCCTTGGAAGGTTTTTTTCTCCAAGCTTTTAGGGAAATAAAGCAAGCCAACCCCTTGGGGAATGTGGTTTTTCCAGTATCTCCAGCGGTCACCTCTGCTCAGAGTCTGGAATGTCTTGCTTTCAGCCAAGCACTGTCCCCATGCACAGAAGTCATCAGCTTTTCCAGGTCATTCCTGATGGCAGCTCTTCTGGACACTTCTGTGAGTGGGTTTACCCACCTGAAAATCATACCATGAGCAGAGAAGTGAGGACAGGGCTGGGAGCAGGGATGAGATGCTTCATGCGTTGTTTCCTACAGATGCTCTCCAAAGCACAGGAATGCTCCCCTCAGTGTTTAAGAGGCCTTTGAGCCATGCCCGCAATAATATGCTTTAACTTGGTCAGCCTTAAGCAGTCAGACAGATGGACTTGGAGGATTCCTGTAGGTCCCTTCCAACTGAAATATTCTGTTTTATTCTGTGTCACCCTACAGCACCCAGGAATGCCTTGCAAGGGGAATACAGCTTCAGGATTGTGCCATAATTACCTTGTGAAGCCCATGGCCACCCTGAACCTAATCTTGCCACACACCTGTTAAATTCAGATGTCTTTCTGTGCAGGGTCAGTCTTGAGGATGAGCCCCAGGGTAGTAAATGGAACAACATTCCCACATTGCTCCTTGCTTTGCTGGTCCCATTTGCCCAGCCAAGGTGGGAACAAAGATTCCTAACCGTTTCTTATATGAAAAGGAGGGCTGCAGTATCCTGTTACAATCTCACCAGTCTCCTTTTTTTAATAATAAAAATTGTGATTTTAAGGCTTCTTTTTAATGAAGAATCAGTAACAGACATAATGTTTCTTCCTTTTGCATGGTAAATAACCTGAGAAAAACCCCACTTGACTTATGGCCCTCCAAACTGCCTTGTTAAGCATTCAGACCTGATTTAAGATATCTTGTTTTAACAAAGAAAGGCAATATGATTTGGTTATCGGACTACTTGCCTCCCAGGCACATCTTGAGGCATTGTTGGGTCAAATTCTGCACCAGACCTTGCTCTAGATAGGTGTGAGACAATTCCTGATGCAGCCGACCAGGTTTAGGTTGCCATCTCAAGGAAATTGCACATAAGAAATTGCATTGCCATATAAGCAATGCCAGAGTAAGGAAAAGCTGATTACCTCCAGGAGTTAATCTTCCTATTTTCCTCTAGGAAAATTAATCTTTCCACTCAATGGAGTGGGGGCATGGGACTTCAATGATCTCCACAGTCTGGGCAAAAGTTTTGTGCACCCCATCCTCTGGCAGGAGTGTGGCACTTTCCCTGGGCAGGCCAGGATTAACATAAAGTGGTTAACTTAACTAGCAACATATGTCTGCCTCTTTTTTCCCACTGCCATTTAATATCTCTTATCCACTGACCATGCAAGCCTCCTGTAATCACTGCAGAGTAATTATGTGATTATTCCAGCCCTCTAAATTACAGCTGCAGCTTGGACCCCAGCAATTGAGGGTGATGCAGCAAGGCTGACTTTCTCAACTGTTAGTTAATTACAATTAGACAGAACAAAAAAACAAAAAAAACAAAAAAAACCAACCAAACAAACAAACAAAAACCAACCCCCAAAAATGAATCACACCGTAATAAAAACAAACCACACAATAATAAAAACTAACCTACACAATAGTAACAATAAAACAACCTGCTAGAAAATGCAACTTCTGCTGAGACTTTTCACCCCAATCTCTCTCATCACAAGGAAGATTAGAGTGGGAGCCATTAATAAGATGGCAATTTATGCTAATTTATCAGCACCTAAGCCCAAGAGCCTTAATAAAACTAGGTAAAAGGAACTTTAAGATAAACAAAGGCAATTATGTTGTTGCTGTTGTTACAGTGGCATTTCAAATCCCATTATGCTGGAGTTTATTGTTGAACTGGCTTGGGCAAGTTCTGGTTTCTTGGAAGGTGTCTCTGCCTGTTCCAGTGGGGCTGGAACAAGATGGTCTTTAAGGTCTTTTCAAATCTAAAATATTCTATGACCCTTTGAAATGAGGCTTTTACAAAAGAAGAGATGAACTGTATAAAGATCAAGCTGCAGTCCCTCTTCTTGCCTTTACGATCCTTTCCTGAGTATGACTTTCCTCCAGTGTCAAGATTTTCCAACTGGTTAAAAAATATTTAACCAGTTGGAAAACCTTGACACTGGAGGAAGAAATCTGAGGGAATTTTTAATCATTTCACTGATTGTGGCTTGAGTGAGAAATACCCATGAATGTTCTTCCTGAATGTGGCAAGTTTCAGTCACATTCAGCTGAAGTGTCCCAAGCTGCCCTTCTGCTGCACACTGATATTCCCAGCCTGATGAAAAGGAGTTGGGCAGAAAGCCGGAAAGGGTATGAATGAAAAGAGAAAGGGAAGGAAGACACCTTCCCCAAGAAGCACGCTAAGAATCTACGGGTGAACTCTATGAGAAGTGGAAAAGATGAAGCTTTAAACCCATGATAATCTAAACCCCACTGAAATGAGTAAAGAAGCACCTGATGAGCACAGATGATGTCTTGACTCTGATGCAGAACCACACACTACTGCACCTGGGTTGAGCTGTGCCCACAGTGGATGTGGACCCTCCAGGGGTGTAAATCCTCATCACCTGCAGGATTTGATCCAGCATTTCTGTCTGGACTTGCTTTCCTCCTTTCCATTCAAGCTTATCCCTCTGTGCTGCAATATAATGCAGGTCTTCCATCAGTCTTAAATTTATCTCCTGGGTCCATTCAGGGCTTGCAGAGGGACAATGAACTGAAAGTGTGACCCAATCTGTAATTTATGCCATTGGCAAATTCAGAGCCATGTTGGGACTGAATTACTGTAAGAGGCCATTTTAAGAAATAAATCATGTTGGATCAAATGCCTCATGGTGGTAACAAGCAGAGCCCTGAAGAATGGCAAACAAGTTTATTTATACAAATACCCATGGGCCACTGAGATTTTCCCCACAGTGCCTCGAAGAGACAATGTTATTTTTTTGCAGTGTGATATCACAGGGTGATAAAAACAAAAGGAAGAGCAAAGAAACTCAAAACCAGTGATAAATTGCAAAATAAACTGGTTTTCCAGCAAACCAATAGAAGGAGAAGAATATCTTCCATCCCTGGAGGGAAGATGGAGAATGGCAAAGATGCACTTTACAACCCATTCTTCTGGTAGAGACTAGGGGTCTACTGACATTAATTTTACATATTCCTTTATCTTCCCTCAAAAGAAAATTGAGCAAAGCACTATGATTTAAGAAATGATAGCCCAGCAGACTTGCACTGCAGGCAACCTTCATCAAACATTAGCCTCTTGGCTCCACTGCAGAGCAGTCACTTTTCAGTCTGGTTTAGAAGCCCCTTATTTTATCACTTGCTGTTTATGATCAGAATATTTTATCTATTTTCACAAAAACCTTCTGTAAAATTTCCTATTCAACTGAAAATAGCAGGAGTTTCCCAGTCATATTTGGGAAATAGTCATTAAAGTTCAGAAGGACTTTGCAACTGGCATCATTTTTTAAAAGAGATTAGAATTGATTTTGCTAAACCACACTTCAAAAAAATAAGAGAGGAAAAGCCTCAGCAGTTCTAATCTGGCTTTGTTTGCTCTGTACTAATTTGTGAAGTGTTAGTGTCTGAATTTGTGTGAAAGAGAAGCAACCACAGCAGTTAATATTTTCATGTATATACTGCATTTGGGCTACAGAGTTCAAGGACCTGAGGAAACAGAGGAACATCAATGAAACAGCCAGCCAAAGATAACATGAATCACTGGCACAAATGGTAATGAAAAGCAAATCTTCTGGTTTGCCAAGACTCCTGTGAGCCATTGGCAGTGCCTCCACTGGAGGTTACAGCCAAAGGAAAGTCTTATATATTCATGAGATGAGCAAGTGGTTCACAAATGCTTCTGGCCTTGTAACAGGATGAGAAGGGAGTAAAAAACCACCAAACACCTTTAATGGATTACCTACACCAGGGAGTTAAGCATTCTCAGGACCACTGCCAAGCCCTGCTTGCATTTGCAGTCTGGGCCGCTGCTGTGTCCCTCTCACAGCTGTGACACAGCTGTGATAGTATTCATCCAAGCTGTGGGCAACCCAGCTTCTGCCCTGCCTCAGTCCAAATCTGCACACCCCCATGGCTATTCCAGGCACCTGTGTTTTGGATGATATGTAGCTGGGCATAATCCCACTCCTCCTGATTTTACCTGGTGGAAAAAATGACTGCAATAGCTGAAACACAGAAGCCAGAAATTATGAAGAATCCAGAATCATCTCAAGAGGGATGACCTGGTTGGGGTCTCAGCTGTGAAGACCAAGATGCAAAAGAGAAATGTTTGCTGAAGCAGAGCCCAGAGCTCTGAACTCCTTCTCCCATTAGGAACTCCCTCACAGCAGGACTGCAGAATAAACATTTTTGCTCAGGACATATGATACAATGTCCCTCATCAAACAACTCAGCAAGACACCTGGGACAATGGATGATGACAGCCATGAATCCACATGCAAAACGTGCTGCAAGAGGAATCAAATGAGTCTCTCTCCTTCTGCAGAGGTGCTCCAAGCCCCACACAGTGGAGGTAGGGATTCTCTATTCCTTTAACCCTCTGTGGAGTTCAGTGCAGAGCAAATCCAGCACAAGGCAGATACACAAGGTCGATACCATCATTCGGCCTCAGGTCACACTCATTATTCATAATACTGGAGACCTTTAGGCCAGGGACAGATTTGGGGTGTTAGAGAAGGTTAAGTGGCAAAAAATAAGTTTGTGAAGCACACGGCTACCTGCAGAAAAAGAAGCAGCCAAGCAGGACAGGAGAGGGATCTCCATTTTCAATTCAGTACCTGCAGGGCAGTTATGTCCTTCTGTGAGCATAGCCTGTGGTATTTTAGGCACTTACAGAGAATACCACCTCCACCTTGGACTTTTTAGTCAGGTCCGAGCACCACTCCCCTTGTCCTAAGGGCCAAGGATGCTGTTGGGAGCTCCATTATCTTTTTGTGCTCAGCTCACATTGCTCTGTTTAAAAGATTAATGAGACACATATTCTCAATCAAGAAGCAATTTCAGAAACTCTTGCTTCCAATCATCTGTACAGTCCTGCTAGGAGCACCATCTGCCCTTCTTTTGCTTGGGAGTTCCAGCAAAACATTTCATGGATATTTATTTCCCAGAGTAGGTTTTTCCACATTGATGGGCTGTCGCAGACATCTTTTTATGAAAATCCTTTTGTTAGGATTTTTCTTCCTGAGAAGCTGAGAGGCTCCAGGAACAAGATGTAAACAATGGTTATCTGGTGCTGTGGAATGCAGCAGGTGCATCTGTGATTGGCCCATCTTGGATGTTTATAATTAATGGCCAATCCCAGCCCAGTTAGCTTGGACTCTCTGTCTGAGACACAAACCTTTATTATTCATTCCTTTCTATTCTTAGCTGAGCTAGCCTTCTGAGATGAAACTTTTCCTTCTGTTCTTTTTAGTATAGTTATAATGTAATATATATATAATAAAATAATAAATCAAGCCTTCTGAACATGGAGTCAACATTTTTGTCTCTTCCCTCACTGAAAACCCCTGTGAACACCATCACAATGGACTGAATATTGATGATGCTGAAGCCAGGTAACCAGTGCAGATCTAATGGTGCACAGAGTGTGCTGAACTGTCCAACAGTAATTTGGGGTAGGAAGGTGCAGAGATGAGGATACTCAGGCTTTTTCCTTGAATGATGTGATGTGTTTTGCATTTGAAGAACACATTGTCCAGGGGTGAATAGCAAGGAGGTGAATAACACCTGGCTGTAGGTAGATGAAGATCCACAGATGGTGGGTCTCAGACAGGCTGAGCTCCCCCAGCTGAGCATAAGAGGGCTTCTCCCACTGAACAAAGTATTACCCTATTTCAATAATTCACAATCTGTGTCTTGTGAGCCTCACCCTGTCCATATCATTCTGCCACTTTATGTCTGCCTCCAACATGAATTCCTGGAAAGTTTTCTAGTCCCCACGCAGCTCAGCATCAAGCCATGGCAGAAAGATGCAAGGAGAGACCACAGGAGCAGCCTATTTCTGTCCTCTGATTGTTTTAAAGGTAAAACAACTGGCAACACCCAAAGTCACATTACACAACTTGTAAACAGAAGACAGGAAGCCAGAGGCTGTGTCCTGCTCTGTCACCAGCCTGGGATGCTCAAAGGGAAATGTTTTGGCCATGGTTTTCATGGAGGAAGAATCAAGACACTGGCTCAGGCTCCCATCAGGACAACAGCCTGAGCTGAACATGGACTAGAAAAGTCAAGCTATAGTAATGACATTTAACTGACTCCAGAAGCCTGCTGGTTCTTTTTTGGGCATCTCTGGTCAGTATCACCTTGTTTCTTATCCTGGAAATCAATATCCTCATAACACAACTCCCTGTTTTTCAGCCGTAAATTAGCTCACATTGCAATTTGTATTATGGCACTTAGGAAAAAAATACACATTCAGCTCCACTTTAACTGTTTTAACAGCACTCAGTCAGTCTCTTAGGAGCTTCCAGAAGCACTGTGTGTGCTGGCTGCTCTTCTAAGAGGCCCATCCATCTCTGTCCCTCTGCTCATTCTTTTACAGCTCTGCAATGTTCTCATTTTTTCCTTTACTTTTAGGGCTATTTTGACAGGTTTCATAACCCTATTCCTCTTACTCAGAATAGCTTGCAAGTGCACTCTGATTCTTCCACAAATCTTCCTTTGGAGTTTGTATCTCCCTGATCCTCTGTGATAACAATGCATACACCAGCTGCAGGGTCTTGAAACCCTAGGCCCTCCTCAACCATCCTCAAATTTTGGGGTCCACTGTGTAGACATCTACCTTTGCTGATATCCTCCACCCCGTATTTTTGTATGGCTTGAGGCAGGGAGAAACTCAAACTCATGAACAACTACAAACTGTTTGAAGTCTTGTCTATTGAACCAGAGGGTTATTTTTGCTACTAATTATTGCTGGGATCATACATCTGGGAAATATCAGACTAGCATGACTGATGATGGATTTGGTGCTAGTTTTTCCACTAAAGAATTAGTGTTAGGATGAGTATGCTAAAGCTGGGAAATAGTCACTCATGTGTCATGTACATGTGGTCCACAGCTTCAAGTCCTGATTTATTAGCACAATTTTTTGTTTCATTGCAGCTTTCAGCACATTTCACACATTTCAAGATCTTGTCTGTGTCCACTTTGCATTTTTTATTCTGAATAGTTCTTTTTAGACCCTTCTTTAGGCTCTTCAAGGCACATCCACTTACATTTTCCTGTATTTTTCTGAAGCATTTCAAACAATACAGCACCTCTGAATTCAGTGGGGTTGTCTTCAGCTAGCTTGTCATGAATTGCCACTTCAACACTTCAGGTGGAACTGGAAATATTGGTTACATGTGTGATTCTCTGGCCAGTGCACAATCCAAACCATGGTGGCTTCCAGCGATGTGTCACACTCAGCTGCAGCTTCTGTAAATTTATTCCACGTTGGTTTTGAAACTGGATAATTCTTTTTGGTCAAACATGCATATGTTATCCTGTATCATTTTCAAGTACAGCCTCATGAAATACTCTCAGGAGTGTATCTGCTATCAGTAGTGATTTTCTTGGTTTATTCTCTACTTCAGATCCTACAACTGGCACTGGAATTGCATTCTCTATTACAGGAGTGACAACAGTCAGTCCCTTTAGTGCTGTGGATATGTGGTAGCCAAAGTCAGGTTTTTGCCACAAGATTTGAATCAATACATAAAATTTCTCATCAAAAACCTCAGTACCAGACAGTCTTGCACAGATAAATTCAAGGTCTGTAAGTCCAATATGTAAGAATTTTTTCCCCAAATTCCAAGTTCACACAAGAAATGCCTTGTCAGGGCAGAGTAAAGGTCTAACCTGGACCATCTTTTTAACTCCAACTTTTTGCACCAGCAGTGTTCAGCCACAAGCACTTCAGCACTTCACTTCCTTGCTGTGGAAAGAAATAAAGCCTTGTACATCTTGGGAACATGGTTCCTTTTAATTTCATTTTAAGCAATAAAGTATTCCCATCAATCCAGTGTAATGATTCTTGCACTGGAAACCACAATTAGCTGTTCTCTGTTTGGCTTTTCCTTGTCACTCATGAGTTTATAGATTCCTGTCTCCTGTGTTGTATGTACAGAAACCAAGCCATATCTTTCATCATCCTTGCTATTCTCCTTTCTGCCATTCCCACTCCTAGTAGATTGGCTTTGAGACAGGGGAAGCAGAACTGCACAACAACTCTTCGAGGGTTTTGTACAGCAGCACGATGGTATCTTGTGGTTTGATCTGTATTGTTTTCCTAACAGTTCCTAAGATGCAACTTGGAGATTTTTTGACAGCTCTTGTGCTGCTTTCTTTAGAAATTTTTATTACCATCCCAGCAGTGAGAGGTGACAGTCAGCTCAGAGCCTTGCTGTATGGGTACAATTAGGACTGGGTTTTTTCTGAGTGCATCACTTTACAATCCTATATTTTTACAACAATTCTGTACCACACAAACCAGAGAGACCTCAAGACAGACAAGACACTGTACAAGAGGAGCTGCAAAAACTCCTCTGCTCTGTAGCCATGAGATAATGCAATGACATTATGCAATATGAAAACCCCTTCCTGGTAAAACAGATGTTCAGGTGAATTTGCCACCACTGCAATCTGGAGGAAGAGGCTGGCATTCCACAGCAGCCCCATGTTTTTCCTTTGAGAAAACCTGCTGGGTGAGATTAGGCCCTGAAAGGTAAAGTCTCAGCAGCTGCAAAGAGAGATCTATCCATGGACATCACTGAATGTCTCCTGTTGTTTGTGTCTTCTGCATCTCCCGTTTGCTTCTTGTGCAGCCCAGCGCAGTTTGCATTTTAGTCCTTTCTCTAAAGTCCCTTTTTCTCTTAGCTATAACCTATATTTACCTCCTGGTGCTTTCCATCACCTTGCGGCAAATCGCTGCTTAGTTTTTTAGCCTTTGCAGCAGGAAATTTGATTTCAATAAGGTAAGTAACACCACAGATCTGTTTATCTGAAATTTCAATGGAATGCTTAAGAAATAGATTAATGGATATCTGTAATTTGAAATATTTTCAATCTTTTTTAATATCTAATAAATAATATATTCTTTATCATTATTTGCTACCAAAACATTTTGTTGGTGCTATTAAATTCTTTACTTCCCAATAGTGACAAATACACTCCACACACACAATAGTGCTGCATACAAAAGTGCCTGCATATGTTTTATCTTTATAAATACTGATAAAATAGGTAGGGAAATTACGGACTTGAAAATAAAAAGCATCAATATTGTTGACTTGCAAAAAAAAGAAAGATTACATCCTCTTATATTGTCTTGCAGACAAAGAAGAAAATCATCATTCAGGAGGAAAGATCAGGGAAAAGGCATTGTTATATATATATATATATACACTATAATTCAGTATAACAAAGCACTGTGAAGTACAAGTGGTAAAGTCTAAAAACTGCGGAAATCCTTGCTATTAATATTATACAATTTGATATTTATTAGTAAAAGGTAGAAGTGCAGTAGCAATAATATAATACTTACTCTAAAAATGTCCAGGTTTTATTCTGAATGCTATTTTTCACATAAAGTACATTTTCTGCATTTCTCCAAATTTTTAAGTTTTCTACACTGGGCCTCAGAAGGGAAAAAAAAACCCCAAAAAAAAACAACCCAACAAAAAATAAAAGCAGGCAGAGGAGAAACTCAGAAATTCAGGGGTTTTTTACAAGTTTTTCCACCTCTACTGGAAACAGAACAGAGTTGGGACATCAAGCCAGGCTCCTGGTCTTGTTGAGTCCTGGCTTTTCAAGGACAAACTCACTCATACAAATTTTGCTGGTTTTATGTGTAGAATGCCAGTTTGGCTTCGCCCACCTTGAGTTTGCTTTCAGCCAAGCTTGGTCATGAGTATCCTGATGAGGGCATCTCGTGCAGCCTGCGCCAGCACAGCAGGGACATGTCCTTTGAGCACAGAAGCAAATCCAGAAGAGCCACAGTGTGCAGCGTTTTAAGACAAGCAAGGCAAAGGCAATGCTTTGCAATTACATCACCTGCAGTTTGGCACTGGTTTCACAGAGCCCAGCACACTGCAGAGGGCTGCAGCAAGCACTGTGCCTTCACACAGGCAGGAAAGATTTGCTGACCCAAAATGGAGACCAGCAGATAAGGCCCTCCCCAGTACTGTATACAAATCCCCACTCATCTCCATGCAATAAAAATATATTTAAAGCAGTTTTACAGCACAGTTAATTTCTCATCTTGAGCCAACTGCGCAAAGTTTCATGGCAAGTCAGCAAATTTAACTTTATTTGAAGCAGCTCCTCAGAATAATTTATCAAGTTGACTGATTTTTGATTGCATATCCTTTTGGCCTCCGCGAGTTTTTTATTAACACATCTTAAGTTAAATATATAATTAATTACAGATAAAACTATGGCTCTTTGTAACTGGTTTATTGCAAATAAAATTTAAATGTCATCCTTAGATTATTTCAAAAAAGAACTTGAAAAGCTTTTAATTAACTTTATGCTTTCTTAAATTCATTTAATAAGTATTCCCTCCACTGTCCAATGTATAGCATCATTCCTTGATTTTCTTCTACCAAGATTAACTGTCTTTTGGGAAAATATGCCATGGTGGACTCAAGGGCTTGGGCTCAAAAGAGGAGCAATGGGGTGGAATCCATCAGTCTGTTACACAGCTGGTCACATCTAATGGTCCTTTTGGCCTTCAAATCTACAAAAGTAAAATTACCCCTCCTCTTTCCCCTCCCTTCTCCAAACCAGTAGTTGAAAGATGGCAATCCACATGAGTTAAGTCTTGTACTTTAATTACTAGTTTTGTGTTTACATAGGAACCAAATAGTTCAAAGTTGACTGTGCAGTAATTAAAGTATTTCCAGATGTGTTCAGTGATCCTACCCTGTTTTTACAGCCTCCAGCTGTCATATATTTTCCTTCAGTGGCTGTATTAGACACGAAAGTGAACAATTTTACTTTAAACTGTGTTTTTGAACAAGAAATATTCCCGGATGTCAGAGATGGTGTGACCAGTATCTTGATAATGAAATCTCTGATCCAGCAAAACACTTCAAGATGATCCTAACTTTCAATATTTGACTCACTCCCTATTGACCAAAATCTCTGAAAACACAACAAACGGAGCAAAGAATTCCAGAGATAATGTGAACCCCATCGTGGAATTACAAATGGGTGGAAAAAACCTTTTCCACTGAAATCTGCTGAAGAAAATGTTCTAATTTAAGATTGTGCTGGTTTCCCCCTTTTTCCCTAGTAAGCTATATAATATGGTTATTTATCATGCTTATGTTTTACATCACTAAGTGAATACTGAGGATCCTTGAGTTCTAAACTTACTTTGCAGATTAAACAGAAATAATGGCATTATCAACACACAAGGAAAATGTTTTTAGCACCAGGAAAAAAAGATTCCAAATTGCAAAGTGAAAATCTAATCTCTACCTTGGCAATGCCTGAGTGCTCCTGCCCATCCCAGCAGGAAAATTACCAATGGAGCTAGCGGCAAAGATGATAGAAGAGGTTTCTCATGCAGAGAGATGTGCTGTAAGCAAGGGAGCAGAGCTGTAAAATTGTTAGGATGAATAAATTTGTGCACAAGGCAAAAAAAACCCCATCCTACAAACTCTAAAAAGCTTAGCGGCTGCTAACAACTTGACAAACCTTCTTCTTTTCCTGATTGGTTTTGATAGATCCTAATTAAAATGCTATCTGGCAACTTTCCGTGAAATCAGGAAAGCTTAAAAGAGTCATCTCTCATGTTTTCAGGCTCTGAGCTGTTCCCCTCCACACAAACCAACCCCACCCACTCAGGAGATTAAATATAACAGTTCAGACAAGATGAAATGCAGTGCTCCTACAGTTTTATTTGATTTATTAAAAGGAGAGAAGTAACCAAGTGGGAGGATATGCTGGTTTTGGCTGGGGTAGAGTTAATTCTCTTCAGAGTAGCTGCTACGGGGCTGTGTTTTGGATTTATGCTGGAAACAGTGTTGATAACACAGAGGTGGTTTCGCTATTGCTGAGCAGTGCTCACACAGAGCCAAGGCCTTTGCTGCTCCTCACTGACCCCACCAGCGAGGGGGCTGGGGATGCACATGGAGTTGGGAGAGGACACGGCCAGACAGCTGACCCCAAATGACCCAAGGGATATCCCAGACCATAGGGTGTCCTGCTGGGGAAAGGAGGAAGTGGGGGATACTCATAGCGATGGATTTGTCTTCACAGGTCACCGCTACACAGGAAGTAGCCCTACTTTCCTGGGGATTCCTGAAGACTTGCCTGACCATGGGCAGTGGTGAATGAGTCCTTGTTTGCATGCACAGATTTTGCTTCTGCTTTGAAGCTGTCTTTATCTCAACCCATGAGTTTTCTCACTTTCACCCTCCTGATTCCCTCCCCCATCCCACCTGGGGGGAGTGAACAAGCAGCTGAGTTCCTGGCTGAGTTAAACCATGACAGAGGAAAATAGGCCAGACATTCTAGATCCTTATGAAAAGCCAAAATCATTGCTCTCCATTTTCAACATTACTTTCAAATTGCTGCTGTGTGTTTTCATTAAGGTACAGGAGGGGCTGGAGTGAGGAAGAAAGCCTGGGTCACCTAAGGATGATGATGAGTGGAGGAAAAAGCAAAAAGACCACTTTTCTATTGCCAAGTCAGCATCCCACAACCCAAAGACACAGCAATGGTACCACATTGTTGGACAAGAGATGGGACAGGACAGTGAGGCATTTCTAGCATCAGCCATGCCCCCACCTATGAGCCACAGCTCTGGCCATCTCCGGCTCATCCATGGAGTTGTGTAAAATATTTTTCCACAAGAAACATATTCTCTCAGGTATTAAAAGGGAAGTAGGGAACTACTAAACAAGGAAAAGCTATCTTACCTCTAATCTGCCTCTCTGATTTCTGGGAGTCTCAGCCCCACCTATCTGATTAATCACCATATCATTTAATTCTACTTTCCTCCATGAAAATGTCCAGCTGTCTCTCATAACCTTCTTGTCTGTCTTTGCTTCAATGCCCTTACTGGTTTTATTGCTCCACCTCTTATGGTATGCAGGTCCTCAAAGGAGTACATCCTTTCTTTTCCAAATCAAATTGAAATTTTATTGCTGTTATCAGTGCTGGGATGTCCTGCAGGTAATATCGTCTTCCAGCTGACTACTAGTGGAAAATAGGTGGGGATTATGAATACAGTATCTGTGTAAGCAGATACTCTGTGTAACCTGCATAAGCAGATTGTCCCACGTTGATGCCTTGGAAAAAGTAACAATAACATATGGTGGTCAGACACTGCAAAAGCCAGGTGTTCATTCATACCAAATCAACCAGTTAGTCTCCAGTGACATCACAGGTGGCTCTGCAAGACAGCAATGGTTTTGCCCTGTCACCTAATCAGTCACCTGTGACCCTGCCATTCTTCTCCCAGTGAAGAATACACCATCCAAGCTCTGCACTGGGTGCATCACTGGCCACTTCCTGTTCCAATAAAGATTTGTGAAGCTTTTTCTCCATTGCTGCTGTGTGCCAGGTCCAACTATGCATGAAGTGTCCTTGTCTCTCTCCTCAGTAGGCAAAGGACATAATTTAATATGCTCTGGATGGTCTGTACTGTCCTGTGCCCCTGTGGTTTCATGCCTACAAAGGCCAGAGTCACTACACCACAGCTGGTGAATTCATTCATCCTCATCTAGTCACAAGTACAAAACACTTACGGACTGGCTGTGACTAATGACTGCATTGTCTCTCAAGCATTATTGCAATAACTCCCAGAATAAACCTCTCCATGATTTTACCAGGCACAGAAAAGGCACTATTGTCCTTCTTGAACACAGGTCACCTTCTCATGGCATGGGACCTCCCCAGCCTCCCACAAAACAGTTCAGACTGTTCATGTCAATGGTCATGTTAATCAAGTAGGTAAAGAGAACATGAAACTTGAGGTGTTTAATGCGCATCTACACTTTACCCCTGGCTCTGTTTGGCTACCAGTCTGTCACCTCTCCTCAGCAATGATCAGCCAGATGCTCTTTCCATGAGTCAGGGAGAGCCATGGCTCCTTGCCCTGAAGAGAGGGTGGAAAAGCAACCTGAGTGCAGGGAATCCAAGAAATTCCTTCACTGTCAGCACCAAGAGAGAGCAGTCGTAGGAGCTCTTGGCTAGTGATGATCCTTCTGTGTGTGGTGTGTGGGTGACTTCTGGAAGGTCACCAGAAGTAGACGCAAAAATTATATCCTGCAAAAAAGTGTTAGTAAGTCCCCACACATCTACTTTGGTGTGGATTCAAGCTGGCCCTCCTTGCTACAGGTCCCTGGTCAGATACTTTAGTATAGCTCTTTTCATCTCAGTCTTCCTTGCAGGCATAACTCTCTGCATTCAGACTCCACACCCTCTCCCTGGCTGCCACCTCACTAAGCCTATCTGCTCTCAGTTTCACTCTTCAGAGGACACGATGATCAGCGGGCGAGAGAAAACACACAAACATTTGGCATGGAAATTTTTTAATCGTGTCATGTCACTTTTAGAAAGAACAAGAGATCTACAGTCTTCATAAACTGAAGACTTTGGAGGATGCTGTGCCCCTGGGCCAGACCTTCTTGGCATTTAGAGGTCAACCAGCGCCTCTGTCTTCAGATTAGCTTACTTGCATGTGACAAAGGATAAATTTATCTTCTGAACCCTAAATCTTCTCACAGCTAGTCAGAGGTTAATTTTCTCCATGTAGCCCATCAGGAAGCACATGCCTTCCTCCCATGTTGAGTAGGGGAACAAAATGTCCTCAAATTTATTATGGTGATCTCACATTCAACAGCATAAGAAAAAAAACTTAATCTGCATTACCTCTTGCCAGGCAATGCTTTTGCAAGAGCAAAATCCTGTGGTGGGGGACAACAAACTCAGTACTGCCTGTCACATCACCAAACAACAAAACTGAACCTCCTTTGAAATACAGCAGGTTAAACTGATTTCTCAAAATAATTAGGTTCTTCACCATATGAAAACTATTTTAATTTAAGAGAATTGAATTCATCTCTTTCACCAAGTGTATTCTTGTGTTTGTTAAATGAGACTCATGGGCATGTAGGCATTCCTCTCCTACAAATTTCAATTTGAGCCATCCTTATACATGCTTACAAAGAATTATGCTAATTTATGAGGACATCACGCACAGATTATCTTCACTTTCTTGGAAAAAATGCAGAATAAAACCTTTGTCCTTTGTAATTTGGTACATGAACACAAAGCAAACGATGAATTAGAAGGGCTAAACACATAGACCCACCCAGCTGCAAAGAGTAATAGTTCCTTCTGCCATTCACAGCCCAAGGAAGAAACTTTTCTGCCATATCACTCAGCTGGTGAAAGGAACATACATGGTTTTATCCACAATTTCTCAGTGATGATCTCTCAGGGATGTGGCAGATTCTTTCTTTGATCAGAGCACTGGCAGGCTGACATTACTTCAATCTTGCAGTGAATGGGGGGTAAGTATAAAATCAACAGATAGCACAAAATGGATACTCTACTCCCAAGTTGAATTTATTAATGGAAAATACAATGCTGTGTGTAAGTTAGCATGGAAAATGGGGTTCATAACTTGGCACACATACTTTCAGATTGGTTACATTCATGTCTTTCTAATAAATGTGCTACAAACTCAAATTTATGAACTCAATACAAACATTCATGGCTGAAGTGCTTTGAGCTTTGTTATGCCAGAGGCAGGAATACAAAATCATAATGGTGTCTTTAAAATCTATAAATACAGAGCTCGCCTTGTGATTAAATCATCACACACCTCCAAGAGGAAAGGGAGTTATTGTCTCCCCTTTATGGAGTGGGAAATTAGGCACAGCTTTGCACCAGTCATAATTATCTTCTCCACCTATGGGTTCATAATGGCTCACTGTGTGGAAAAACTCCACTCTGCAAGTCATTCCTGAAAAAGACCATGACTCATTTTTAACCTATCCCCAGGACAAAATAGCCCAAAATGTGTAGTTGTACACATGCCCTTTCCGATGTCAGCAGGAAGGCTCCAGAGACAGGGATGGAAGGACAAATGCAGTCCTGGTGTGTTTCCAGGGGGCTAGAGAAAGGAAGAGGGTGGTTCTGTCTGTGGACCCTCCACTGCGCTCTGAAGGATGTGGGAGATGTGCTCTCCCCTGAGCTGGGACAACCCTAGCAAGGGCAGGCAGCTCCTGGGCTACAAGCCTTGCAGGCCTTCAGCCCAAGGCATGCTGAGAGGAGCGGTCTGAACATAAGGAGCTGCCTCTCATCATGAGTGTGAATTGCAAAGGGATTTTGTGCTTCACACAGTCACTTCTAAAGAGGGGAATGCTAGCTATATAATTTGTATTTCACATGCCAGGCCTCTGCAGAGACTCTGGATTCTCATCAGAAATGCCTCATAGAAAGAAAGCCTGCAGGGAAGGGCTATTTTACTTGCTTTTGAATTTTAATAGCAGACTATTTTGTACTGTTACCAGGCGCCTTGAAAGCATCTGGATTCTCTAGAGAAAAAGCTCCCCAGGAGACATGTTCCATTTGTTTCTTGTGCAGTGCTCTGTGGGGGGATGGTGGTCCATAAACTCCAACATGTTCTAATCCAGGACTGACCAAAAGTGATTTTAACTGGGTTTCGCTTTACCCACATTAAATGACATTGGTGACTGTAGCCCATTTATTGTGGGACGGGCACAATGAACAGTGCCCTATGGCAAGAAAGAGTAAAGAGTTGCTGTGGAACAAGAGGTTTGGTATATTTGGATAGAGGCCTTGAGTTTCTGAATTAGATTTATGATGGAAAGGACTTCAGGCAGGAAGAGATCTAGCAAATTACAGTACAAAGGGCTCTGGCCAGGAAATATTAGGCCTTCCCTAACTCTCCTGACCTGGATAATCTCAAATGAGAGCCCATCTCAGGGCAAGAACAAATCCCCTGAGAACCCTGCTCTTACCTCCTTTTGCTATAGGAGGTATGGTCACCCTCCAGAGTGGATCCCTCCTTTCTGCTGTGGAGGATCTCAGCACTGCTGCTGGAGGATCTGATTTAGGAGGAGCACAGAGATTGGTTTAATCCCTACATGTCGGGTGTCTACGTGCGCAGTGTTTACATGAGCCACACAGGAGTTTCAGCTGAAATATGCAAAGAGCTTGTCAAGGCACTTGTGGAGTTGGGAGAGCAACTGAGCGATGCAGGTGTAGGTGTCTGCTTCCCTACAGGCTGAACCATTCCCTGTTATCCATGGGATGCAGTGACTTGCAGTTCTACTTGGCTGCCCACACATATCTGGTCAATGCATGCGAATCATTCTGGTGTTCGGCTCAATCTCCAAGACTGTATAGGTGTCTCACAGATTCTGTATTGGGCTTATCAGCCTTCTTTCAGATGTCCCAGGATCCCCATAGCCTCTGTACTGCACTAAGCGCTGCCACTTGGGCAATACAGTGATCCTTAGACCTCCATGCACTGAATGAAAATCATGTCATAGTGGGCATCCCATCTAAACCAGCCCCTGGGCCTCCATCATCAGCGCAGGCAGCGGTGACATGTTCACCCCATCACTCAGCCACACCAGCTTCTGCACTGCATCTTCTCCACCACAGCCACGACAGCATCCTCTCCCCTACAGCCCATGGTGGCCTCTACCCAGCCTTCAAGCAGTCTGTCCACCCTTGTCACCCATCAGACACAAATGAGTGACCTGTCCCAGGGATTTCTCCCTCAGTGTGTGCTGCAGAATGACAGCTCTTGTGTTGGACCGTGGCCCCAGGGAGTGAGAACAGCTGCTGAGCTGGTGAAGGCATTTCCTTTTCCTGGCAATGCCTGCAGAGCAGCAAAAGGCATCAGTTCTTGTATGATCAGGAGTACAAATAAGGAATATTAATAGTAACATTGTAGACAAATTCTGCACTACAATACTGACACCAGGAATTCCAACAAGCTGGCTTAGCAAAGGGTAACCCTGAATCTTTAACAATTGAAAAGCTTTTTCGTCTTCACTAAAAAGCCTTATCTTATTAATGCTCATCTTCCTCATGGAAGATGCAGGAAAAAGTATAGACCCAGAAATAGAAATACAAAAAGGTTAAGTATAATGTCTCAATCCACCTGGAAAATTTAATCAAATTCAGGACTAGACCTCTGGACCACTTGACTCCAGGACAGCTTCTAATCCAACCTCAGCTGCAAGCCGTTTGCCTGGTGGTGCAGGAAAAACTGCACTGCTTCTGGGCTTATGTGAGTTTTGCTGCTAGCTAGAGGACTGCAGCCTCCAGGGTTGTCAAAGCACCTTTTGCCAAAACTGAATGTAGAGTGGCTTATGCAGTTTTGCTTGATTTACTTGTTCCTTTGATGTGCAAGGATTTAGTGACATGCTTAGCAATACAGTAGCATGAGACTCGTTGCATAAAATCAAATCACTGCTGGGGCAGATGCTTCCAGATTTAAAAGCTTGATTGGTACCACAGACACGTAGCTGACTAACTGCAGGCTGTTTCTCCCGAGGCTCAGCCTGTAGGGCCTTTTCAGGACCCCTTTTAGTCCCAAAACTGCAGTAACAAGGCTTAGAAGTCATCCTTTGAACCTCAAGGTGAATGTTTTAGGTCATTAGTAGCTGATCTATAACATTCAGTCAGTACCAGTGTCTCTAAAGGGCTGCTTTCAGCTCTCATTCATCAGTAAGTGCCACCCTTCTCCCCTCCCTTCTCCACCCTGCCAGCTGTGGACATGGCCAGGATGACCCAGATACTTGTCACGTCCAGGCTGGATTTTACCTTGATTCACAGTTTTTAAAACAGGACATGAAACAGATGGACAGATCCTAACTGGTTCACATAGGAACTGCTTCATGCTCTGGGACATGTCAAGTGATGTTCAAGGTCCTCTGCTGGTGATGGGCATGCTCCCAAACACAGTTAGACTCTCCCAGTGACCCATCAGCCACCACCTGAGCCTGGGGACAGGGCAGCTCCCAAATGTGTGGATGAAGCATTTGACATCAGTGACATCAGCGGAAATGAGGTATTCACATGATTGTTTGTGTTTATGTCACCTGCAGCTGCAGAAGCTTAAATATTTTTCTCGGATTGCCCATGCTATCCCTCTCCTCATTCTCCCCCTCCTCTCCTCCACTCCCCTCACAGTCACAATGAACTGGGAAGCCTCATTCCCTAAAAGGTTCTATCTACTATGAACAATTAGAGCATGACACCAAAGAAACAATATCCTCTTCTGTCCTTCATCCAGCTGTGGGACAGAGACAAGTGATCAGAAATGAAAATGCTGGCTGTTTTAGGTTTTCCATCATGATGCACTATAACAGCTCCTTAGGGCTGTGATCCTGCATGGTTCAAGCCAATAGGAGCACAGGGCACAGGACTCCCAAGATCTGCAGGTTATCACTGCCTTTGAGATTATAAATTCCACTGCAGGTAAAACAAAGGCAATGGCAACAACCTCTGTAAGAATCAATGTGTGAGCTTCTCATCACTGACAAGAAGCCTGAGATACATTTTCTAGTTTTGCAGCACCTGAAAGATTCAAATGGTCTCGGTATCTCCTCTGCTCTCGTTTTGACAGGAACACAATCCTGGACCATGCCCAAGAGCTGCAGGCACTGAAGATTGCTGTTGGGGATGTAGGTTTGGGAATTTTGTAATGAAAATCCTCCTTGTGAAATATTGCCGCAGAATCTCCTATGAAACTATGAATAAATCAACCAGAATGTCTCCTAAAGTGTCCTGGCCTCTCCTAGCAACATAGATCATACCTTTCCCATAGAATACCTTTGTAGAGATCAGAGACCTGGTTCAGTTAATCATCAGACAAGGCCCATGTGCTCACACAGAGCTCTCTGCTGGACCACAGACTGAATCAGCCTCTTTCAGAGCACCCCAGGTACAGAAAACACCCATTTGGTTGACTCATGTGTCAAAAATCCATACCTTTTCTTTCTTGCTATCTGGTAAGGGTATTCCTGATAACAGAATTAATTATAATTAAGTGATTTTTTTAAAAATCATCCATTTCACCTTTAGCTAACTATGTCAGTTATCTGACTCATATTCCACCAAGAAGTAATTACTTTGCATTCTAAAACCCATCCATCCATCCATGCATTTATCCATCCTATCTAAAGTATTTATGCTCATATTTAGGTGCCAATTTCCAGTTGTCAGAGAAATCCTCCCTCCAGGAGCCACGTATCTCTTGGGAGCTCAGCTCTACGTCTGACAGTGTTAAACAGAAGCAAGCTGTTGGAGTGTGCTTCAGTTGCTTATATCTGTGAGGGCTCCTGTTGGATTAAATAAAATGGATTTGGAAAGCGCAAGCCAAGTATAAAACAAAAGGCACCAAGTAAATGTAAGAGAAAAAGTCTTAAAAATAGGATGGGGATGATGGTGGCGATGAAGCATGAAAATGCACTCAAGTAGCTCCACACAAAAAGCCCAAGATTTTACTTAATACAGCATCTGTACATAATCTGCCAGATAAATAAGTAGGTAAAGAGTTATTAAAAGTCATCGGGATGCCTTGGGGCACCCAGCCATGAACTGCCTGGTAGAGAAGTGGTGCCTGCCCTGGATCCAGAGCAGTCCTTGATGTGCGTCCTCTGCTGTCATCTAGTGACAAAAGGGAAGAAGTAACCGAAAAAGAAGGAAAATCGAGGTGAAAGAGACGCCAGCGTAAGTTGTGCCTTAGAAGAAAAAATTGGGTATTTTGAACACCTGAAGCTCACTATTAGCAGTGAGGTCTCACCTGTACATGCAAAGCCACTGGAGATATTTTTAAAATCTCTCCCTAGAATTCCAGGGTGGATCTAACTCCTCAAGGATCATCTGCAGCCAACAAAGCTCTAATGGGTACATCCAACCACGGAGGCTTCTCCACCCGAGGGTGCCATCACAGCCACTCCTGTGGCATGCACCTAGGCTATTTTAGATGTCTAGTTCAGGATGGGGCATCTTGGGCCCTAGAGGAGCTTATTTGTCGCCAGTAGCTGTGAAGGGCGTGGGAACATCTCCAATGCAGACACCTGCATGGCAGGCTCTAGAGTTAAGCAAGATCACTGCTGTCCCTTAATTGGGATGTGACTTTCACCTGGAGAACAGGTCAAAGCTTCTCCTGAAACCTTGTTGTTCCTATACTCATTTTTGTTGATTTTGCAGGGGAAAAAACTCCAACTAGCTAGCTCACAAAGAAACTGACTTTGAGAAGAGACCATGACCAGGTTTCTTCCTTCACACAGTGATGAGCTCCTCCAGCCTTTCGGGAAAAATGTTCTGCATGGGGACATGTCCCCTGTGGGGACATGCTGGAGGCAGCAAAGAGCAGCATCAGCAGCTGGGAGAGATTGAACGCAGGAGAAACAATCAGGAGTGAAATGAGGCATGAGAAAAACAAGAGCTGATGGTGCATACACAGAAGGAGACATCAGAAGGTCAGAGTTCAAATCCCATGTGTGACCTTGACCTTTTGTGTGATTTAGGATAAGTTGTTTCACCACTGCAGCCCAGTAAAACAACAGGATACTGGTTTCCCGTGGGAACACTCCAGAGGCATTAAAATTGGTACAGAACACCACAGTGATGCTGGGCACAATAACTTGCAGACACTCCAATTTAGGAGAAAATTCATGTTTCACCAACAAAGAGCTGATTTTCTCTCTCTGTTTTTAAATATTCTGGATGTACAGTCATTAGAAAACCCTATTTTTTTCTCCTGTCAGCAGGCCTGAAGCAATTGAACCTGAATTTTGCCTTTGTTTGCCTTTTCCCCACCGCCATGTTGCAAAAGTGTGCAGGAAACACAACCAATACTGTCCTGCTTTGCTGGTAACAAGCCCTCTGTTCCTTCTGCATCTCTGTGAATCACTCCATTAGGTTCACAAACCTGCCAAAGGATATTTCAGAGATTTCCTTTCAAATCTTGAAAATAAAATATTAAATACAATCAATCATTCCTCGTGACAGCTTCTTTGTCCGTGAACTATTTCCATTTATTAGGAAACATTTATTTAAAGGCCACAGTGCAAGGGAGAGAATAGATACTAAGAAAAAAAAAGAACAAAAAACCACTTCCTCATCCTAACACCAAAACATGGCGTACTTTTCTTTGTTTTCCTGTTAGAGCCACATATTTGAGCCACAGCCATGCCTTGAACAAGGCAGGAGCATTACTGATTCTCAACAAGGTCTCAGCCTTTAGGGCACCACACTAAGGGCAGAGACCCAGCTCTCACAGCGGGCAATTTTTCACTCACACGATCAGCAAGGGAAGCTTGACAAGAAGCCCTGAAATGATTGAGAAATGCCTTTCTGTGCCAGATGAGGTCCCAATGTGAGCTCTGAAAGGATGAGCTCATGCCAGGAGCTTAAACCTCAAGGGGGTCTGAAGAGTATGAATCTCCTTGAGACCGGGCAACATTGGAGACCGTACTGGGTATCAGGAGGGACACAGGTTCATGCATACAAAGTAATTTCTCCTGCAAGCCCATAAAGAAGAAAATCAGCTGCCATTTCTGTCTTTTCAGGGCAAGTGAGATATTTCTGAGCAGGATTTCTGACCAGGATTAAGGGCTTTTATGCTGTCCCACTGGTAGAAGCAAGATGAGGTTGAGGGCAGGGCCAAGGTCTCAGCTTGCCCTATTCTTTTCCCTTCCTCCCCACCACAGAACCACATCTTTTCACTGAGATGGGGTTTTCTTACTGCCAAAGGGATGCTGAAAAGAGTTGGCAATGCACATCACCTTGGAAGGTGCTGCAGGGTCCCCCTACCCCAAATGGTAAGTATCTGCATGGAAAAGACATAGTACACAGCAGCATAAAGTACATGCCATGGATGAATAATAAAAAGCACCCCATTTTCTTGAAGTGGAGGCTGTCAAGGAAACCCTGGCAATGAGTGGCATCATTGAGGGGATTCAATTAGAAATGACAGAATAAAGCATCAGAATTCAGAGATTAAACACACCTAGCAGGGCTGAAGTCTGGGCTCAGGAACTCTTCAGCAGGTTGTGCCCATCCAGCCAGGATGTACTGCTATCTTTCAGTGCCTTTCCTGCAAACTGGAGTGGACTTTCCCCATTAGACTTGTTGAAAGGGTGTAAGCACTGCAGGACAATAAACATCTCTGTGTTTAGTATTTAGGCTACCATGGGAGAGATTCTTTGTAACTGTGAAAAAGTGGTTGCTGTGGATATCCACCATGAGGTCTGGCAGCAGAGCGTGAAGAAAAAGAGGTAGAAGTACTCTGTGTGCCCTCCTACCAAAAAGTGATCAAGGTGGTCATGGCCACTGATGCACTCTGTCCAGACCAGCATCCCTCAGTGCTGAAGGCTCAGGGAAGCTCCATGCCTTCTATTTGATCTGGATTAACACTAATCATCTTTTTCCAAGCTGGATTTATCCTTTTCTCACTGAAACATCGCAAATCAGGATGCTCGTTTTGCTCTGTTGGCTCACAGATATGCAAGCACCCTCCTCCTGGCACTCATTGATGAGGTTTATGTCTTAATTGGCATCCCCCAAACCACTCCAGCATGAGGACAGACAACCTGATAAATGTAAGAAACTGCCCTTCCTTTGGTGCCTTTTCCAGCGTGCTTCCCCTTCCAGACAGCCCAAGATGTTTTATCACTTTCTCCAAAGGAAAGCACCACCGAGTCCCCAAACCTCACAGCAGCAGGGCTCTGTAGATAAGGCAGGGAAAATATTTCACTCGCAAGGAAACTGTGCTCATCTTGCACTAACGTCCCTGTCCTCTGGAATCCAAGGCAATAATTACAGCAATTTGTAGATAATTATTTGTTAATTAAAAACAGGCTTGCTGGGTACAGTTACCAATTTCCTCCGCTGGCTGCATAGGGCTGCACTGGGGGATTGTCGGTCTCATAAAATCGTTTGCTTGTTCTGTTCAGAAAAAAAGTCCCCAGTGGGTCATCTCCCCCCTCTCCACATATCCTGGCAGGTCTGATTCATTCTCCTAAGACACCCTCAATACAGATTTGTGCCTAGCTTTCCCTTGGTAATTTCCAAGGAAGGTGACTGCTGCATTCCCCCACTGCAGCCTCTTTTCTCAGCTAATTTAATGACCCTTTGCTCACACAGACTCATTTCCAGACACTTTTAAGTGAGTAGCTCCTAAAGGAATCGTGACTCCAAGCTGAGGTTGTGAACCTGAAAGACGCTTACCTCCATCCCACATTTATGTGAGTAGTAATAAGTAAACAGTGTGGAGATGGAGTTACAGCTGAGTACAAACTGAAGCTGCTTGTTTAAATAGTGCTGTTGGGGCATTATTCTGCCCTTGATTGGGCAATCTGGGGTTCATGGTATCTTCCCAGGCATAGTTTTCAGGCCAGCTGTGAGAAGAAGAAATGACAAGATTTCAGATACCCCCACTAAATACTGCATCCACAAGGAGAGAATCTCGGGATGGTGGTCCTCATGCCTTGGGATGATGGCCCTCGTGAGTATGAGGATTTTCAATCTTCTAAGTCCTCTGTCTCTGTTTCTGCTGTGGAGCACTCCATCTCCTGGTTCCACCACATTCACCTGCTCCAGGGTCTCTCACAGCTCCAGAACCAGGAGAATTATTTAGCCCTGGAAGCAGGAAAGTCACATTGCTCCTGATCTACTTCTGGATTGAGCTGGGCATTCATTTCAGACGCCGCTTCTTCAGTGGCACTGAGGAAACAGCTCATGGAGATCTGAGAGTTTGCTCTGTGGGTTCCACACAAAAACAGTACCAGTAACATCAGTATAAACCCTCACGGAAAGGCAAACCCATGGGGAAGTATCATGAGGGGGGAAAGCGAGCAGCATCCTCCTCCTGGTTGCAGCAGAGCAGCTTGGAGCCATAGTGACAAGGATGGGACAAAGGAATAACATGAACATTTTGTCATCATGAGCCCAGAAGCAGATTGTTTCCACCTCCCTTAGCAAAATGGCAGCATCAATGAGAATAAACCAGAGATAATGGGGAGGGGAAACAAATTAGGCTGTCAATATCCTCTTCATGGAAATAATCTCAAGGTTGTTAGTCACACAGGGCTGCTTCGCCCCTCTAATTTTCTCCTGTACGTGGGCTTTCGTGTTCCTCTCATCACCTCAGCGGCTCAGTGCCTGCACCATGTGCAGAGAAATCACAATTAAGCAAAGTGCCTGGATGTCATGATATATGGGACTACATCTCTGCTTCAGCAGCACAGAGACGAAGAGTTGAGATTAAACACTGGGTTAATTAGTACGCTTAATTAGTTCACAGTTATTAAATCCTTTCAGACCCTCAGATAAATCTTTCAAAATACAAAACATCCCTTGGAAATGCTACTGTGTACTCCTCCCTTTTCTCTCTCCACATAGGTGCAGGGCTGGGAATCTGTAGCCTTCCTCTTGCTGTTTAATGCAGGAGTAGTCTCCATCCAAGCCTCAGTGGCCCAGCATCAGTCCCTGAGACTACCCTTGAATCTGCAAGTCTGCCAATTTGCAAATTCACAGTTCCTCTGAGGGGATGAGGCGGTGCCCTGCTAACATGGACAACAGTTAGTAGGAAAGGAATAGTGTTGGGAAAAAAAGCAGGGAGCAACAGATTCTTTTAACTCTGAGAGACACACACAGATTCAGAGGTTTGCTGTGGACTTAATCACCCAGCAGTGCGTCCCTTTCCATGTCAACTTCCTCTGTGGCTGCAGTAGGAAAGCAGGGCAGCCCTGCAGGAAGAAGGAGCAGGAATTGGTGGAGGAACTTCTCACACAAGCTTTGGAGCATTGCCAGTCACTGTGCCAGTTAAGCTGAGGGACAGGAAAGGCTCCTCCAGGCTCCTGTTAGCAGTCTCCCATATTGATTACCCTGTGATTTCCATGTTCATCCCAACAATCCATGCTACTCCACAGCAGAGAGCTGCTAAGGTCCATGGGGTCAGCTGACCTTCAAAGAGCACATGGCAGCACTGCCAGAGGCTGTTCTCATAAAGGATTTATTTGTGGCAGAGGAATCCAGTTTCTGAGATCACCTTGGAGACCTACCCAAAGCATTTATCACTTGGATAATGCAAGGCTCTGAACAACACAGGTGCAATGAGCTCAGGCTCTGGGCAGGCTGGAAAAGTGATACCTATGGAATATGCTGTTTTCATCATAGTTCTCTGGGAAACTGATGTTTGGGTCCAACAAAGGGTGTTACAATATTTTTAGCACCAAGACTTTTATTCCCCTAGTTACAAACAGCTGTGGTAGTGGGCAAGGAATTCAGATTCTCCTGGTGCTGGAGACCTAAATCCATCGGCCGAGAACTAATAGGGGAAAAGGGCTATATTAGATGTGGCTTGCTTAAGGGAGTTTGCTAAGGAAAAAAACTAACTGTACAAGATTAAGCTGAAGGATATTCCTCATTGCACCAGGAAAAATATCCCTGAACAATGACTCACCCAGTACTTGTTTGTGATTCTAGTACTTATAAATTATTAGAAAGCAGAAAGCAAAGGCTGGGAAAAGGTACTGTTACTCAGCAAACCTGCATTTTGAGAACGAGAATAAAGCTTTTTGGAAGATAATGTCTCTCTTTTTTCCCCTGTGCAGTTGCAAAGAAAGGTATTTAATCCTTCTAAAAATAAGTCTGAACATGTCTGCTTCCAGAATCTACAAAATATGTCTGGATCAAAGCAATGTGGAGACATTTGGGAATAAGTAGCTAATTTGATACTCATAAGAAACCATAGCCTAGGACTTTGTGTCAGAGAACTGGGCTGACCTTTCAGCAACTGATGATAGTTCTGAAATGACTTCTCATCAGTGAAAGCCCAATCTAACATCAGTTAAAATAAATTAAAAGCTATCACTGGCTTCTGCAGATATTGGATTAGATGATATAAAACCCACTTGAATGCTGGGAACCCAATGAAATTATCATGGTAAATCTAAATTCTAGTGAAGCTTTACAGGCTTTAAAATATCTCTCTGCAGCCCCATTAAGAATGGGTTTCTACTTAGCTCATGAATAATTCACTTCTTTTTCTTCTGACAGTACCATCACAAACTAAGCCAGCACAAAGCCCAATATTCCCGCCTCCTTTTTGCTCACAGAAGATCCAGAGCATGTTTCTGTTGAAAGAACAGTTCAGAGACTAAAGGCCTGAACACAGACACTGCTTCCCCTCAAAGCATCTCTTCTGATTTCCTGCCATCCCCATAGAGCTAGGAACAGCTCTTCCCAACACTTTTCCATCTCCCCATTTCCAGCCACTTACCCTGGGCCACAGTAATAGTGTGACTTCCCAAATGACCAGGATCTGGAAAGATTAACTTTCCTTTAGGAGTTGGTCCTCATACACAACTTTGTCCATCTCCTCCTGCTCATTTTTGAAGCACTTGATCTTCATTTCAGAAGGATAAAACCTGGTTTTATCCTTCTGAACAAACCTGCTAGCTGGGGTAGCCCCACAGCTCTGTTTCCATGGGAGAAATTTTTGCTGTTCAACTAAAAAAGAGAGAGATGAAGAGTGCTGGCCAGTGCTCCTCAGGAATAACTCCTAGTAACAGGAGGAATGGATTTCACACATATTACTCCCTCAAACCATTTGTCATTGCATCCTTTGTTCCAAGTGCACTGCCTTTAACATGACCTCACATTACACATCTCCCAGCCACATTCACTTTCAATCCTCTCTCTTTCTTCCCTCAGTGAAGGACCATCTTAGAAGACAAATTCTGCTTCTACAAGAAACATCTACTGGGAATATTTAATGTCTCCTAAACCCAGAAGTGAGTACAGGAGAACCATTATTTCTTATCATCCTTTTAAACCTTCCTCCCTGCAGACACCCTGACCACCAGCATCCTGCTTCCCAGCCCAGACTGACTCTTTGCTACTCTGATCCACAAAGAGCACCAGTGCTCTCTGGAAAGCTTTTAGAAGGGCTCTGCTCTGCATGGCAAGAAATGAAACAGACATTCATACACAGCCATGTCTTTGCCAACACCTGAAACATCTCCAGAACACCCAGTCTCTGTACCAGAGAGGAACAGTGCTGTGAGTTAGCTGCAGCACTGCATTGACCCATAAGGACCTACTCAAAGAACCGGAGATCTGGGGCAATCCCTGGGGCTGTGGTTTGTG
Source organism: Calcarius lapponicus (assembly GCA_039654755.1). Lineage (NCBI taxonomy): Eukaryota > Metazoa > Chordata > Aves > Passeriformes > Fringillidae > Calcarius > Calcarius lapponicus. Next base: position 59,473,124 of record CM077462.1, on the reverse strand, counting down.
GTTCTGATGGTGCTGAACTGCTGGCCAGTGAGGACAGCATCCAGCAGTGAAAAGAAGATGGGCAGCTATAGGAACTGAGGCCTACAACCCTGAGATTATGCTGTGAGATGTGTGGCGAAGGGATTTCCATGAGGTGTGTGGCTAAGGGATTCCTGGGGCATGAGAGTGGGGGGGATGGTTTATCAGGTGAAGGCCAGGTGACCCTCACCTCTGCAAGAGATGGAAAAGGGAGTGATGCTAAGGTGTCATGGTTCTGTTCCACCCTTGCGCAAGACCCACAGCCTTTGTGATCTCTCTCTTTGTTACCCTTGAGATCCCTCATTTACAGACAAAGTGGCTGCCCCACCACTTATGATGGCAGGAAGAGAAGATTTGACAGATTTTCCTGTGTTATGTCCTTGCTTCCAATTACCCACAGGCGGTCCTAGAGCAGATGGGTCTGAGGGGAAGGACCTTACCCCTTTCCTGGTGTGTTTAGATGTTGTCACTGGGGTGCTACCCTCTACTACTTCCTTACATTAATTGTTTATTTGGTCTAAAGAGGCTTTCATGAGTCAAAGAACTCTGGAAAAAATAATCTGGGCAGTATGGCAGAACAGGAGAAAAAACCCTATAGCTGAGAGCAGCAATGAATGCACCATGTGTGACCAGGCCCAGAGAACATGTAACATGCACTGAGCAGTCATTCACACATGTTTAATTCTCACATTAAGCCAGGAGTTCCCTGAATGACAGAGCCCTAATTTCCTACCAGTTCACATCCTGTATCTCTGCCTGACACTGCAGCAGCACCAGCTCCTTCCTGCACTGTGATTCCCTAAGAAGCCGCAGCACAGCAATGTACTCACACACAGCAAGGCTCAGTGCTGGCTCTTACAGGAGGGGATGGTGAAGAGCATTAAAATAAAACTAATTTTGCTCACTCAGGAGTACAAAGACATGCGTGCCCCTGTGTTTCCATCCAGCACTGAGGCAATAACCTACGTGTGTCCAGGCACGATTCCATGCAGTGGCACAGAGGTCAGATACTGGTAAAGCTGTCCTTGCTGCCTGAGGATGTGCTTCACTCCCTCCCTGTGCCTCCCCTCCCTGTAACCCATCCCTGAGGTCTCCTGTCCTACCTCTCAGTGTCTCTCTCATCCAGCTGGTTATGTCTGTGGCCCTGCCCTGCCGCTCTAATTCCTCAGGATGGTGTTTCAAGGCAGGGCAGAGCTCAGGTCAGGACTGAGCCAGGGGTGGGGACATTGGCTTATTTGGAGCAAAAGCAGAGGTGAAGGAAGGCCCTGGCAAGCAGCTTTGGATTTGAGGACAAGAAGCTTTTCATGCACAGATAAAAAGAATCACATGGGAAAGTCAAAAAAGCTTTCCTCTCTCTTCCCCACGAGCCCTGCTTGTTTCTTCTAAATGCAGTCTCTGGCCAGCAATTCCTTTCTTACCTGGGAGTTCACAGCAAGGTAAAGGATTTGCCTCCTTACAAGCAGTGTCACTACCAAAGCTGCCTCCCAGCACCTCCTGGCCCTGGAGCATCCCACTGCTGCTCTCCTGTGTGACCCAGAGCGCTCCAGTGATCAAAGCACAGCAATGAGGCAACCTCTGACCACAAGCACAGCAGGCGTGTTCAGCTGCTGCCCTCCTGCAGTGATGCTGCAGAACAGGGACAGGCAGGAATCAGGCAAGTAGAGCAGCAAAGGCTGGGCTGCATGGGGAAGCAGGCCTGGCTTTAGACATTTCAGAGAATCACAGAATGTTTAGGGTTGGAAGGGACATTTTAGTATCATCTAATTTCAACATTCCTGCCATGGGCAGGGGGCCCTGCTTTTAGACCAAGTTGATTCAAGCCCCATTCAACCTGGCTTTGAACACTTCCAGGGCTGAGGCAGCCACAGCTTCTCTGGGCAACCTCTTCCAGACCTCACCACCCTCACAGCAGAGGATTTCTTCCTCGTGTGCAATCTAAATCAAAACTCTCATTTTAAAACCATTGTCCCTTATCTTTGCACTAAAGGTTTCTCTCGCTTTCTTACAAGCCCTCTTTAAGTTTGGGAGGCTGCAGTAAGGAAGAAGCTCTCTTCTCTCCAGGCTGAGCAGCCCCAGCTGTTTCAGCCCTTCTCCATAGCAAAGGTGCTCTCTGACCATCTTTGTGGCCTCCTTTGTACTCAGTCAATAGGTCCATATGTTTCCAGTGCTGATGACCCCAGAGCTGGATGCTCCAGGTGGGGTCTCACAGGAACAGAGGGCAGAATCCCCCACCTCACCCTGCTGGTCTCACTGCTGTGGATGCAGCCCAGGATATAATTGGCTTTCTGGGTTGCAAGAGCACATTGCTGGGTCATGGCCAATTTTAAGCCCACCTCTATTGCCAAGTCATTCCCTGCAGGGCTGGAGACCCTGATGGCTGCTCCTCACCATCCACCCACAGCACCTGGAAGGACAGAGGGACATAAGCCTCTAAAAGAAACAGAGGAAAAGGTTTATTCGTCATCAAGGCGTGCAGAGCAGACCCAAGTCCTGCGCCTCCTATCAGGACAAGCGAGGAATGTCCAGGGGCGTGAGAGAGGCAATGGTGCCTGAGAGATGCCCAGGAGGGCGGGAGAGTGGCGGAAGGTCCTCGAGAAGCACCGCACGCCATCCCCAGACCGCGCTGCCGCTGAGGTGGTCCCAGAGATCAGTAGGATACCCTACCCCCGCCACGGGGATCCCTTGTGTCCCAACACGAGATCCCTCTCGTAGCCACGGAGCATCCTTCTCCCCACTCGCAGGGATGGCATTCCCACGTGTCCCGCTAGGAGCCGACACCCCATAGGAGGAACTACATTTCCCAGGGCCGCTTGCGCCCGGGAGGCGGAATCGGTGGGCTGAGTTGCGCATTCTGTTCCGATTGGCCGGCCGGGCACAGTCGGGGCGGCCATTGGTTGGACGGGTGGTCACGTGGGGCGGCGGTAGGCAGCCGGATTCACGTGGGCCCGTGCGGGAGCGGGCCGGGAATCGGGAACCGGGAGCGGGCGCCGGGCTCTGGGGGAGCGGGCCCGCCGGGCCTCGCCATGCTGGGCGCCCGGGGCGGGTGGCGGGCCCTGCGCCGCTGCGCCTCCCTGCCGCGGGCCGTGCGGCTGCGGGTGCGCGAAGCGCTGGGGGCGCGGGAGCCGGCGGAGGCGGTCAGAGTGCAGGTGTGCGCCCGGCCCGGCCCGGGGCCCGAGCGGACGGGAGGGCTTGGAGGGGCACGGCCCACGCCGTGCTTCAGGGAGGGAAGCGGGAGCCCTGCAGAGCGTTTTGCTGAGCTCCCGGACCTGCTGTGCCGCCGTGCCGAGCCGAGCCGAGGCGCTCCTGTGTGCGTTCTCCCGCCGTGCGTGCTCGGTTCGCTGCTGTGGCGGGCAGCGGAGCCCCGGGTCACTCGGCACGTGCGGAGCAGCGTTGTCACCGGGATGGGTTGGACTGAACGTGTTCCGGAGAGCGAGCCATTCATTGCCTGTCTGCTGCTGCTTTTAAAGCTTTTTCACAGGTCTTGTGCCGCGTACGTCCAGGTTTAGAGCAGTGTCAGTAGAACCATCGGTAACACTTTCCCGGACGTTTGTATTTGGCTCCTCTTGTGAACCAAAATAACCTGGAATTAATGGGGATTTTAGCTGTGGGGCACTTTTCCTTGGCATAGGATTGTGTGTTCCCCTGTTTTTGTGGTGTTTGCAACCGGCAGAGTGGTGGTTGCACACACAGAGTCCCTGTTCCCGTGCGGAGCTGTGCACTTGTCAGTATTTCTGGGTGAATATGGAAAAGACTGGGGTACTTGTTAACAGTTTTAAGCAAAACTGAAAGAGGATACATTTAGATTTATAAGAAGGAAATTTCTCACTGTAGAGAGGTGAGGCACTAGCACAGGTTGCCTAGAGAAGATATAGCTGCCCCATCCCTGGAAGTGTTCAAGGCCAGGATGGGGCTTGGAGCAACCTGGTCTAGTGGAAGGTGTCCCTGCCTGTGGCAGTGGGCTTAGAACTGGATACCCTTTCAGGTCCCTTCCAATTCAAACCTTTCTGTGATTCTTCTGACCCAAAAACTAGTTCGTAGCACGCTCATATTCCTTCACACATAGATGAAGCCTAATAGGGGAGGAAGAAGCTCATCCAGTGTTGGTTCTTTCTGGATGTAGTTTGATGAATAATGCAAGCTAGAATAAACTGATGCTGAAATTTGCAGTACTGTCATTCCTTCCCCTTCCCTGTCCTCCAGATCCTTGCTGCTTTGCTCTTCCCCTTTGCTACCAAAATGTGAAGGTTTTGTATTAAAATGGGCTAGGAATCTGGTCTGGCTTAAATCCAACCTTACAATGGCCAGGTTGTTGGAATGTGCAGTCTAGTTGTTACAGTCAGGATTGTCACTTTTATTGTACATTCATTCTGGTAAGGTGTGAAGTGGTCAGAACATTGCTGCCACAGCCTCTGCTGCTCCAATGCAAGCCTCTGGGTATGCTTTTACTTCCTATTGCAGGATGCAAGACTCCTCTTATTTAATGGATTCCAGAACAGCTTGATGAGGTGGCAAAAATGCTCTTGAGAGTGTTTCTTTGTTCATTTCCTTGGTGTGTTTTGTTAGGGAGTGTTTGTGGAGAGGGAAACTGAGGAAAAATACCTGACATTGTACATTAAGCGTGCATCCAGTATGACATACATGGTGTGTTCTGGGGATTTCCTGGAATACAGATGATAAGCACAACTGATTCAAGCATGTTATTGTAGGAAATACCTTTTACTTTCACCATACAAATAAGAGGATGCCCAGATGATCTTGTTTCTTGCGTTAGTTTTTCCTTCGGGTGGTTTACCCTGTCTGGCTCACTAGATGCATGTCTTTAAAATCTTCCATGGTTCTTGCATGGAGTATGGAAAGCATGTTATACAAGCCTGTGTAATGCTTTGCCCATGTTAGTTGTTGTTCTTAAAACTATAACACACTTTACTTCTGGTGCTGTTTAGTTCTTGGTTTGTTCTGTCTGGGTGACAGAAGTAGATGGATTTGCATTGTTTTGTCTGGTATAAAATCCCTAAAGCACTTGCCCAGTTTGAAGTCATTGGGACTATTTGGTCCCTTTCCAGTTAAGAAAAAGATGAAACTGGTTGGAAAAGAGGCAGTTTGGTTGTTCAGTCAGCACTGGTTTCAGTTGTTCTCTACAATACTGTTAGAAGATGATCTGCAAGGCCTCCAGCAGATAATTTTGCTTTGAAGGCCAGCTTTGTCTCAACTCTGCTGAGCTGAGGAGCAACTATGGGAGTTGCATTTTGCATCCTATTACTATTGCTTGCTGTACTGACTTAACATTTCCCATAAAAAAAGTAATTAAAATTTATATGTCATTTAAAAACTCAAATTAAGACATTAGCCTGCGCCGTACATGGTCGGTTTTCCTGTTTTGCTGTTACAAAGAATTGGGGTATCATTAGTTTTATTCTTTTCATGAAACTGAACAAAGTATTTCTAATTTTTTTTCTTAATAGCTTTTTTCCCCCCATGGGCTCAATGAAGCAGTCTTGTTTTTTGAGATGAAAGGAGAAACATCCAAGGCAATAATTTTTATTTTTGTTTTGCATGAATGCGTAGTTTTTCATGTGAATCTATTGGCTGCAACATTGTTTTAGCAGTCCAGCATTTTAGGGCACATAAACCACTAGTGGACAGATTTGAAACATTGGAACCTTACTACAGGGATACAACAACAAAACTGATACTGAAAACCATCAGAATTGTCTTGAGTGTATTGTAATGAAGAATAGTTCATTACTGGTCTCTCCTGTTTCAGTAAGAAGAGTTTGGAAGGGACATCACTGATAGGAATATGTACTTTGCCAAAACACTTTACATCTTCAGAGCACTTCATTGCTTTCTGTATTCTCAGCTCCCCAAAGATGCAGGTACATCTTTTTAATCCTTGCTGTTCTCAGGGAGAGACTCTGCCTCAGAAGAATGTCTCTGCCTAAAGATTTGTTTCTCTCTGCTTTGAAGTCAAAAGAAAAACTGACACTAACTTTTTTCTCATTTTTATTTTTTATTATCATTATTTTTTTTGTCTCTAAAGAAACAGTTACTGTGATTTCAGTAAGAAGTTGAAGTAGGCCTGAAGTGGTAAGAAGAGCATGAGCACACAGTGTTCCTGCCAAAAAATAACAAATCTCTTTTTCTTTTACCTCTAGGGCTGGGTTCGCTCTGTCCGATCCCAGAAGGAAGTTTTGTTCCTGCACATAAATGATGGGAGTTCTCTGGAAAGCCTCCAGGTGGTTGCTGATCCCAGCCTGGAAAAGAGGTAGGTCCATTTGAAATAACTGGAGAAATGCATGTGCTGAGCAGTGCTTGGAGGGTCTGCTTAGGCCTCCTTCCCTGGGCCAGGGACTCACAACCACATTTGTCTCCACCAGGAGCCCCTTCTAATAAAAACCTGTCACTTTTCTTTCTGCTTGTTCAAGATTCCTGCCTTGTCCTAAATTCTTCTATGGCTTTGTGAATCTCTTCCCATTCCCACCTCTGCATTTAATAATTTTTCTTTTTGTCAGCTAAATTCTGTGGCTATAGCATTTCTTGTGATTCCAAGTAATCCAGGTAAATTAGCAGGAATCTCTCTTCTGAATGTACTTGTATCAGCACCTAGTTAAGCTCTTGTTTTTCCTTTGTTTCTTAGAGACCTGACTTTTGGAAGTGCAGTGGAAGTGCAAGGGAAGCTTGTCAAAAGTCCTCATAAGATGCAAAACATGGAGCTGCAAGCTGAAACCATTCATGTGGTGGGACCTTGTGATATTTGGGTATGTCACTATAGCAGGAGGGGTAGGACTGCTAGAAATCAGTTCTTGAAGGTCCAAGAATCCAGAAAAGCATGCTTGAAACTGTATTTTCTCTAAGTGTTAGTGGTCCTGCAGACTTTGATTTGTCAGCAGTGTCTGTAGGGTGCATCAAAAGAGAAACATTGGGTCACCATGAAGGCTCATTTCTGTGACAGAGCCATTACTCCATGGAAAATATGCACAGGCTGACAGTTAGGAGTATGCCTTTGTCCCACCCTGAAGCACTTACCTGTGCAGGTGGCTTAACCATGAATTGGAGAAGCAGTGGAACTGGCAAGACGCTCCAGGTTGTGCAGCTGGAAGAGCCATATCTGCCACAGGCACTTTCAGAACCAGCTTGCTGTTGGATAGTGAGGTGAACAGCTGGGTTTCAGGGGGGCTCAACATCCAAAAGGTGGAGTGTTTTAGAATGCTAATACTTCCTCTCATGTTCATGGATCTTGCTCTGCTGTATGCATTGTAAAATACATAAAATAAGCAGAAAAGATAGGCAAAAGCATCTAGTTCTTCTGTGCTCTGTAATGGTGATTGAGTTTTAGTAGGGAGAGATGGCATTCCGTGAATAGCAATTAAACTTCATGGACTCCCAAATTCTCATCCTCTTACTTTGATTTCCTTGTTGTTTTCAGTCATTTCCCCTGAAAATGAGGGAGAGGCACCCACTGGAGTACGTCCGACAGTTCCCTCACCTGCGCTGCAGGAACAACACGCTGGGCGCCCTGCTGCGAATCCGCAGTGAAGCCACTGCCAGCATCCACTCCTTCTTCCAGGTAATCCCTTCTGTACCCAGCCTCTCGAGTAGAACACTCCACCCAGGCTGGCTCTATGGGAGCAGGTTAGCAGGGAAGGAGCGTGACATGGATTTTGCACACAGTGGTTTGGTTTTCTTTCCAGGCCTGTGCCTGGCTGGGCCTTGGCCAGACTGTTGCTTATGACCAGGTTAGTGCATCTGTGGCCTGTCAGTGTCTTTCCACCCATTTCCTGTTATTTATCCCTTTCACAGAGTTGCAGTATAATTGCCTGCAAGTGTGTGGTCTGTGGAACACAACATAATATGATCTTGTTTAACCCATCCTCTGCAGTGACCTTATGGTCCTTGGACAGAAACCTCCTCCCACATGGAAAAATCTGTGATGCAGGAACACAGGCAAACTGACTCAGAGCTTCATGTTATTCTCAGTTCTTGCCTCTTATTGCAATACAAGTCTGTGTGGATGCAGTTGGCTGACATTATGAGCCTCCTGGTCTGATGTATTTGAAACTGATGGGTGGGAGCCACCTGTGTTTTCTGAATCTGTCTCTCTTAAGCTGTAGGCACAGCACAGACTTTTTGCAGGCAGGGAAGCAGTGAACTTGCTCTGCTGGCAGATGTCACATAGAGACCATGTATGACCAGAAAAAGAAAGGTAGTAAGTCCTCTAGCACACCTGAGCCTTTCTTTAAAGCTGTTCCTGGAAATAAACATGTTTTAGTTTAGATAAGCTGGCTTTAGATAGACTAGAATCACATTCAGATAATTCTGATGACAAAATTCATATGTAATATTAGTGTGGCCCAAGGAACAGGATAGAAATGTTGAGATTAATTTCTGGTTCCAGGTGTGCTGGTCTTTGTTTTCTGCAGTGGCAAAGAAGGCTTACTTGCTCCAAGAACTGCCTGTGTGGAATTGCATGGCATTTGAATGAGTTTTGTGGGTTTTGTTTGGGGGGGTGGGGGGGTGGTCCCGTGTCAGGTAAAGCTGCTGGTTTCAGGATTGTGCCTGTTCCTAAGACAGAAGCCAGCTCTGTTGGGAATCAGTCTGTGCCGGTGTCGAGCCACTAGATGGCATTGCCTACAACGCTTTGTGCTTCCAAACGTGGGCACCGCAGGCAGCCGAGGTACAAAACCACCTTATTCAGGCTTTGCTTCTCCAAATCCTCTCCTACTCAGGCTCTGACATACCTTCCTGTTTACAGTGCTCAAGAGCAGAGCTCTATTAAAAAATAGACTCTATCATCAATTTAGCAGCAGCAGCTACACTAAAGTTATTTTTAAAGGAATAAGCAAGATTTGGTCCCAGACCTGATATTTACAAATGCTTGTGTGAGAACTCTCCTAGCACCAAGAATGTCTGTGGTTTTATTCTGTCTCTAATGGAAGGAAGTCTTAAAATTGCCACTTGCATCATCCCAAGAATATTGCAATTTCCAACTTGACAATGTCAGAGCATACCATAGCTACAAAGTATAATTTGACCATTTTCACTGGGCAAAGCTGTAAGGAGCTTAATGGTGCAAGAAAATAAGTGGAGCTGTTTGAATACACAAAATTATCAAGACTTGCTGTAACTTTAAAAACCTCTCTTTTTTAGCCTGTTCATTTCCAGGAATGAATGCCTAGTGCCAAGTGCCTTTAGTTTGGATGTTGAAAGCTAAAATGTCCTCTTTAAATCTTCTGAGAATTGTGGTCCATGTGGGATAGGAACATTGTTCCTAGGCACAGTAAGATAGTTGCATTGTGAATGGAAAATTCCATTCTGTACATTAAGTTCCAGGTTTGAGAGAGCCAGTTATGCAACTTGAATTATTTTAGAAGCTTTTATAAGGGGAATTATCCAAGAGGTTTTATGGGGATTCTCTTATTTCAGATCTGTGCAGTTTGCATAAATTTTCAAAGCATGTAAGGGATCTTCTATGTGAAGTGTGCTTCTTTACAGCAACTGCTACCACTGTATGAGCAATTTAGGCATTTTGAAACACGTCATGTAGAGCTGGGAGGCCATGTAACCAGCAGAGCTCTGAATATGCAGGGAGCTGTGTCAGAGGCCTGCATTTTGTACTGCTAGACTGAAACTTCCTTCTCCAGGCAAAGCAAGTACCTCTGGATCCAAGACTTCCTTCTGTGCAGTATCTAGATCCCAGTGAGGAGCCAAGGTCTTTGCACCTGTAACCAAGGTAGCCTAGAGCTGACTGCAGGGACTTTGCTCCCTCTTGGTTGTGTTACTGTACTCCCACAAAATGCATTGCATGTCCATATGAGGTTTTTGTTCCAAATTAATTTTAGTTTGATTCTCAGAGTGGGCAGTAAATACTGCTCCTGTCTTCCTAGTCCCTTAACAAGCTGGTGATAAGGACCAGGACCTCTCATGTGACTGAATTGTATTATTTTGGTAAAAGCTGTGAAGCTAAGATCTATCCATCCACTGAATATTGTGAATATTGTTGCATGCAAATTAAGACATGAAAACAATATTGAATATTGGGTTGCAGCTGTTTTAAAAGCCTATGGCTGCACTGCAGAGAAATCCAGAGAACAGGGGCTCTCTTGTTTCAGCCTTACTGGGTTTCAGAGGCCTCTGCTGGATTTGTGAGCTATTACATGAATGTGTAATTCTGCAGGTACCCAGAACATGACCAAGCCAGGGTATACCCTGTCTCTTAAAATCAACTTGACTTCAGTGTCTTAGAAGATGCAAGGTAGGACTGATACTTTATTGGTGGTTGGGTGTTTTTAAGATCTGTTTTCATCCAGTATGTGATTTTTGTCATCCAACACATTTGATCACTTCTCTTAATGCAGCACACAAAGAGGGTCCTTTGCCTACCACTGCCTTCCAAAAAGCTGAAAGAAACAAAGTGTTGAGATCTTAGGGGTGAATTTGATTGAAACTGCCCAAAACTATAAAAATGCTGGAGGAAGTGAGAAGAAACAGGCCATTGCAAAAAAACTTATAGTAATGACATAAATCTCTTTTGCTTTTGAAACCTGGAGGAAAACACACAGGCAGTAAACAATGATGTATAAATCATGGTAGCATTTAGTTTGTCATCTGTCCCTGCAAGGCAGAAGCTGCCCAAAAGACTCCATGTGCTGTCCTGGCTGGGGGCTAATGGCCTAGTTATGTGTGCTGGTTGATGTCATCCTTCAGGGTGACACCTCGTTAACTTTGCTGTTCTGTCTGTTCCAGGATAATGGATATGTGCATATTCATACCCCCATAATTACATCCAATGACTGTGAAGGTGCTGGGGAACTCTTTCAAATTGAGGTAAGTTGGGTTGCACAAAGTTTGTTTTGGTTTGGTTTTTTTTCAAAGCAATTCTTGAGTTATTAAAGGTTAGAGGAAATATTTATCTTCATAAACCTTTTATGTACTTCTGTGATTTTTTTAATATAGCAATCCTTTGTTTCAACTAATAATTTAGACAGTTAAACAGATACATTATCTTTTATTTTATTGCTGTTTTGTGCATTAATCAGCACCTTTTGTACTGATGAAGTTGTTCTATCACTGGTGCTGGGGAAAAATTTACAAAGAATAATGGAGGGAGGTGAAACATCTTGGTAAACAGAATGATGTTATCGTAAGAGCCCAAGAGATGGGCTGGGTCATTCAGGACAGACTACTACACTCAAGTATTTCTTAGCTTTGAAACAAAGAATATAATTAATCATGAGATCATTAAGTCAGCCATATCTGAAACTCCTTTTCACTAGCATGTACATACAGGTTCCTCCCTACAAGCTACTCCGTTGTATGTTGGAATTCTCCCCCAATATTGTCAAGCTTCCCTATAACCACCAAATTACTGCCACAATCTATTGTTATAAGAGTACTTCACATCATGGGTCAGAACCTCCTGTGAAACTGAAACACAGCCATAACCACTAAGATCTCCCCCACAGATTTCTCATGATTCCTGACCCCACAGTCATTAATCATACAGAATTCCACTGCCTTTTATACTTCTGTATCTGAAATTCAGTTTTCCGTGTCAAACAACGGCATCCATTGCCTCTTATGCATATTGGCTCCAGCTTTGCTGGTGATTCATCTGTAAGCAAAAGAAAAATTGTTGAGGTAGCAGTTACTTGCTGTGGGATCGTGTCTTCCACTCTGCACAGCCTTGTGACAAAAAAAGCCTCTGTCTGCTTGTTCTCCAGGATCTTAAGTCTAACCTGTGCTACCAGTGATTCCCATCCAGACCAGTACGTGTGGCTCAGCTTTTTGCTTGCTGGGACAATAGGGTTGATTAGCTAAACTAAATTGTTCCTGTTTAATTGAGATGCCTTAATGCTACCCAAGGTTCACTCCAGGCTGTTGCATGCAAATTAAGACGTGAAAACAAGTGACACTTAATGATGGAAACATTATGCAGTTTGCAGCTGTACAGTCTATTTCGTCTTCGGTACAAATTGTATCCACTTGAAAGCTGTAGAGGATGCAGGACTACAGCGTAGGTGGCTGGTAGTGACAGCAGCCCTGATGCAAATGTTGATTGAGGTGCTAAACTGTGAGCTGAAACTTGTATAAACTGGGTCTTATCTACATGCATGGTTCAAGGTGGATATTTTACTCCTCTCCAGTGGGATTGCTGAGGTGCAAATAATACCTGTCTTGGAGAAATGTAACTACAGCTGTGCTTGAAAGGTGTGCACTAAGTGCCAAGTCAGACCCCGTTAAATGACCTGTGCCATAAAGGTAGGAATTCAGAAACCCACTTGCTGCTGGGAAGAGGGAAGTTCTCCCTGATTTCCTGTTTTTTCTTTGATTACAGCTTCACTGTCTGGCTTCATTTAGGACTTTAGTTTTGTTTCTGCAAAGCCCTATTCACAACTGGTCCTGGCTAGCAGAGTTCTAAGGCTTCCTGCTATCCTGCTGGGGTCACATCACTCCACTAGAGCAGTGACACTTTTTTGACAGTAAAAACATGGGGAAGATTAAGCCTGCCTTGGGCCATGTATGTGATGCTGTCAGACACAAAATAAGAGTGGCAGAAGGTTGTCGGACATAATAATAAGGGTATGGTATTTGCAGCAAAGCCCAGAATCTTCATGTGCTTTTAACCAAACCAACTATCAAGATATTCTTGTATGCTGTATTCAGTCACTTTTTAACTAGTCTTTAATTCACTGTTTGAGCAGGACAAGGAAGAATATAAATTCACATTCCTCTTATATCTGAGGAGGAACTAAGATTTCTGGTGATGGGAATTGATGAAAACAACCTTCAAATTAGATGTTTCAGTTTCAAAAATATTTAAATCCTCTTCCTTAAGTTTTAAGACCTATCTTCTAACTGAATCAGAATTGGTGTCCTATTACTCTTGAATTTGTAGTAGTTGCAATACATCTGCTGTTAACAGGTTGGGGTTTTTCTGCCTTTTGAGTTTCTTTCTTTTTTTTTTTTTTAGCTCCCTTGGGCAGTATATAGAACTAATAGTCTCACCAGTTTAGCTGATCTGCTGCAGGTGAAGTAAGTTGAAGACTTTAGTTGAATAGGCTTTAGGACCCAAGTAGAGGTTGTTTTTGTACCCACTGCACTATTGCCTTTTAAATAGCTGTTTTCTCTTACTAGCACAATTTTAATCCTCTGACATCTGATGGCTGCTCAGGCCTGTGTATTCTTTTGAAGCGATGGAAAGTGAAGAGAGTAGGAATATGTTTTTACACGTGAGTTGAAGAAATGGGGAAAAATGTATCTGAAGTTAGAATGAAAAGGCTTTTTGAAATGTGGTCCTTGAGTCCTGAAACTCTTAATTCTGTAGGATTTGTGTTTGTTTATATGTTCAGCTTCCTCATTATCTTTGTTTGGTTTTGGATGTACTGATTAGTCTGTACATAGCTTTGGTTGGGATGCTCTCATATTAGGACTTGGGTTGGGGGAGAATCCATATTCCCTCTCTGCTGGGCAAATCAACTAAATGTTTTTAAAATTAAAAACATTCACTGTAATGGTGAAAAGAGTGCAGTAAACAGAGGACATTTTAAAGAATAAATAAGTCACAAGATGGTAACAACCCCAGAGGAAATTTCTCCACCTGAAAAGCATAGGTTTGAGGAGAAACTGCCAGAAGGGTGGAGATAACTAGGCAGACCCTAACCCATATCACCAAGACCATCATGTGGCTTTCTGCACTGTTGACAGTGTCTTCCTGTACTGAGAGCATGTAGGGGAGAAAGAAGCACAAAAAAGATGCTTTCTTTAAAGTAAATATATTGAAAATACTAGAAGACCCTTGACTGTTGAAAGCAGTGTTTTAGTATCATCCAAAGCAGGATGAGGTAATTCTTCATACAAGGGAGAATGCAGATCAGCAGGGGCAGATAGCCCTTTTTCTATTTAATCTGAAAATAATTCCCCTATACCAGCAGTTTTAGAATCTACACCTCAGCACAGATTCTTTCCTTGCTTTTTTGGGTTTGGTTTTTTTTTTTTTTTTTTTTTTTTTTTTCTTATTTTTCTCTTTTATTTCTTCTGAAGTCCAGAATTCTTAGCAGCTTTTTAGGTTGCAAGAAACTTTACCCAGTCCCCTTCTGTGGGTGTGTCCTAAGAAATTTGCCATACTTTTGTCCTTGTGACCCAGCTGCATGTCTGTTCCCTGCTATTTTCAGTAGCCTCCCACTCTGTCTGCAGTGTTGAAGACTCCCTGTTTTCTGAGTCTCTTGCTCTCTTTTCCACTTTGCTGCCTGGAAAATTTTCTTTGTATGGCTGCTTTCAGCTGATGTGGAGAAGGTGGAGGCTTCTCAGTGCTCTGTAAGAGCCTGTCTGGCCCAGGACACTCCAGCTGGTTCAGTGTGGGTCTCCACAGCCACTTCCCTGTTGCCCAGCTGCAGCCTTTTAAGGGAGCTCAGTATGCAGTGAGTTCCAAAGCATAACAGATGTGTCATGCATTCACAGCTCCTTAAAGTAGATCTCACATGCAGTTTTTATTGCCTGTGGCCATATTCCTTCCTGGGACCACTCTCTACGTGTAAGGAATGCTGCACTCTCCCTGTCCACTCCAGCGGAAGTAAAATGTGCTCTATGTGAGGCTTCTCTCTTCCTATGCACACCTCATCGCGCCTGGCTGAACCCAGGGTCTGGATCAGGCCATTTCATTACTCTAAAGGATATTTAATTGTAAACCTGAGGAACTGTTCAGGGATAGTTCTTCTCTAAAATGCATTTGGAGATTTTGCAGCATTGTGCTTTCAGGGGTTTTTTGTCCCTTGCTCGCAGGAGTGAATGACAAAGTTTTAGGTTCCTGAAGGTGCAAGTTTGCGGCTGTGCCAGCTGTGGCACCAACAATATGTACCTGCTGCTGAAGATGCAGAGACTTACTCCTACCATCCTTTGGTACTACTGAAAATTATCCTTGGCATCCCCAAAGAAAGCTGGGATCTGCTGGGGAGGATCACAGTTAAACACAACAGTATTAGTGTCTGTAAGGTGTTTTCCCTTTTAGAAATGTGTGATGGTCTGGGAGGCAGCCAGTTCCTGGGAGACTGATACTTTAGAGAAGTGCTCAGCAGGGATCAGGGTAAGCTGGACCTGAGCTGAGGGTTGGCTGTTTTTTTTCATGATCCAGCTCTCCCAGTTTCTCCTCATTTCTCCCTGATTCATATCTGTCTGTCCAGTCTGCATTTATGAGATGTTATGCATTCCAGTACGTATTTATGAGATGTGTGTCTCAGCAGAACCAGCTGCTATTGCTCAGTGCAAGTCCAGCTGGTCAGAATTAGGACTGGAATTGCAAGGAGGACTTCTTAGAAGTTAGGAATTTTGCCGGGGTTGTCTAAAAAGGAAAATCCAATCATGTTTATAATGGGGTGTCACAGAGGACAAATCTGGATTAAAGATGTGTTTCTGGGAAGCTGCAGCAGCATGGTGGTGTGGGCCTGGGCTAGAGCTACAGCAATGATTTCTGTGAGCTTTTCAAGTCTTCTCTGATCCCTTCATGCTTTTGGCTTGCATAGAGTGTAAGACAGAATCAAACAGTTTGTACTCTCCTGAAGCTAATTGCCTCAAGGAGAAGTTAATACAAGGCTGACATCAAAGGGAATAATTTTAAATGAAATCATTAGACATTGGAGGAGATGGAGAACAAAACAGGTACTAAATCCAGTTGTTCTTGTATTTAGAGTGAGAATAAGAAGCCTTTGAAGTTGACGTCAAATACTAGCATGTTTATAGCACATTTACTCTGAGACACCAAGAAGTTTCATACAGATTCTCTCTCCCTTTTCCCCCATTGTAATTTGGGTAGTTTTCGACTCTGGGATGGAAAGAGCTTGAAAGGAAACACATAATTCCCCTGCTAATCTTTTATGAAGTCCATGTTTTAGGGTTGGGAACTGGGACAAGTGTCCATCTAATTGAAGTAAAAGCACCACAGTGTTGTTGCTTTGTTTTGCTGGTCATGGGCATGAAAACCAGTCCCACCCAGTGTCAGCACTGAAGGGATAGTGTCCCCTACCATTTGTTTGTCTTGTACCAGTGGCTGTGGTTTCATATAATAAAGAAGCCATCTTGATCTAAAAGGCTGAGCATGAATCTGGGGCACAGGCACAGGTGCTTGGGAATATCGGCCTGTGCTCAAATGTGTAAAGTGGAGGAATCGCCTCCAGTGGATTAGCTGATACTTGTACCTATGAAATGTGCAGCTGCTAATTTTGGAACCTCCCCTTGCTGAAGGTGTCCCTTCTGAACAAAAAGGGAAGCATTTAATTTTTCCTGCATAGAAAAGTTTTCTGCATGAGCTGTGTTGTACCCATTGTATTGAGTATTGTGCCTTAGGATGAGAAGAGAGCAAGTGGGCAGCTATGGAGAGGGGAGGTGATCAGATGGTGATGGGGCAGTAACATTTAATCTAAATATTGCTGCGTTTACTCTTCACCTTCTGTCAGAAGCCATTCAGGAGCTGCTCACAATGTAGAGAAACATCTTGGGATCTCTCAGTGACCTCTCAAACAGGCTGCAGGTTTTCAGGAGCCCAGTTGAGTTGTAGATTGTCTCACTTTGTCTAGTCACTTACTGTGTTTCTCTTTTCCCTATGTCTCTCTGAGATCACATCTGATTTGGAAGAATGAAAAATTACACAAAGTCATTATAAATAATCCAGGCCCAGCTCCTGGAGACAGTTGTATCCTGTTTGTGGATCTGGGGGGAAGCATTGAGATTTTGGGGCTGATTTCTTGTTCTTTTCTCACTTCTAGTTTGTCTCTTTCTCATTGTTTAGAAGTTGCATCCTACAGGATTAGGTGGGATTTTTCACTGGTGAAACAAGGAATGTCTGAACTAAGCTTGCAGGGAAAGAGAAACCAGAAACCATGGCTCTTCTCTTTAGTGTTCTGGCCATGGTTCTGGGGCTGCAGTATGTGAATGTTTGATGTTTATTAATATCCTTATTGTTTTTGAGCAAATGCTCTGGGTTTATTTGATGAAAACAGTAGGGACCTGCTTCTGCATCCTCGGAGTTTGGTGTTTGGTTTTTTTAGAACCACAAAACCTCTGAAACAAAGGAAGTAGTCCTGGGGTTAGAGCCACAGATTGTCATATTTTCATTGATCTCTGTGGAACAAGGCAAACTTGCTCTTTTCTTCAGTGTGATGCTGTGAAGATAAAACTGCCTTGTGATCTGAGGTTTTTGGAAGTCACTGTTTTATCTTTGTGATGAGCAGCAGAGCTTTTTGAGAACAAAAGCAACACCTTCAAGCTCATAAGAGAAAAATGGCAGGTTGTAGGCTATCAAAGGCTGGGGAACAAGGCTCCCTGTGACAGAGCAAGTTGGGGAGTAGGGTGGCTGGAGGCAGTGGCATACTTAGCTGAACTAGCAACACTTAGCATGAATCATAGGAGCTACACCTTGGGTATTTCAAACTTATTTCAAAAGAAAGTCTTTGTTTGGAAGTGAATGCAGATCTGCCAGACCTCAGATTAGCTTTGAAGTTTCGTTCTGTTTTTCTCCTGAACCTTTGGCTCCTCCAAAGTTTAGGGATGACATTGAAATATACAAGATGTTGAAACACAATATCATTTATCTTCATGTTCCTTTAAAAGTCACTGAGTTGTGACCTCTAGAGATCATCTAATCCATCTCACTGTGCTCAAACAGGGTCAGCTGGAGCAAGTTGTCCAGTACTCTGCTGCTGAGTTTTTATATCTCCCCAGATGGAGACTTTACAGCCTCTCTGGACAACCTGTTCTAGTACTTGACACCCACAGTAAATATTAAAGGTTATTCTTGTTTTCAGATGAATTTTTGTGTGTCTTTTTCAAAATCTGTGCCTGTTGTCTCTTGGGATTTTTTTTTTCTTTTGAGGTTTTTCACAATGGAACACTGAACTTGTTAAATTTTCTATTACTTTAGATTTTTATGCTTAAATTACCTAATGACCTGAAAAAACATGCAAAAGCTGAAATGAAACAGTTTATTTTTCACTGCCTATATAATATGTAAGCTGTGATGTCTCCAAATTAATATTGTTTCAGTTGAGATATTTTTGAAGACTGAATAACAAATCTTAGGAGGACATTGCATTACCTTTTTTTTTAATTTCTGTTTGTCTTTTTCCAGTGGAAACAAATTCATTTCCCTGTGAAAAGAAAATAACACTGTGTTTTAAAGTTTTTTCTGAAAGTCAGTGGGGCTGACACAGAAAACACTCCTCCATTTTCTCATCAGGCTTGAAATTGAATTTTGAAGGCAATGCTGTATGAAGCTTCAGACTACAAATGATAGAGATTCTTCTCTTCCTCCTCTCTGTTCGTCTTGGTCGGACAGTGAAAATTGGTGCTTTGAAAAGAGGGGAAAATAAGCTGCATGCTGTGCTTTTTATCTAAACACCAATGGTCTGACTTGTTCCTCATTGTTACAGACATCAGGAGAGGAAAAGGAGTCTGTGGAAAAGAGCCATTTCTTCAATGTGCCTGCCTTCCTGACGGTTTCTGGCCAGCTCCATTTGGAAGTAATGGCAGGGTGAGCAAAATTAGAAGTTTTCGTCTTTGTCTGTGGGATATTCCCAGCTGGTAATTTTGGTATCCATCAGGTATGTGCCATGGTTATCTGCCAGAAATGGACTGAGTGGCAGTGGCTGGATGATGGGTGCTGAGAGGCCAGTCTAGAGAGAGGGCTGGAGCACCTCTTGTGTGGGCACAGGCTGAGAGAGCTGGGATTGTTCAGCTTGGAGAAGAGAAGGCTCCAGGGAGACCTTAGATCCCCTTCCAATACTTAAGGGGCTGCAGGAGAGCTGAGGAGAGGCTTTGGACAAGAGCATGGAGTGACAGGGCAAGGGGGGGAGGGCTTCAGATTGAAAGAGGTTTGAATTAGATGTTAGGAGGCAATGCTTTACTTGAGGGTGGTGGGGCACTGGCACATGTTTACCAGAGAAACTTGAACACATCCAGGTATGCCCCATCCCTGGATGTGTTCAAGGCCAGGTTGGGTAGGGCTCTGGGCAACCTGGGGTCGTGAAAGGTGTCCCTCCCCATGGCCAGAGAGTTAGAACAACACTGTCTTTGGGGTCACTTCCAAAAGCATTCAACGATTCTATGCTCTGGAGGGTCTCACAGCATCTAGAGAGTTAATGCTGTGTGATGTATCAGTACAGTGCTTTTGCATCCAGAAGAGCTTCATTTATTTTTGAAGACTGAATGGACTCAATAGCACTTGAGCTGCAGGCCTCAAAAATTCAGTGTACTTAAATACAGTAAAAATAAAAGAAGCAGGTTCCCAGAACAGCTATGCTCCATTATGAATAAATTTAGATGGCCCTAGATTTATTCAAAATGTCTGTAAGAAAAACACACTACTGTAAAATAGGAACATGAAGCTGTAATGTACTGCGTGCTGAAGAGCATTGATTTTTTTATTTATCCATCCTTAGAGAGCAAGGTGCATCTGAGTGATATCAATGGAAAAAGTATTTACCAGACAAGTAATCTGCCAAGTTTAGCTTTATCTTAGAGCAGGCTGTGTACTATTTAAGGGGTACAGCCTGATGTAACAGAGTGAGATTGTATTTCAGGTTGATCATTAGAATCCACGTTCTTTTTTTGGACTTATTTGAATTGTGGAATTACATCTTTCAGTAAAGGTCACAATGCATGACAGTCAATTAAGTCAAACACATACAAACTCATGCCATCCCATCTTCCAGGGACCAAAATCTCCCCCCCTTCAGTTGAACAAACCTCTTCCTCATTACCATGCCCCAGCTAATGTCTGAGATGACACAGCTAATATCTGCTGCCAAGGGACCTGTGCTTTGGCCGCAGCAGGCAGGGAACCACATGAGAAACACCCTGTCTATCAAGAATGTCTAGCTTGAGTCTGAGAAGAGACCATGTCACTCAGGGAGAACAAACCAGGCAGAAAAGAGATTGCTGAAAAAATTTATATGTTTTGATTTGTATGTAAAAATTGCCCTTTGAACAATTTCACTGCAGCTATTTATCAGCAGCCAATAAACTGTGCTACAGTGATTACATAAAAAAACTCCAGCACTGATTCTCAACATTGCATATGAGGCATGGACAGCAAACGCTATTAGAAATACAGGTCAGAACTCCCAGATGAAAAGGCCAATCTTTAAAGTTCACATTTTCCAAAGCTAGGATTTTATCACTCCTATTTTCAGAAGATTTCCACTCCACAGTAACTGATCACTTAAAAGTGTTTTTAAAGTCACCATAAATTCATGATGAACCCCCCTTGCTATGGCGAACAACTGCAGTGCTACCTGCCAGAACCTGTCAGAGACCAGATCTCAATCAGCAGTCCAGTTGGCCAGCAGTGATTTGGCTGAAATACCATGTCTGAGGAGAATCCACATTGCAACTGCTCAGAAAAATGTGCCTTCAGATAAGGGCTGTTGTGCTGATTTCATGCCAGGTACTCAGTGTACTAATTTAGTTGATTTATTGGAAAAAATCAGTGTAGATGAAGGCCAAACCCATTATAAAGGAGAACTCTCTCTTTGACAGAATTGACACTTTCACTCTTAGTCTTAGAGTAGTAAAAAGTGAGTTTTCCACCTCCAAAATGGAAATATTCTGGTCTTCCCAATAAATCAGGTAAAACAGTAAAGATTTATCTGTTTTGGATTGATTCCATGAAATTTACCCTTTGTTTTAGCCAGACTAAATTCTTCACTTCTATAAAATTATCTAATCTTCAAAAATTACTTTAGCTTAGATATAATGTTAAGTGTTGCAGTCTTAAGGCTCTTGAGAACATTTTGTTCCTGAGAATTTGTGGGAGGAGGCTGAGATAGAAATGCTGAGGAGAGCCTTCCCCATCCAGTCTTGACCCATATTCTCTTGTGACTTGTAGGACTTGGGACAGGGACAAATCCTGCAGAAGTCCATTAGAAAGTAGAGGTGGAGTGGGATAGATATGAGAGGCGGGTAGGAATTTGTCCTTGGAGAGGTGTACATAGAAGGGGAGCAGAAGGTCAGGTACTTTTGAGGTTAGCTTTTAGCTTTACAGAGCTCATGAGCAACCTCCAAGCTGTGGCTGGAAAAGGCTGGAAAGGGAGGTATGGAGAAGACTTACTAGGTGAGTCTGGAATCACATCTTGTCCTTGCAGAGAGTTTATCTGCAGACCACAGGGAATCACCTGAATGCCCATGCTTGTGTGTTGTCCAGGGCTCAGGGCTCTGTTTCATGGCAGGGTTGCTTGGGATGCTGTTCCTGATCACAGGAGAGAGCAGTGAGCCATTTATAGTTAGTGAGCTTTTTCTTTGAGGAGAAGTGGGAAGAGAGATGTTCCTGCATTTATTGACTGTCTGCTGTGCTGTGTGTGCTTGTTACTGAAGGCAAGGTCAGAGGAGTTCATCTTGTCTCTCAGTGTGACACACACAGCCTACTTGGCACAACATCTCATTTCATTGTGCCTCATCTTAGCAGTGATGGCAGCTAGGTTGTCTGCTCAGCATGTCTGAATCATTGTCAGCTGCTGTAAATCCATGGGCTTTTTCAGGTCTCCAGAAAAGTCTTTATTCAGTAATAGAGCTCTCCCCTTCAGTCTCCTCAGTCTCTGATGAGTCAGTAGCCAGTGTGTGTGGTACAAGTGTAGGGCTGTCTGTGTCCTCATGTCTGGTTTGAAATGTCACTGGTTTGCTGTGAAGTCCATGTGGTATTTCCTTGCCCCCCGATCCTCTGGTGAGGACAAACGCCCCCTTGGGGATCTGAACTGGGCTGGAGGGTCTGTGACAGCTGAAGATGATTTAGAACCGTACTGGAGACAGCCAAAGCCATTTGTTGTCAAGAAGTACAGCTCACTGGCTGCAGTAATTTTCTTTTTAATTCTCCTTTTCCACAGGCTTTACCTGCTCCTCTCTTTTCAGCCCCTCTTGTTAACAGCTTAACATCAATGTTTTTCCCTTGTTCCACATTTCATCCCAGGCCCTGTCTGTTCTGCCTTTTGCATCATGAGCTAAAATAAAATTGCTTTTCTTAAAACTTCTGGGAGCTAACCCCTCCCTAATTGGCAGCATAAGTTATCATTCCTTGCCCTCCTTAACCCTGTTTCTTTTCTCTCTTATCAGGCCCTCACTAGGTTTCTCCTCTCTCGTTCATCTCACATTGTGTTGAAGTTCCCTGCAAACGGGTCAAAGGCTGAGGGGCAACCTAATAGCAGCCTGTTAGGACCTGCAAGGAGGTTCTCCAAAGACAGACCCACTCTTTGCAGTGGTGAATGACAGGAGGACAAGAAGCAGTGGGGATAAATTGAGAAAAGTGAAGTTCTCAGTGGATGTAGTGGGGAAAATAATGGAGAAATCAGTCAAACCTTGAAAAAGATTGATGAGAAAAACAGTGTGCTCTTCATCAGAAACGCAGCTAGGTGGAGCCTTGAGCTGGTCTGGCCTTCTTGCTGACCCTGCTTTGAACAGAAGACTGAACCAGTGACCTCCTGAGGTCCCTTCCAGCCCAAGTAATTTTCTTCTTCTAAGTTTTTTTCTCGCCTTTGTTCTCATTGTCCTCTCCACTTATTTCAGGCACAATACCATCTTGGTGAATTATCTCTCTAGCTCAATTTCAGTTCAACATCCCCAGGACTTATTTTTTTCCTGCTAACTTAAAATCTCAGCCTCTCATTCAGACTTCTGCCTGCTAACATCTACTTATCTAGCTTGGTTTAGATGCAGCATAATTAATCCTTCTCTCCTCAAGTACATCCCCTTTATTGCTAAACCATCATCTATTCTGCTGCTCTTCTGCCTAATCCAGATCTTCTCTGCAATCCTACAACTGGTTTTGCAGGTTGCAGAGAGGATCTAAAAAGCATTTCAGTCATCCAGACTATTTTGGCTGTGTCTGCCTGAGAAGGTACTAAAATCACACTGATTTCACTTTTAAAATGACAGTACTTCAGTGTTTTTCAAAGCATGGAGGATGGAGAATGAGAGAGAGCTGTCATTTGATGTTCAAGAAAACACTGCAGAGCTCAAAAGAGATGTGTTTGAGGCTGCCTTCCATAAAAGAGGCTTCATTCTCAGCAGTCTGGCAACACACGCTCTTAAAATTTGATTCCAAAATGACTTGCTAATGATGACACAGATTACATTGTCTTTAAACAAATATTTGCTCTACACTGTACAATTTTAAATTCTTCTGAATGCAGCTGCAGCAATGATGTCCAGTTGTATAACATTCCTGTTGCTAAGAAGTAACAAAAATAAGTGTAATTATTTATCTTGGATGTCTGAAAAAAATTTTCTGACATTTCTTGCACAACATTTGTTCGAGTCTGAGTCATAATGCAGACTCTTATAATTAGTGCACTAACTTCCATTAATTAGGCTGACACTTAATTGGATCTATAAAAAGCAACCGTGACATGTCTGGTTTTAATCAATTACTGCATACTTCAGTCTGGTTCATGACTGCTGCATTGATTGTTAATGACTTTGTATTACTGGGAGGCCAAATACATGAACTCTGTAGGTACAACAGTGAGTCTAGAGTTGCTTGGCTAGTTGGAGCTTTACAGTCCACATGGATATCCTTTTGGTCCTTTTTTCCTCTCCACCTTTTGGGGAGGGTAAGCAAGTAATCTGATTGCAAGCATGAGTGAGTGTGTGCTGAGGTTAGCTGCAGTTCAGCCGTGTTCTGGGATCCACACATATAGGGCTGAATGCAATCCTTGCAGTCTTGGATTATGTGCTCTTTGTATTATGTCCTTGCTATAAAAATCAAGTGCAGGGAAAAAGAGAAGAGACAGTTTTAGGCTCATCTGGTGAAAGGTGTCCTCAACTGAAATTCTTGGTCCTCATTTTACAAGTAATTCTTGGTCCTCATTTTACTAAGTTGAACCAGTATGTTTCTGTCTTGAATCCAGTGCACAGTCCCTTTTCCTTCTCTGAATACCTCATCATCCCTATTTCAGTCAGTGGTAGGTGCTGTCGGGTCTGTGGCAGGAGAACCCAGCATCCACGTGTGGGGGGGGCCTTGCAGCTTCACTTAATCTGTGTGCCCTGACAGTGCTGTGAGAGCTGCAGGGGTTTAAGAAGCTGTGGCTTTGAGAGACAGCAGTGGCTGTCACAACCCTCTGCCCACATGTTCCTCTGCCATAGTAGCCACGTTCGTGGTGACTCCTGGAAACTTATTTTACTTTGTGACGGAGGCAAGCAAGAAGCCTGTGGGCAGCTCAGCTCACCATCAGTGGCAAAACCAACACTGTGGCAAACTTAATACCCTATGAGAGCATGAACCTGCCTTGTCCAGTCTGCAGCTCCAGCTTCTCATGGAGTCTCTATGCCTCAGGAGATGTCTCCAGATGAGATGTGAAGTCAGGCAGCTTCATCCCTATTTGCTCCCACAGCTTTCCTTGAAATCGATGCACAAATCCATTTGCCCATGCCCTGAAGTTCTTTGATTTGCTGCCATTGTACTAAAGTAGAATAGAATATAGATAGGTGTTGTAGTCAGCTGTAAAATGTTGCATTTTATATGGATTTTAGTAATTTTTTTGATACAGTTGCTTACTTTGTTTAGTTGCTGTAGAATTTGAGGCTTTGGAGGTTTTAAATAGTTACACCCAAACTTTGGAATGTGGCCTTAACCATGACTCCCTTTTTCAGTAATGCACCCACTGATGCTTTTTCATGTTGTGATTGATACTTGCAGATTTTATAAAACCAATGTTCATCTGAAAAATGAAAAAAAAAAAAAATTATTATCCTCTTCCTGGCTGTTATGATGCAATTTTTAAAGAACATGGGTTTTTTCCACTTTGAAAGGTAAAATATTTAACTCCGTGGTTCCCTCCCAACATGTTGGTAACATGCCTTAGAGTAGGAGTCAATGGGATGATTAAGTTTGAAAAACATTTTAGCTACCTGTTTTATTTAAATCTTTAGAACATTTTGTATCGCTCCTTTGTAGAATATCTCTGTTAGCTAGAGCATAGGAAATGATTATTTGAATAAATCCTCAACTACTCTGGTGGCTTTCATCAACCCAGCTTGAGTTTTCATTGCTAATCGGTCATTTTATTGACTTGAATTAGGAACAATAATATCAAAACTGGGACAAAGCAAGACTCCACTGACAATGAAGTACATCACTGTTGCGTAGAAGGGTGGAGGACCCAGGCTGATGAGGTCTTTGAACCTGGAGCAGATGACTTGTATGGCTCTGAGTAACTCTTAATGTCCTTTGTCTCAGTTTTCCCATATTCTCCTGCCATCTGTAGACTAACAACCCAGTGTCTAGCTCTGCTGTGAGGTTTAATAAACAAACTTCTGGGTGCTTTGCCAGATAATTAGGGTATATGGGTCACTTTGTTGTTAATAACTTGAGTGTGCCTGGATCATATTCAAGCAGAGGGGGGTGACCTGGGAAGGATCCTTGTCCCATCTTCTGTTTTGTGCTGCTGAAGCTGGAGCAGAGGCTGTGGCCAGGGGAGAGCAGGTCCTGGAGTGTGGCAGGAGGGTGCTGTGCACATGCAACCTCGCGGGCATTGTGGATCCCTGCCCTTTGGAAGTTGCAGTGAGAGAAGCTGCTACATTGCTTCACTCTGACTGGCTGCAGGGGGAAGTTGGCACTTCCCAGTCCCTGTCTGGGAACTTAGACAGCTTTCTTTTTTTTTTTTTTTTTTTAATTTATGTAGTTATTTTTGGCTGCTTACAAAAGGAAGTACAGTCCCATCTCGTTGCAGCATGAGCCAAAACTTCAGCACTCAGCACACCAGCTCTGCTGCCCAGGCCCGAGCCTCACATACAGCTACAAAAGTCCTTGTCAAGTTGCAGCTTTTCTCCTCTGCATTTCCCCAGAGGGCAAGCAGAAATGGCCTGTGAGGAGTCTTTAAAAATTCATTTTTCTGGGTAAAATTCAGCCCCTTCTGCTGCCTTTTCAACAGAAATGTATATTTTCATTGGGCAGAGTACAAACCACCAGACAACAGTAATGGGAGTATTATTTTTACACTGAGGTTAAAACCCAGTTATTTCTGTCCAACTCTGACAAGTGTTTTTTAACACAATCTACCCAGCTCAAGGATTTGAAATATTCTGCCTCTTGTCCACACTGCTGGGCATCTGTACCTTGCTATCATCATTAGGAGCTCTGGGCTTCCAGCTCCTCCAAAAACTAGACCCGGGAAACATTGTGCTGATATTTTGAATGGTTACCTGTGTATGTGGTTTTGTACAGAGGGCCAGAGCACCTTTCAAAATACAAATTTCAGCATCCCTGAACAATCCCATTCATGTTCAGGTCAAGCACTGCAGCTAACTGGTGCATCCTGGCAGCTGAGCAAAGTCACCTGCTTATTTCAGTGGAGCAGACAGGTCCTCCATGCTCAAAATAATTATGGTCATGCTAGGACAGAGTGGAATTAAATCAGATGGCTCACTTTATTAACATCTTCCCTTCCTAAGAGAAAGGACAATGGGTAGATAAACTCCTGGTCTTCAGGGTCACCTTGCTGAGGGTTTCTCCTCCTATGCTGACATCATGTGTTCTTTTGTATTTGGGTTAGAAGTTATTGCTTCTAGATTTTCTTGCAATCTAGATTTTAGTGTGTTTGTATGGCAGGGAGTGGTTGGTGGATTATGGTGCAGAGAAATACAGAGTGTTGAAGGGGTACATGCTGTATTCATTTAGCATGCCCAAAGATGAGATTCGGCACAAGTCACTGCTCAGCTTAACTTGTTCCTGCAGACTTGCCAGAGTAATCAATATATTTCTGTTTACATAGGCACATGTTGTATTTTGGGGTGACAGCGAGGGCACCATGAAAATGAATTCTTCCCCCTCTGCCGTGTTGGTAGTGTATTTTTATAGCTTACAGTAGAAATCACTGGGGTGATGAAGTTTTGAGAAACATCTTTGCTCCCTGTGTGTACTGGTGTGGTTTAGTGCTTAGCCCTGAGTCACAGGAACCAGCTTCTGCCTCCAGCTGTGTCACTACTGTGTGGTGTGACCTTGGCATTGGTTGCAAGCTGACTGTGCAGGGATTGCATCTTCTTGATTAATAGCCTTGTTCAGAGTTATATGCCCTTGGTTCGACAGCACAAATAAGTCTTTATTACCTCAGTAGCAGCGTGGAGTCCTGGCTCAGAAAAGGAGCACAATCCATTCCTGGCTTGGGAACCATCAGCACAATTAATTCTATTTGGATTGCACCATAAAAGTTACCAGTAAGGCAGAGACGCTGAGGCCTACAAACATTGCATGAGTTTAATTAAAAGAATGATTTGAAGCAGCTTTGGGTACAGATACTTATTACTTCTCTATTGGTTCCTCTCACTTCCTCTGTAATGAAATGTCAGTGAACTCAAACAAAATGAGCTTTCATTCTGCATGGCAGAGAGCTCCCAAAGGTGGCTGCTTCTGGAGACTGTTTCAGTAGTGTGTGAAATAAAGGTGAAAGGGGGGAAGTTTCTCCCTTCCTGGCTGTTCATAGGGCAGAGAACACAAGTGTGGCCTGTGTAGCAGTGAGCCTCCCCCATCCGTGCAGAGGACGGTGTGTCCCAGCAACACTTCCAGGTACTGCTTTGGTGTGTCCAAAGGGACTCCTGGGAGCCTCTTGCTAAAAGTGGCTGGGCCCTTCACTGGGCTGGGGTGAGAAAGCTCAGCGTTTTGTAGTATGGGGCCCTGGCTTTTGATGCATTTCAGTGTGTTGGAAGGAGTACTGTGGGTATTCTCTTGGCCTCCACATTAAGCACTCAGATTTTCCCAGAGAACTGGGCAGAGCAAAATACAGTCACAGAAAGGGAGCAATTAATTAAGCAGCTCTGTGCCTTCTTGTGGTGTCGACCCTGGCAGCGCCTGTGAACTGCATAAATGCACTCAGGCTTGCTGTCCAGAGCTCTGATCTGGGCAAAGCTGACTGCAAAAGGACTCGTTTCAAAGCCTCTCTTGTATTCTTTGGTAGCACGTACAAGGAGAGCGTTACAGACATTACTGCTCTGCCTGTAATGGCTAGGGAAAAAGGCTCAACAGATTAGTGGGCTTTTTTTTCCTGTCCTGTGTGTATACTTTTCTTGGAGAGGAGGAATTAGCACTACTGATTTTTTTTTTTTTTAAAGACTCGTGAGTGCCCACAACCCAAACTGACCTAGGCACTTTTGGCGACTTAGACAGAATTTTCAAGTTATTTTTAAATGCTGGAAGTCTTGCAGAGGTCTGGGAATGTTAAATGATTGATTATTTGCATCATAGAGCATAGGAGTCACAGCCCTACACTGAGGCTCCATTGTGCTAGGTGCTGAATGCACACAGAACAAAATGACTGGGCTTGCTCTCAGTACCATAAAATCTGAGCAGAGTCCACTCCCATCCCTCTTTTCTGATATATCTGTGCATGCTGAGTGTGATATAGCAGTAACAAATCACAGATATGTTTTTTATAGCAGATGAAGTACAAATAAAGACTTGATTTGTATAGTGGGCATTTGCTTAACATCTTGAATGGCAGGGCACAGTAAACAGTATATAAATGCCTGGATGGAAAATAATTGTTCATGCATGGAGCTGATAACAGTGACTATGTGTACTTTCAGCTGTGTTTCTCTGTTCTGTCCAGGCCTCTGGCCAGTGCTACATTGCTGTTACCAGATGACTTGCATTTACTGCTCTCCTTTGATCACTTTGCCAGTGTGACATCTGGCTAGTTTCCCTTTGCCAGGGTCCCAGGATCCTGGGGAACTTGTCACAGTTATTCGTATCTGTCTTTTCCCTTTACAGTTAGCCTATAAATGAATGATTCCTCCCCTTCCTGCAGGTGGGGGTTTATTTGATGGGCAGGGGGGATAGGGGTGAGTGTTGTTTTTCCCTTTTTTCAAGGGTCAGACAAATTCAGCCCCACACCAGTGATGTTAGGTTCTGCAGGCTATCACAAGGCCCTTACATTTACTGTCACCTTGGGATAGTCCATAGAGTCACAGTGCTAATGGTTTGTTTTGTAAACATAGGTGGTTCTCTGTGTGCAAGTGCCTAGAGCTGAGGAAAGACAGAAATTGGTTCCTGTGGGAGTTGTTCTGCACTTGCCCTCTCTAAAAGCTGTCTTGGGCACAGAGAAGCTTTATTCTTGCAGTACAAAACTGATCTCTGTCTATGAAGTGTTTGACCATGGCTGACTTCTTGGAGCAATAAGAGGGTGAGGGTTTTTTATTTATGATTACTTTTAGGTATCTTGCAGGCAGCAAGCCCCTTGGAAGATGAGTAACTAGTCATCATGCTTGGGCTGCTGATCAGTAGGAAGTAAGTGCACTTCAAAGTGCTCTTAGTAGCCTGTGTTGCTGGAGACTGTCCTGCCCCAGTAACCTACAGTAACTGAAGTGTCAGTGCCTGTGCATGGATGAGAAATGTCTCTCCCTGAAGGCAGGCTGTTGCTCTGTGGGAGGGGATCTCATGCTAGCCAGCTAGTGTCACACTTTAGCTTTCAGTCTTATTTTGAGGCCTTCATGTCAGTGAGACATTAGAGACCTGCACATCATACTAAGCAGACCTGAATTATCACTTACAGTAGTTGTAAGCTTTTTGCAATATTTTCATCTTGTGTCTGATCCTGGCTCAGTCACAAACTGAACTTGTGACTAAACTCACTTATTTAGGAAAAAATGCTTTCTTTAACTGAAGAGCCTCAAATTTAAATATTTTACCTAAACCCTGAAACATGGGGACAAGTAGAGCAAGAAGCTGCCTCTAATTCCTGTTTTCTACTGCAGGCCAACCTTCACAAGCTGGCAAACAAAAACTTTTGACTGGTTCTGCCTTAAACATAAAATGATTTTGACTGCTGACTCACTGTTTTGTATTTGTTGTTTGTATTGCTATAGCAGTTGAGGCTCTTAAACTTTGAATCCGAGACCTTGTTGTGCCAGGTGCTGTTAGGAGCATGGGAAAAAAAACAAAGCAAAAAGGCCATGTGAGAAAGAACATGAATTTCTGCATAACTCAAGACAACAGGTGGCTACAGATGGGGGATCACAAGGAACTGATGAAATAATAGTGAATGACCTGTGCAGTGAGTAATAGTCTTGGTACATCACTTATCTAAACATTGCTGAGGTTTTGTAGATGCTACAGCAAAGGGCAGTTTGAAGAAGAATGATGGAGTAACAGAAGTTTACGGTAACATCTCAGCAAGTGAGAAAGGCAGCAGAGGGAATAGTGGCATGCTGAAAATGATGCTTGAAGGAAGATGTTTGCTGCAAAATCTAGTTAGTTGGTTGTGGATGCTGTGGTCATATATGAGAGAGTTCAGATACAAGAGCAAAGTGGAGACAGAAATTGTGTTTTTTGGAGGAGGGACCACAGAGCCATGGGGAAAAGAAACCTACAGGCAGGCTATGTAGCCAGAGTCTTGACCTAAAACTTCTGGTGTGTTTACTACTAGCAACTCAAGGAAAAAGAAAGTGCTCTTTCTTTGGATCATAACCTTTAACCAACATGTGACATGAGGGAACAGATGAGTGAAGCAGAATGCGTGTGTTCCTTTATTTGTAGCACAGATGTCTCCATAAGGGGCGAAGGAAGAATGCTGCTTTTTGTAGTGTTGTTTATTTAAACTTCAGTTTAACAAAATTAGCCTGTTCAGAAACTTCAGTGAACGTCCTTTTTAAGTTGAAAGCTTGCAGAGCAAGATGCAAGTCAAATGCCAACCCCAGCAATTAGCAAGCATCCTTTCATGAGTGTCAAACCGTGCTTAATCTCTACTGATTGGGTTCTTTTTCTCCTCCATGCTGTCTGCAGCTAAAAATAACACCAAGTTAAAGATGTACCAAAGTTAGCAGCTGCCCAGTTCATGGTTTTTCTGAAGCAGCTTGCTCTTCCCCAATCACAGTTTTTCTTCCCATGAAGCATGAGAGGAAACACAGATGTCACAGCATGTATTTGGGAAGCTGTCACTGGCTTGAGGGTGTCCAGGAGCTCAAGTGCTCATAGATCACAGTGTAAAAGGTATTGCTTGGAGTTCAGCTTCCTGCATAAAATCAAAACTTTTAAAGGTGTGTTGGTGTTTGATAGGAAGGTTTCTCATGAAGGAAGTGGAAACACAGCATGACATGACTGCAGAACAAGAGGATGTATTTAAATAGACTCCCCAGAAGGTGGTTGGAGAAATGGCTTCATAATAGGAAATGCATTGGTTTCTTCAGCATTAGATGCTTTCCCCATATGTTCTCTGCAGTAGGGATCCCTCTCAGCTGAGCCATTTTTAGCTGTGTGGAAGAGCCCAGTTGTTTATCTCCATGGCTCTCTGAGCAATGAACTTCTGTCGTACCACTAGAGGGGGACTGCACACCGTACACCTCCCGTCCTGCTGGGCCTCACTGGCCACCCCTCAGTGCCCACCAGCCCAGCAACTCCAGCAGCATTGCCCACTCTGCTCTGGTGAGCACTGGGGTCTCACAGCACCTGTGAAGGTCAGGCATTGCAGGCAAAGAAGTGTAAAGGCACGTGAATGAGGATAGCCTGATTGGTATAATGTCTGTGTGCTTCTCTAGTAATCCCATTCTGCAGAATGTTGGGTTTTATTCCCACACAGTTAGAAAAAGTGTCCTGAGCATGACTTATGTTCAGAGAAAGCTGAATAGTGTGTGTGTGTGTGCAACATCTCTGAGTCACAAGGTGTGAATAACCTCTCTCCACGCCTGGATGAAGGAACATAACAGCAGCTTATTCAACAGTGCCATTAAACTGGTCAGAGATGAAATGGAAACATGATTGTTTCTAGATGCTGGGAGAAAAGGGAGGGCTTTAGATGTAACAGACCCAGTTGTGTGCTGGACCTGACCTGCTTGTTCCCTGCTGCCTTGCAGGGCTTTTACTCACGTGTTCACCTTTGGCCCAACGTTCCGAGCGGAAAACTCGCAGAGTCGCCGGCACCTGGCGGAGTTCTACATGGTGGAGGCTGAGCTGTCTTTCACTGAAAGCCTTCAGGACATCATGCAGGTGGGCACTCCAGATGTCTGTGCAGAACTGGTACCAGAGTTTCTTCCTCCTGTGCTCCCTGCCCTCAGATGGGCTCACAGCTCCTCTCGCCCTGTGTGAACCAAGTGGAGGTTGAACAGGGATTTCCCAAGGAGGAGGGCTTGCTCAGCAGAGATGAAGCCATAGAGAGGATTTGGAAGGGGAGATATAGGTGTACACAGCCCTCATCTCAATGGGAAGCTCCACAGCTTCTGTATTGCCAGGGAATGTAAAAGTGCTTGACTAGTGCTAATGAGTGGCACTCTCAAAATGTTCCGCACCTTTCCACTGAGTGAGCAGTGTTTAAGCAGTGTGCTCTGTAAAGGCCTCCTTGAACTCTGAACTGAAATCTGAAGAAACAACAGTTTCTGGCATACACTGTTCACTGTGGCTTTAGCAGAAGACTGGAGGAAATCCTTAGTCAGCTGGCTTTTGATTTTTCAGGATTGACCTCTCAGATGCAGTTTAACTACATGATGAATGCCTATACGCCTTACCAGTCTCAGCATAAGCCAACTTATACCCAGTAGGACTTGTATGTAAACATACACACACTCCCATTTATCAGATAAGCTCTGTGGAAAGTGATTGAAAAAATAACCTTATAAAGAAAAACACCTGAGGCACTGGCTGCAGATTTATAAAATAACATCCAGGTGGTGGTTTCTTCAGCATGGGTCATAAACAGTGCTGAAGCAGCATGGCCTGAGAGCACAGTTGGTGTGCTCTGTGTGCTGCTTCTGAATCTGGGATGTCTGCATGACACTGGGCTGTGTGGACTGATCCATTGGGAGTCTGTGCTCCATCATGAATAGCATCCTGCTCTTTCTTTTGTCTCTCCTTTACTCCACAGCTTTGTGTATTCTTAGAGCACAGCCTGTGTATATGTTTCTCTAGGTAATCAGGAGTCAATTGAAGTCTTCACTACTTTTATCTAGTATAATAAGCAGGGTCTTCTGTTAAGTGGTGTTTGAGCCCTTCAACATAGAATCAACATACCTTGTGCAGAAAACCTTAATTTCCTGGGTTTTAAACAGACAGTTCAGAGAATTAAGAGAATTAGATTTGGGAACACTTCTGGAATTTGTAAGGCTTTTATTTGTAGAGAAAAGAGGAACTTTTCCTCTCAATTTTGCCTTTGTTGTTGCTAAGTATCTTGTGAAGTCTCAGCTTGTGCTCTCTTTAAATCTTCCCTCTGTCCCGAAGTCTTTGAGAAGCACCTTTCCCTAGAACAGAAAGTCTCCTAGCAGCCATTATTTTGCGTTCCTCATAGTGAGTATGTATTGCAACAGGCTTAATTTTGTGGTGTTCTTACTTGGGGAAGTGGAGTTCCCACTTTGTTTATTTTTAAACCATTGAGCAATCTCTCTTACAACAAAACAAACAAAAAACCTCAATCAACAGAAAGCTCTGCTAGTTGCTCTAAAACCTAAGTGTCTCTCCTCATGTAACTGACCTAAATTCAGTGTTCTCTTCTGTATCTGCCCATCGGGTATTTTGTCTGTTTGTTGTCATCTGCAAGTTCTTTATTCAGTGAAAAACGCTCAGTTGAAAGCCTTCAGGGCTCTTGGCCAGGGTTATTATCTGAACTTTGTCCTCACATAAGGAGCTGGATTGTTAAAAATTTATTTTTAAAATTGCTATTGAACATTTGGACTAAGTATCTCTCACTTGAGCAAGTTACTGTGCTGGGAATGCTCAGCTTCTTTAGGGACATCTTGAAGTATTTGCTTATACACCATTAAAGAGCCTTGCTACAAAGATGTGCATGTTTACCATTCACTGGTGAGGCTTGAGATCTTTCAGCCAAAGCTCCAAAAGAAACATAGTTTTCATTATGAAATAAAAGGGAAAAAAGCAGATTTAATAACCAAGCTACATGTATTTGGGAACAAAGGGCCTGAGGTCTTAGAGCAGCGGCCTTTTTTCCCCTCTGTGTAATTGCACAGAGTAGTGCTCAGTTATTCCTCAATTAGTAGCACAGTTCTTGTGAAGTCTCATGTGTCTTAATCATGCAATCTAAATTTCTGTTCTGTGCCAGAATGTGTTTTAGTGCTACAAAGAAGCTTCAACTCTCACAGTACTGGTTTCACAATACTTTCTGTGGAAAGTCCCATGTGCTCAGTGCAGTACTTCACACTGCATGGCTGGGTGAGAGTATTTCTGCTTTGGTGTACAGGGTACGTGTAAGGGTATCTAAGGAGGGACCTCTTTTCTCCTCCAAAATGGATGAGAGAGGGATTTAGAAAAAGGTCAGACAGACAGGAGAAGAGGTACAGTTGGGGAAGTGTCTGGACCCCCTAGAGCCATCAGCCCCCCTGTACCTGAATTGGTGATCCAAGGTCTCCAGTTTTATTTGTCCTCTGAGATGCCTGTTATCACTCTCTCCCTCTCTTTTCAATGCTGTGTCATGTAGTTGTACTTGTAGGCCATTATCTTCTATTTTTCATTCCACTCTATCAGCAGTGCTGTATATTTAAAGGATCCCACTTCACTCATGACACTAATGGAGTCTCAAAGAGGCCATATGATACAGTCATTATTGAATTTCATCAAAAGCACGTACAAAGTCATGGTAAAAAAGGCATTATTTAGGCTATAAAGTTAGGAAATGCAAGAAGGAAGTTTTCCTGAGGGCATTGTCAGGGGTTTATGCATAGTGTTAGTCTTCCTTAACAAGATTATATCCTAGCACTACTGTCTCTTTAAGGGATGGAGAATATTTCTCTTTAAGATGGGGCATACAATTTAACTCTCAGTATCTGAACTGTGTCCTGAGGGCAGGATTATTGTCTTCCACTGGTTATGTACTTCATCAAAATTAATTTGCTGTCATTACAGCCTAGTGACATGGAGCATTATTACCTCCATTTTACAGAGGGGAGTTCAGGCATGAAATGAAATCAGGTACCCATTCTGGGTGTCAGCTTTAGAGAGCATGGATCTAAAACATGTAAGTGATTTGATTTCCAGACTAGTTTTCACTCAGCATTGTGTCTTCAGTACCAATTCTGAGGCACTTGGGCAGGTCTGACTGCAGTCTGGAGGGAGCAAACACTGGTAATCACATGATTTGTTCTAAGAGTTTTACAGCATTCTTTAGCGACATTGGGCTATCTCCAGGACTGTGGGTTCCTTGTCTGAAGGGGTGTCCAGTGCCATAGCTCAGGCTTGTTCTCTTCCCTTAGTTTTATCAGCATTCAGCTTCAATGTCCAGCAGAGCAGTGATCTGGCAGACAAGTCTCTTTCCTTGCACAGCAGCAGCATCTCTCCAAAATGGAGCCTGAGCTGTTGGTTGTATTGCTGAGAGGAGATTTTAAGACCAAGATCAGATGTGAATCCTCCCCTCTGTGTGTATGTGCACACTTAGCATGGGTGTGAGCAAGCATGGAGGCAGCAACAGTGGTCCACTGGTGAGTGTTTCATATGTAAGGAGCCTGTGATCTACACTGCATCCATATGCATGGCCCAGGTAAATACATACATAAAAATCCTGCTGGCAGGTCATGTGATTTTTCTTATGTAATCTTTCTTATATAATAAAGATGATGATTTGAACCTTTCTTGGAGTCCACAGCACCTTCAGTTGCTGCTGCTGACTTTTACTGCTGTTTTATTGATGATTTGCCTGTTTCAACTCTGGGCATAATTTTTTGGGGGAAGAGGATAAGTTGCAGTATCAGCAGATCCAGGGTAAAATTAAGCAAGTCCCTTGGGAGCTGCTCCTAATCAAAATTGAGCTGTTAACCATTAAACAGCAGAGCAACATTGGGGAAGGCCAATGTTGATACTGCTGAAGTTTCCAACGTGAAAATCAAAAGAGAAAGGCTAAAAGGGTTGACGGAAGGGAGAAAGCTTTAACCTCTGTCCTCCTTGCTTGCCCCCCTACCAGCACAGTTTCCACACCACCATTGTGAAGCAACCACATTATTGGGCTTTTGGGACGTCCAGAGTCCCACCTCTGAGATGAGTTACTTGCTGTGATTCCAGTGCCTTTTTTCCCCTGTGTAAGTCTCCTGTCAAACATGTTTCTTTCAGAATATGTTCAAACCAATCACTTCACCTATATCTCACTTTAATGTGTTCCCTTAAACCAGCAAGCCAGTGATTACACTTCTCCATTCATTTTTCCTATAGCCTACTCTGCAGTCCTTCATTATGCTATCTGCTTAAAGACATAAATTCTCAGTTTGAGAGGTTTTTTTTTCCTTCTTTTTTTTTTTCCATCTACTGTTTGTGCCTAGTACTTGTTTGGCATAAATAAAGCAGTGAGGAGGCCAGTGTATGACCCACGTGTCTGTCTTTTTTGCCAGGATAAAACCTCAGTCTCAAACCTGGAAATATTTCTCAGATTGTTTTTCCCATACCACCCACATCTTTTTTCCACAAGAGGAAGCTGCTTATGTTGAATGCTGTGGGAACCTAATTGTTACTTTATCGCACAGTGAGGAAAAAAAGTGCTAATTAAACAACATGCCTTTCCAAAACCAGATGATACTTTCATTTTCTAGAAAGAGGAAGCTTAATGTAAAATCCCTTCGTCTCTGCCTGGTGAAACCAGATGAATTGCTAAGAAGTTTTCTAATTTCATTTGCATAAGCCTTTTTCTAGCTACTTTGAAGAAAGTTCAAAGCTGACTGTTTGGTTATTTGCCACTCAGCAGCAGGAATGCTGGCTTTTCATTTCCTCTGTGTTTGAGTACCAGGAGGCGTAAAACTGTTCATCTGCATATGATAATGCTGTTCCCTTATTTGCATCTTCCCTTTTTTTAAAAGGAGAGCCCAGGTTGATGCAGGAGTCTTGAGTCTGAGTTTGGCTCAGAGCAGTCCAAATGGATTGCTTTACCAGGTCCACTAGGCTGGTGGGATGCAGAGGTTGTTCACCAGCTTCAGCAGCTTGGGGCAGATGTGAAGGATGTTCATGTAAGCATAAGTTTGAACATCATGCCTGAAATCCCATCTTGGCTATGTCAGTAGCCCAGCTGCTTTGTTTCTGTTCCTTGTGTTCCTCTTACCCTGTAAGATCTGGTTCCTTGTAAGGCATAGACCCACTGCTTCTTCTTGAGGTCTGCTGACTGATCTTTCCACAGGTTCATCTTTCCACAGTCACAGGCTTTGTGGTGTCTAGGGGCTGCTGCTCACCTAGATATCATTAGTGGAAACTTCAGTTCTCTGAACTCTGCAATTTATGAAGCAGGTGTTACACTCACAAAAAAACCCCAAACAACAAAACAAAACACCCCAACAAAAAAACAAACCAAACAAACAAAACAAAAAAAAACCACCCCCCCCCCAAAAAAAAAATCCACAACCAACCAGGAATGTGCCAGAACTTTGAGATGTACTTTGTTAGAAAAGACCTTGTCCCATTCCAGGCTGAGATGACATGCAACCCCAGCTGCATTGCTCTGTCTTGACAAAGAAAATGAGAATAGGAGGGTGATTGTGAATAAGAGGTGGGATGATCAGTTGATACCACAGATGTCAACTACCTGCTTTGTGCTGGTGTAAGACTACTGGGAGCCATGGGAACTCTTAGTCTGCACAACAGCAAATGTCCTGGATGGTCTGCTTTGCTTAGCCAAAAGAGAAAGTGACTCTTAAAACAGGTTGATGAAAATGCAGCAGCATCCCATGTGGGGGTTTTTAATGGCATTTTAATTTCTTAATGAGTGAAGCCCGTTTTACTGGATAAGTATATCCAAATTGGATGATAATGTCATTTAGTTAATCCACATTCGTTTAGGGAAATGGAACCACATCTTTTTAGTTTCTCAAACATCCCTGCATTGATGTGTTCCTTTGCTTTAGCTCTCTACTCATCTTGTACATGTTCACTTTGCCCTTACTGCAGAGTCTCTCTAGCTGAGAACTGTTTGATAGGCTTGCTCTACACACTGCATGTTTATTCTCTTTCCTTCTTTACCTTTTCTAAGAACAAAACATAAATCCAGAATTGCTCATTAAAGGACAGATGCCTCACTAAGAATTAATCTGAAACCAGACCCAGAAATGGTTGTAACATGTCTGTGGCTAGCCAGGCTTGCTGCTTGAATATTTTAGCTGTGATTTTTTTCACTGGAGATATCTGCTTGAAGATACTGACTCCATCAGCCAACTTTGAAGCCCTCAACCCATAGCAAAAATAAAGGTTCCAGTCCTTTTCAGCTACTAAGCAAGCCTGCTAATTAGGAGCATTAGTGAGGTGGTTCCGTCTTACGCAGTCTGGCCATGCATAAGAAGGACAGAAACTCCTTCTGTACCCTTTGGCTCATGTGTACCATGTTTCATTTATAGTCTGGGACACCTAAGCAACATTCATTTTTCATGCATTCCTTTTCTCTCTATTAGGTTATGGAAGATCTTTTCAAGACAGTGACAAGCACTCTGCTCTCCAAATGTCCTCGTGATGTTGAACTTTTTCATAAATACATAGCTCCTGCACAGAAGGTAATGCATGTGACAGGAAAGAACTGCAATCCTTTCATGTGTTTTGGGAGTTCTTGGCTATAGGAAGGCTTAATTTTTTCTTTTTTTTTTTTTTCTTACTGTGTTGTCCCGTGAAAACTGTAAAAAGCTAAATATCAGCTTCAGCTTAAGTGATTGTTCAGGCCAACAGAGAGAGGACACGCAACTTTTTGTAGCTGGTAGCAGGTGCAGTAGAACTGTAGTTGTCACTTAATCTGGTAGCCTCTGAATCATCAGCTTCAATAATTGGGTACTGTTTTGGCATTGAATGGCCAGGACTGGATTTTGACCCTTATCTAGATCAGAATGTAGTCCTACAAATTACAAAATAGAGGGAGGTCACTTTCCTGAGTTTGCCCCTGAACTGTAAAGGATAACTTTACATGTTTATGTTTTTCTTGTTTTGACCAAGGGCAGGTTGGAACAAATACTGAAGCACAAATTTATGATGTAAGTACTATTTCAAAATGATCTTTTGGGGAAAGAGTTCCTATTTTGCATATGTTCTTTTTCTTTCACAACTCAACATCTTATGGGTTAGCATAATGTCTCCAAAAGAGCGTGAGCAGCAGTTCCCTTTTACTGTTTGCAAGGTATGCCCTTTCAGCTCTGCATGAGACTGACACCTGAATCTGCTGGCCTTTGGCTTTTGCTCCCCTGGACAAGATCCTCTCCTTCCAGCATGTACCTGCATTGGTTGCTCACAGTCCTGCTTGGTTTTGGCTTTGATGCTCTGCTTTCATTCACACTTTCACTCCTTTGGCTCTCTTTATATGAAAGTATTTTATGATATTTAACAATCCCAATTGGTTTTCTATTCCCAATTGATTGTGTAGCTTCTAATCCCAGTTCTCTTTGTGCTAAAGAGCTGAAGGCTTTGGCTTTCCCTCACCCCTGAGAGTGCCACATCCTCCCTACTCCTACTTGTCTCTTCAAATGATGGAGCTCACCATTTATCCCACAGAACATTGTAAGGCTGCTCACCCCAGCACTGGTTATCTTGTTAGGCAGCTACAGCCACCCCTGGGCAACAGGATCATGATGGATGCCCCCTGTGCCTCTGCCTGCAGGAGCACCATGGGAGTCCTTAGTGAAGTTAGCATCTCCCCATTTCAGTCCTCTCTTTGGACCTAACTGATACTCCTGAAAGAACAAAATTGTGCTCAGCTTTTCCCATGCTCCAAGGAAAAGGAGAGAGACAGACCCTCTTTCTCCCTCTCTGTCTCTCTCTCCATCAGCTGCTGGCAGATCTGGGCCATTCCTGGCTTACACACGTTGGTTACATGTGTTGAACCTGTGCCAGTGATACACCTCATTTGGGCTGTGGCCTCACATAACCCAAACATGTGGAGCTATATATTCCTTCTTGAGGTATTTCCTCCAGAAGCCTTCCCTGTTTTAGTGAAACCTTGTAATGGAGTGTAAAGAGCTTGTGCTCCTTAGGGAATTTGGTTTTTAATTGGATTAGCCAGTGATACAAGGATGAAATTATTGTGATCATGTTATTCTTTTCTTCTCTCTGTCCACAACATTTGGCTTGGTATGTGGAAAACTTGGCTGCCATGTTATCTTCCATTGAGTCTTGATTTCCAGTTACCAAACCTGGAGCATTGTTCACTGCACTTTTTCTGTTTGCTTTGCCATAATGCTGTTCTTTTGTGCTGGTGGAAATTAGTGGAGAATCTGCTCTCAAATCTGCCAGAGAAGTAGAGAAACATTGCTGCACGTAAATCTCATGGTTTTTAAAGTAAAGTGGAAACATTTGAGCTACAAGCCCTTTTGCACCCTGGGCTGTTATTTTTGCCTAACACACCCTGGACTAGAGCTGTGTTGTTGTAGCTATGCTGATGAGGACATATTGTTTTCTTTAAAAAAATCCACCCATTTCTGTGAAGCAATTCCCTGCAGAGCTCACTTCTGACTAAAATGCAATATTGCAATAATGCAGAAGTGTTGAGAGCTTAGCACTTCCTGCCCTGCATGTAGCTGAAGCACAGGAAAACATAGGATTCTTGCCATACTAAATGCTTTTTGGTTTCTGTCCAAAGAAGCATTGCTGGGAAGTCTGACATTACACACAGGTTGGCATGGTGGTGGGGAAATGCCTCCTTAATTTTCCAGCACGGCACTTAGCCAGAAAACTTTGTTGTTCCTTTCATAGTTATCTTAAAGACTTTTCTTCCTCTTGCAGAATTTCCTACAGTGAAGCAGTGGAAATTTTGAAGCAAGCTCCTCAAACTTTCACTTTCAAGCCAGAGGTAGGTCATTGCCAGCTGGTTTGTCCCTACACAGAGCCTGAAGTTTGTAGAATCTCCTTTCTCTCTCTCTGTCTCTCTCTCTTCCTCTGTCTCTGATACCACAAGAGTTGTTATTTTGCACAGATTATCTGCCTCCTGGAGTGTTTTGTTTGCTGGGTTATAAATCCAGTGTGACTTTTGCCCTTTGGGGTTGAAATGGGAGCAATACAAGGAGTGAGATGTGTAGCAGGAGAACATGTAACACTTGCAGGGAAGGAAGTGATGAGATTGCAGTTGAAGGACCAAGGCTTTAGCAAAGGCACTTCTCTTTCCTGTATGTGAGTAGTGCTGAGAGTGTTGCAGACTCAGTAGCAATCATCTAAGAAGAGTTGCTGTAATAGTTCTCAAAAAAATGAAAGATAAGAGAATAGCACCAAAAGTTTGACAAGGATTAATAAACCAATACCATGTGAAAATGTCATGTAATGTAGTGTAGGTAAAGGGAATCCCTTGTCTTTCCAAAGCATAGATGTTGACTGGGAAAAAGAGTAACATTCTAGTCTTTCTAAAGCTATGAGATTATGGTTTTTTTTAAAATCATATTTTGCTCAATTTCAAATGCACACCAACTCCAGTATGGGAAAGCATTTGTGGTGGTGCTCATCTTATGTCTATATTGTTTAATCATTATCTCATTATGATACTTCAAGGAAAATAACCCTCTGGCTGAAGCCACCCTCATAGCTAATTGGGTAACTGTCTCATCTCTGTGCACAAGTGGGTGTAGAACCTCAGATCTTTTCTCTCTACTACCTGGATCTGAGACACCAAACTTGGGATATTTTAGTATGAAGAGAGTCTGGGAAAGGTCTGTTCCCCTCTTGCCCTTCCATTCCCCCAATATTCGTTGCATGTCTTATGAATGGACTGGGGGTCTCAAATCAAAAGACACAGGATTTATAACATCCCTGGAAAAAAGGAAAAGTGAAGGGCATTGCAAATGTCCATGGTTTCTGATAACAAAGAATTGGTTAATAGGGTGCGAGGTTTTCTTAAGTGGGGATTAATGTAGCATGTAACAGGACACAGCAGGGAAGAGAGTAATCAGCCTAGGAAAGCTGTTTTCTATACACCAAAGGTAACACTGAAATAAGGCTGGTTGGCTGGGTCAAGTAAGCTGGCTTTGGAGAGGTGCCTGTTTTCCTTTAGATATGAGCATGTGGTTTGGGGGTTTTGGGGTTGGGATTTTTTTTTGCTTGTTTTGGGTTTTCTGTTTTGATACCAGCTGCTTGGGCTTGATGCAGGAATGATCTGGCCCTGTTCTGTTAAGTTAAGTCATATTATTTTACATGCTTTGCTCTGCCTGAAAATGTGTGAAACTGTCTACTTCCCAGTGACCTGTATGAGAAGTTGCTTTGCTTGGTTCCATGCTACTCAAAGCAGCACATCTCTCTATGTGCAGGGATTTTGCTGGGTCTCTTGCCATGGGCAAGAGGCACCAAAGCAGATTCCCAGGCCCCTTTTGCTGTCCTTACAGTGGGGCTGTGACCTCCAAACAGAACATGAGAAGTACCTGGTGAAGCACTGTGGGGAGGTTCCTGTGTTTGTGGTCAACTACCCATACGACCTCAAACCTTTCTACATGCGGGACAATGAAGATGGACCTCAACACACGGTGAGTCCATGGGTCACACCTCCACCACTTTCCTGTCTAGGAACATGTCTTGGCCTACTTATAGACATCATCTGCTGAGCCTGTCCCCAAGAAGTTCAAGATAGGATGTTGATCACCATCAGGTGATCCTGTCCGTTTTTTTCCTGTTGTAGAAGAAAATATCCAAAGAGGAAACAAAAGGAGGAAGACGATTCAAGAGTTGGGGCATTGTTAACTTTTTGCTTCATTTACTTAAGACAAGTTTGCCATAGGTTATTTCTTTTCCTGGTAAACTTCTGTACTATTAAGTTAAAGGCCTAGAATTTGATGGCTCCAAGTAGTCTGTGATTCTGTTGTCATCCAAATGTAGCATCCATGTAATGCTCAAATAGCAGATGGGCAGAAGAAATAAGCTCTTTATCAAGTCTCATGCCTTGAAATTGTGATTTCTCAACTGAATTGAGACAACCTGAAGCATAGCTTCTGCTAAAAAGGGCAACAACACCACCATGCACCAATGTGTCTTCAGTAGCTTTAATTCTAGCAACATTTCAGCTGTGGTATAAGAAAAATAACCCTAGAAGACAAACGAGAAGACAGACAGCCCAAACCTAACAGCCTAAGTGCTAACACTTGGATCCTAACACTTGGATCCAGCACGAGTGCCATTGCTACCATATCCATTAGAACTGATTATAGGAATGGGGATAGATAGGGCTGAACACAAGCAACAGCATCAGAGCAGGGAATCAGGGCTTCAGAAAGCTTACCCACACGTCCTTACCTTTTTCTGAGCTGCTGTTGGGTTCTTTGTAACCCCACACAGGTTGTCACCAGAGTAACTTGGTGAGATTCAGTTCAAACCATTTGCAGTAGATGTCCTCAGTCTGAGACATCACTGCTGTCATTTAGGTTTTCTGTAAATTTCTGATGTTTATCCTTGCAAAATTTCCTCCCAGCCTTCTCCTGTCAACAGAAGACTTTTCAAGTGTGTGCAAATCCTTACCTAAGTGTCCTGGACTCTGGAAGAATTACAGTAGAAACATCAGTGTTAACTTCTTCTGCGAATCACTGTGTGGCTGTGTGACATGACTTCAATTAGTTTTCTTTCTTTGAAGGTTGCAGCTGTTGATCTCCTTGTACCAGGAGTAGGGGAGTTGTGTGGAGGCAGCTTGAGAGAGGAGCGCCTGCCCTTCCTCGAATCACGCTTACAGAGGTATGGAAAATCCACAGATGCCAGGAGACTAGCCTGAGCAGGAGAGTGTTTCAGCAGCTCTCTGTGGTTGGCAAGACAGAGGAGCAGAAGGCCAGCTAATAGTATTTAAAATAAGCCTATTTTTGTCTTTGTGATATCTATATTTATATGAGTAGGTGACTGCAAACTGATGAAGAAGTTCTTGTGCTTCTGTAGTAGGTGTGCAAAGTGCCTCTGTTTTAGCTCATCAGAGAAGAAAAGTTTTCTTTGTGCTAAGAGCCCAGGGCAGTAGAGTGCCTCAGCTCTGCTGCAACTGTCTGGAGCAGGGTCTGCTGTGGGACACTTTATGCTTTTCTTCAGTTTTTGTGGCTGAAAGTGGATTATGAAGGTGGAAGTTGTCACATATACAGAACTTAGATATCTGTCATCATGTTGTGTAACTGAGAAATTGCATTTTTGTTTAGAAGCTTTGCCAGTTGTGATGCAGCTGGCCTCAGTGACTGGCCTGATTTCAGAGAATATGGCTCTTTGCTAATAGTTTCATGGGAAGCTTCACTGGAACTGCTCAAGACCTGTACTGTGTCACGGGGGCTCCTCTTTCCCTGCTGCCTTAGTCTTCATCTTGTAACTTTTAGTAATTTTAGGCTAATTTCAATGTCAGAATATCAAAGCTGCTTTTTAGTTAGTAATTGACATTATACATTGGGTAATTCGCCATAGACAGTTGTTCTCTGGATTGTATCCGATCAAAAATTTTGTAGAATCAGAGAATGGTTTGGTTTGGAAGGTGGCTTAAAGACCATCTAGTTCCAGCCCTGCTGCTATGAGCAGGGACACCTTCCATGAGATCAGGTTGTGCAAAGTCCCATCCAGCACTAGAACACTTTGGTTTGGGCCAGTCATACACTTGTGCAAAGCAATATTGCGGGAAGGCTAATCCCAGAGTAGCACCATTTGCACACTGGGAATTAATTTGT
Organism: Calcarius lapponicus; assembly: GCA_039654755.1. Lineage (NCBI taxonomy): Eukaryota > Metazoa > Chordata > Aves > Passeriformes > Fringillidae > Calcarius > Calcarius lapponicus. The sequence continues at coordinate 59,428,613 of CM077462.1, read as the reverse complement.
TGCTTAAATTTGCCACATGCTCACACAGATACATCTAGTCGGTGGAGAAGAGCAAAATCTACTTCAGCATAATGAATCCAAAAGGCACCAGGCAATTAAAATCACCAGAACATGAATTCTCAGTTGTTACTGTATGATGGTGATACTCCCTGTGCTTCCTGCTACTCTCCCTGTAAGCTCTCTGAAGCAGGCATGCTTCAACTCATGTAAAGTACAATGTTGCCTGCTGCATTTTTTCAGTCAAAACTTTCTGCCAGTATCTGAGTCCACAGTCCTTAGGAGGAGGAGAATGGTCCATGTGGAGTTCAAAGCCAGACTTTCTTGTTTGTCAGGAAAGTCATAGAAAGCATTTCAGGGTACAAATGGGGCGTGTCTTTTGTAAATCACACCTCCTTTCACATGTTATTCTCAATTTTGAGTCCTCAGGATTTGGTTTTGTTAAGCCCAAATACTTTCGACCTTTAAATTCTATTTCCTGCAGAACCAGCATAACCTTAGAGAGAAAAAACAGGATTCTTGTCTTCTTATGCACGCTTCATACAATAGTTCACCAGGTTTTCCCTTTTTTAGTAGCTCTTCCAGGCAAGTGCTGCTTGTGCAGAATAACTCTGTTCCTTTACTTACAAGGGATTTTCTTTTTGTTTCACAGATTAGGACTCACAGATGCGTATCAATGGTAAGATGCCACCTTGCTCTGCAAGTTCTTTGTCTTCTTTTGATACTTATTTAAGCAACCGGAGTTTTGTTTGTTTTCTTTTTGTTTGTTTGTTTGGTTTGGTTTGGTTCTGAGGGAACAATTTTTTGGCCCTGTTGCCCTGCCATCACCGCCAGTCTAAATGAAATAGCCAATTGATTTAAACAAAGGTTAATCTAATGCTACTTAGTTTATGCCTCCGATTTGTCTATTCACAGCACAGGTTATTCCTCTCAGGATTGCATGAGGTGGATTAATTTACAACCCATAATGATTTTTGATACTAAATCATTAGACTGTGTTGGAAACTGGGTCAATTCTGACCACCATGCGCGAGATAAACAGGTTACAGAACCACAGCAATTTGTGGCCATTAAGAGGTCTATGAATAACTCCCTTTGCAATTGACAGAGGAATTGAGTCGAAAAATCTTCCCTAACAAAGCAGTTAAAGCAATTAAAACTGTCCTCCTAAGGAGACAGATCAACCTTTGAATTAGCAGTTTAACCCATTAAAACGACAGAAGGTTCTTAGTGTTTCTTGGTATGTACTTCATCACAGCTACTGAGAGAGTGTTAGTGCGGAGAATTTTAAATTTAGAAGAGTATTTTCAAGTATTCTGCAGTATTTGGATTGATCATTAGGAAAACTGCCTTGAAAAAAAGCAAAATATGGGTTCTTCACTCTTATCTTCCCACAATATGAAATCACTGAGGAACAGCCCAATGTATGGCAGATCTTCACATCATCCACGTGCAAACAGGCTGAATTTAATTTCTTCCTTTGTTGTAGTTGTGGTCCAGAATACACCATAGCCCTTTATCAGAGGGAGGGATTATCCTGAACAGGGTGATAAGTTGTGTGGTTAGATGCTGAGATACAGCCCAAGGAAGTCTGGTGTTCAATGGCAGAGCCTTCCAGCACTACTAAGATAGTGCAGCCCTGCCTCACGTTTCCCTCAAAAAAAAGATGAGGACATTGCCTGTCACTCATTTGCATTTTCATGTGAGATGTAATGATCACATTCTGGAAACTCTTCCTGCTGTAATCTCATTTTGGAGACTTTTTCCTCCTTTATTCCCTCCACTCCCATCACAGACAGTGTAACTTCCTGGAGAAGATTACAGCTGTTGTTACCCCTCCCTTAGCAGGGTTGGGTGTCCTAGGAAGGTGCAGGATAGTAGTAATTCTGGATGCTTCTGGACTGCAGTCCAAAATCTGCCAGAATACAGGTAGGTGCCTTGCCAGCATCCATCTTTTCAGTGGAGGTGGCAGGCGAAACTAAAATTAATCTCCTCCAATTTAGTGATTGAATTGAGTCTCCAAAGCTGGCTTACAAACTCCTGGAAGAACAGTTGAGTCATTCCTTTTTAAATATAATATTTGCTGACTTTTGAATGTGATCTCCTTCAAGTTCCTTAACCATTGCCATATCTCTGATTGTACCTGTTTTATTCCCTCCACTAAGCAAGAGGATATTGTGGGTCTGACTGTTTCAGGATTGCCTTTTTTGTGGGTGAATCATAAGGCAGAGGTAACTGATGATCTGAAATACTGCTCTGCTTCTTGCCATTCCTACCTTTTAGGAAGTTTTTCAAAAGATAGATAAAGTGACAGGGTCAAACTCTATGAGTTTTCTTCGGTACGCTACATCTTTCCTGTTAGGCAAGTTTCTTTCCATACAGAATATGAGTTGAAGTAGTATTTGGCATGATTTTGTAGTTATTTTATCTTATTTTCACACTTTTTCCTTTGAATTAGAGATGGAAAATAGCTCAGAACTGTAGATTATGATCTTGGCTAAACTGAGAGGTCTGTGGAAATGAAGTGGGAAAGTTGAGTGATGAGGGTACTCTGGGAGTTCATTAATTTCTCTGTGACCAGGGAGCATTAAGTATATTGCCTTGTAAACAGTGGATTTGATCCTGTTTGCAGCCTCCAAGTGCCATCTTAAAAGTAACAAAGAGGTACTTTGTAAGGTTCCCACAACCATCAGAGTGAGCAGCCTTTCAGACAGTCTTCCTACATGTAAGGCACTGCTTCCTTTCTCTGATTATCTTTATGTGCTTCAGTGGAGACAGTTGTCTCATACTGAACCCTTTACAGTCCAGGTACCCTTTTGATCTTCTGGTGTAACACTGGTGAAAGTACACAGTAGCAGAGCAGGTGTCGTCTGCTGTCTTCAAGTGGATGTTATTGTATTTTGGCCCTGCTCCTGCTCTGGATGAAAAAGATTGAGCTCTGTTGGGCTTTTTAACTTCTGGTAATCTTTGAAACTTGAATGTCAGAGTGTTCTCTTGGGTCCTTGAGGGTAGCAGGGTAAAAACAAGGAGCTGGGATTAGGGAAAAGTAGCACTGATGAGCCACTTGGAGCCCATGGCCAGTGAATACACTCACATCATCCTGTAACCTTCTTCAGAGTCCCGTGAAAACAGGTAGCTCATCACTGTCCTTGGCAGCCACCTGGTCCTATTACTCCTCTTTGGGAAGAAACTGGAGTGCTCTGCTGGGCCAGACAGAGGCAGGCAGAAAGCTAGGGGGGTTTTACTTACACACACACACCCAGGAGAATATTCAGTTTCATGGACTATAGTATCTTTGCTCTTTCAGCCTTACGTTTTTCAAACTGGCCACAGAACCTTCAGGATAGCAAGGAGATTGCATAAAACGTTGAGATTTTATTTGTTTTGAAGAGACTGAAAAGAACACATTCTGTTTATGAATCGTCACTAGGAGAGCACTGCTCTTCACAGCGCCTTGCTGTGCAACACAGGGAGCTCACAATGATGATAAAAGAATAGAAATCTTTAAAGGATGAATAGAAATGTTCTAACATGGCACATAACGAGCTCCTGGAATTCATTGCTGGGGGATGTTGTTATAGCACACACTTTAGTAAGTTCCAATCTCTGAAGATCTACCAGTGCTCAGGTTTAGAGCAGGAACACCTGGGCTAGCTGGGGTTGTAGAAACTTACTTCTCCTGTAGAATAATGCTGCATAGTCCACCAGTTGCCAATAGAGTCCTCAGTTCCACTCTTAAGTATGAGCTACTGGCAAAAACAGCTAGACTACTTCACAACTCTTTTTGAGGTAAGAAACATCCAGTGTCTCTAGACTCTTGAATGTAGGAAAACCTCAGGGAGCATTTTCCAGCCTAAATGGATTTTTCTCTTTATCTGCAGGCAGTTACTTTTTCTTTCATCTGTGAAGAATGGAAAATTTCTCAATTCTTCTGCTTCTTCTATGCACAGTCATCAGAAAGGATTCAGAGTCTTGATGCTCAGCACATTTAATTCAATGGACTTTTTCCATTAACTTTGATGGGTTTTGTTTCGCTCCTTTTGCCAAAATGGCTTCTCAAAGTGCTTTGAGATCTACAGATCAAAGTCCTGGATAAGCAAGGGTAGAATTTATTATTATTATTATTCATCTGGAAGTAGCTGAGTTATTTCATCTTCTTACAATGACTTTATAAACTCAGTTGCCAGCAAAAAGGGAGAGAAGATGCTGGGCTTAGTCTCAACTTCCTTTGCAAAGGCTGATGCACTTACAGACATCATCAGAAAAGTTTGTGCTGGTACTTGTATTCCTGGTTACAACTAAAGTAGTTACCAGCTGCTTTGGCAGTTCTGCTCAGAACTCCTGAGCTGGGTCAGACTGATCTGCCATGGCCAGCACCCCTATCCCTCACATTTATGAGATCTTTCCTGTTTCATGAGTCACCACCCTCAGCATCAGGTCTGCCCATCACCTTCCTTGCAAGCCCTTGTAAAGCTGTGCAGCAGAGCTCCCCAGGAGCAGTTCAGGGTATTTGCAGAGACCCAAGTTCTTCTTAATGTAGTCTATATAAAGTGGATAGAGATGAAGGCCACCATGCAGTTGCACAGCCTGCATGTTCTTCTCCTGAACATAATCCTCATCACAAGATGTGGGGTGCATACACCAAGCCTTAGTGAGCCACGCTAACACCCAGCAGCACAGAGAGAAAAGCACGTGGGTCCAGTCATCAGAAAGCATGTCCCACTCTTGGGCCTGCTGTTCAACTTGCAAACTGCACCTTGTGTGTCAGTGCTACAAGGAAGAAGTAAGCTCTGCTTCTCCTTTTGCTGTTTGGGCAGTGGAGGGGAGAGGAAAAACACTGGGGAAGAAAAAACCTGAATACTGTATTGAGTGTAATAAATGGTTTCCCAAATTTTAACTACTGCTAATAAGCTGTAAGGAAAAATAATATTTCATGGTGTGAAAGGCATACTGTGAAACTGAGTGACCGGGCAATCTTGCAGCTATAGAATTTGTGGGAGTACTCTTATTTTGCAAGTAAGGGTGATCATGGGCATTACTTTGTCTTCATTCTGTTAAAATACAGTCTTCAAGCCAAGAAAGATTTGATGTCCAAGCAGCTACACTCAAATATACATAACATATATTTTACATATTTATACATATGTAAGTACATGTACGCACAAATATAATATTTCCTTGCAGTTCAGTAACAATATGTAAAATTTGGGAAGCCATTTATTGCAATCAATCCAATCTTAATTTCTTTCACAGTGTTCTGCCCCCCTCTACTCCACTGCATAAGTAGTAAAACATATGCATTTATATTTAAGTGCATTTGATTTTTTTTTAACTAGGATGATGAAATATTCATACACCAAGATTAGAAGCAAGTAATACATCTGGAGTCACTCAATCCCCTCCTAGTGCATTTATATAAAGAAAAATAACTTGGTGCCCTCAGCAACCTCAGAAGTGGCCCCACAAATCAATAGAAGCACGGAGATGTTTTTCACTTCTATTAAAATAAAACTGTTGGGGACAATTTATAGCTGCAAATACAGTATCACATCAGCCACAGTCCAGCTGGGAAGTGAGTAACTATAGAAGAACCATCAGAATCTTGTTGACACCCATATACTCAGAGTATCTGCTTCCAAACGTTTTCTGAGTTTTCTGTGCACAACAGGTGCTGTTCTGAAAAATAAAATGTCTTGTTCCAGATCTCATTTTTAGAGAAGATATGTTCAAGGATTTTTTTTTCTGGCTTACTATAGAAATAAATGAATCAGTCTGTAAGAGTGATTGGGGGGAAAATAGCAAAAAGCTATCATAATTACCTTAAAAGAAAAAAAAAAATGAAGGAATGTTGAGTAGACAGACAGCAGGACCTATTTAAGCTTCTAAAGAAATTGCTGGAAATGAAATTACTTAGGCTATTGAAAAGCAAACAGAAATTGAAAGAATTTGCAGGACAGATTTCCACATCAACATGGCAAAGGCTAGACAAGCCCAAGCAGAGAGCTTCACCTCCAGTAGGGGAAGTGCTTTGTGATTCTGTAGGAACCTGGGTTTGTGCCTCTGCTAGGAATATTTTAGGTACTAAAACTACAGAAGTGTTTCCAATGTGAGCAGAGGTATGGTGCTCAAGCTGTTCTTGTTACCCAAATACATTCTTGCTCCTAAAAAAACATGCTGTAATGTATTGGCAAAGCACAGCTATGCTGGTTTGACTGGGTTTAAACTTGGGGTTTCTGCTAATACATTTCTGCTTCTTCATACCCCTGACCAACACAGAAATCACAGTGGCTAGGGTCAAAGGGAAGTAATTAAGATGGAAAGCAAAACCCTAGATGAAAAGTTCACTTTAATGACATCAGCATAACTGTGCTGCAAATGTAACTGTCTGTTTAAATTACAGGTATCTAGATCTCCGAAAATTTGGATCAGTTCCTCATGGAGGCTTCGGAATGGGGTTTGAACGCTACCTGCAGTACATCTTGGGAGTGGACAATATCAAAGATGTTATTCCTTTCCCCAGGTTTTCTCACTCCTGTCTCCTGTAGCTCAGCAGCTGACTCACGTGGAGAAAACCACTGGTGTAACTCTGTGTATATAACATACCAGCATATGACTGAGTGTGTTTCAGTGGGAAATCAAGGTAATTTTTATATCAATGAAACTCTTGGTCAATTTAATACTGGGTTATTGAAAATAATGTATGTTCTGGTGAGATTATGGAAGGACACTGGCAGTTAATTTGATAGCAGCTCTTGTCTTCAGTGCACTTCTGGAGTATTAATAAATCCCACTTAACTAAAGGGTTATGATTCTCATGAGACTAGTACATGCCATGGAAGTACTGAACAAGCACTGAAGGTAGCAGGGAGTTTTATGTGAAATATTAATAAGGAAGTGTGACCTAAAATATTGTCATGGCTGTGATACACTTGCTACTGCTACAGTCAGGAAATAGCTACTGTAAAGCATGATTCTCCCCACTCCGAGTTAAAAGCAAATGCTGTTTACCTTGGTAAAATAAGCCAAACCTTGCAAGGAAAAATGCTGTACTGGAATTGCTGGAATGAGTTTGTTGAATGATGTTTGATTTTGTGAATCATCAATAAAGATGTACACTGGGTTGTTTTATAACTCTGTATGGTTTCTTCTTCTGTTATAGAACTGTAGCTCTCAGCATGAGAGACTTTCCTTCAGTGTCTGGTAGAGGTTTCATTTTCTGTATAACCAAATCAGTTGCACAACTTTTGCAGAAGGTATCTGTTTTCTGTCTCTGAGAAAGCACATATTCACAGCAGACAGAAATGTTCAGTTAGATGAGAGTTCATTCACCCATCCATCTCTCCAGAGCCAACTTGCAGTTCATGGTGGGGTTTTGTTCTTGCTTTGCTTTTCTGTTGTTGTTTGCTATTGAGAAAATCTCTCATGTGCTCATCAGACCAAGCAGTTTGGTCTCTATTGCAAAACAACCAAGAGATGCTCCCAAGCATTGCTGTGTATTAAGTAATTACTTATCACTATAGGATCTGAACTCCCTGGCAGTCTCTAATGGCTTTATGCTCTCAGCTTCTCTGCCAGGTAAAGAAATACTCATTTCTGTTTTGAAGACAGTGTTATAGGAAGAGCAAGTGACTTGCCTGAGGCAACTGCAACAGTGATTTATTTGGGACTTGAACTGAGGGTTTCCAGCATCCTTCTTCATTCCAAATGATCACAGTCCAGCAAATTATCATTTGCATAGTGCTTGCTACTCTGGAGCCCACTATGGCTGGAGTATAAACCGTGTATATAAAGAGGAAAAGCAAGGTAGTGGCCTTACTGCTGATGAACCCCATGTATATGGGCACACACTGCAAGAAATGGCTGCAGGACAGCCCTTAAAACTTCTTTTCCAAGTATATGGAAGAAATTGAAAAATAGTAATCAACTAACACTGCACTGGTAAAACTGCAGTCACAGTCCTCTCTGGTTAGGCTGTGTGGTACTGCACCTGCAGCATCTAAAAATACCTGTTTATGTCAAGTGGCACCTGCCATGTCTCTGTGTGCTCCATGGCTGGGGTTTTTACCTGTTATGATCATGCAAGCAACATCACCATGAGGTCATTACTTTGGGGGGTTTCGTGTGTGCACTGAGACATCTCCTTCATATCAAGATTTTTTCATGTCTCCTTCATCCACTTGATTAGGCAGGTGTTAATTGTGCGTTTGCTGGTTTGCATTTCCCAGTACAGCCCTGAGTTGGCAAGTCTGGTTCCACAAAACAGTTTGAGCACCTGCCTTCCCTTTGAAACCACTGAAAAGTTCTTACATCAGACACGGAAGTATCTTCCTGCATTTTGACCATCTCTCCTCTAGTATGTTGTCTTAAGTGTTATTGCTGGCCTTTATGTTTTGGAATGACTTCTCTGCAGAAAGATGTGGAAAGAGTACAGCTGCCAAACAGCCCCATCCATAGCATGTTCCCTAAATGACTTACAATGAGTAGGTGTCCTTACTGAGTCACTGATTCTGTCACAGTCACTGTAAATGAGAGTGCCTGAACTGGAAACCCATCTTCTGAGAACAGAGTGGAGTGATGGCAGACATCTCCTGTCCACTCTGCTGGCAATCCCCAACAGCAGCTCTGGGCTGCCTGAGTTGGTTTTGGCATCAACAGGAGGTTGTTGATCCTGCTCTGAGATGCCAGATCTGATGGGCAAGGTGGGGCTAAACAGCGACAGGTGAAAAACAAGATGTAAAAAAGAAGACAATGGAAGGTGCCAAAAAGTTCTAGGTTAATGTGACATGAGTCACAAGGTACAGGGAAGGACACAACTGCTTCAAACAGGTTTGCAGGGTGGCTGTCAGGGTGACAGGGCAAGAACAAAGAACTGGTCTAATCCACCTTTTGTTCTTTGCCCTTTTCAGAGGTTGTTGCATGGCTGAAGGTAAAGGTTGAACCTTTGATTTGCAGATAGGTAGATGTAAGTAAGAAAGAAGCAACAAGGATGCACTGTGAGTGGTTTTTTGTGAGTTTCCAACTAGGTATCCATGAGGAGCAGTCTCCCCAGTCTTTTACATGTCCTGGTTTGTTTCAAGGTGCTTGATGAGCTGGGTATCCAGTGAGCTAAGGGGACATTGCCCTTGGGTCCGAAAGCTCAAAAAAACTACCCCTGGTAATATGAAGCAGAAGCTGAGCAGGGTTGTCCCAAGAGAGGTAACCAGATGGCTCAGAAGGGGAAGGAAAGGTTGTCTAGTCTTGGTAGCAGCCTTCAACATGTGCTGGTTTTGCTAGTGGTGAGAGAGGGAAGAGGCTGAGGCCCTTTGCATTATGATACTGCTCAGGGTTAATACCAAGATAGGCATTCTTGTGAGAAACTTAATTTATGGGTAGACAGCAAGGGTGGGAGCCACTTTCACTCCAGGCTGGCATTGTTCACCTTGTGCTATGTATATATAACATGGACTGGTATTGCCAAGGAATGTGACATGTTTTTTCTGGGATTTCCATGTGGAATGTTGTGTATTTCCTTTGAATCTCCCTTCCAGAATGAAATGGAAATTAATCTGGAGGACGGGGAGGTCATTTCTATTGGACATGTAAGCAGGGAAATGCACCAAGATTTTCTTAATTTAAGCAGCTTTCCTTGCTACATCTTCTCTTAAGAGTCTGCACCCTGACAGTGACTGAAGCCAGATGAAAACTGTGACACTTCTTCAAATAAGCAGCTGTTACTCTTTGCACACAGGAATTACCTCTTAGGCTGACCGTGCAGTGCACGGTGTGTTTTCAGTGCTGGGGTGTTTTTAGTGCCATAAGCAATCACCTCTCAAGCCCAGGTGACCAGCACTGTCTCTGCTTGCATCATTTTGTAAGTATTTCTTGAAGTTTCTGTTCCTCAGCAGCTCAAGCTTGCCTCTTTTCAAGTTTGTCCTCACTTTGAGCTTCAGAGGAAAGAATGAGTGTCATTGATTACTGTGTCGGTAGCTTTGCAACATTAGAACAGAGTGATGGGAGATAAAAGAGCTACGCCATAAACTTTGCATAACTAAATGCCAGCCTCTCAGAAGAGTGTTTAGAGGAAAACGTCTGGTTTTTTCACTTCAAGAATATCAGATAATCCCTTCACTTATTTTTTTAATGTGCAAGATCAGAGTATCCCAAAGTACTCTGTTTTTAATTGAAAAAATAATACCTGCAGAACTAACACCCTGTTCCAGTCTTCTCATTTTTAAATCCACAGGAGAGCAAATGCACACTCAGAAGCTAGGAGTAGAGATTGCTGTTCTCTCCTTTATGATTTACTTTGTGATACTGTGGCAGTGCTCAGACCCTGGGCTGTTGTACCTTCTGTATATGCAGAGACAAAAAGGTATTTGGGCCAAATGTTTAAACATCAGCAGACCAGCACAGGGATTTTAGCTGAATTACCTGCATTCAGGCCCCCAGACCTGAGGGAAACATGCAGCAAGGTGCCCAGCTCAGCAGTTCTCTCTCTGGTTTGTTTGGTAGTAGCTGTAATTTATAAGGCATCGCTTGTTTGAGGGAATGCCAAGACTTTGATGGGAAACGTAAAGTACAGTTTTGCTTGCTGGACTAATATTGATTGTTTTGGGAATAGCTTATAGATGTGTCTTTCCTCAGGGGGTTAAGGGGGCTAATTTGCCAAGAAACACTTCTGTCATTGTTTCCATTAAATGTGTGTATAGAGATAAACATGGCTTTGCTGTTGCTGAAACAAGTAACAGCTATTATGACTGTTGTTTTAGCCTTTACCTTACACTTAGGGACAAATGAGAGATGGGTCCAAAGGAGAAATAAGACTTTGTATAAAGATTGATAGAGTTCTAATTTCCTCAGACCTATCCAAAGCTGCTAAAGCCACAAAAATGGTGGTCTCCGGGGTGAATTTATTGTTTTCTCTTACTGTTTGTTGCAGAGCCATGACCTTCACAAGGGTTGTAAAGTTTTATTTTATGATCCTGCTGATAAAGAGACATATGTAATTTACTATATGAGTTCTTACAGACTTGGCTAACAACAAGTTTGACCCAGAGTTCAAGGAAATTATGGCTCCCGTTGTTTTATGGCTGCTGTGCCGCAGTGTCTGCTGCACAAGGTGTACAGAAAAGATGCTGTAAAGGGAGAGCTTTCACATAAAGGGCCAGAGAGGGACAACACTGTATGGCCATTTAAAAGTCATGTACCAGCTACATCAGAAATTGTAGGCTCTATTGTGAGTGAAATATCGATGAAATTAGTTTGGAATCCATGTTGCTCTTATTGCTGACACTATTATACTGCAGAAAATTGAGGCACAGAGCAATTAATCTGCTTGCCCAAGGTTAAGGAAGATGTGTGGCAGAAGCATGGAACTGACCCTAATCAACCAAATCCCTGCTTGGCGCCTGCTCACGAGACTTCCCTCTATTTGCCTTTGGGAGCACTGCCACACCAGAAACAAGGCAGGATGTTTGCAACTGATCTGGTTTCAAACGCATTTTTGGCATTTCTAAGATCCTAGATTGTGCTTCAGTGATTTTTATCTATCCCTGTATGTCCCGAGGCCTTTCAGAGATAGCAATCCTGCTGTTTATTTTTATTACTTTTACAATTGAATCTTTTTCCAAATAATTTGAGGTAGCCTAAAGAGTAGATTTTTCATTTTCATTGCAAGGCTTCATCTTGTGCTTTGCTCTTCATTGATATCTGTGCATCTTACTATTTTCAGCAGGTTAATGTACTGCTACTTGTGCTGAAAGAATGGGTTCAGAGTTTTTAGAAGTCACTGATCATACAGGTTGCTGGCAAAAAAGTATGCAAACTGCTCAGAAAAAAATCAGTGAGGTCTGGTAGGAGGCCTTGGTAATCAAGTAAACACTTAAGTTTCAGTATGGGACTATTCTCTACTATCTGTCATGGCTTCAAAAAAAGGCTAGATTTCCAGTCACAGTGAAAAATAATTACACTTCACTGACACAATGTTTTTTAGTAATACTTCCATGGTGTCTTTACCTTCAAAGTGATTTTTGAGCAATAATTCCAGTATGTCTGATGGCCCCTTGAAGATCCCGGGCTCTCTGTGCTCAGTACTGTGATTAAAGCTGTGTGAAGCAGGCATATGATCCATATTTTCCTGAGACACAGGTCTCCCGTTTCCTGCTTGTCCCCCAGCTTTGCTGCTGCTCCGTTGATGAACGTTGTGGCCATGGGCTGCACATCCAAGCAGGAGACAGCTGAACTCCCACCATAGCCAACTCAAAGGCTGACTGACCTCTCAGTGTCAGTGCTGCCAGGGCTGTTCACACAGCTGGGACACTCCAGGTCAGTGACAGATGAAGGGACTTGCCAGACGCTGTGGAGGGAAGCAAGAGTCAGGATTAGGGTTTCATTTCCAGGCTGCCCTGTCAGAGTTGCGAACAGGTTTCTCCCATTTCTGCACGAAGTTACAGAAACTCGGTGCTCAACTAGTAGCCAGTTTGCAGCTCCAGGAGATGCAGCTGTGAGCACTTACCTACTGCAGAGATTCTGTCATCACTGTAACTGAGGAGGTCTCCTTTTGGCAGGTTGGGCTCACATGATGGCATCTCTGTGAAGCACTTGAAATGACCTCTGCAGCTGTTTAGTATAAATAAATCACCATGTGCTCTCAGGCTGGCTCAGCAGCGTGTAAGTGGCGTCATAGCTGCTGAGATGGGGCTCTGCACAGCAGCTGGAGTTCTGGGAAAGGCGTGCTGTAGGTGCTTCTCTGTAAACATGCATGGCTGGTGCTTTTCCAGATGACCCTACAGGGCTGAACTTTGCCACCTGCAAAACTCGAATAACCACACAAATCAAATCTGAGGCCCTGGTTTATACAGTGGCTTCAAACACTCTTTCAAATTCCATTATTACTAATGGCATTAATAAATTATTAGTGTTCATGGTGATTTAGGAAGTATAAGGTTCAAGTATTTAACAAATTTCATGGGCCTATTTGTTAATGAACTTGATGGATGACTTGCCAGGCAGGATTATGTTGCCATGTCCTTGGAGTACACGCTAAAACGTGATGTTTTTAGCACTGCGTTACTCCAGTCCTTAATTGAGATCCAATTCCATCTGTAACAGTGCTGCCATGGATAAAAGGAAGAAAGTTTGCACTAAACCCTCTGAGATAGAACATTATGAAGTGTTCATTTCCCAGATCATTAGAAACTTAAAATAGCCATCTGGCCAAAAGCAGAGATGCATATGCCTGCAACCACATCTTAACAGCATTCAGCTGGGAGGGTGGCTGCTGTGTAGCATTTGGGACTGGCAACTGCAGAGCAGCTTTTGCTCTGATCTCAGTGAAGTCTCTTCACACTTTAGACTTCTAGGAGATGTCTGTTTAAAATGCAGTCAACATCTCAGCCAGGAATATAACAATACACTCTAGATGGGCTAAAATGCTTTGAAACCACAAGGGCATATCCCCTCCATGCACTGCTCCAGTGATTATTTTCATTGTTAAAAAACTGAAAATATTTCCATATTTCAGTCTTTGTTTGCCTGGGCTCAGCTTCTTTTGGAAGTCTGTCAGTGTGTCAGCATTTGAGGGGCATTACAAAAGATAACAGGCTCTTGAATTTGCAAAATTTGACCTAAAGTATAATGGCTTTCACATGCTTCTTCCATGGCTTAACACTGGTAGCAGCTGGGGGATCTGAAAACAAGGTCTTTATGCTGCTGGCTTTGTTACATTTACCAGATACCCCTTTCTCACCTGTAGATTACCTGCAGTAAAGCTGTATGTCTGCTATGGACACAGCATTCTCTATATTCCTGGTTCTCAGATGGTGAGAAAATAGGAAGAGTGGAAAATAGGACCTGGGCGAGTCCATCCTCATCAGCCACTCACTCCTGCTCAGGGTCTCAGCTTCCCTACTTGTATAGTTATGTATAGTTTGTTTAGTTTATAATTCTAAAGGCTCACGTGCATAGTAGGTCTCTCTTCCACTAGTTTTAGCTTTAAGCTGTGCATGGTCAACAATTGTAAACAAATGTAGAGATATATATTCTAAGTAATTTACACTTTGTAGAAGAGGCCTGGACATAATACACCAGCAATGACTTCCTTCTTGTAATAGAATTTTTAGTTCATTATATTGGCTGTACAGGGCAAGCTCATATCCTGGAGGGGTGTCACTGGATGGAGGAGTAGGGGGAAAGCATCTGTTTTTATTCTGGCTTCTGTTTTCTCCAGCAGATATAATGGCACATGACCGTTGAGCCAACAGTAATCCAGTTACAAAAGTCTTCAGAGTTACTGCACCAACCAAATTAAACTTGATTACATCCAATTATGCTGAAAAGCCAGACAACAGCTCTTAGCTTGGGGTGAAGTAACTTCTTGCAATCGCATGTGGGGAGGCCTTGCAGGGTGTCAGGAGGATAATTGCTCGTTTGCTCTACCACAGAGCACCATCTGCTCTTGAAGTAATGCCTAAGGATGAGAGAGTACACCGGGGTCGGCTAAGCAGGCAGGGCAGCGCGGCAAAGATTTCTCCCTGCCTGTTTTATTATCATTTGTTTTATGGTTGCTTGCCCTGGGTCCAGCTGTGCTCAAAGCCCCATTGTGCCAAGTAGTGTCCATAGAGGGAGTCCTTCCCATGCCGAGCTGCCGGTCTCATCGGGGAAAAACAAAGATGAAGTGGCCTTTATGCTTATGTCAGAATAGTGTCTGTGTCTGGAGCATTGCCTGGTGCACTTGCCACCAAGCAGTTGTATAATGGTTTTCTGTTTTGAGGAGGTGAGGAAAAATGGGAAACCTCCTAGTTTCCCCCACTTCCGTGGTAAAAATAGCAAAAGGGGGGGAGGTGGGGGAGAGAAAAAGGTAAATGTAGCTGCCAAAAATGTGTCTGGATCCAGGCAAGGGAGTTTGCATAAGGAGCTCATCCGTCCTAGAAAGAATCACCAGGTGCATAAAAAAATCTCTACCTGGGTCCCGAACTGAGAAATGCATTAGTAGTGTTCTGCCCCAGCTCAGCTCCAGGCAAAGTTGTTTCTAAGTGTCTAGTTTGGTGACTGGGCTTCAGTGTTGACTGAATAGGAATAGGAAGTCTTCTTTAATAATCTTCACGTGCGAGGACTGGAAGTGTCCTCCAGCTGCATCCACAGACGCCATCCAGCTCAGCACCCCAGGGCCCCCCCTGTCCTGCCCAGGGGGTCTGTATCCATTCTGGATGGGATGTGCTGGTTCTGGCCAGGATCTCCAAAAGAGAAAGGACAAAGGACCACCAACTCCACACAAGCCTATATGCCTTGAATGCTGCTGACCTGCAACTCATCTCTTCTCTGTTTCAGACCTGTATTAAGGTATCAGAGCTCTGATGCCCCTGTCTTTGCCACAACACTCTACTGAAGATGCTTCAAACTGTCTCATTATCTGATCAAAGCACCTTTTGCTACTATTCCCTCTGCTCATGGAAAGCAGCCAGTGCTGCTGGAGCTGCTGTCTGTCACAAGAAGGAAATTGTGGTTTGGCTTCAATTGCAGTCATTCTGGGGGGCTTGCTGTGCTCTTCTGTGGATGGTGGAAAGCTTGAAAAGACTTGAGTTCTTGAAAGAGGTGATTTTTTTTTTTTAACCTTGAAAATTCTTCATTAAATCAAAAAGCTGTTCCCATCCTGCTCTGCTGCAGGAACTGTTGCGTGAAGATAAAGTCAGGTCTTATTGTTGTGGAGCTGGATCTCAGGAGACTGAGAATTCGCTCAGAATTAAAAGCAGACACGAGCACCAAGCAGCATGGCAGATTTTTCAAGCCTTTCCTTCTCCCTCCCCGCCCCCCCCCCCCAGCCTGTTTCGGTTTATATTAGCCGCCGTATAGGCATTTCCAAGGGATTTGTGGCTGGCTGGGGTAGGTAGCCCGAAGTGTTTCAGCCAGCTGGTCCCTAATCCACAGGAAATGCCCGGTGTCTCCATCCCGACTGCTTGCACCGGCGACTGGGAGCGGAGAATCGCTCTGCTTGCAGCTTTCCCGTCTGCCAGCAGATGGCACAGCTCATTTGAATAAATTTGGAGCAGGAAGGAGTAGCCGTGGACATTGTGGTTTCTTTCTTAGAAGTTCTGATTTTTCGGTTTCAGACATGAACAAGAAGCCACACTGAAGGTTACGATTAAAAACCTCAGAGGTTTCTGCAGAAGAAAGTGTCACTTTGTCGTGCACGCCAGCACATTAAAGACAGTACAAGGGCTTTTTCTTAGAAAAATGTTTCTCAGCCTTACCCTTGCTCAAGGAATATTATTTCTTATATCACATCTCTTAATTTCTCCCTTGCTATGTCTGCTAATTCTGCTGTTCCTCCTTCAGTTGCTTCTGCTGGCAGAGATGGATTCTCAATAGCTTCGCATAACTCCCTTGTCAGGTTTTTCCAACACAGGGATGTGGTTTTCACACAGTTTTCCGCCAAGGCTGCTGGCTGTTAGCTCACACTCCAGAGATTTACGCAGTCAGCTGGGGCCAGCCTGAGTTCATTCTCCACTGCCGGTTGGAGGAACAGCTTGAAGTTGGTAAAAACTGTTACGAACGTGCAAGCGCTGCCAAATCGAGCTGTGCTCATGACAGACATGGTCTTTTAACTCCCAGGGGCACTGAGGGTTGTATTTGTGTATCCTCCTGGCCAA
This sequence comes from Calcarius lapponicus, assembly GCA_039654755.1. NCBI lineage: Eukaryota > Metazoa > Chordata > Aves > Passeriformes > Fringillidae > Calcarius > Calcarius lapponicus. The sequence continues at coordinate 59,411,991 of CM077462.1, read as the reverse complement.
AAGCTTTAAGGAGGGCCAGCATTATAAGGCGTTGTAATGTTACATGCACTGGATCATATGTAATCTGGAAGCCTGATGCCAGAATTAACTCAGTGTTCCCACTCTGCGTACAGCCACAGTGGAATTGGGGAGGCACGTTCACGTGCAGCATCTTTGTCTGAAGCATTTTTCTGCACAGAGCTTATATTACAGTTGGACTCGATTATCTCGGAGGCGTTTACCAACTTTAATGATTCTGTGATTCTGTGTCACATGTGAGAACGGCAGCACATTCAAATGTACAGAAAATGCAACCCATTTCCCATCCAAAAGTCCCAGCAAACTGAGATACCTGTCAGGTATCACCAAAAGCATGGAAAAGAATTCACAGGGGCACTTCATGTTTCAGACACTGTTCGGATATATCTTGTGATATAACCAAGTCAGTAAATGTGATCCAGAATAGGGGATGAGTGGAGAGAAGGAATAGTACAGCAAGGGAGCAGGGCAATAAACCAAGAGCTGTCATAGAACATGTAGAATAATTTATTCCAATTCACACAATGATTATTATGGAGCATTTCTTTAAACATCCATCACCCAAATGAAATGTTCCAACTCTGTGTGGTAGAAGTTGTTAACATAAAAATGCAGACAGGGTTCTCTGCAATTGGTATTCAAACTGATACCACTTTGCATTGGTGTCAGTATGAGTGAATTCCTAACCTGTGAATCATTAACATATACCATGGGATAGTTTTGCATGATACCTTTGTATTAATCATGATCATCTGTTCTTAATTGAGTCTTTCTTAATCCGCAATAGCTCACTGGCCTCCCTGAAATTTCTGTGTGTTTTGGGAAGATGTCTCAAGTGCAGGTCACCAGGACACAGTTTTCTCTACGAATGCACAAAGTGCCTCTAAGCCAGGAGGGTTTGCAGGTGAGACTCTTGCTCTCATGCAGTGTAAATTGATATGGCTCCAGTGCACTGAATAAGGCGATGCTGGCTGAGGCCAGCACAGAAGTGGTCTCTCCACCCTCCCCTGCTCTCAGCCCCATCACACACACTGTGTTGGCAGAGATGGGCAAGCTGATCTGAGCATAGCCTCTCTCTGCAGAGATTGCCCAGCACTGGAATAGGATCAAGCCCTTCCTTTGGGTAGTGAGAAGATAGAAAAATCTTCCTATTTAGCCTTTGCATTTCACTGGCAGAAAAACAAAGCTGTTGAGAAAATACATTCAAAATACATTCCTAACAAATGACTGACTTGTTCTGTAAGGGGTTATTCCCCTACTTTACGCATTCACAAAGATGATAAACAACATATGGCTTAACCGTGCTGTCCCCATCTTGAAAAGAGGTGTTGCTCCTACCTCCCAGAGGCACTGCAAGTTGCAATTACTGCTCTGAAGTGATGCAAGATCCCTGCTTGAGCGACGTTATATAAAGGTTGTTGTTGTGTGACATACAGTAGCACATCCAGCCAGCATGGGGTTGTTATTGCACCAGCTACAGCACAAACACATAAGGAGGGACCATCCCTGCCCACAGAGGTTGGACAGGCAGGGAAGCTGAGGCAGGGATGACTGAATGTGCCCGAGCAGGTTTGGGGCAGAGCTGTTCTATAGAGACAGGTATTAGAAATTCATCCCTAGCAAATTGTTGTGTTTTCTACATGAGCGTGGGCTAAGAGGACTCAGTTTTTATGGGGGCCATGCCCAAGTTTTGCTTTAAAGGGTGCAGTGAAAGCAAGGTTAGAGCACAACCCAACTCGAAGGGCTGTGGAGAGACATTTTATTACTGCCTGAGCTGGGGAGGAGCGGATCAGGCTTTGAAATGTACAGTGTTTCTAGATCTAAAAGTTGATAGTGAATCTCAGCCAGGGTATAATACACTGTAATACAAAACCTGGCTTGTCTGCATGAGACTCCAATGGCAGTCAAATCCCCTTTCAGTGGCCACTTCTCCATTACTTAAAAATCAATAATAAAATACGAAGCTTTTATTGATTCCCCTCGTGGTTTTTTATTGCTATTTTTTTCTCCAGGAGGGTTTTTGGCATCACTGGTGTTTGGCTGTTTCTTGCTCAGCCTCTTTGTTTTCCTATGGCACCTTCATCTCAGGCACAAGCCCCTGAGCACAGGGAGGCTAAAACCAGCCTCGCCTTTCCGAGGTGAGAAGGACCTTTTCCATCAAGACAGAGGAAGGGTCCTGGGGTAATGAAAGCTTACGGGGGAGAGGTTTGGGAGGAGCGGTACTTTTTAATTACGGAAACGTCGCGCTGTTAGAGATCACCTGCTGCAGTATGATAAAGTTTCTCTGTAGGCACTCTGTGAGTGGGGAGGGCACAGGGACGAGCGGCAGCCCCTCGGGGGCGGCGAGGGGCCGGGCAGCCCCTCTCCCCGCGGGGTTTGTGTCTTTAACAGGGCTGGCGGGGCGCCGGGCGGGCGGAGGCGTGGTGAGCCGGGAAGGAGCCAGTTTCCTGCTTCCCCGCTCGCAGCCGAGCGGCCGCGGCGGCGGGGGGAGGCGCTCGCCGCCCCCCCCATCCATCCTTCCATCTCTCCCTCCCTTTTTCCCTCCCTCCGTCCCTCCGCCCACCCATCCATCCACCCATCCATCCATCCATCCATCCGCTCACCCACCCAGCCACCCCCGCCCGCCCTCCATGGGCCGGCGCGGCCGGCGCTGAGCGCCGGGAGGCAGCGCCCGGCGGCGCCCGGCTGCCGCGATGAGCGGCGGGGAGGTGGTGTGCTCGGGCTGGCTCCGAAAGTCGCCGCCGGAGAAGAAGTTACGGAGATACGTAAGTCTCAGCCCACCCCATCTCATCCTTACCCCGGCCCCGGGAAAGCCGGGATCCATCCCCCCCGCCTCCATCCCGTTCCTCCGCCGCCAGCCCGGGTGCACCTGCCGCCGCCTCTCCCGGCGCCGCGGAGGCTCGGCTGGGCGGGGGTGCCCCTTGCCCGGGCGGGGAACGAACGCTTCTGGCTCCCCGGCTCTCGGGGAAGGCGGGTGGGAGCATCTCCGAGCCCCCCGGCTTGCGCCCTGCCCGGGCTGCTGGGATGGGCGGTGACGCCGCGGCCGGAGCGGACACTCGGCGCTGGGGCCGCTCTGGCTGCGCCCCGCGGTGGCCGGGCTCACCCGGGACCTGCGACGGTCACACCCCCGCCTTTGAAAGTCGTCTGTTTTACGGGAGGCTGGGAGTACCTTGGTCCCAAAGAGTAAAGGTACTAACGCATCTTGGATCTCCCCCAACATTCCCATAATAGTCGCTCTCCCCCATCCCGTGCAGGGTTCCTATTAATCATTGAACGTCCGAACCCTTTGAAGATAGCACCAGTAGCGCTTCGATAGCCTTTGTGTCGTTAGCGGCTGAGATCAAACACTTCAAAGAAGTTGTAAAAAGAGGGTCCAAATGCCAGCTCTGTCACATTCCCCACTCATTGAAAGAAATAACTGTTCTTTGCATCCTCCGCCTGACGCTCCTGCCATGTGCCACGAGCGTTAGCGCTCAGAAACGCGCTGCCATCCTATGACTCGGCACATCGCTCCCGAGGATGTCCAGGGTCCCACTCCCTGACACCAATGACCAGCCTCAGCCAGCCTTCAGATGACTGGAATGCAGCCTCTGGGAGGGAGCTGGATGCTCTCCCTTCCTGGGGGGACACCAGCCAGATCATCCTTTGGTCCTGTTGCTTTTGCCTGCGTGCATTTGGGGAATGGCAGGCAGAACAAGTGCAGCTGGTGTCTCCCCAGTGCCTGTTATTGATTGATGGAAGCATCACTGTCTACCCTTGAGAGGGAGATGGATGTCTGTAGTCCCGTACTGCAGGCTAGAGCAGGACTGGGGTTGTGTCTGATTTGTGATAAAGTGTTATTAGCCTTGCCCAAAATGGGTTCAGCCCCATAGACATGAGTGGTAGCACATCCCTTTGCATTAGACTGTGTGTCCAGTTGCTCTTGTTAATTCTTTCCTTGTGTGCCTTATGCTCTTCCAGGGAATATCAGGTTGGCACAGGGCTGAGGGATGGAACTGCTAGGGAATCCAGTAAGGTAAACCTGAGTGTTTACGTGGGAAGTATCAACCCCCTAATGAACGTAGGTAGGCTTTGTGGGAGGTGGACAGAATGACTTTATGCATGCTGTACTGTGGAGGATGCTTTTAGCTTAATGGAGCAAAGCACCTTCCTCCCGCAGAAATCAACTAATTGCTGATCCTGAGTCACCAATGGCCTTAACTCATCAAACATCATTAGCTCCCCAGCATCTGCCCCATGAAAGGGCGCTCACATCACTGTCTGAATATCCAGCTTGTGCTCTGGCATTCCAGTGAGAGCTGAATAAATCTGCTAAATGCTCTCCATGGAGGGTGTGACACGCCGCGGTTAGTGCTCATTATCGATGTGCATAAGAGTGCTTTTCATCCACATACATCCCAAAGTGCTTTGCAAGCCACCTATGTTTTCAAAACATCCTCATTGCCCCAAGAGGAAATGCAGCCATGCTGAGATGTGCCTGGCCATCCCACGCAGCCTCCGCAGGGCAGGAAGCGATGCTTGGCAGATGTCACTCGAGGGATCTCTGCACTGAAGCAGTCCCGGTGCTGTGGTCAATGGGACTTCCCTTCCAGTCACACCAGTTGCACCAGCTTCCTGCATCAGTGGCTGGATTTGAAAGTGTTGGCCTTTAGCTTGGACTGTGTCTCACTTGGCGGTGCCTCGTACCTTTGCTTTTTCATGCATTATTATTGATACGGTATTTATGTAGCTGTGGTGTGCATTTAGGGTGTTGGTGTGCGGATCAGGCTCTCCTTGAGTGTAGCTCAGAGCAGCTTGCTTGTCCAGAGCCTGAGGGTGATGGCTTTCCTCCTGTAAAACCTGCCTTTGTCCACAGTAAACCCACATGGTTGGACTTTGGTTTTCGTGCACAAAAGACGGTTTATGCCGGCTTTTGTATGGCCTCAAAGGGAAGGTGCTGAATCGCTGGCTTTGCCACTTTCCTTATGTCTTCGGTTTATGTTCTGCTTTGAGATCTCAGAGGAGAAATCTCAGGCTGCAGGATGCTGCTAATGTGGTTTGAAGTTCTTGCTCTGGCTGTATTGACACAGGGGAGAGGATAGATTTATTTTTTCTTTGACAAGTGCATTTCAAATGTATGTGTCTGCACATGGGTGTGTTGCTAACACTGTCCTTGAAGTGCTGTGCTTTTATAAGCCTGGTTTTGTTTTGCTTTTATTTTTCAAGGAAATCTGTGGCAAGAAAGGAAAGTACTAAATTTTCTCTCTGACTTCCACACAGGGTGGTTGGGAAAGGGGACTCCGCTCCACACCTCATCTGTGCAGCATTAATCTGCATTTAGAGCAGTGCCTGCTCTGTTTCACTTCAGAGGATTGTGTTTATGTGAGATTGTGGGACCTATTTGTACAACGCTCTGGGAAATATCAGTATTGTGAGTTTCTCTTCTGTTGAGGGACATTCAAATGATCAAACGATGACTGCTTAAAGGTTGAGACAAAGTGTGCCTTTTTTCAGCCTCATAACTGCAGACAGGGGTTCATGTAGACTCTGGGCAGTTTGGCTGTAAATGCTACTGTAATATTGATAATAAAAGCTAAGCAAACAATTGAAGGTCAAAGTAATTGAAGTACCAAAATATCTCTTTTCACCTCTCCCCTGCTTGGACATCAAGCTCCCTCGTCCTCGTGCTTAATTACTTTTTTTCAGACAAACACTTCTTGTACATTCAGAAAATGGTTTGTGTTGGAAGAGAGGTTATTAACTCCTCTATCCCAATCCCCTGGCAATAAACAGGGACATTTTCAACTAGCCCAGGTTCCTCAGAGCCCTGTCCAGTCTGGCGTTGTATGTTTCCAGGGATGGAGCATCCACCACCTCTCTGGGAAACCTGTGCCAGTGGCTCACCGCCCCCATTTTAAAAAATTTTCTTCCTCATATCTGGTCTGAATCTCCCCTCTTTCACTTTAAAACCATTGTCCCATGTCCTGTTGCTACAGACCCTAATAAAAATCCTACCTTTTGCCTCTCTGACTTTCATGCATGAAAGGATCTCCTTGTACACAGCCACAAAGCACAGAACTGTCTTTTAATTCTCCTCCTGGCTCCTCCTTAAAACACACGTGAAAAAAAATTTAAAAAAACCAATCCCTAAACAAAACCCTGGGCTTTAGTTGTGTGACCAATGAGCCGAGACCAGTGCATGTTGTGCTGGTCCTGTACTGACTCACTGTCTCCTGGTCCTCTCCTGCTGGACGTGCCTGTCTGTTGTCTCCTGTGTGAGACGTGGGTTTGGAGCAGTGTTTTGTGTCTGTCCGCTGCCCGGCACGATGGGCTCAGGGCTGGACTGTCTGGCAGGGGAGTACTGTGAAAAACAAGTGCTGTCGTAGAGCAGCTCAGCTCCCTATCGCTAGATCAGTGTGCTCTGCCTGCTCATTTATGTACCATGAAGTCAGAGTATTTTCTGTCTGGCTGAGATGTATGTCTGCAGTTCTGACTAAAACAAAAGCTTCTCATCGTGTGCCGATTCTACAGTCCTCTAGTGCTTTGGATTTTGGTTTTTTTTCCTCCCAGCTGGTTTATCTGGGTTTGTCCTTGTGCATCAGTTTCGTTCTTACATCAAGCAAAAGCAGTTTAATCAAGGTCATTGGAAGAGCTGTTCCCCTCTGATGGGACAAGTGAGAAGAGGTTAAAGGGCTGATTTACTGATTGCTGCCCACTTCCTAGGGGCAACTCCTTGATGAAGGGCTTATTTTGGTTCCTGAAGTAGATCATTCATATCCCACCTGAAAATGCATTGTAAAGATGTCCTCCTTAAATGAGAATGTGGGATGTGGACTGAAGTAGGACCATTAGTGCAGGGTTATCATAGGCTGTCAAGTAGTGGAGATGCCAGGTGGAGTTTGGCACAGTGCTGATTGGGATGAAATTTTATAGGAGGGAGAAGAAAGAACATCTCTTTATTCTGCAGCAAAGAACAAAAGATAGGTATTGTGCAAAATTATCTCCTTTTTTCTGTCTTATCTCGAAGGAGTTTTAATTGGTCACTCCCATGCTCAGCTGTGCCATGCCTCATTCGGGATGCTCTACCCATTAACAAAAATAGGAAACAGTTGCAGACACGCCAGAGAAAAGCACCAAAAAATGAGCAAAAATACAGAAAACAGAAAGACTGAAGGAAATGGGGTTGTTTGGGGATGAGAGGGCTGAGAGGAGAAATAACAGTCCTGGAGTATGCCAGAGGTGGCTGTGAAGGGGAAGGGAGTAAACTGTTCTACATGGCTGGTGACTGGAGGCCAAGAAGTGCTGAGCTTGAACTGCACCAAGGGAAACAAGTGTAGGAAAAACTTCCTAACCTCTGATTGCCAGAGGAGTGGAGCAGTGGAACAGATGGTTTGGGATGGGCTTGGAGTCTCCATCGTGGCAGTTCTGAAGTGCAGGTTGGCCAAACTCCACTTCAGAGAGCTGAATCTGTTTAGAGGCAGTGGAATAAATTTGACAAATTCTCCAGAAGTTCCTTCCAGTGCTGGTTTGGGTGAATTTATGGATTTTGGGCCTGGATGCAGGGAGGGGTAGCTAAGAGGCTTAAGGGCACTGATTATGTCACCTGGATCTCCTGATGGGACTCAGGGAAGTCCTCTGACAAGTTCTTTGTAGAAAGTTTTGATTGCACTGAAACTCCATGAGTTAGCACTTACTCCATCTGTCAAACTGCCTTGCTGCACCCTGCTCCTCCCATGTAATCTCCCAGCTTGAATCCAAAAGACCATTATATATTTTAGCTATTGTAATCTGCCCAGTGATTCACAGGAGGGATGAACACTTGCTCCACCAGAGAAGGTTTTGCAGGTCAGGGGGTACATTTTGCTTGCAAAGGCAGTGCCTGCCAGCACTCCTGCTACACCAGCTCTCTTGTGCAATGCTGCACTCTCTAACTTGTTTCTCTGCTGCATCATTGCTGATGAGTCAAAACACATGACCTCTTCCCTACAAGAGGGGAAGAGGTCCTACCCCCTCCTTTTGGGGTCATTTTTTTGAGTGTGGGGCTGCATTCTATTGCCCACTGTAGCATTTTCTGGAAACAGCCAGATGGTGATGTATTGTCATCATGATAAGTGTGATCTAGTAACAGGCAGATACTCGAAGAATGATTGTGGGAGCGATGGAGTCAAACTCTTGATTGTAGAAGGTGACAAAATAAGGAGCAACAACCACAACCCAGATTTGTAGGTTCAGGTTGGGTCTTAGGAAAGCCCCTCCAATGAGAGGGTCATGGTGTAAAGGAACAGGTTCTCACAGAGGCTGCAGGGTCCCAGTCTTTGGAGGTTTTTGAGGCTTGGCTAGAGAAAATTCCAGCTGACCTGATCTAGTGACACCTCAGATGTCAAGGCAGCAAACCTGGACTAGAAACCTCCTGAGGTGCCTCTAACCCAACATTTCTTACGCCTCTGTAAGGTGCAATGTGGAACCACAAATCTCAGAAGCAGTAGAGCTGTTGTAGCCCAGCTCACTGTGAAGGTGTACAGTCTTTGTTTTGTTTGCTGCCATCACACGTGTTGGGGCAGCTCTTCAGCTGCTGAAACCCAAACTGGTTTGGTTAGGACTGACCAGTGAGTGTTCTGAGGCATTGCATCAATTGAGGTGGACATGCCCACAGAGATAAGGAGTCCATTTGTTGTGTGGGGGGGTGAATGTGGTGTATTTTCCTGCTACTTTGGTTTTGCTGAGACAGCTTGAGTGAATCCTCAGCTATCTGTCATGACTTCAGTGTTGGCTGATTGTCTTGGCAGTCTGCAGTGGATATAAAAGATTAATGGTGGCAAAGCACAGGTTGAACTTAAGAAAGACAAACAGTACTTAAGGAAAGTGTGTGAGGAAGCTGGCTTTGCTTCTCTTTGAAAGAGAGCAGAAGTGACACTGAAACATTTTTTCCCCTTTTTCTTTTAGCAACTATCAGATGGAAGACATGATGCAAAAGTGTTTACCAGACCGAAGCACATAATTTATACTAGTGACTCAAAGGCAGAACAAAAATTATTTATCTGCATTTCAGTAGCAGCTGAGGCAACTGGGGCTCCACGTGCTGTGTTTGGGGAGACCACATCTGCCATGAAAGGTCTGGTCTGATGGGGAAACCAAGTCATGGAGCAAGTCAGTGATTTGGCTGCGCTTGTGTTCAGGGTCATTCCCACAGCTGGAAACTCACCTGGGCTTTATGGTTTCTACCTGAGCCAGGGGCTGCTGAGCTGCTCGCAAGCTGCTGAGGATGTGTGAAACTGTGGAAATGGATTGCAGCTATATACATCAGGGATTTGGATGGTGAGGCTGCCCAGGTCATCCAGGGTCTCTCTGAGATGAGTTGACCCAAAAGGTTTGGAAATTACTGCTTTTAATATAAACAGCCCTTCCTTTCAGTAATCATTTAAAGTCTTTAAAGTCTCACTTTCCTATCATAATGTTTAGGTGGATCTTTCAGCACCTTATGATGGTGACAAAATGTATCTCAGGAGGTGGAATAAATGAGAGAGACATTTTTATTTACTTCAGGGTGCCCATAGAGCAGCAGTAGAGCTGAGGGACATTTTGCTGCCATTCTGTGTAGCTTCTCCACCTTGCTGCCAAGTGAAACCAGCTTTGTGGTTATCATGGGTTAAACCACAGCAAATTGGCAGTGAACGTGGGAGGCTCTGTAGATGCAGCCAGTGCAGATCATGGCTGGTGACTGATCTTTAGTGGGGTTTTGCAGGACTCAGTCTTAGGGCCAGTGCTCTTCAACATCTTAAAAAATTACTTGTGTGCAGGACTCAAAGAGATACTAAGTAAATTTGTTGATGATGATAAGTTGGGAGGAGCTGTTGACTCCCTCCAAGGCAGAGAGGCCCTACAGAGAGATCTGGACAGATTAGAGGTCTGGACAATCGCCAACCAGGTGAAGTTTGACAAGGGAAAGTACCAGATTCTGCGCCTGTCATGGGGCAGCCCTGGGTGTGTGGACAGCCTGGGGATGAGATTCTGGAGAGCAGTGCCACGGAAAGGGACGTGGGGCTCCTGGTGGACAGCAAGTTGAATGTGAGTCAGCAGTGTCCTGGCAGCTGACTCTGGGCAAGGGATGGGATTGTCCTGCTCTGCTCTGCACTGGAGTGTCCCCACCTCGAGAGCTGGGGGCAGTTCTGGGTGCCACAGTGTATGAAAGATACGGAACTATTAGAGAGTGTCCAGAGGAGGGCCACGAAAATGGTGAAGGCTCTGGAGGAGAAAGCTTATGAGGAGCAGCTGAGGGCACTTGGGCTGTTCAGCCTGGAGAACAGGAGACTGAGGAGGGGAGACCTTATTGTGGTCTGCAACTGCTGTGGAAACAGAGGAGCAGACACTGAAATCTTCTGTGTGGTGACCAGTGACTGGACTGAGTGAACAGCATAAAGCTTTGTCAGGGAAAGTTTAGGCTGGTTATGAGGAAAGGGTTCTTCACTGAGAGGGTAGCTGGGCACTGGAACAGGCTCCCCAGGTTGCAGCACCAAGCTTGGCAGAGTTGAAGAAGCATTTGGACAATGCTCTTGGGCACGTGGGGTGATTCTTGGGGTGTCCTGTGCAGGGCCAGGAGCTGGACTTCAGTGATGCCTGTGGGTCCCTTTCATCTCTGGATCTTCCGTAATTCTATGATCACTTTTCTTTCTTTTTGTGATTAGTGACAGAAAAAACAAATATTCATCATGTGGATTCACCAAAAACAGACCTGAGACCTTAAGAAGAGATCCAGACCATTTGCATGCTGCCAGGCATACACAGTTGCACCAAGGCGTGCCTGCCACGACCTTGCAATGCACAAAGAGGATTTCCTCAAGGTCAGCGTGCAAGCCGGCACAGTGCCATCGTACATATGTCATCAGTCATATCTAGTCATACAGCAACTTAAATACGTGCTGTGTTTAAGTAGAAAATCTTTAAAAATAATTTAAAAGCAGCTTTGGTCAAAAAAAAAAAATGTTCTTAGCTGTCTTTAGCCTGCAAGCTGTGCCTTTGAAGGACAGGAGGAAAATCTGAGTGCTGGAAGCATATGTTTCTTGCTGTGTAAGATAGCCAGCAGTGCCTGTTTCTCCACTGAATCTGGACTAAATCCAGCAACATGGGGGGAAAGGGGGGAACTGATTTCATCTCTGGATTTGTGTTTTCATATTTGGTTCCTATTTTTTTGCTGAGTTCTTGTGCAGTTTTCCTGGAGAAGGTTCTGATTTGGGAAATCTTGCATCAGTCTGGTTGTCTGCATTACACTAATGCCTAGAAATGAACTTCTCCATCCAAATGTGAATATTCTTGCCCCAAAATGATGTGTGTTCAGGGTAGGAAGTTCTCTCTTGGGTCAGAAATGGAACATATTTATTTATAGTTTAAATCTGGTTTTGAGGCAGGACCAGTTGAGAACAGCTCTTAGACTTTTCTGTATTAAGCGTTCAGATTGCTTCTTCTTTTCTGTTGCTTCAAAAGCTTTTCTGTCTCTGCCTACTCCAGACTCCACATGGCCTCTGAATTTTTAAATGCTGTATGTTTGTTCTCTCTATTACAGAAATAATAATCTATTGACAGAAAGGAATCTCTATTGACTGAACTATCTTCTGGTTGTTTGGGTTTTTCTAAATTATTATTTATTCTTTCTTTTGCTTCCCCTTGCCTTTTGGATGCATCCAAACTATTTCCATCATGTCTTCTGGATTGAAGATAGTGTCCTAATAGCATTTCAGTACTTGTTATGCATCTTATTCCATTTAAACCTGGTATTTTCCAAAGGCGTTTGCTTTGGAAGGCATTTAGACATTTCTTTGGTGGAGTTCCAGGTCCCGCATCCATATGGTAAGATGGAAATAACATTTTGAGTCAAAGATTTGCGGTCTTCTGAATTTCATGGATTTTCAGTGATTAAGTTTTGCTGATGATCCCAGCTGCTGCCTCACCCATTCTGGTTCCTCACCGGCCTTCAGAACAAGCCAGTGGACTTTCTTGTGGCTGACAGAAGTTGCAAGTTGACTTGCTAAATCCACTTTCTGACCACTTAACATAATACCCAACCAGGGATTATGTCTCATTTCCAAAGCTGACTAGTAAGCCTTCATTTCTCTCCTCTCTACAGGTGACACTGGGGTGTCTTTTCAACTTTCAGCTTTGAAGAGCTGTGTTGCACATACATGGGAGCTTTGGAGCCCTGTGCTACTGTTGATCTGGATAGTGCTTTCATTTGTCTGTGTTGTTTTAATCTCATAATAATTTCAGTAACAATGCTTAATGGAGTTATTAGTCATTGCTACTGATCTGTTCTTCAGATCTTTATCCACATTGTCATTTAAGGATCTTTTGGCACTTTTTTGTTTATTTGTAGGGGGAAATATGTGGTTTTACTGCTCTCTGGATGTTCTTGGCTTGAAACTGCCCCATGGAAAAGGGAAGGTTGGCTGTGCAATTCAGCTCAGGGTTTCAGTAGTTGCCTCTCCATTTAAAAGTCTCCCTTACCAGTCTTGTAGAAGCCACATCAGCAACTCCAGATCTCCTTTCTTCTCACACTGCTTGCCCACGGATGCTGTGTTTGAGAGCCATCCAGCATAGGAAGGGGCAAGCACAATAAACCATATAGTCATAGAATTGCAGTGGTTTGGGTTGGAAGCAACCCTAAAGATCACCTTTCTAACCCCCTGTCATGGACTGGGACAGCTTCCAATAGACAAGGTTGCTCTGAGCCTCATCCAACTTGGCCTTGAGCACTTCCAGGGATGGAGCATCCACAGCTTCTCTGAACAACCTCACCACCCTCACAGTAAAGAATTTCTTCCTAATGTTTAAGCTAAATCTCTTCTCTTTTAGATTAAAACTACCCCCCCCCCCCCTTTTCCTACTTCTATCTGCCTGTGTAAAAACTCCCTCTTTTTTATAAGCTCCCTCTAAGTACTGGAAGGCCACAAGGCCAAATGCCAGGTCTCCCCAGAGCCTTTTCTTCTCCAAGCCCCTTCCATAAATGCCCCTCTGTAAATGCCCCTTCTGGCTGATTGACAGCATAAAGCAGCCACTCTGCTTCCATGCCATCAACTTCACACAGCTCCTTTGATTCTGGGTCACTGTGTTGTTCCTAAATAGCTCCCTCCAGATAGGAAGCTCCCAAGAAAAACCTCGTTTGCTTCGACTCAGGAAGAATTGATTACTTGAGGCTTCTGTTCTGCCCCCGTCTCCCCTTCCCTGCCTGCCTCACCCGCTGCCCACCACACGTAATGTCAGGCTGGAGTTTCCAGCAGGCTGTGGGGAACAGAAGAGCTCATTGTTTCAGGGGTCAGGGCACAGGGCCAGGGGTGGCAGGAGAGAGGGGCGCAGAGCTGGCAGCTGAGCGCTACTGCTACCTCCAGCATGGCCTCATGTTATCCATAGGGGCAGCCATGCAGACAGTGGGCATTCTGTGATCGTGGCTCCTTAAAGCCTTTGAGGGAGGGGAATAAATAATAATATAAATAAAAGAAAAGAAGAGATACAGAAGGTATGGGGTGTATGGACTGACAGGGGTCCTTTTAGCTCTCCTGGCCAGAAGGAGATGCTGAGAAATGATGTAGGCTGGTGTCTGCTCAAGGGTTCAAAATTGGCACTTGAGATTTTAACTGAGCATTATCTGTTCAGGTCCTTCTCTGAGCCCTCTGTGTGCATGGGGTGAGGCAGGACAGGGAGCAGGAAGTTTTCTTGCCAGCAATCAGGACTTTATCCTGCAGCAATGTGTGTGTGGGTGGACCCCTGACACCAGCGTCTTTGGAGATGGGTGATGAGAGTGATTAGGAGCCTGGGAAAGCTTTACACAGCAGGCCTCCAAAGAAGGAAAGGACAGCCACCTTCCAAGGAAAGTGAATGAGAAAGTGCCCTGATAAAAGTCCTCAGGGCTGCTGTCCATGCAGAGGGGGGACAGCATTTCAGCTTGGCTTCTGGGATTCTGATGTGAGCACCCCAGGGTCCTTCTTCGGGAAGTGGCCCAAAGCATTTGGCACCAAAGAGAGTGAGGTCCTATCCCATCTTGGAACCCACTCTTGGAGAGGCAGAATTTGTGCGTGGGAGAGGTGGCCAGATGTGTCTGACCCCTTGGCATCAAACACAGAAGGGGAGCGGGTCACAGATGTTAAAGCTTGTAAGATCTTTTTGTTTCTTCATCCTTCATTCAGCAAGTTCTGCCTCTTCTGTTGATGTGCCATGGGGGAGAAGCTGCCTCCTCCTACCAACTCAGAATTTGCACCTTATAAAGTAGATGAGATAAATAATGTGAATATCCGCAATTTTAGAAGTCGATAGCATGAAGAAAACACTGGAAAGGAACAAAATTGTTATTTTGAGGTTTAAAGCAGTCAAACAGTTGAGGATGGGTCTTTCCAAGAGATAGGGCTCTTTCCTCTTTCCTTTTTATTGAGTTTCCACCTGTAATGGGATATGCATTGGTCCAAGACTAGCAAGATCCAGCACCATAGCCATAGAGTTGCTCCCAAAGCCATTTTCAGCCACTGCCTTACACTCCCTTCAAAGTCAACCCAAGGGAGGGAGGGCCTGAAGGGATCAGGCCATTGTCTCAAGCACTTGCAAAACCTGTTGGCTGAGGCTTCAACTGGGAATCGATCAATACACTCTTTTTAGCATCAAATCAGTACAGCCAGCTGGCATGCAGATGGGCTGATGTATCATGTGCTGTCACAGGGAGGTGCGTTGAGGAACAAGATTTGAAGACAAAGTAATGTGTGAAGAAAAAAGTTGCCTGCAAGGTTTATTTGTTTGGGTTTTTTTTAATACTGAAGGCACGTGCAGCAGAAGGCAGAGCGTGTTACAGGCTGCTGTTACTGGTGTCATGGACAGTGCTTCACAAAATACCCTGTGCTCGGGAGTGTGTGTTAGATGTTCACAGGGAGTTGACAATGAGTTTGTCTTGGGCCTCATGGATTGCTCTGGGCTGGGACAGAAAAAGGGACATAAAGTAAATCTTGACTTTTGCAATGTGTAGGTTGTTCATGAGGCTTTTTAATGAGTACTTGGTTAAGTAGGGTGTTTCAGGACAGTGTTCTGATAGTGATTTTTCTCTGTCGCTCTTCTTGGGAGAGTCTGCCATGACCAACTCAGTGCTGTTAAATGTTGTGATTAGGACATGTGGGGTGAAGTGTGGACCTGCTGCTCTGACATGCTTGGAAATTCAGACAGAATTGAGTTGTTGAATACCACTTGGGAAGGACAAGCTTCAAGATTTGCATTTGTAATTAAGAAGAGCTTTTAAAGCCTGTTCTTTGCATTTCTTTGTACCTGGAGCCTCCCACTAACCAACTGTAGCTCAGGTTGTGGAGGAAGGTGAGAAGCCAGAATGACATGTCTGGGGTTTATGTGTTCCCTCTGCTGTGCACATTGCTGCTGAGTCAGCTGTATTTTAGGTACAGTTCGACTCTGCTTTGTCATTGTGGAAGGGCCTGGTCAAAACCTTGGATTTCCTTCCTTCAGAGCATGGGAGACTTTTGACTTGATATATGTATTTAAAAACAAAAAAAACACGCAAGCCAAAAAAAAAAAAACAAAAACCCAACAAAATACTGGTTAATGGAAAACGAGACACCAAAGCACAATCAGAAATGTGGCTCAGGTGCTCTTCAAGTTGTAAATTAAGACATTCATTCCTGGTCAGTATATATTCCTGGATATCATCACATCTGCTTCTTCTATTTTCTCACCTCTATCCTTTTTGTCCCCAAAGCCCAGTAGTGAGGCCTGGGCTTGGGTTCATTTGCTTTCCCCCAAGCTTTGGTCCTTGCACTTTGAACTCTCACTAATACTCATACGCCTACCCTGAATATTCCAGGGTCTTGGCATTGTAACACTGAGATGGGTTGTAAACACAAATTGTTTTAGCTTTGAACATCCCAACAGAGCAAAGAGTTGGCACAAGAGGTTGGACACCCAGTGAGATTCCAACCTTTCCCCCCAGGTTGCTTACTGGATATTGGATCTTTACTGATCCTGCCTTATAAGTAGGAAATTACAGTGAATATCTCAGGGGTTGCAATGAGTCTGTCACAGAGCTGGGAGCCAGACACTGACATCCTTCGCTCTCATCTTTGTCTTCCCATCCCTAAGCTGCATCCCAGCATGCTCAGTCCCTGCAGTCTCATGCTGAGAAATTCCAGGTTTCCTGAGCCAAGTTCACTTGCACGTGCCTTGCCTTGAAGTTCATCGGATAAGGTTGGGAGTGAATTCAGCCTGTTTAAAAACTCAGTCCAGCTGCCAGACAGGAAAACCTGATGAGCGGAAAGTCAGTCAGACGTGGGAAAGGAGGGGGAAAAGGTGAGTGGTTGTTCTGTGCTGGGCAGGGTGTTTGTGCCAAAATCGGTGGATTTACTCTGTTTTGGGAGTACACACGTGGCAGGGCACATGTGTGTGCTGGTGGGTGAGTTCAGCTGGGTAATAAGAATAAATCTGCTCTGCTTTTCAGAGGCTGGGGCTGAAACACGGTGTAATAGTGATGCGTATAATTTTGTACGGTGAGACAGTCATTTACTGTGCTGTTTCGGCCATCAGCACAGCAGCTAGAGGCTGTTAAGATAATTTAGTGGAGGTTTGTGGTTATAAAAACATTTCCATCATGACTAAGGAGTCTAATAGAAATTAAATTCAGCCAGGGGGGTTTTAGAATTTTATAATTTTTTGTTGCATACTCCCCAGTGTTTCTGTTCTGATTTATTAATCTTAAGGTATAAGCTGAGGGATGGCGACTAAATGTTTTTTAATGTATAAAATAGGAGTTGTAAAAGGAAAAAAAAAAACAACACTGGATGTTGCAATTAATTTAGTGTCATCTAGTTGTTCAGCAGGGGGGCTCTGGGGTGTCCTGCTCTTGGCTGCTGATTCTACAGACATGATGGGTAATGTGAAAAGCTATTGTAATGCAATTCTTTGTTATATATATGTTTTTCCCTTGGAATGTTTTGGGTACAAGAGAAAACAGTCTTCTCCATCCATCTTGGCTTCAGAGAGGATAAGTTGTCCAGAATTAAGAACCAGTTTTTGAAATTTAAACACAACTGCATCCAAGTGTCCAGGTGCCCACATATCAGCTCAGGATTTCAACAAAATCCTGCAGGATGTTAGCCCTGGACTTCCAGCCATGTCCTGCATCCATACAAAATCCCTCTTCCACTTCTGAGAACAAGGAGTGTGAGCAATGTGATCTGCTGTGGGAATGCCTCAGCTCTCCCACTCTGCTGTCTTAATCCGAATAATAACAACAAAAAGTTTGAAGGCTTAGTTTGGAATTGGATAGCTCTCCAAAAATAGGCTCTCCCTGAAGATATCTCCTACTTCCTGCTGGGCTGGAAAAGCTGTGCTGGCAGCCTATGCACTGGGAAATTTAGGCATCTTCTGGAGCCTAAAGCATGAAGGAATGCAAAATAATAGAGGAAATCAGTCAAACTTGTTAAATTTCAGAATAGCATTTCGTTTGTGCTTCAAAAAGTGTTCTCCCCCACGCTCTTCCTGCATAAAAAGGCACTTGAGCCAAACCCCAATATTTACAAATACTTTTGAGATCTTCCAGGTGCTGGAGCTCAAAAGTATTTGAGTTCTTCCAGGCTAGACCCTCTTTCTCAGAATAACAGACCTTGGCTTGAATGCCTCTGAAGGCTGTGGACCCCAAACAGGTCCCTGTGCATGCCGAGCTGTATTGGCTCCAGCTGTGTCTTCATGTGTTCAGTGCTGGGGGAAGGAGTTACATAAAAAAAGTCCTCTAGAACAATAACCTTCTGCTATTTTGTTACATTGTAAGGCCTCTGAATGTCTCAGGGAATAGCTGGTGCCATCCAGTAGGATGTTTAGGAGTTTGTTACCAGGACCTTCATCTCCAGTCACCTTTGGGTCAATGGGCTCAGCATGGAGGTGGCAGGCACAGAGGTTTCCTCTGCACATCTCTCTGCAGGCTGCGTGTCTTGGTACCCTCTTCTGTCCGTTTTATTTTAGTCTTCCTTTCTCCTTTTCATGTAATGTGTAACTTTTGGGGGGTTGTCAGCAGGAACACACTTTTCCCAGCACATGACTTGTATTTTGGTCCCTGAGCACCTGGTTTTATGGCACTGAGCAGAGCTGCCTCTGTAAGTCCATCTTGAGATGAGTAGGAATGAGCACAGAAAGGCTGACATGGCCATCCCCATGTGTTGCAGAGAATCCAGAAATGCAGCTCAACCTCTGCCTGGACACAGCCATGCTGTGAGGAGCAAATCCCATTCCAAGCAGGACTCCACAAAACCAAGGCTAAAATTTTAAAATGCAGTATTATTAACCTGACTCCACATGTGGTGAGCCTGCGTTTAGGAAGCTGGAAAAATCTACATTTCCAAAGTTGTTGAATAGGAATTTTAGTGTAAAACTCTTTCCCCCATCCTCCTGTTTATAAGGTTTCCACAGGGACTATTGGGATGATGCAGACAGCTGGTAATTCACCCTGCTGTTTCCCCAGCCACAACAGCACCAGCTCTAAAAGTTGTGTTGGGAACAGAAGTTTAGAAACACAGTCTCAACCTTTCCCGGCTTGTTTTTCCCATCTGTTTTTAACAGCGTGTTCTTGCCACTTGGACCTTTCTGGGCTCGATCTTGTGATCCCTGATGTAGTATGACATTTCCAGTTTATTAGGAATGCTTTTGTTTATTTGCTGGGTGGGTTTTCTTTCTTTCTTTCTTTCTTTCTTTCTTTCTTTCTTTCTTTCTTTCTTTCTTTCTTTCTTTCTTTCTTTCTTTCTTTCTTTCTTTCTTTCTTTCTTTCTTTCTTTCTTTCTCTCTTTCTCTCTTTCTCTCTTTCTTTCTTTCTTTCTTTCTTTCTTTCTTTCTTTCTTTCTTTCTTTCTTTCTTTCTTTCTTTCTTTCTTTCTTTCTTTCTTTCTTTCTTTCTTTCTTTCTTTCTTTCTTTCTTTCTTTCTTTCTTTCTTTCTTTCTTTCTTTCTTTCTTTCTTTCTTTCTTTCTTTCTTTCTTTCTTTCTTTCTTTCTTTTTCTTTCTTTCTCTTTCTTTCATTTTTTTCCCTTTCCCTAGGTTGTGTGGAGGCTTTCTGCCTCGACTGCCAATGCAAACGTCCCCTCCCGTGCCGGGAGGTGCCACCCACACCCGTCCTCTCTGAAATCAGGACAGTTATCTCACCAGTTTCAAGTACTTTGAGTGGTTTGGGGGCTGTTATTAAACAAAAAGGAAGGCTGATTATGTTTTTATATTTTTCTGTCCTTTTCTACCATTTCATAGTAAAAAGCCAGGTCCTAGAGCACTGAAGCAAATGAGGTTTTAAAATTCAGTCCTTGTTTTTAAACTTAAGACCGGCAAGAAGGGCCTCAGGGCTAGAGTTTGCTTGCTGGTGGCATTTTCAGTTTACACAGCCTGTCTTTGCTTTTCTTAGCAGATTGAGTTTATTGCCTCTTGCATGCAAGTTTGAGTTTGCTTCTAAGCTGAAAATGGCTCAACGAGCCTTCAAGTTGCTCCATCTTTCCATTTTGCATAAAATTCAACACACTTCCCTCCAGTGCTGGGCAAATATCATCAACAGAGGAGTATCAGTGCCAGGGCAATACTGGGATTGTGGTCCAGCTCTGCCCATCTTCTCTCCATAACCTATGTGTTCTCTATGATTTCCTTCATTCTTCTTGAAGAATCAAGTGATAACTTTTGGAGACCAATTCTCAGTTTATGGCTGACATAAATCCCACTGCCAAACTTCAGGCATGCTAAATTGCTGTTTTCAAATACTTGCAGCTATTCTGTAGCAGCCATTGAAGCATGTGGTAGTGTGAGAAGCTGCAGGCTGTGTGGTGTTGTGTGGGGGGTTCTCAATGCAAAAAGTATAATTTAAATGGGGAGGAGAGTGCTGTGGGCATCCATGGAATGGATGGGGCTCATGGACAGGTTTTATGGTGGCATGGGCTCTTAGGGACTTTGCTGGAGCTGCATCATGAGGAGCAGGTAACTCCCAGTCATTTTCTTGGCCTGGGGATCACAAGGATATGGAGGATAAATCAGACATCTCCATCAAGCTTATATTTACTAAACTGAACCAAAACTCAACTGTCAGGAGAGTAAATCCAGCAAGTGTTGCATGACTGCAACATGCTGGGAGTAGAGATGAGGCTGATTTTCTTTGGATCAGTTCAGCCTGCACCTCAGCAAAGCTTCAGGTCCAAATCTTTAATTGCTGTTACCTGTGAATGATCCTTTGAAGAAGTGAAGGTGATGGTCCTGTAGTCCTTTACAAGCACAAGCTGAAATTGCAGTTGTGTGATAAATCTTGTTCTTTGCCACAATGATCAGAATTTGGGTCTGTAACCATAAAGGTTTGCAGACAAAAATCATTTATGTAGTGGTACCCAAAAAAGTTCAGTAAGTCATATTTGCATAGTGAAGACCATATAAAAAAGCTCAGAAAGTCCTGGGGAGCTCAGAACTGCTGTGCCTACTTTTTAATTTTTTAAACACTGGCCTTCCCAAGAAAGCAGAGATGCCTCCAGAGACCCCCACAACTCTGGTTGCTTCCAGCCAAGCAGCAATGGCATTTTTCTGTCCAGTAAATCTGGTTTCTGCATCAGCTTTCCCCAAGACCCGCCTTCACGTTGTCTGTCTTTCCACTCTGTGTAGAAATCACAGCACTTACTTCCAGTGCTGGAACATCAACAGATGAGCATTGATGTCAGAGCAATACTTTGTGGTATTACAGTCCCAGAATGGTTTGGGTCAGAGGGAACCTTAAACATCATCTAGTTCCAGCTCCCTACTGTGGCCAGGGACACCTTCTGCTGCCCCAGGTTGCTCAGAGCCCATCCAACCTTGCCTTGATTGCTTGCTCTAAGGCAAAAAGAGCTTCTTAATATCTTCCCCAAATGAACTGGAGACTCTTCCTGCTCCTGGGGATTCTTTGGGACATGCTTTGGGCATCATTGGCCCAAGGATGCCCACCTCCCAAAGACCTCACCTCCTCCTGTGCAATCTAAGATTTGCTGGTTCACAGCATTAAACAAAATTGAGGTGAACCTCATCTTCCTGTTGCATTAATGAGGCTTGCTTAATGACAGACACCATGAAAATAAAAGGAAACAGCTGTAAGGAGGACTGATTGAAAGGGCAGATGCTTTGGGGCAAGGTCAGGGTGGCAGTCTGCACGTGGCAGCTGGTTCTCCACTGCATGCCTCATCCAACTTCAGGACTGAGGGGTACAGAGGGTGGAACACCAGGCAGTGCCAGTCTGCGAGGATGGATTCATCTGACTTGTTGTGGCATGCTGAATTAGCCTTTATGGGTTTATTTTCACCCGTGGGGAAGGCCTTGTCTGCTGGAAGTAAAACTGATCAATACATGCTTGGGGTCCTGATCTGGCTTGAAATGGCTCCTAGGTGCTTATGTGTTACAGAGTCTTTGGCCATCGCTGTTCCCAGGCACTTGGGGAGGGAGCTGTGGGGAAAAGAGGATGGGGCAGATGCTGCAGAGCCTGAGTAGAATTTGGCCTCTGGGGATGCAGGGGTTTCATGCCTGCTCAGTACCCTCTTTGATCCTGCAGCAGGATTTTGGAAATAATAGGGGGTTTTAATCCTTGTGGCCAATTTATGAACCAGCTTCCCCCAATGTCCTCGTTTTCCTAGGGGAAGTGGCTGCTAATTTTTTCTTCACTTGTTAGACTTGCTGTGTGTTTCCCTGCTGGAGGATTATGAAGAAGGTTTTCAATATTCATACATTTAACTAGGTTGTGAGAAAAGGGCCATTAGTTCCTCCAGTTTGATCTCAGATCATTAACTCCATGCTACTGCTTTCCTTTGCCATCTTTTAATCTCCTTGTCCTTCTTAAGTGTTGTTTGTTTTTTATTGCTCTGTGTATCCTTTCAGCAATAGTGCTAGCATATTTATTATTATTAGTTGGCATATGTGCAACAAATGTCACGCAAGGATCACAGGAGCCGTTGCCTTGGAGAAATTGGTGTATTTATCCCACATGGGGAATCAGAGGCACCAAAGAAACCAGATGGGCATCAGCTGCAGGCATGCCCCAACAGAGCTGCCCGTGATTTCTTCCTGAGAGGCAGTATGGACCTTGCAATCATTGACACATGCTTGCTTTGAACTACTTCAGCTGTGCCCTGGAAACCAGGTACTACCCAGGTCTTTATTCCAGCAAACCTGACAACTTTCCTGCCACCTTCAATCTTGCACCCCTCCCCATTATGCTATCCAAAACCCCCAGCCTGCTGTGGGCTGCAGCAGTGCTGCAAGGCAAAGAAAGGAAAAATAATAGTAATAATAGCAGAGACCTGTTCTGAAGATGATAATGATAATAATTTTCTCAAGGTGTCATTTCAAAGCTGCCTATCTAGGTTTAAAAGCAAGGCAGGCAGAAGGACCAATGCTGGGTCTTTATGCAGACATGAGAGTGAAAGTAAAGCCAAGAGGACAAAAAGGAAGGCTGAAATTCCACTTGATTATATTTTTATCCCACCGAGCTGCCTCTCAGTCTTGATGAGGGACAATAGGCACTTGTTCCCAGTAAATGTCTCCAAGCTGACAGCCTGTGCTCAGAGAGGACTGGGAAGGGGCTCCCAGGGGTTTGCCCATGGCTTTGAGCCCCTAGGCTCAGCTCAGCCTGGCCACCCGCCTGTGTCCCACTGCGCCAGGGGAGTTTATTTTTCCAGCGCTCCCACTCAGAAACATTTGGCAAAAGGAAAAATTTGTGGAGGAGGTTTAGCTCAAGTGAGCAAAAAAA
Source organism: Calcarius lapponicus (assembly GCA_039654755.1). Classification (NCBI taxonomy): domain Eukaryota; kingdom Metazoa; phylum Chordata; class Aves; order Passeriformes; family Fringillidae; genus Calcarius; species Calcarius lapponicus. The sequence continues at coordinate 59,389,252 of CM077462.1, read as the reverse complement.
CATGTGTCCACGTAGTGTATTGCTTGCTGAGTGGTGGTTCGGTTTCTTTTTTTTTAGCATAACTGAGAGCTTGGGAATCATGTGAGGAGAATGGGGGTGATACCTTTCAGATGGACACAGGGCTGAGTAAATACAAGAAAGGGAAATTTTTTCTGCCTGATGCAAGTTGTCATCCTACTTTGGATGAATGAGTGTAAAGGTGGCAAAGTCTTAGGGAGCCTTTCAAATCCTCATGTAAAACCCCTATCTTAAGCTACTGTTGTCACCAGCTTGACCATGTATCCTCTCTTCTCATGACCCCCCCAAAGCTCCTGAATGAGGAAGTGGGCTATAGTATCACACTGTGTCCTCTTTTCTTGCCCCATGACTTGGTTACTGAAGGGGAAAAAGGGTCAAGGTGCAAGAAAAGTTGGCTCCTGGGCTTTAAAACTGGGGAGCAAAGAGCTATTGCCCTCCCCCTATCCCAAATTTATTCTTGCACACAGGCTCCTCTCTCCGACCCTCCACAAACGAAACATTGCTTCATCCAGAGATGAAATGCTGAGCAAACAAATTGCAGGTCAAAGTCTCCCACTCCTTCCCCTGCCACGTTCCCATCTGCGCATTTTTGTCCGCCATCCCCGCTGCCTTTTCCCATGCCCTTTGTGGGGAGCAGGGTGGGTATGCTGGCTGTCGGCACAGCCAATGCAGCTCTGCAGATGTGAGCTGCCTTTGGCAGGCAAAAGGGAAGGGAGTTGTTTGGGGAACAGTTTGGAAGTCTGGACGGATGATTTCCACCCTTCTTCATGAACTGAGATTGGCAGAATTGTTCTTGAAGAGAAAAAACAATGGTACAGCACATTTTGGTGAAGTTGGTTGCAGGTATTGAAGTCCAAGTGAAATCTGTGCTAAGTCCTTTCTTATGTTTGTGCAGGGGCAGCAGGGTGAGAAATAAATCTCTCTCCCCTTGGGGATGTGTACAAGGAGTAATGCATGTGGATTTGTCTGTCCTGGGATGGTGCTTCCCAAGGAAGAGCTGTGAAGCTTGGCTGGCAGCAAGATGGGGGATATCAAAATATATTAGATGAAACTCCTGAGCATGCTGAGACAGCTGCCAGGACGGACTGTAGGGCAAAAGAGGGAACCACAGGATTTAGCAATTTTGGAGAAAACCAGAGTATTATGAGTGCCCTGGTGTGGGGCAGAGGGTTTGCAGAGTGGAAGGTGGTTGCCTTCTAGCTTTATTTTTTTCACTTTAACGTGGAGACCTTTCACTGATCAAACCATCTTGTGAAGTTAAACCTCATGCCACCAAGGAGCCTGGAGGGTTCCTGCTTATGTCTCCAGAAGGTTTGGTGGACCTGAGTGAAGTGAGCTGGAGGGTACTGCTCTGCAAGATAGTGATGTAGAACATCTGCTATTCCCTGACATCTGTACTGCCTTGGCCAAAAAATCCGTGACCTAGATAAAGATGGAGACAGGGGTTGCAAGTTGGCATATTGCGCTGCTGTAGCCAGCTGAATTCTCCTTGGGTTCTTTCTCTAGACAGTTATTTTGTTTTCTGGCTGGGAGCTGATGCAAAGATACTAAATGAGAATTTAATAGTGAACTGACTCATCTCGACTTGATCAGACTACAGGGATGCAACTACATCTCTGTCTGGGCGGCCCTGTCCACAAGACTGCTGTGATACCCACATGTGGGAGAGGAGAGCTGGGGCCTTTACCTGCATGAGCCGTGCCCAGAATAGAACACCCTATGAGCTGGTTTATAGCTACTCCAGCTGATTGTGTCCTGGGAACTTTGCAATTTCTCTTGTTCCTTCTGTGGAACTGACCTGAGGTGGTTGGGTTACCCTGGGGTAAAAAAAGTCTCATATGAGTCTGGGGTCTCACATGAATCCATGGTGCACAGGAATTTAGGAGAGAGGCAGTGGGAGTAGTGGAGAGAGGGCCATTTTTCCTCTTTCTCATTCAGGTTGGTAAGCTGCAGTTTTGTCCATTAGGGAATGACTTTGCTTCAGTGTGGGCTTCTCCCCGCATCTGTGTTCTACAGGATGGCAGAGGATGCTTGCAGGACATGCGTTTAATCTCAGACTCTGCTGGATCCTGAACTCAGCCATGATATTCCATAAAATAGTACGGAAACTGACTTAGGAAACGATCTGGTTAGGTGCCCTGACCTTCTGGTGACAAACTTTGCATCCGTGTGGAGTGTCGGTGTGGTTCCTGCAATGAAGATTTGTCCCCTCCAGGTGGTAGACATCTGTGCTGGTCTGCTGGGCTTAGGAATACAGGTGCAAGGGTGCCAAATCTTTTGAAAACTAATTATTTGGGTTTGTAGTGTGATTGTCTGATTTGTGTTCATCCTCTTCATCATTTTTGATGGTGCTGAAAAAACCATCTGTGAAGGACCTTCCCAAAAAGCATCATTAGATGTCTAACTTGGTCCTTGGGGTTTTTTGTTTAGGTGTTAGGGGACTCCATCTCCTAGAGTACAAAGCTCATCTGGGGTAAAAGGGACTAACTTGAACATTAGCACGAAGATCTAACAGGACATGGTTCAGCCCAGTCCGAGTGGCTGCAAGGTGTCATCTTATAGTACAGTGGGTTTAGACTGATTTTTCAATTGTATCTCTGTAGATGGATGGGAAATCCAGCAGAAGATGGGCATCTAACTCTGTTATGCTCATCCAGAAAATCATTCAGGAACAACAGTTTATCTCTGGCAGCTCCCTGCCAATGAGGTTCTGCTCATCCATTGGCTCAGCCTGACCTCCTTTCCTGCACATCCAGAGACTGTGTATCCCAGAGAACTGCTGGGATTTTCTATCTTACAAAGTCTGAAAGCTGTTTTACGTCAAGTGCTAATGGTGTAAAATCTTGAATAGAGCTGTCAACACAAGCTGCTGGACTATCTCAGGATGAGGAGAGAGGGATATGACTTCTCATATCCCTACCTTGCCACTTCTGAGTTCTCCTGTATGGCTCAGTCAAACCAGTCCTTTCCCCAAGAGCACACACAGTGGAAATCTGACAATTTGGCTTCTTCCTGGAGTTTTTGTTGCTTCATTGGGTCCGAACTGTTGACTCAGCAGTCATTCTTCCTGTGATTCCCTTGAAATAGCTTCCCCCAGGCAGATGGCATGAGGATGGGACAGCCTCAGTGACACAACTTCTCTTTGAGAAGCTGTGGTATTGGTGGCTTCCTCCAGCATGATTCTGCTCTCTACAAGGTTTTTAACTTCTCCTAAAAGCATCCAGGGGATAATCTTCTTCAGCAGTGTTTTTTACCTAAAAGACGACAGCTCTTATGAGTGACTGGGAGACACAGCTGACAGCCTTGTGTGCTGCATGTGCTGCATAGGTCTTGAAAGCATTTTTGAAATCTTGGATGAAAGGTTTCTCCTCCTGAAGCATCCCTGCTTCTTCCCATTGGACACAGTGCCAGCAGAAACCCTGACACTGAAGATGGGCTCCTGCACCACCTCTTAAAACATTGTTAAAACCTTTCTAATTTAGACATCTCTTGCCTTTTAGGGTTCCTTTTTTGGATCAAACCCAAGGTTTTCCTGCTAGAGCCCAGGGTGGTTGTCTGGAGGAGTGGGGAGAAGTGATTGCTGCTGATGGTTGGTCCTTGGGATGACCCTGCAGCCCTTTGCTTGCAGCTTTCTCAGTGCTCCGGCCCCTCTCTGAATGCTCCACACACCCTGGGTGCCAGCTAGCATCACTGTCTAAGAATGAGAAGTAATTTAGTTCCTAAGCAACCTCTCGCCTGGCCTCTTGCTAAAGAGTGACTTGGCATTTTCCGAAGGAAAAAAGAGACTGTGGATAGCGATGTGTTGAGGCAGGTTCTTCTAATGTACTTAACCCTCCAGATGCTGGATTAATGAGCATCCCCTGAGTGTTGGCTAGCTGGTCACTGCCAGTGGGGCCAGGGTGCTGTGGGAAGCCAAGTTCAACATTTCTGGGTGAGCTTGAACAAGGATTAAAATCTATAGCTGTTAGGACAGTTTCTAGGATTGTGAGGACTGGCTTTTGCCTTGGTTTTTCTTTGCTGCTTTCATTTTCCTCCTGACCTTAAGATATTTTGCTGCCCGTTTATTTCATTGTCCCTCCCACTCCTTCAAAAACCCAGAAAAGAAAATGTCATTCTATGGGGTGTTTCTGTGGTGGTGACTACAGGTTTTATCTCAAGTCCAGCAGTACTTGAAAAATGAATGAGCAGGTCACATTCCTGTCCTAACCATCTCTGTCTGAGATATATTTCTACCACCTCCTTTAGCATTGATTTACCTCAGTAAATCAAGATCTTTACTGTTTTTATCCTTCTCACATCCCCATAAGGCAAAGCTTCAGGTAAACTGTGATTATCCCAGGTTATTATTACGGAGAAGCCAGAGCCAAAGCATCAGGCTCAGTTTGTACCTTCAGGATATCTGCCTTTCACAAGGGACATGCTGACTCCTGACCTGCTGTTTTCATATGGTTCCTCCCAAACCTGACCTGTTGATGGTCTCAACTCCTCTGTTGAGCTGGGGGGTTGGAGGATGAGAGGGTGTTGAGCTTTGAGACACAGATGGGAGGATGAGAGAGTGTTGAGCAGCTGCACAGAAGGGACAAGCAGCTCAGAAGGAAGATGTGGGATATGAGAGAGAGGGAATCATCCACGGGAGCCCAGAATCAGTAAGGTTGGAAGGTGACCTCTGGAATCACCTCATTTAACCCCCTTTCCCAAAGCAGGGTCAGCAAGTGCAGATTGCTTTGGATCTCCACAGCCTCTTTGAGTAGCCTGTGCCAGTGTTTGACCATCCTCACAGTTAAAAACAAAGATGATCCTTACGTTTAAATGATGTTTCCTGGTGGTGATTTAAATTTGTGTCTTGCCCCAGTGAAACCCACATCCCTGCACAATTACCTAGCACATACTTCATCAGTTTGTGTACAAGGATCTTATGGGAGATGTTTTGGAAGAAAGCATTATTAGCATGCCAGTAAGAAGCACCCCCTGCTCTGACTGAGCCAGTCATCTCCCCATAGAGGGCTGGGGAGATGGTCTAAGGTGATTAAGGGGTCTTACTGCAGAATCATATGAGGTCAGAGGGGATTGTAGAAGGTCAAGATATGATTTAGTGGTAATTGGGACAGATATTTGAGTTTTCTTGGAGCATTTCAGCCATGATAGTGTAATTAAATTAAATGGTGTAATAACATTTAGCAGCAGGGGAGGTGTTGGCTGGGCAGGCACAGGGCCTCTTTGTGGAGCTCAGCAGCACACAGGGTTTGGCATTCAGGATTTGCCCCCACGGCTGCCCCTGTAATGGGTATGCTGACGCCAGCATGTCTCTCCTGATCCACTCACATCCCTGTCTGTGCCAGGGGAAAGGGTCTCCTCTCTCCATGCTGCTCTATGTAAAGCCCCATTCCCTTCTGTCCTCTCTGAATACAACATGCAGCTCAGTTGATATATTCAGTGAGGAGCAATTTTTTTTTCTTTATTTTCCCCTACTTGCATCACTTTTGCAGAGCTCTGTACACTGGTGAAGCCAACAGCCAAGAGGGGCTCTGCCTGAGGAGCAGTTCTGCCAAGCAAAGTAACTCTTTCTAATACAGCTGATTGGACACGAAGAGGACACCAGTGCGTCCTTCCACTATGCAGGAGCCTTGACAGCTCTTGAGGATCAGGTTCAAGCTAGAAAGAGCTGATGGCAGGTTTGGGAGTAGGACCCAAGCATGATCCAGTGATTGTGGATGACACACTTTGCTGCAGTGGCTTGCCTATATATACTAGGACAGAAACACTATTAATTTTTATTCCCCTTTATTTACAAAAAATAAAATGGTCTGGCAGAGTCAGAATGCAAGGAATGGGCAGGCACACTGCCTTGTTTGTTGGAATGGCTGACAGATTAAATTAAGGTTTAAAAAAAAATGTTAAATTAGGGAGGGAGAGAGAGAACAAGTGTTTTCTATTGGCAGAGTTCATTCACAAGTCACTCATTTCTCTTGCTCTTCAGGGAGTGATACGAGACAATTAGCTAATTGGTTTGGGGAGGTGACCTGTCAGTGACTCAAGGAGGAAATGTCTCCTGTGCTATCTGACATAAAGAATATATTTTCAGCTCGTTGTGACAGCTGCAAGCACCCCCCATTAAAATCAAGGATGTAATGGCTGTAATAACGGCAAGCTTGGAATCTATCACAGCGAGGGAAAAGCAATGAAAAACCTGATAACACGCACTAAATTGCAGCCAGAGCTGATACGTTATGTTGTCAGGTTGAAATATTTCTAAATTATCTTATCGTTAGCACTGTGTAAGCACCCAAAGCCTTTCTGAGGTTGAAATGTGTCCCCAATTACGTTTGTAGCTCCTTTAGCTCTGCAGCTCTCTGCCTTCAGAGCCGGGTACCTGCGTGTCTTCCTGATGGAGACAATGATTGTGGGTGAAGCTGGGAGGACTTGAAATCTGGGATTTTAGCCCAAGCCTTTGGAAACAGCGTTGCTCAATTTGCTAAGATCTTGTGGATTTCTCACATTTTTCTGTAAGTTCTCAGGACCTGTTCTCAGAGTTGAAGGAATGGCTTCTTGTGTTGGGAGACATTCTTGGGTAGGGCCTGGGCTGAGGTCTTTGAAATATCCCCTTCAACCTTCTGCCCTTAATTTTGTGTGTTTTGGCAAAAGCAGTAGGCTGGGGGGAAGCAATGAGAGGGAAAATGTTTGGCCAAGAAGGCAGCATTGCCCTCATACCCTCAGACTCATGCCTCCACACCCCTCCACTGATCTCACTGATGCAGCAAAATCCAAAATACTGAAGTGTGCATGTTACAAAGAGAAAGCAGTCATGAGATAATAAGATGGAGAAAAGCAGGAAGCCTCCTTCAGCCCAAGTGATGTAATTTTTCCACTAACAAAACTTGATTCACGTGAATGTTTCAAAGAAAAAAAGAATAAGAAAAGCAGAAACACAAGTAGGGCAGCTGCAGCTTTTAGCTGCCAGTGGTTGGAAGGAGTAGCAGGTCTCAAGTTGGTGCAAGGAGGTACCTGGTTTTCCTTAGGGAGGTGATTGGTCCTTTCTGAATATCAGATGCCTGAAAATTTTATTACTACTGTTATTATTATCATCATCATAATTATTAAGGTTTTGGAAATTCTGGCTAGCAAAGCAAGTTTCCATCCCATCCCACAGTCCAGCCATTCACCCTTATTTCCTTGTGCTGTGCTCCATGCTTGTATGAGTCTGGTACAAAATTTGTGCAGGAGGAATGGCTTTGACCATGTTGGTGGATCTTTCCCTGCTGGCAATGACAAGGATCAGCCCTGGGCACACGTTCAGCAGAAAGAAAAGATAGAGGGAATAAGCACACTAAGTCTGTGGGGCTTCTGGTACAACTGCAGACATCATCCTTCCCAACCCTGCTCTGCAAATCCCTATGGGAAAATGTGCTGCTGGGTCTCCTCCATGAATGGGCAGGACTTGGTGAGGGATCCAGAAGCACTGGGTCAGTCCAAGACCTGTTTGGCTTGATGAGTTCAGGCCACCAGTGTTTGTGTGATGAATTAGGAAGAGTGATGTTTTCCATCTTGGTGGTGTGTCTGTTGATGTCAGACAGTTTCACTGCAGCACAAACAGGAGACGGTTGCTATTTTAATCATTGCTACACAAGACTTTCTCGTAAAGGTCATAAAATCAAAATAAACCTTGATGGACTGACCCATCATTAGTGGTAAAACCAGCTGTGCACCACTCAGGCATGTCCCACAGTAAGGCAACAAGATGTAGGCATGGTTTACTCACACAAAAAAACCCTGACATTTTCCAAATCCATTGATTTTTTATTTGTGTTGCAAAAAATTTCAAAAATACCTACATTTACTAGGTATCAAACCTTGTTGAAGTGTACGGACAGCTCGTGTTTAGCCCTCTGACTCCCTGGTGTTCATCCCTAAAGATTACATGAGAGAAAGAGTGGCAGAGCTGCACCATGCTGGATCTCACAGGGACTGGATTCATGATGAGAGGGAAATAGAGGCAAATTAAATAATTACAATCACATCAAGCAATTAAAAGGGAGGGTTTATCAGCATCCAAAGGAGCTTATTGCTCAGCCACCGCTTTATCTCTTTACGCAAGCAGTGTTGGAGGCTGTGATTTGAATACCAAAAGGGGGAAGCTCTGATTTCGCTAATGACCTCATGCAATGTTTGGGGTTGAAATTCCCAAATCCCTAAATTTTATTAAAGGCTGATTTTCTTAAAAGTTTTGTCTTTGAACCCTGAAGCCAGGTACCTTGCCTGGTACCTGGGCCTGGAAGAGAGGCTTGTCTTGAGGAGCTATGCATCAGGAGTTACGCATTAATTCAGATGAAGGGCTGAGATCTCAACTGTGTTAACAGACTGAGGTGGGAAATTCTGGACAAATCTTTTTTGGAGTTGGAAAAAATTTAAATTATTATTTTTTAAAAAATTTAACTTTGCTTTTCCTTACTCAAGAGGAAAATTCAGTGGAAGTGGAGAATAAAAACTCCTTTCTGGCCAGACCTGGGCACCATCTCCCTGGGCTCAGGGAATCCCATGTATGGAGAGCTCCCCATAGGGATCCCTCCAAATATTGATCACTGTGGTTAGCAGGGGACACTGCCTGGTTTTGGCGAGGGTAGGATGGGGCTTTTACATTTGTCTTTCCCTGGGCTGCCTCTTGTCTGCTCCAAGAGAACATTGGTCCAGGCTGTTTGCTGGGAGATGTTTACTGAAATCTCTGCATCAGGAGGTTTCTATACATACCTTGCTCTGGGCTCACTGCAAACATCCTGCCAGGAAGAGGAAACATTTCCTCTGCCCCAGGATAACCTGCCTTCCTATAGAAAGAGAATTGATGTTTCCGGATGAAGCATATGGATGTGGAAGAGGAGCCTGCACGTGCTCCTGCTGTGCCCCAAGGGTCAGTTCTAACACTGGCCAGAGTCAGTGGCATAGCTTCACATGCTGAATGGCATTTGGAGTAGGACTTGGACGAGGATGCTCCCTGGAGCAGTTTTCCAGGTGCCAGAAGTAGCTCAGGGCATTTGATTCCTTCCATGCAGCAGTTCTGAGTGCAGTGGAGGTCCATGCTGGCATCCAGGGATTGGAACTGGATGTAGAGGGAAAGCTGCTGAGTGTCATGCCCTAGAAAACAAATACTAAAAAACATGGAAAACAGAAAGAAAGAAGTGAGGCAGAGAGGAAGTCTCCAGGAAATGAGGTGATTTTTTGTTGTTTTGTGCTCTTTTTTTAAAATAAAACATCCAATAAAAGATTTCCTGCTGCATGAAATTGACAACACAGGAGGGGAAGCTCTTCCTAAATATAACAAGAGCTGTCTGGCCTCACTAGACAGCCCCTCCACAGGGACCCTCGGGTTTGATAGGAGGATGGATCAGCCGATTCCCAAGGGCAGCACATCCACTGCAGCCCTCTCCTCATTCAATGGCAATGGATTGAAAGAAAGCAGAGCTGGCTCTTCCTTTCCCTCCTTTCTCCCAGTACCAAAAATGTCTGAAGTCTGTAATGGAAGGCAATGGGAATGGAGGAAGGAGGCATTGGCAAAAGAGAAGAGCTGGGGGAAACTCTGGGTCTCTCACACTTGCCTGGCAAAAGGTGAGAAATAAAGAGGATGAGATGGGATGTCTCACAGAGTCTGAGGGTGTTGTGTATCTGAGAGCAGGATATGACTCCACAGGCACCAGGGCTGTGAGGCTGGGTCAGCTGTAGGGCAAGGCAACCAGCAGATGAAGGAGTGTCATAATTGGGATTTTGACAATGTTGATGCTCTAGCATGGGCAAGTGGGAGTATGTGGCAACACTTGGATACCTGCTTGTCTTACTGCTGCTGCAATCCATCCATAGAAGGGGGAGCAAAGGTGAGATCTGAGTGCAGAAGCCAAGAACTGAGCTTTTCTTCTTGTCTCTCCCTGCCATGCCTGGTGCTCATCCAAAAGGGCTCTTCTTACAACCAGCCTCTTCATGTCCTCAGAGAGCTGGCAAATAAGAAACACAAAAGGCAAAATAACAGTGGGCAAAGAGCTATGGATGATTCCCAGCTTCATCTGCTGCAGTAGGCATTTCTTGCAAAGGAAAGAAAAATACTAATAATGATAAAAAATTTGCTAATAAGTTTCTAAAATACTCAAAGGAGAAAAACAAGAGGAGAAGAAAATCACATATTTGTCCTTCATGCTGGGATTGCATGGGGCCAGCACCAGAGAGGTCATTTTAATATGTGACTCACAGCTTTCTAGGGACACAGCTCCATTGCTGCAGCAGGATAATCTCTGAAGACCCCAGGCTGAGTTTCCAAAATGTCACATTTTGCGACAACTTTTGTTGCTGTCTCCTAGTTCCATACAGCACCAGCCTTTGGATTGCTCTGGCTCAACAGAGCAGCCAAAAGGTTCCCAGAGGAAGCCAATGCTTTTATGGAGGAGGAGATTATCCACTTTTTAATGGCATTAAAATAATAGACAAAAAGCTTTGGGAGCACTGTTATCTGATCGGTTTCTCCGCTTCGGCCACAGCTGCAGTTAGGGGGCTGCTGAGCCCTGCGTGCTGTACGTGTCCTGTGCTGCCTGGATTAGGGGGATGCTGTTCCCACCATCAAGCTATTTCAAAGTTTGTGGGATTTCTACACCTTTCCCTGGGACATGCAATACTAGCTGCACTTTGGGGATGAAGAAGAGGCCTTTGGCCATGACCCAGGCTAGTAGACCCAGGTGGTCCTTGGGGAGACATACTGAGCACAGAGTGTTCGGCACCCCCAAGCCAAAACCTCCCGTATCTGAGCAGGTTTTCAGATCTTCCTCTGCAAAACCAAGGGAATTTACCCACTTGGCAGATGGGAGATTGCTGCTGTCAAGCCACAGTTTTCTTGTATTCAGCACTTAGAGCTGAGCCAAGTTGCAGGAAAGTTGTGGCACCTGGAGGAATGCCAAGTGGCTGCAGCTTTTGATGGCTGTGGTAGTTCTTGCAGCCTCTCAGAGATGTAAATCCAGGAGATCTTAAAACCAGTGGAGGCTATCTGTATGTTCACCTGAGTGTCTGACATGAGGATCCTACCCTAAATCTGTATTTCTGCTGCAGTGATGGCTTGGACCATTATTGAAGGCTGAAGCAGATTTGGCTGTTAAAATCAAACCTTATTCCATACAAAATTTATGTCTTCTTCCTGTTGTTTCAACCCCTTCATTATGGCATTGCTATCCTGTTGCCCCTCCCCTCCTCCATCCCAGGATCCAGATTTCTCCAAGAGCAGTCACATCCTCCTAGCTTCATTTTAAACTTCTTTAGTTAAAGTATTCCTTTCTTGAAAAAGTAAAAAAAAAATAAAAGAAAGAAAATAAATTTCCTTAAATTTCTTCAAATTGCGTAAAACATTTGAACATATGAGAGACTGGGACATGTAGCGAGTGGTTGCTGGACCTGACTTGAGCTAAGCCCAGAAGAGTCTTATTCTGAAAAAAGCCCATGAGTTCTTGCTCATGTGTGGCTTCCTATGCAAGCTGTTTACCCAGCCTTGATCAGCAAAGCCACAAGCATTTTATTCGCCCTATGAGGCTGTGCATAGGAAACACACACAGATCTTCCTGGAGTGCGGTTCCTATGTGCTCATCTTGTACAACCTTGGATGGTTCCTGGATCCTCTGCATGGTGCCACGTGACGAAGTAATTATTGTAATCATTGGTATTTTCACCTTCTTGCCCAAATAACTCCAAGACTCCCTGGAGAAGTTTCCCTGCTACTGCAGGAACCTGCTTGGGGAGCACACAGAGGTGCTGAGACATGCGGAGTGGGAAAAGACAGCTTTGTACAATCAGGGTGATGCTGTGAGAGGTCCTAGGAGGTGAACAGGGCAATTCTCACAAGAAATGGGTTTGAAATGGAGTTTGTTGTATGTCACAAACACTGTCTTGCTTTGTAGTCCCAAATGGGATTAGCGTACCGTCCTAGAACCACTCTGCATTTCTGTGGACCTACAGAGGGCAAAATCTCTTCCACCACAATGTAAGAATTGTCTCCCATGCCAGGAACATGAATTCCTGGAGCCACTGGTAGCCTCTGGGCCAAGCACAAAGCCATCTTATTCCCCCCCAGCACCCCAAAACACATCAGGTTTTACAGCTGATGCAAGCTGGGGTTTTCTCAGCCAGAGATGGGGTTCAGGGTTTGGTTCTGAAACAGCAGTGCTGGATTGATGCCGTGATGCTTGGCTTTCCCAGCGCTGCTTGGAAGTGCATTGGGAATCCAAGGGGGTTGTTAAATCACGGAAGCAATTTACTGTAGGTCTTTTCCAGGCTGCTCAGAGGTGGCTGATGGTAAATACAAGAATATCAATATTGCAGAGTGGCCACAGGCCAGGAAGTCAGTGACACAGCAAGTGTGAGGCATTTTAATGCTGGGGAGGAGAGGAGGGAGGGATGAGGTGCCAAAGGTGCTGTTTGCAGGCAGCAGCATGCTAAGGAGCAAGTGTTGGAGCCTCATCAGCTCCTGAGACAAATCACATTGTTCATAGGGTTTCAAAGCTCTCTGCCATCACAGAGGAGGTGGCATCTCTGCAGAGAGTCCAGGGAGCGTCCTAGGCTGCACAACAGCACCCTGGTGAACCTGGTACTACTACCTCTTTGTTTTAGGAAAGCATCTCTGTGGCACCTTAATTTTGGTAAATTAAGACAGCAGCAACTGCTGAGAGTTGAAAGCCTGGCTCTAGGCATCCATCAGGTGCATGCACTGCTGTCATAGCTCCTTTGGAGATGTCCCGCTGTGGCCAGGAGGCAGTCTGCCCACAATGAGCAGGGCAGTGAGGTTCTTCCAGCAGCTCTGCCTTTAAGCAAGAGCTAAGAGCCTGGTCTGGGAGGGTGCAGCGTGGTGGGGATGTCTGAACTCCCTCTGCTGAGGTAAAAAATGCTGGTTGAATTCTTCCCAGAGCACTGTGTGAGTAACAAAATGCCATGGAAAGGGTTTTATTCTCACCTGGAACATCCATGTTCATTCCTGATGAATTTAAGGGTGAGAGCAGTGGCTCCTTGACTGCCATGAGTGGATGTGTTCAGTTCTCTTCAGCTCCTTGCCACAAGCTGGGTCTTGTACTGGCTGTTAACCCCCATTGTTATCCATTCTTCACATCCAGCACTGTGGGGATTCTTCACATCTACCACTATCCCAGGACAGACATGGCCTGGGATAATTCAACATTCTCTTTCCCTAATAAAGCAAGAGGTCAGGAATGGATGAGTAATGCAGAAACTTGCCCCTTTGGTGCAATTTGAAAGATTCTCCTTCTCCTAGTAAATTCCTGTGATTCCAGATGTTTTTTTTTTCCCCATGCAGCTTTCCCTTGTCTTTCTGTAGCTGGGTAGAAGAACTGAAATGGGGCATTGTCCCAGGTGGATGCAGCTTCACGCAGCTGTCTGACACGTTGACATCCATCAGCCCATCAGAAACAGGCACAGGAGTATGCCAGGCAGACCTCAGCAAGTGTGAGTCTCTTCTCCTGATGGAGGACAATATAGGATGAGGCATGAAGATAGCCCTCATTCCTGAGCACGAGCCGGGGAAACAGGTTTGTGGCTGGCCAGTGGGAGCCCAGCCCAGCTAAAACTGAGACTGGGCTCACTCACATTTCACCCTTGCTGCCCCATCATCCTCTTGTCATGTCCAGCCTGATACTAAATTCAGGGATGTTAAGTGAAACAGCTGTGGATTTGCAAAGAAGCTGAATTCAGGTGTTTGCCAGGAAAAGCACTGCCCATGGAGAAGTCTGGGTTTGCAAGCTCACCGCTTGGAGGGATGGAGGCATTGGGTTTGCACCATCATCTCCAGGCATCCCTTGGGAAGCCCACTATCCCACCCTGAAATCCTTTCCGAGCCGGGACATGAAAAGAGGTGAAACCTGTTTAGTTGTTACAGGCAGGATTTAATCACCTTAAATTATTCTAAGTGGATGGGGAAGCATCCTGTGATCTCCAGGCCAAGCAGGTCACCTTTAATTTCCTTTTCCTTCCATCAGTAATGCTGGTGGATGGGTGTTTGATTTATTAAGCGCTGAATAACAGGGCTTTGGTGTGTATTGCTGTCAGAGAGATAAATAGGCCCCTTTGAAGGCAAGTTTCAGGGAGGTGGCCGTGGCTTTTGGAATATACACATCCATAAAGCAATGCAGGCCGCCCCCTCCCTGGACATCCGCGATCTTTCAGACTGTGCACGGCTCTCCCCATCCACCCTGGCCCTGTAACGTGCTTGGAGTGATGATCCCCACCGTGCCCTGCTGGGAGGATGATTAATGCTTGCAAAGTGCTTTGAGAACATCAGATTAGTAGGACAGAGCCTCATTATTATATTAGCAATCACCAGATCCTTGGCCTTTTTCACTCTCAGCGCACTTAGAGCCGCATCTAAAAGCCAAATGCTGTTTACTAGCAAACCTCTCTGCGTTTGGGTACTTTGGGGAGGGCTTTTTGTGTTGTTCACAGGTTTATTTTTAATGATGCACCTGTGGTCCAGACTCCTCCAGGGTCCCCACAAACCACTACCCTGCTTTTCAGGCAAACACTGTGAAGATTAAAAATAAAGACCACTGGGTACTCACTGTTATAACTATAGAAACCAAATATTTGCTTCAACTATAAAAGGCAGGAGTGTTTATGAGTACAAGGCAAAAAGGCATTTCCAGCCGAACTGGAATGTATTTTAGTTCTGCAGACTATTTATAGATAGGCAGCCACTCTAAATTTGAATCTTCCCTTCCGTAAGCAATTTTTTTGTGCCTACTGGGATATATCCTCGTCTGGGGTTTAGCAACGTCACTCCAGGGTGTCCAAACAGTTTGGAGTCACCTTATGAGACATGAGACGTGGTGACTTGTTTTGGGGGGTTTCTCTGGCAGTTCTGTGAGGCCACAGAAGTTAGCCTGAAAGATGAATAAGTATTTCCTTTGACTATAAATTAAATATTTTGATTTGGAGGGATTGTTTTAACCCTTCCAGTGTGAAAGTCAGTTTGACTTTGAACTGAAAAATCCAAATATAGTTACGCAATGCCAAATATAGTTATGAAATTATTTGTTTCAGGAGCTTGGAAAGGATATTGAAGGATGTTTTTGTCCAACAAAACCGAAAAAAATTGCAGAATTATTATGAATAAGCAAAACATTTCTTACCATGTCTGTCCTAAGACTTCAGCTAAAAATCAGCCCTCATCCCTGTGCTTTAGATTTGAAATTGCTAGAGATAGAAAAGCAGGGTGTAGGTGTGGAAGTGTGCCCGTTGAACAACCTGAAGACCTGCTGGGAACAGGGCTGTGCGGTGTCAGATCCCACTTGCCCTTGCCTTGGCGAGCAGCGCCAGCATCCAAGAACCTTCTCCTGGTTGGCATCCTCAGGTATAAACCTGACATAAAGTCTGTTTGGGCTTCTCTGAGTCCCATCATGACACAACAGGTGCTACAGAGACCTGAGAGCAGCTGTAAGGTGAGGGAGCTTCAGCAAATTTACATGGAGAGACCCCAGCCCCAGTTAGCAATGGTGATGAGTGAGTGCCTGCATTCCTGCTCAGCCTACTCTGTAAAACTCCCTCAGTGATTTCTCTCTTGTCCTTGGTGTTTACACCCTTCAAATATTTGCAGACAGTTGAGTTGCCAAGCCCCTGCTAAGCTGCCGTTAAGCCAAGCTAAACACATGAGCTCAGAAAGTCAGTCTCTCTGGCTCCATGATAATAGTTTGCTTTGTTCTTCTCTGAATTTCCTGCAGTTTATTGATATTTTCCTGGGATCCTGGCACCTGAACCTGATGGTGATACAGGAGGTGCCATCCTAGAAGAAAGCCAAGTGATGGATAGGAAATCCAGGTGCCTGTGGCATGTGAAGCCAGAAGGAGAGCTGGGTTTCATAGGGTCTAGGTGCTTCCTGGTCTTGTTTGACTGAGTGCAGACAGGAGGTGGCCCCAAGGCCCCTTGGCTGAACCCAGGGACCAGCTAATCAAGGCCAGCTGTTAACCCAGCTCCACCCTGTTCACTACTCATACAGGACCAATCTATGTGGAGGTCAGTGGGTGCCTGTCTCATGGTCCTTCCTTGGGCTCATCCCTCCTTAGTGAAGTTATCTGAAACTGAGCTTTGCCAGACCCAAACCCCTCTGAAGACTTGCAGCATCAGAGGGATCTTCAGAACTTTTCTCCCAGCTCACCTGTGTGTGGGGGGGCTGCTTTCTCCCATAGAAAAAAAACCCTGTTAAACATTATCTCTAGATATAATCAAATGGTCTTGCTGGCAGATCTTCCAAGTCTCCATTTTCCATGCTCCTGCTGTTAAAATCTCTCACTTGATTTTGCTGTCTGTAGCAAGGAGACATCCTTGGATTGGCGTTGGACTTTCTTCTGCATCCTGGGATGCTAAGAGCAGTTATCAGGAGTGCCTGGGCTACATGAGTAGCCCACCCTTGCTGTGAAGGACAGCTGTTCTCCTGTGTTTTCTCAGGGTGGAGAACCCAGCAGGGTCTTCATTGCTCATCCTTGCTGGTGGGAGGGTGAGGAGGCCACGTGTAGACAGGTCAGGGATTCATCATGGGCTTCACTCCTGTTTACACAGCTGCAGAAACCACTTGAGCTCACAAAGGGCATCCACAGAGCCAACACAAACCATGTGCAGCGGGGCTGCTGCAGCTTGGTGGGGCAGCATCAGCCTGGACTGGGAGTGCAGGGATGCACAGGGTGTCCAGGAAGTTCACAGCAAATGCAAAGCACGGGATCCCCTGCACATCAGGAGGTGATGTAATAAGGAGTGCCTTCCCTCAGACTCTTGCAGAGCACAGGGAATATCCTTGGAAAGACATATCCTTGGAAACACCCAGCCAGGGAATCTGAGGTGTCATGTACCGGTGTAGACTCCCCATCTTTCTTTCCCAAACCCAACAGCCTGTGCAAGTTGGGGCAGAAAAGCCATGTATCCGTGCATTCTCTAACACAGCCAGAGAGGACCCATGTTTTATTAATGTTGCTTTCTGAAGATGAAGTGCTTCCAAAGGAGTTTGTAAATGGGGGCCTGTGCAAGAACATGGTGAGTCTTTTATCACCTGTAGGTGCAATCCCTTATCATGGCATGCCTGCATGCCCATGCCCACACCTTGGTGCCCTGCTCACTGCTGTGAGCCAGAGATAACTCTGCTGAAATATGGAGGGTTATGCTGGTGGGAGAGACACACCATGTGTGTCAGATAAGCAGAAAAATTTGAATTGAGGAATGCTAGGATGGAGGTGCAGCGCCCTAAAACAGAGGTTAAAGCATCTTTCAACTTCATTGTGCATGGACTTGAGCCACCAGAGCACCAAGCTCAGCCTGCCCTGCCAAAGAACTTGGGGAGAAGGGCTCACGGTAAGAACTGGACCTGTTTTTCCCTGGCAGTCCATGCAAGACAGTCCTTACAGCTTCTGAGCAAATCAGAGAAACTCCATGCTCCCTTTGGAAAGTATCTGTGGCATTCCGTGACCCCAGATTGCTTGAGGGACACCTCTGAAGGCCACGCTTGGCTCAGCAGGTCAGGTCCTTCATGAAGGTTGGCCACAAAGAACGTTTTCTTCTGGCCTGCCTGGTCCAGACACGGTGTTCCTGTTCTGGGATGGATCCCAGATGTGTGTTAGCATTACAAATACATCTCAAATCCCAGCTGCCAAGTCCTCCACCCCCATCCCGGTCCATCGTCTGGAGAGATGATTAACAGATCCTGCAATAAAACTCATCAGTTACTGCTCTTTCCACCCCACTTTGCTGCAGGTTCAGGTTCCCACATGCTGTTTTCTACCTCTCGGTTTGCAGAACTGGTGCAGGGAGAAAAATTACTCCTCAGTCATCATATAACTGCACTTTTCCACCCCCAAAGTATTTTTGCAGATGGCAGTTCAGTCATTGTTTTGTAACATCCTTCTGTGTCTGAGTCTTTCTTTGATGCTTGGAAAAAGATGGCACAAGAGGGTAAAACCCCATTTCTCCAGGAGTTTTTGACAGATTAATGGCAGCTGCAGAATTGGATCTTGCAAACTCCTACCTCCCAAACTTGTGTTCAGCCTTCTCCTGTAATTTATTCTGTTCACTCCCATTCTGTGTACTTCTGCTCATCTAACACCCAGGATACGGTAGGAGCTTTATGAAACTAAGAATAAGCAGGGGTTAATGTGTTGCATGTCTATCTCCAAGGTCCTTCTTCCAGGTCATTTCTTTAGGGGTGAAATTTCAGATGCATTTTAGGTGTCCTCATTAACCTTTCTTTGCTTACTGTCTTAGTATCAAAGTTATTTGGCAGTCCCTTTGCTTGAGATAAAAGAGCATCACATGAGATGAGCCACAGGAAAGCACTGGAGCTTTAATATACTCCCTAGCAGGTATCTGGTGTGATGGTCAGGACAATGAGCAGGGCACAGGATGGAGCTCCCAATCCCCCCATGTTTGAAGGCACCTTGTGGCGTCTTTTTGTCATCGCTGCACTTTTCAGGTGCTTTGTCAGTGATGAAAGCAAATGGAGCTTTTGTGTCCTCTCTAATAACCTGAGAGTCCTGTAGAGTCTGAGCACTTGCAGGCCGCCTTTCTGGGAGGAGAGCAGCTTTATCTTTATGACACTAATGGAAAAACAAGACCTAATTACAGCTAATCCTACTCGTTTCACTTACAGGGCTACTTTTGGTGCTGAGTGGTGTTTGCGCTGTCAGTTTGGCTTTTGCTCAGCAGTGCCCTGCTCTTCCACATCCCATACGAGTTACTTTGGATCAGGGATTTCTGTGCAGCAAATCTAGTGATTCTCTTGCTAGAGAAACACAAGAGCAGGTGAGAGGAGAGTCTGGGTATAGGTCTGGACACCTTTGACTAGAGGATGGCCAGGATGCACCTTTGCTGCCTCATGAACAAATCCCACCACGTGTGGATGGATTCGTCCACCACCCTTCATCATGTTTTCCATTTAGGTTGTTAGAGGAGGCAACATGGGGAGAAATCAAGGTTTCTTTCCCGAACCCACAGATTCAGGGAGGGATGAGCACTGCCTAGGAAGCGGGACCAGGAAGTCTTGTTTCTCTGGCTGTGTCCATTTGGTATAAGGGCTGAATGTTTCCTTTGTGGTTTGGTCTGTGAAGGCTTGTGTCTAGCCCTTTGCTCTCGTGCCAGGGAGTCCCGGCACTTCCATCCTGGAGCTGTCTCACTGAGACAAAGGACATCAGTCTGCACACGACTTCCCCAGCTCTCCCTTTCGCCCTTCTGACCGTTTTGTGTTGGAGTGGAGCATGTTTAAGTGGGTCAACAAAGAGGTCGTTTTTCCCAGTGCAAAGTACCCTAATAAATTAACCAGCGAGAATTTTAATAATACATGAAAGGAGAGAGGTTTGCTGCTTTTGGAAAGGCTTTTCAGCTATTGATGGGGTCAACAGCTGGGTCAGTGGCCGTTGGGATTCCGGTGGAGGGAGAGGTGCTGAGCATCATCCTCCACCGATGACCATATCTGTGCTGAGGGACAAAACAGAGCTACCCCTGTTTCAGCACACTGATACAAGTGTTTATATCGGTTTTTGAGCACACATTAGCAGGCAGATGGAGGAACTGCTATGGAGTGTTGGTAATGTGGAATTAGTACCCACCCTGCTGTCCACTCCTTTGAAGCCTGAGGCACACGGGCATCAAGCTGGGCTTCCAGCTGGGTTTTCAAAATGAGGAGAGTTGTGTGATCAGTCAGGGGAAACAGTAGACTACCTCAGTTGTGTCTGGCTGCAGCCATTTTTAATGGAATAATTTAAATTTAAGGAGGAAAGGCTAATTCACAGAAGCCACACAAAAGAGTCCTCTTGATCTGGTAGATCCTTGGCTGTTTTTCAGCACCTCAGCTGATTTACTTCCCTTTGGCTTCCTTGATTTTAAAGAAGTCATTAAATAAGGCAATCTGTCACCATGATCCGAGGTTATTTTTGTGCCCTGTCCAGCCAGGTGTGTGGGCATTCTTCAGGTCAGAGTCAGAATATTTAATGTTCTCACTGTGCTGTTGGTCAGACTGGAAACAGGAATGAGCAGGAACCCTGTAGCATCTCAAATGTGCAATTGCAAGGGCTTCTATAGGCCCTAAATTTTAGAAGACAGAAGTGATGTGACCTCTCATTAGGAGTAGGTTGTGTTTGAATGGGCCAACTTCTCATCCGTGTTGACTAAACCATACTCCTGTTTCTCAAGTGACCTATTAGGCATTTGAGTTCCCAGAGGCAAATAGAGTTTATGAGCTCAGGAATATCTTCCCTGGGTTTTGTTTGCCAGCAGAAGGCGAAGGCTGGGGCAGACACACATGGTTAATAGGTGAGAGACTCTGCCAATGCCCAGTCATCTGCTCTTGCAGCACCCATTAAACCCTGGTCATCTGCCTTTGAGGTGCTACCTTTTGGGAAGGTCTTTCCTCCTGCAAGGGAGCCAAGGGCTTTCCTTGCTGTCTTCCAGATTCTTTGTGGATGGTCTCTGGAGACTGCCTCTGCTAAAGCCTTCTCCTGCAACCAAAACTCTCAATGGGCATCTTCCCTTGGTTTTCATAAGGGTTCCCATCACTGAAGAACCATGGAGAGGTTTGAAAATCTGGTATTTGAGGAAAAGATGAGCAGAGCAGTATGAAAAGCACATGGAGGTCCAGGAAGCAGTGGTCTTCTCACTTTTCCACCAAAGCATGGGAAAAGAAGACCACAGCTTTCCAGATATGGGGAGAAACCAATGAGGTTAATCCTGATTAGGGGAGTTACTTCCAATCCAGAAGGCAGAAGAAATGTTCAGAAGGGACTCCCTAGGCAGCAGCAGGTTGATGCCCAGCTTCAATCCTGGGCCAAGTGGTGGAGCCCACAGGTCTGCCAGTGTCAGGCAATCTGTCAGGCAATGAGGGCTTAGTCCATACAGCCCCAAGCACCTGGCAAGTGAGTTAAAACCTGGCAGATCCCAGGAAGATGTCACCCACAAATGGGGCTCTTCTTCGTGCTGTTTTTCAGCTAATACTAAGTCTTAGCATTTCCCTAAGTGAAGCAGATCTAGTGGCTCCTGTGGGAAGAAGCTGCCAGTGGCACAAAGGGTAATGAAATGGTAAATGTTGAAGACAAATTCATCAGACAGGGCAGTCTGGATCACTTGGCAAGCAGAGCACATTTGAAAAAAATATGTTAGAGGACAGCCCAATGCAAAATTGAACATCAAAGGAGAAAGAAATAAGATTGTTCCTACAAAAAGGGGCAATGAATCACCAAATGCAGGGTTTTCTGGGTTTGGTAGAAAGAAACTGCATGAGCAGCTCCTGATGTGAGTTGAGGCTGCGGCAGAAACAGCTACAGTGACCTTTGATGTCTAAATGAAGGGGTAGGAGGTGCATTTATTTTTCCTTACGTGCAGCAACAGCAAAATGTGTTGGAGTAGCTGGCTGCTAATGTTGATGCTGAAGAGGAAGAAAGGAAACATGACAGTATTGCAGAAATGGTGTTTACCACAGAAATTCATAGACTGGTGGCTGGTTTGTTTCTTGGAAGAGATGAGGGATTGGAATAGCCAGGTGATTGTGATATTTTCTCTCTGTGAACATGCTAAGAGAGCTCCAGTCTAGTGGAAAAGGTCATCATGAGAGCCCCTTGAAAGATGTCAAACCCACAAAGTGACAGATTTGAAGCAGCCCCCTGCTTGTTTTTTCTTTCTGGAGATTGTGGCTAAATATGAGGGCAAATGAATGGTTAATGGGTCCATATGGGCATAAATGTGCATTTAATTAAAAGCCTGTGATCTGAAAGAAATCAGTATACAGTCAAAGTAATTCAGGTTGGAAGGGACCTTAGGAGTCCTGAACTGCCTGAATCTGTGTTTCTCACACATATGGGGGGACTTGGAGAAAATTTCCTTCTGTAGGCACCAGGTTGTAGAAGTGGAAGTGTTGTGAGAACTCAACACAGACCCCAACCAAGTGTTGTCACTGACAGGTGTTTTGGCTATTGGGAAAGATGTACCTCACTGCAGCAGGCTTGAAAACAGCAATCTACATATTTTATCTGGCCACCCTCCACCAGCTGTGCAACAGGTAAGATCTGGACCCTTGCATGGCACAGATTTAGGGTTGTCCCCATGTGTACCCTGAATTATCCCCCACTGCCCTCCAACCTGTTACCCCGACTGCCTGAGCAGGGTGCCTGTCAGCAGGGCAGTGGGCAGGGCTGTGAGCTGGCAGGGCTGAGGGGGAGCCCCGGGGAGTGTCTGTGTGTGTGTGCTTTCTGTGAGTGTCTCCTGGAAACCAGTGAACCCCCAGCAGGTTTCAGAGGGGCTTGACAGAAGGATGAGATAATTAAGTCTGTATGAGTTTCATCCAAAAGGGTGAGCCATAAGAGGAGAGAAATCACTTTTAACTAAGGAAAGGCTTGCACACGAGCTGTGATGTTATGAAGCACCAGGGAATCCACTCACTTGGGTGCCCTTTCAAGCTGCAGGAATGAACCTGAGGCCCTAAAATCAACTAAACCATGAGAATCCAGCTGACGGGTGAGTGCCATTGGTGCTGATCTCAGCAGAGCTGTCTTTCTCATAGCAGCTTTTGGCTCCATTTCTCATTTTGCCCACATTTAATGTGTTTGGCTTCACAGCCTCCTGCCTCTCTGTCTTGCCAAAAGGGAAACACCCACGTTTCCCGGAGCAAAGCGAGGGCACCATGTGAAGCCACGAAGGCTGAGCTCTGCTGTGAGGGTTGGTGTGAGCAGTGTTGCCTCCCTTGCCCCTTCCAAGCCTGGCACATTTGAACATCCATAGAGGGTCGCTCCCAAAACCATTTAGTGTGGAATGTTGCATGCTGGTCAGGGAGCCAGCATCTAGGCTGGCAAGACTCCCTCCTCCTCCTCCTCCTCCTCCTCCTAGTATTTTCCCTGTTAAGTTTTCATTGCAGACATCCATCATCACACATGGTGGCACTCGGCAACCTGGGGGGGATTTTGTTCCTGTGACCTTGTTCAGTCTCCAGTTGGGGCCAGCTAAACTTGAATCCTCCTGAGCACCCTTTAGCAAGGTCATTACTGTGTTGCCCAAAGGGAAGTCTTCTTTTGTGTGCTCCAAGCCTGGCTCCTGTTACTTTCCTGTGGTATCCTGTCATTCTTGTCTTGGGTGAGAGGGAGTAGGTCATCTCCATCACCTTCTCCCTGCCACTGATGGTTTCCTCAGCATCTCTCCTATGCTGATCCCTTTCCAGACCTGTCCTCACTAGTTCCTTGCAGAGAAGCCATTACAGCCCTTTGATCTTCCCTGTTGTCCCCTTTGTGCCAGCAGCTGTGATGTTGGCCCTGCCACCCAGACAGTTACCATGAGGAGGTGAAAAGGGTTGTCTAGCAGACTGTGAGTTCAATATGAGCCAAATCAGGCTAATTTCTCACGTTGCAGAGGTTAGCTGAGCTGGAAGTAGTTACAGACGATGAGACAGCTCATTAAAGTGGCTGAAAATTAACAAGCCTCAGAGCTTTTCTAAAATTAGAAATCATCCCTGGAAAGGCAAGCCTATCCCAAATATCCTGCTACAAGCCAGACTCCTTCAGATGACAGGAAAAACATCCTCACACTTTACTATCAGCTTCACCCCCATGATATCTCCAGCTCATCCTATCAAACCAAATTGGGTGGTGATTTTTGCTGTGCATAGAGCTTGTTAAGCTCAGAACAGTCTCAGTATCACCTTGTAAGGCACCTTTTCTGCAGCCTTTAAGCACAGGAGGTGACATGCCAAGGTAAGGGGAAAGTATCCTGACACACCTCTCATTCCTGATATCCAATTCTAAGTCCATCTGTATTTCCATCTGCCTTCACCTGAGAGATTGAGGGCAGAGCAGTTTAATTACAGGATTCACTGCTCGGCCTGACATGGCTGTATATCTCCAGCTGATTAAAACTGAATCTCAAATTGGCTTTTTGAGATTATTTTCTTTGTTCAAAAGCACTACTTTAATTCAGGCTTGCTTTGAAACACAAGCAGTGTTTAGAGCTTGAAAAGGGTTCACTGATAGGGAATAGATAGCAGCCCCTTCCCTGTCTCCCTCTGGGTCTCATGGACACTCAAGGGTGTGGGACAAAAGAAGCCCCAAAATGAGATGCCCTGCCTGGAAATTTTCTCTCAGCCAAGCCCAAGCCTGGTGAAAGTAAACCTTGTCCTCTCTTGAGCGTTTTCCTGGGTGTCACAGAGGGCTGGCAAGAGGTGACACAGGGTGGGAGAGCAGCCACAACCTCCAGGAGAAGGCAGAGGGGACATGTGCAGTGCTATTTTGTCTCATGATGCCCTGTCCTGGGGTGACTGTCACTGGGCACTCATGGGGTGGCTCATCTGTGCAATGAGCTTTTCGTGAGCAGAGGCTGCTGTACATTTGCCAGAGAAGCCTGGGGCAGGAACTGTGGCTCCTGCCAGCACAGAATGGGTGCTTTTGGAGCAATTCCCTGTTCATGGAATCATAGGATGGTTTGCATTGGAAGGGATCTTAAAGACCATCTAGCTCTAACGCCTCTGCCACAGGCAACCTTCACTAGACCAGGTTGCTCTGAGCCCCATCCAGCCTGGCCTGGAACACTTCCAGGGATGGGGCATGCACAGCTTCTCTGGGCAATGAGGGTAGGAATTCAAGGTAGCCCAAAGCTAGGGCTGAGGGAATGGAAATTGCTGACGGTGCTATGGAATTTATTTTTCTCTTGCAGAGGCCAGAAAGCTAGAAAAACTCAGTTATCAAAATGCTTTGCTCCAAGTCATTTATTCATGCTGCGTTCCCATGTCCAGCCCTACTTGTGTAACGGCCGGGAAAGCTCTTATCAGAGACTGATACCAGAGTCTCAGGAGGGAAGAAAAATCTCTGAGCAGTTTGCTTTTGCTTCCAGAAACCCAAACTTGAAAAAGCAAACTAAACTCTGCTCTTGCTCTTGGTGTGCTCACATGGCACAGGCTGACTTGGTCCGGTGGGTTGGTTGGCTCTTGAGCGCGGGGTTGAGTGCAGCCAGTGGTGGCAGCTGGCTTTTGCAGACAGACCTGGAGAGCAGCAGCATACATAAAATATGTATGGCTGTAGTATCATAATATGTCTGACAAGTGAAATACCACATCGTAGGCTGCTGCAACATCCTGTTTGGTTGTTGCAGCCCCATGTCCTGTCAGCCTTCCAAGAGGCCACAAAGTACAAGCCTGGGTGTCCTGTAGATCTCCAGGGAGCCACTGGCTCTGTCTATCCCACACCCACTCACCTGCCTGCGCCTCCTCTGGGTGCTGCTCCAGTGCCCCACAAAGGATGTGCCACGGCAGGGCGGTGGGAGAGATTTCAGCAAGGAATAACAGAGTGGAGTACAGAACAGGGCTGAATAGCAGGAAATAATTCCAGATAACAAAATCCATGTGCAGCAGCAGGAATGCACTGGAGGCTCTGCACATGGACCATTCACAG
Organism: Calcarius lapponicus; assembly: GCA_039654755.1. NCBI lineage: Eukaryota > Metazoa > Chordata > Aves > Passeriformes > Fringillidae > Calcarius > Calcarius lapponicus. Next base: position 59,363,825 of record CM077462.1, on the reverse strand, counting down.
CCACCCCCGAGGCAAGATCTGGGCTCCAGGTTCTTCCTGTGAACCCCTTGCTTTCCTAGCACCTTCCCACTTGTAAGGGCACTGCCGTCCAGCTTTCAGCAGAAGGAATTACCAGAAAAGGTTGCTTTGAGACAATGAAAGTTGAAAAATGCCAGTGCTGCCCATTCCCATGCTAAATGCTGTGGGTGGATGTGCAATGGGGGGCTAGACTGGTCCTACATCAGGACTCAGAGTCTGAGTGGCCTCGTCAGGTCTCCTTATGACAAGTTCAACACTCTTCACTGTGAGTGGACCTGATTATGGAAGAGTAATTTAGATTTGGAGGTAACTGAGGTCAGAAGAGACCTTTGGAGGTCTCTGAACCAACTCCCACTCAAGGCAGGTCTAGCTTGAAGTTAGGGCCAAAACAGGAGGTAAATCATTTTACTCCTGGTCTCATCCAGGCAGGTTCTGACCATCTCCAAAGATGGACATCACCCACCTCATCTGGGTTTTTTGTTGTTCTGCCCCTCATTGTGAAGCCCTTTCCTTACATCTAATGAGACTTTTCCGTCATGTCTCGTGCTATCCCCATGCTTCTCCCAGTTGAGTTGGGTCCATCCTTACTATACCCTCCAGACAGGAGCGCTCCTGGAGCCCCCAGGGTTTCCCATGTCCTGCGTTCTCAGACAGTCACAGCTTGTCTGGTGGTGTAAGTACAGCCTCACTATTTGGTATTTTGTTTTTCCAACCCATCCTTAATCAGGCACTCCAGCATCCCATCAGAAATGCTGTCAGTGCCCTCACGTCCCAAAGAGAAATCTTTATTTTCTTAAGATTGACCATGCAGCACAAAAGCTACTGAAATCTTTCCAACCAGAGAACTCCCCTAAAATAAATATGAAGGGAAATGTTTTCCACATTGTGTCACTGCTGTGTTGCTCGTCCCGTTCACAGCGGGCGGAGGTGGGGGGCAGGTCCTCCAGCTCACCCCAGTGCACCTGTAGCTCCGAGCCATCCCACGCCCTTCCTTCCCTGGTAGCAAACATCTCTGATGGTAGGAGCTGTTTATGAAGCTTATGTTTTTTTAAATGATCTTACAAATAAATAGGCTTTAGCCTGTGTTTGTGCCTCTCCTCCTGGAAACCCCCTCTCTCACCAGCCGTGAGTGATGCTCGGTGCAGGACGTCTCCTGCTGGCTCTGCTGCCCTTGGGTGGATGTCACATGTAGTGATTCCACATGTGCTCTGAAGCCTAATTACACCTCCAGGAGTGGGAAAAAAATCCCGGGAGGGAAGGTCAGTTTGACAGCCTGAGATATGCACTGGGTTGGGCGTTTTTTTGCATCACCTTCGCTCTACTCCTGAGCAAGGAGGAGGCTCTTTGTGCCCCAGCAAGGTTTCCCGTGCCCCGCAGGCTCTCGCAGCTGCAGCGAGGTGTTATTAGCGCTGCCAATCACGGCTCCCGAGCGGGGCTGATAATGAGCCCGCCCTGAGCTCGGCCGGGCTGCAGTGTGATCAGCCGGGAGCAGCCTCCATCCCTCTGCAGCGTGCCAGGAGCAGGGCTGGGACCTGCCTGTTCCCAGCACCATATGGAAGGGTGCTGTGAGTCGGCAGTGGGCAAGGAGAACCACGGGGGCATCTGGAAGGGCAGGAGTGGGGCTCAGGGAGCTCTGTTTGCCCTGGGAATTGGGGCTGTGTGAGGGCAGTCAGTGAGCACAATCACCTGCATAGACAGGGGGCTTTCTTGCTGCTTACAAATCTACTTCCAAGCCACATTTCCTTTGAGTTAACACTTACACAAGGAGGGGAGAGGTGTTCTTGCATGAATAATAAAACCAGCATCCTCCTGTCCATCAGATGAGATAAAAAGCCCCTAGGGACACAGAGGAAGACAACATTATTATACAGGTCACCAGTAGGTTATTCTACAATCCTCCTGTTTGGGGCTTCACTGGCTGATGCTGGTAGCACCAGGCACAACAGGGGACCCTGTTCCTGCTACAGGGCTGTGGGGAGGGGTGGGCAGCACAGGATCCACCCCAGTGCTGGGTTACACAGTCCAACAGCTGTAATTCTTGCAGATGGCAAAACCAGCACACCACTGAAGGACCCCAGCCACCCAAAACATGCTCTTGGCATACCCCCGGCATCTCTGTCCCCCTTTCCCAGGGGTGACCTTGCCAGGATGGCTAAAATGGTGCCAGCCTGGAGGGGGACATCAGGGTGACACAGTGAATGGGAAGAACAGTGAGACCTTTCCAGGTGTTGTGGTCTTTTTCACATGCTCCTGAAGTGTGAACTCCTCTCTGCCCCACCAGATGTGAATGGAGCCAGAGGGAGAACGTGCTCAATGGGGTGCAAGACTAATCTGCACTGCAGAGTGAAGACTGTGGGGCTGGAACAGACTTCTGGCTTTCTGTGGGTATGATGACACCCCCACTGGCAGCTGGTGGCCGCAGCGGCAATGACAGGAGCCATCCTGCACCCAGGGCCTCTCTGGTTCTGGGCAAATCTGGGACACAAGCATCTGCTTGCCCTGCTGTGGGGTTTCCTGCTTGAATCACTTAGTCCCCAGCTTCATCTTGGTGTGAGAAATTTGCCTGATGTCATGGCTAGGTCACTCATCCTGCCTGCCAGCTTGGATTAGATGCTGTGATTTGTGTCAGGTCGGATTTTGGAAGGTTTATTTCACGCTGCTGGTGTGCAGTGCTGGTGGGCATGAAGTTGTTGTCAGGGGGAGAAGGAACAGGACAGAGAGATTTCCTGGGAAATATACAGGTACCTCTCCTCTCCTCTCCTCTCCTCTCCTCTCCTCTCCTCTCCTCTCCTCTCCTCTCCTCTCCTCTCCTCTCCTCTCCTCTCCTCTCCTCTCCTCTCCTCTCCTCTCCTCTTTCTCCCTATATGTGCTATAAAGGTGTGGTGGTAAAAATATTAGTGTTTCAGATTAGAGAGATGTGGCTCAGAAGTTGATCCTAATTGAAAGAACATCCCTTTCAACCCAAAGCTAACATCTCTAACTGTTTCAAGCTCCTCACTTCGAAGCTGAGGTAATACTGGGTGGGCCACTCCTGCAGGCCCCACCAAGAGCTATCTCTCCATGTTGTCACTATTTGTTTCCTTCTCACAATTTTGGCACTTGACAAGTTCCCCAGGAATGGATACCTGGCTTTACTGATATTTAAATTACTATTTTTCTTACCTCTTTTTTTTCTGAAACAGCTTATGGGCTGGATCTCTGTGTTCACTTTGCAAGAACAGGGGAGCAGAGAGGAAGATGCTGTCTGCATGTCCCTCACTATAACCATAGTTAATAAAGCCTCTCTCTGGGCTGTCAGTCAAAGCATTTGGATTATTAAGCACTTGGAGGGCCCAGATTCTCTGAGCGCTCTATATGCTGAGGCCACCAGCTCTGTCACAGCATTGCACCATCGGGACAGCCACGGGGGACATGAGGGACCTCACTCCTGGAGCAGTGGGAGGGTATCTCCTACCACCCATGGTGGTATCTCAGTTGCTCAAGAGCAGCCGCCTGTTTGGTTTGGCTCTTCTGGTTCCTCACCCAGCAGATGGAACACGAAGGGTCCCAACCACTGCCTGAGCCCGCTGAACATCCTTGCTAAGTACACTCAGCCAGTGAACCCAGCAGCACTGCCTCACCTCTGCCAACCCATAGAACAACCAGCTCCAGGTAGCATCCAGCTGGAAAGAGCTCCGTTTTGTGAACTTAAACTTTGCCACTGCACTATTGAGGTGGAAAAAAACTGAGCAGCAGCCACAGTTCTCAGTGCCCAGGGAGGATTCACATCGCAATAGAAGCATGGTGGGCACTTTTTCTTAACAAACAAGTCTTTAAAAGAAGTACTTGCCAAGTGTCAAAATATTTCTCAGTGATATGAAGGGTCTTTGGCAGCCGTAATTTAACCGTGAAGGAACCTGATGCCGGCAAAGGACCGCACAGCTGGAAATTTGTGCTGCAAAGCAGCATTTTATGGCTGTTAAGCTGTTGGCCTCTCAACATGTAAAGCTGTTAAACAAACACAGCCCTTGGCTCACAACACGTGTCAGGGAGGCACAGTGTTTTGGCAGGAGCAGGCTGATGGCAACAGGGGCTCCAGAAGAGCTGTGAAGAGGTAGAAATAAGCAGAGGAGGAAAATTCAGGTGGAGGATGAGATGCCTGTGTGCCATCTCAGCCTCATGCTGGGAGAAGGTGGTCATGGAAAGAGTGTGTAGGTTGCATCCTCCCCTGGTTTGGCATCAGATAAGATTGCCATGCACATACTGATCTTACCGCTGTCATAGCTGCTGGTCAGTAGACGCTTAAATCACTCTCTTGCAGGAAGGTGATATCCTAGGAAGCCTAAATGTAGAAGGTTTGGATGGTATTGGAAGCTTTGAATGGAGAAATAGGTGTCCCAGGAGGCTGAGCCACATGCTGCAAACCACATATCCTTTGCTGCATATAGTGACACGTTGAAGCAAGCTGTGTTGGTGCCAACAGAGATGCCCCAAGAGCCTGGCAAACACAAGCTGAGCCCTGGTCCCAATAAAGGCATAGCAAATCCACAGGGAAGAAATAAAATACACTTGCTGAGCCCAGCGCCCAAAAATTAAGAGAAAATGTCCACAAAAATAAGGAGGTTCTTGTCTATTTCTTGACTGTTTACTTCCACACTCTTCTAGCAATTGTTGCTTTTTCCTCTGGCTGGAAGTTGATCTTAGGAGGCAGGAACAGCTGGTCCTGCTGTGGGGAAGTGTGGTGGGAGATGCCTCCAGCTGTGCTGCCTGCAGCCACCTGTCCAGGACAGGCACCCTTAGGCTGCTGCCATGGGCTCTTTTTCGGGGTCAGAAGCTGTATTAGAAGAACACCAGCGACTCTTTATCATCAGGAAGGCACCACACAGAGATGGACAGGGTGGTCTTCCCAAGCTCGAGGGATTCCTGCCCTGTCCAGTGTTCCCACTCTCCAATGGTGCCCCACCTCCTGAACCTTTCCAAGAAATGCTGTGCCTGAAAGACCCATTCTTTCACAGCCAGCCTATGTTAGAACTTGCACAAAGCAGCTGTGCGTGTTACACTGTTTTCTCTGCCAGTTCTTGACTGTGTGGTACCTTTCATTGCTACCAGACAGGCCAAAGAGAACTGGAGGAGTTGTGGTTCTTACACTGGTGATAAAAAGAGAAGTTGTGGTAGCATCATTTTGTCTTGCTTGCAGCATTTCCTCCTGTTTTTTCCAAGAAAACTCTTAAATTCCGAAGTCTGGTTTCTGCACTTGGATGGGTTTTGTAATACAATGTCTCAGCCATGAAGGAAGGCTGCAAGACTGGGCTAGATGGTTGGAAAGCAACAAGCTAAGCAGCAAGAACTGGTGCTGGGTGTCTGCATTCAGGTGCTGGTTCCTGTGGTTGCACAACTCCATCTTCTTGCAGTCCCTTCACTGATGCATGCCCATGTCTTAGTCCTGCCAGGTGGCTGCAAAGAAATGACTCAGTGTTAACAGGAAGAAGCTAATGGGACATTTACCACCAAGAAGTAGGAAAAAAATGTTGATGGGTTTGTTTCCCAGTGATTTGGGTGATCCATTTTGAGGAGATGGGCTAGTAAATTATTGCTGCTGCCTGATGAAATTGGTTTTTCCCTCCCTGATGGACACAGCTCCACTGTATCTATTTTGTCACTCAAAAGCAGCCATTTTGATGAGAAGTGGGTGAGATTAAGCCAAAATCTGCTAGCCTTGCACGTCCTCTTGCTAAGCAATTTGCTGCTTCACTGCCTTTGGAAGATTGCACTGAAGTTGCTTTCCTGGCACCAGGAGCTGTTTTGAGAATTAGTGCAAAACTAATTTGATTACAGATCTCAAAGACACCAACAAAAGCTATTTTTAAGCTTTTGAGAAGTATGGTGTGAATCAGACTGTTCAGGGAAAGCACCACAGGAGTTTTTTACCATTATTTCAGCGATGAAATTCTCCAAAACTGTGGGATCTTGGTGCAGTTGGCTGGCTGAGATCTAGCATGTGCCCATCACCAATGTGTAAAGCTTGTGCTCAGCACCTGGGTGTTATCATGAGGGACCCAGCACACCGTTTGTCTTGGTGCCTCTCTAGGGTTACTGTAGGTGTTTGTTCTTCCTTCTTAGAAATATCATGTGCTTCCTCATAACCCAACCTCTTATAATACTCAGAACTCTAAAGCTGGTTATATATAAAAATCTAAATACGGTAAATCTCATACAAAAAGCCCCACTGTCAGAGCCAGGTCAGGATGGTGGGGATCACATCTCCTTCCTTGACATCCTCTGGTACAAACTGAAGTCTGTGTCTGGTAATGCAGGAGCACTGGTTACAATTCACATCATGCTTATGCTTATCCACATGCACCTCTCAAACCTTTGCTGCCTTCAAAGACACCCTGAGCAAGCTGTTTTAAGGACTGTGCTTAGATGTAATCCTTCCTTTCCCTAGGCCATGGGAGCTGAGGCCTCTGCAAGGGAGCATAGCTCTGCAAAGGGGGGCAGCTTGAGGTGGTCCCTCAACCCCTTTCATCCCTCCCACAGGTGCATGATCCTCACACAAAGCACACCCCAAAGAAACATTCTGCTCATCTCGTGGGATGGGGGGTTGCACCTGCACAATTTTCCCTGTAATTTCAGTTTTAGCCTTTAACATGTTATCCTTGTGGCTGTTCCCCCTCCTGTGGGCTCCCAGATGTGTCTGGCATGGGGAGGGCAGCAGGGCTGCAGCTCTCAGGGCCAGGGCTCATGGCTGACATTTGTTTTTCTGGTTTGCTTCAGACTCCACAACCCCCTGAGTCCATTCCGCAGGTAGTTTGGCCAGGAGGTGCTGTCAGCAGTGCTTGGAAGAATCAATGATAACCTTTTCCTTTGCTAAAGAGTTACCTACATGCCAGGGAGCAGAGGATGCTGAAAAACAAATGAAGCTCAGATTCTCCATGGGTCTCCCTGGCATTATTTCTGATATTTAAAAAAACAAACCAGTTCTCCTTTGGTTTTATTAGTCTTTCTATTCTGGCATTTAAACAGAGATTGGCATGGTCAGTATCTGCAGACACATCCTGTGATGCTCTCAGGGATTTCTCTGAAGGTTAGGACACCCACGGTGCTGCATCTGAAGTGCCTCAGTTCCTCCGAGCTGCTGGAAGGTATTTTGGCATTGCAACACCCAGTAATGCCACTGCACAGAGTATACCACATCACAGAGAGAAGGGCAGTTGGGTCCTGGGAGCATGTCTGGGCTGTAGAGTAGGAGCAAGGTTCCTCTGAGCCTCAAGACTGGCACCTTTTGGGGTCATCTTATGCAGTGATGCTATTTGGTATTTAATTCTCCTGGATTTTAGTATTGAATTGAAGAACTGAGCTGAGTCTATGCACCTCTGGGCAGGTGTGCCTGAGCAGCTTCCCAGAGCACCTCATGGTGGAGAAGTGTCGTGTCCCTCTGCGTCACCCTGTGCCTAGCAGTGGGTTTTTGCTCTCACAGATGCAGCAGTGGGGTTCATGCTTGTTGTTGTCTTGGTTTCAGGCATGGAAGAAACGCTGGTTCGTCCTGCGCAGCGGTCGGATGAGTGGCGACCCCGATGTCCTGGAGTACTACAAAAATGACCACTCCAAGAAACCTTTGCGCGTCATCAACCTCAATTTCTGCGAGCAAGTGGACGCGGGCCTCACCTTCAACAAGAAGGAGCTGCAAGACAGCTACATCTTCGACATCAAGACGAGCGACAGGACCTTCTACCTGGTGGCTGAGACCGAGGACGACATGAACAAATGGGTCCGCAGCATCTGCCAGATCTGTGGCTTCAACCAGTCCGAGGAGAACACAGGTACCATGAGAGACAGGTCCATTGCTAAAAGCATCTTCTCTCCTGTCATCCCAATGGGCCCCAGGCTTCTTTCAGATCAGACCTCTAGGAGGGGGGTGCAGCCTGCCACAAGCCTGGGGGGGCTAAAGTGGGAAATGGATGAATGTGTGGGAAACTTTCATGAGGCTTTCCTGCCTTTGACATCTAAAGAGCTGTCTTGACTATTGTGAGAGCCAGTCATTTTTACCCTCCATAATTGCAGATCTTTCAGTCTCTTACAAGAAGTTGGTAGTGTTTGGGGACTTTTTTAGCTGCAGCCTTTGTCCCTGTCCATCACCAAAATCCCCTTGAGAGTGGTGGGAACCAGCAGTGAAAATCCCCTTTGCTCAGACGTTTCAATCCCTTGATAGAGTAGGGGGAGAAGCTTTACTGGATCCATTTTCCTCTCCACTGCAGTTTTCCCTGCTGGCAGGCTCTCATGTGGAGGACAGACATACTCTCTGCACCTGCATCCCCATCTCTTCCTGGAACCCTTAGGGAAAGGGCTGGGAAGAGGAAAGGAAAACTCCAAGTAGTTTATGTGCAGTGAGGGGACCTGTTGTCTGAGTTGTGCTCCACCATCCAAACTCGATTGCACTTGGGCAAGCCTCTGCATTAAGCGCCAGTGAGCTGCCTCTGCTTTCCCTGCACCACGAGGGCACACATAAAACCTGAGTGAGATGGGATGGGGAAGTGAGTGTGGCGTGCAGCTCTGCAGTCACCTGCCCATCCCATTATCCATGGTAGCATCTCTGGGTACCTTTGCTTCATCTCCTCCTTCGTCCAGTCTCATCCAGGGGACTGCGGGCCTGTGCTCTGTCTACACGAAGCTGCCCATAATAATGTCCAGCTTGAATCTGTTTTGGTCCCTCGTGGAGCAGCTGCCATCCGCAGGAGTTGAAACCCTGCCAAGAGCTTGTCAGGCAGGACAGCAAACAAAGCACCGCAGCAGCGCGGATGCGATCTTCACTGACTGACGCATGAAGCAGGATGTCACCTTGGCAATGGGTGCACAAGTGGCAGAAAGGATCCTTGATAATGTCGCCAGCCCGGTCTTTCAGGGAAAGGTCAGGCTAAATAAATTACATACCGTTCCAATGTCAGCAGTGCAGCCCTCGAGGTTCAGCAAAACTGTTCAGGCCCCTTTTTTAAGAGCTGTTTCATTGCAGGATTTTCCATTTTGCGTGTGTTCAGCTGGGGGAACTGTTTTTCTTCTCATTTAGTAAAATGAGCTTTCAGCCCAGCGGCAGCAGGATCGATACGGGACTTCAGTGAAATATAAATCTGGGCAGCAAAAGGAAAAACAATCTCCCACTTGCAAGTACATCTGTCCCAAAGGGCACACAGGGATCATCAGGCTGCAGAGATCCAAGCACTATTCCCTGCAGGATCATGGAGTGACATCAGCAAAAGAGGAACAAAAATCCCTATTTGTAACAGAATCACAGCTCGTTAATGCTGTAGGGAAAGTACCCACTTGAAACAGTACCCAGCTGCCAAAGTTTGATTTTCTGAGTAAGCCAAGAAAAAGCCTGCAACGGCGAATGCAGCAGATGTGTCCAGATGCTGCAGCAGAGAGGGAGCATGAATTATTCAGGCTGGCGCTTCACTTCAGTCGTTGCTGAAGTGGTGACCCCATGCTCACCTTTCCTTCACCATCCCTGCTAAGTAATGGCAAATAAATCATCATTTTCCCAAAGCTGGTAATGTTCATTTGAAGAATCCATGGTCTGAGGGTGGGTGAAGAAGTTGAGGGGTCATTGGAGCACGATGGTTGTCAGAAGTCTTGTCCATCTTGGCATATATAAGCTCATCATGGGGTGCATTTCTCATAGGGTGTCAGCTGGAGGGAGTAATGAAACAGTTGTAGCAATGTTTGTGATTCTGCTGTGCTGTGCTGTGCTCCCTCTTCACCACCTCCTTGAAGCCAAGGGTGGATGGATGGGAGAGGAACGAGAGTTTGTGCGAGACTAAGACAGTTCCTAGATAGAAACAGAGCTTGGGACACTTGGCATTTTGTTTTTTGGACCTTCCTCCCCTCATCCTCAAGCTTCTCTGTGTCTTGTTGTGGCCTCTGCCTTGGAGAATGAATGAGTTGGTAATTGGACGAACCAAAAAGGGGGAGGAAAAGGTAAACATCATGAGCAAGAATAGCTCCATGCTAATTGTAGCAATTAATTAATTAAATCTCCTTCTCCCAGCAGACAGGCAGCATGGTGGAACAAGATCAAGAACTGCCAGGGAAACCACTGTGCACATTTTTCTGGTTGTACTTGTTCCTGGGTGTGTGACTGCTTTATACTGGCCCAAAAGCCTTGCTGGGTCTGGCCCCACAGCCAGGCTGTTCCCAGCTGAGCTGTACTCACATCCCAGCTAGGGGAACACTCCATCACCAGCGAACACATTGACTGCAGTTGCCATCATATGCTGAGTTACTGCCTCCTCGCAGGGACACCCCGTATCAGCTGAGCCCCAGTCACTGGTCACTAGTTTGCTTATAACGCAGTGGTGATGGAGGGCAAACTCATCAGCTTTTGGGGCAGTTTGAGTAAAAGCCTGTTACACCAGCTCTCCATGATGGTAGGGAAAAGGCGGGGTAAAAAAGCCTTTTAGCATGATTTAGTAAGCAAATGGGCAACCTGGAGTTGCAGTGGTGCAAACCCTCTGCACCAGTGTGGGACCGTGCTTAGGTGCTGCCCATGCTCCCAAAAGGCAAAACAATTAAAAGGCAAACAGATTTACACCCTTTGATGCTTCTTTCCGTTTGCAGCTCAACGGGAGAGTGTAAATTTTCTGTCACTTGGTTTTCACATTAGTCCTTCATGTTCTGTCTAGACAGGGGGACTCTCAGGATTAAGGAGGCCGGACTTTAGGGCGGTTTAATGTCATGCTATGGCTCACTGCTGGTCTGCTGATCTCCAGCTGCATTATACATCTGGTTCAGCGGAAGGAAGCTCGTTTCAGCCCCAGGGGCCTGAATGTCAGTGAAGCAGAGGGTCCTGCCGGCTGTCCCAAGGAGCAGCTGCTCAGCAAAGCTGCCCCAGTGGCTTTGTTCCCTGCCCCGACCTGAAAATAATTGCAGAGCAGCACCATTACATCTGCCAGGAGAAGGGAAATTAAATTGATTCTAAAGTATTTACCCAGACTGTAGCAAAGCTCTTTGTTTCTGTTAACACCTATTTACTTTGAGAGCTAATTACGATTTTTGAACAAGCAGAGCCTCACAGGATCCCAACTCCTCTGCGTGTCTGAGGAAGCTGACCATGCTCAAGGAAAGTAGATTTGCTCCTGTGTCAGTGATGCCTTTACACTGCAGTTGGCACTGCTGCCACCTTGAGTGATCCAAGTACAGTGGGGGGAGACCAGCCGGGGACCCTGGGCCACAGGCTACATGAGAAAGGCCAGCACGTGGGTATTTCAAACCATCAGCATTTTCCCTGCCCTAGTGGGCAGGCAGCCAGGGCTCAGCTGTGAACTGGATTTTCTCATATGCTTTGTTTGTTGAAGTTAAAAAAATACCAAATCCCACTAAACATATCTCATGTGCTATTAACGCTTTCTGAATCTGATGCTTCAGCCAAAACCCCTCCTTGTCCCATCCCCAGTATGACAGAGGTGCAGCTACAGCTGCCTGTAGTTTAATTTCTCATGAACCAATGTGTTGTGCCAGCATGTCCTTGCAGGGGCCCTGTGCAAGGATTAGTTATTTTGAAGGAGTCAGTAACTTTATTAATTTTATGTCAATTTACTGTGCCACCTTCAGTGTCTCCTGGAGCTCCTCTTTTGCCTTCTCCATGGAAAAGGGGCTCTTTCAGGGGCTTGGATTTGTGGGTGCTGACCAGACATGGGTAGGAGTTTAAAAGTTTATTTGTGCATATAATTAATGCCCCTGTGCTAGAGGTTTAACCCAGACATGAAACCAGGGAAGGGAATATTTTTGTGTAAGTAAATGTCCTTGTTCTGAGCTGAAAGCTCTCTCCACTTGGAGAGGGTGAGGAAGGCGTGGGAAAAGGATGGCACTGGGCTCCTGCCCTGATGGGTTGTGTCTGGCAGCAGTAGCCTCCCCCCGCCCAGTCCAGGCATGTTATCTTCTTTTTTTTTTTTTTTTTTTGGTCCATCTGGGACTTCATTTCTTTTATTTATTTCTCTACTTTGCTCCAGGGCTGTTCTAGGTTCTGGCAAAGTCCCCACTCCATCTCTAAGGAGTGGTGTTGGTATTTTACATCATGACAGGGAGCAATCCCAGCAATATCTCGCTGAACATAGGTCAGGGCTGAGCATTAAAGTTTAATGGAGATGCGTCTCTCCTTCCTCCTTCAACCCAGACATGCTCATTCTAGCAGTTTAGTGGATCAGCCTCTGGATACCAGTCACTTTCTGCTCACACTGGTGAGATCTGCACCTCACATGCCTGGGTGTCTTTGGCTTGTTCTGCCCCAGACCCTCCACCAGTTACTCCATTCCAGCCCATGGGAGCAAATTCATTGCTCTCACTTGACTTCCTTTGTTTGGGGGTCCCACACGGGCCACAGGCTGGTTGCCCCCCAGCCTGCTGCCTGCAAGTCTGTGCTATGAGCCCATCTGGCTGCTCTTGCACGCTCCTCACTTCTCTCCCAAAAGCGTGTTTGTCCTAGCAGCAGGCTAGGACAACAGCGATACCGACAGTGATACCTCCAGCCCCATCTGTTCCTTGCAGCCAGGTTTGCCTGGGTGTTTGCCCAACAAAGGGAGCTCAAGATGGACCAGAGAAGAAAACAACAGAGATACCCCTGAAGACTTCCTGGGAGGACAGAAGCTGCCTAAAACTCAGTGAAGAGGCTGTGGCGTGCAAGACTAGAGTAAAACCATGTTTGAACATTGTATACCACCCACCTCTCCCAAACACTCCCAAGTCAGCAGTGTTCCCCATTCCTGCATGCAGGAGCAGGACACCAGGGAGCACATGCAAGGTGACAGTTCCTGCATTCCTGCCACCACTGCCTCTCCTGTGGCCAGGAAGAACCAAAGCAGAGGAGAAATACACAAGACCAGGTATTTCCTTGCTATAGTGCCTAGCACATGCCTCCTTCCTTCCCTGCTTGTGCCATGGAGGAATTACAAGCCCAGAGCCCAGCCAGGGACTGTGCAGAGGCTGAGGAATGGGGGAGAAGAAATGGGGACAAGGAGGGATACGTGGGGGTGTCCTTGTGTCCCTAACAGTACCCGGGCCCTGCTGTGTGTTGTTTTGGGATCTGCAGGCAGCACTGCCACCTAAGGGCAATGGAGCAGGCAGCCCCTTGTGGAGCCTTGTGCCCTCATGACTTCCTAGAATTATAGAATGCTCTGGGTTGGAGGTGACCTTAAAGGTCATCCAGTTCCAACCCCTCACCATGGGCAGGGACACCTTCCACCAGACCAGGTTGCTCACAGCCCCATCCAACCTGGCCTGGAACGCTTCCAGGGATGGGGCATCCACAGCTTTTCTGTGCAACCTGTGCCAGTGCCTCACCACCCTCACAGGAAAGAATTTCTTCCTAATATATAATTTAAACCTGCCCCCTCTCAGTTTGAATTTATTCCCCCTTGTACCACTTGACACTTTAGCTTCTGTTGCTGTAAGTCAGTTGATCTTGACTCCCATCTTTAAGCCCTGGTATGAGTTGTACTTGGATATCAGCTCACATGGAGGCCAGTCTGTCCCCTGGCAGACAGTACAACAGCAGTATGTTTGAGTTGAGCTTGACCATGGGATGGACGGGGCATATCTGGTTGGATTCTCTCCAGATATCTCACCTTCCTATGTTTGTTCACCTACCCAAAGACCTGTCTCCTGCCCCATTTGGGACTTGGAGGTAGCTTGTGTTGGGACAGGAATGTGGAGCCTTGAGCCCTGTACTCTGAGCTGCTGTCCCACGGTACATACAGATGCAGCCTTTTCCTCAGTGTTCCCATCAATACTTTCAGCACTCAGTGTCAAGCAGCTCTTTCTATTAAAACACCTATGTCACATCTAGATCCAGTGATTGCACACCTCAAGGGCATTTGGATCAGACCCCCCTCCTAATTTTCTTCCATGTTCTGGGTGTTCCTAACAAGAGAAATAGCTGAGGCTGCAGATTGTTTTGGAGGCCAAATGCAGATGTCATATCTCAGCCCCAGGTTTGACCCAGCCTCACAGGAATAGCTGGGGGAGACCTGGTGGCCCAAACTCACTTTGCACCAGGCTCATGGTTAAACTTCAGGTGCATACAAACAGCTTCTTGCCAAAGTCACAGTTCATTCCTTAGCCTTCCTGCCACTTTAAATTTGTTCCAAAGTTCCCTGACCCTGGTTTTCCTGCTCCACAAACAGCAAGTTATTTTAAGATCTGACACTGTTCAGCTTTTATTTCTGTGTAAACAATACCGGAGATGGAGTGGTATTGGCACAAAGGAGCAGCTTGAGAGCAGTTAGCTGCCTGCTGTCTTTTTCCCCCTTTTTTCCCTCTTTCCCTCTGGAGATAAGCTAGTTGTGGTACTGATGAGTCTGCTGAAGAGCAGAGTGCCACTAATGACCTGGAATTTGCTTCCTAGAAGACAGAAACAGAGAGATCCTTGCTGATCTCTACCAGCTGGTCAGGGTGTCCTTGCTGTGATTCCCCTGGCAGTTTGGAGGGAACTGATGCTGCTAGGAGTGAGACATGTTTGGGTGGTTGTAGTCTGTCCCCTTCTTGGGAGAAAATGAAAAAATACATCTAGAATGAGGCTAATCATTTGCACCCTGAAAGTGGCCGTTTCTTTCCCTTGGTTCTCCAAGAAAGTAGGACTGATGAGCTCAGGTGTCCACTTGCTACTAAAACTCATCCCACCTGTCTCAGGATTGCTATCAAGGCCTTTGCTATCAAGCTGGATCTTCAGTGATTTCATAATTTCATTTACACCAGACAACAATCAACCCCTGCTAATCTTCCATACCTTATTCCTCCTGCTGTACTCTGCTGTTCAGCATGCTGCATTCCCAGGAACATTGCAGGACCAGAGTCAACACTGCACTGCTGTGGTGGTCCCTGTCCTTGATACCAAGAGGAAGTTTCCGGGCCATATAGGTGCCAAGAAAAGGACTGAGGCAAGGATGCAGAAGGTTTTAGCAAGGGAAAGGGTCTTAAGGTGTCTACATTATCAGAAAACCAAGCCTCTGGCTTCAGGGCATCTGATGTAATCAAATCTCTGACGTTTGTAATGCTTGGACCAAGGCTTTTTTCACAGTTTGGGTTTTGGAAATTTAGGAATTCTTAGCATTTTCTTATTTAGATGTTTTTATTGTGACTGTGGACATTTTGAAGAGGTAAAACTGAAAAAAATCCAGAAGATATGTGTTTGCAAACCCATAACTCTGCCATCCCAGAGAGTCCATTGGAAGATAAGTATTTTTTAAGCCTCCTTTGACCATAGCCAGCACTGATGGGAACTGGCAGAGGATGCAGCTGTTTGTGGGAGCACAAGGTTTATAGGCAAAAAATGCTCTTATCTCGCTGCAAATAATAAAACCATCCACCAGCAATAAAAAAAAAATTATGCTCAGCTTTCAAAAAGGACCAACAGTCAAAATACTCCAGCTCTTCTTGACTGTTTCCCAGCTGGCGCCCAGCTCAAGGGTATCCAACTGGCCTCTTCTGAAGATAAACACAGAGCTGGAGGACTGGGGCCTTTGGGGAAAATCCTGCCCTTTCCTGGCCAAAGTCCCACTGGTTTAGCTGAGCTGAGGCTGGGATTTGAGCTGGGAGAGAAGGAAGAAATGTGAAGTTTGAGAGGTTTGAGCTCTTTTAGCACTGAAAGCATTGCCCAGCCTTTCCAGCACAGGTTTCCTAGCAGAGATTGACAAGCTGAGTTCACATCTCAGCCCTGGGCAGGGCTGTCTCCTGGCCTGGTACCCAGAATCAGAAACCCATTTAACATAATTCTTTGTTTTGTAATTGGCTTATATGACTGTGAGCCCTGTCAGATGAGCTCTGTTAGTTTAATGGGCACAGAGGAATTTTTAGGGTGACTTACTGACCGTGGAAAAATGAGCGTGGCAGACGGTATCAGCAGTGCATCAAAAAACAAAACCATGCAGAGCCCTTGCAAACAAAAACAGCTGATGGACTTGGAGTGAAGTGACACTGTCTGAGCAGAACCAAGGGAGAGAGGGAGGGGGAGAGGCATTTTTGGGTGCCAGCCAGCTAAGAGGAAACTCAGTCACAGTCGCCTGCATTTATATTTCCCAGAGGGGTCTTGGGACTGTTGTAGCCCATGTGCCCCAGTCATGCACTTTGGGATTCATGGAGCTGCCATGAATCTCTGTCTGCAGAGTTTCTCAGGCATCAGGGCAGGACACAGATCCGCTGGTGATGCCCAGTACGTAGGAAGCAGGCTGGCAAATGCAGTGGACAGAGAAGCCCAAAATGCAAGTGCAAGCAGGCTGGACAAGGGAAAAAAAATCACCTTTGCAAAGGATAATTTTCTGGCAGTTTTTCACGATGTGACACTCTTCTCCCCTCCCCCCTCCCCCAAAAATGTATTTCCCCATTTCTTCCCTCCATACATTTCCCATTGTTCCCTCCAGAGCTTTGAGAGGAACATGGTTTTATATGCCCTGTGCACTGCTTTGCAAAACCTGATAAAAGCCAGGACAAAATTAGAGACTCTCCCAAACCCTAATGCCTTTTTTTTTTTTTGCTGGTTTGTATTGCTTTAGATTTCCAATTAAAACCATGCCTGAGCAAAGGCAAAGCTTTCTAAAGCCTTTAAAGCCTCCAAGTGAAGGCACATGGAGCAGGAAGGAGGCATGAAGCTGTCGATTCCTGTGAACTTTCCATGACACCAGTCAGGGTTTGTTTCCAGACTGATTCTTATTTATGAATGCAGTAGCCTTTATTACTGATTCTATCTGTAAAGATAGCATTTCTTCCCTAGATGCTTTCTGTGCCTCAGTTATAATTACTGCCTGCTCCTCAAACATACTTTCAGTTTATTTATTGTGGTACAATACAGAGCTGTAATATTGGCAGTTACTTAGGGCTGTGGGGCTTACACCTGATCCAGGGATGCCCTCCTTCCATGTCCCAGCTCCCTCCAGGAAGGCTGAGAGCATCTCTAAGGGTCCATCACAGTATATATGTAGCCAAGAAACATGCCTTCTGCTGTGCCAGGTGCTGCACAAGCACTGACCTGACAGGCAGCCTCTGCAGGAAAGGATTCATCACTAGGGCACAGTGCAGATGTGTTTGGTGCATCTTTTATCCTGCCTGTAGCCATTTGCTGCCAGAGGCACATCAGGGATGGTGTTTGTTCCCTCCAAGCTGGAAATGGTCTTTAAAAGGACACTTGGCCGCAGTTCCTGAAAAATGTGTTTAAAAATAAGACTGTCCAGGAAAATCAGACATTCTGTATCTCTTCTGTTCCCCTCTTGCCCACAGTCAGCTGCTTCTCTGTGGAATTCAGACACAGAAGGGAGTTACAGTTTCCATAAGATATCCAAGGACTTTCTTTGCCATTTTTCCATGCTTACAATCACTTTAAGCCACAGAGGATTAAGCAAGTACTTACAGCTGTGTGAAAAAAGAAGTCCAGCCCCCAAGAAAGCCAACAAAACCCATCAACCTGAGTCTTCATCCTTGGAGATACTCAAAACCTGTCTGAACACAGTCCTGACCTGCTGTAGCTGCCTCCGCACCCCTCTGAGTAAAAAACCTTTTCCTAATATCCAACCTAAACCTCATATCAGACACTTACTGGGCATGTAGCTTCCTTTCATATTTACTTGTCACATGCTGAGGAATGTGACTGGTTTGCACCTTTGATTGATTGCCACCCTTTATATCTGTTTATTAAAATGGAAAATAACATTTCACCTCAAAAATTTCATCATGTGCTCTCTCCGTTCCACATGACCTAATCCCATCCCGGCCAGCACAGCTGCTTGTGCCAAGTTTTGGTGTGATTACCTCCCATCATTTCACTGCCAAACTGTCCCTCTGCTTGTGCACCGTTGCTTTTGAAAGTAAGCTGGAGTGGAGTGACTCACTGCAATTGCTTTTTTTTTTTTTTTTTTTTTTTTTTTTTTTTTTTTTCCCCCCATAACTGACAATGAATCCTCTTTTTGAAGTGTTGGGCAGGTGTCTGGGCACTCGCAAATACTTCATCACCTGTAAAAGTGTTGTGAAGGACTGTTGCACTGCCAGTGGCTCCATCCTCACCTTCTTCTCGTGGCTGATCACCTGCCCTGCCAAGCACCACCTTGTTTGACATTGCTGTGTGTGTAAACCCTCCCCTCAAGCCTGTGTGTGCTCTGCACAGACTGAACCTTGATAGAAAGCCTTTATGATGATAATTATTTTTGCTGGCTTGCCATGATGGTTCATATTGCTCTCCAGTGAGTCATGATGAAGTCTTTCAAATATCCACTTCAAATCCATAAATTCTGTGATTAATCTTTCTGCTACTTGATGGTTGCTTTGATGATTAGTGTTAGGGTCAAAACCTGGTCAACACATGGTCTTCCAGCTGAAAACAAAAAGGGAGCTTATAAAAAAAAGGGGGAAAGTGACTTTTTACATGGGCAGATGGGGATAGGACAAAGGGGAACAGTTTGAAACTAAAAGAAAAGAGAGTTAGACTGGATGTTATGAGGAAATCCTTTACTTGAGGGTGGTGAAGCACTGGCACAGGTTCCTCAGAGAAGCTGTGGATGCCCACAGTGTTTAAGGCCAGGTTGGATGGGACTCTGAGCAACCTGGTCTAGTGGAATGTGTCCCTGCCCATGTTGCAGAGCTGGAATTAGGGAGTGTTTAAGATCTCTTCCCACCTAAGGCATTCTATGATCCTATGAAAATGCTGCTTTCATCTCTGAATAAAACTCCTGATGGAGCAGAAGACTGTTTTCCCTAGAAAGTACTGTGGTATCTCTTTACTTATTTTTTTCTTTACTTTTTTTGTTTTAAGTATCTCAATCCCAGTTTATTGACTCTTGTGGCTTTTCCTCATCCCTGTGATTCTAAGAAAAGGAGGTGGATTTGTGATTTTCATTTGAAGCTCATTCATGCTTTTACAGCTTTATTACAGTTTTTAAATACTGTTAGATATCCTCTTTGGCATCACCATAACTCCTTCTGAGGATCTGAGATCCTGTTGTTTTTGCTGTTATGCTTCAGAAACTCATTTCCATTATTTCTTCTACCTCTAAGAAGAACTCAATAGTACAGGCTCAGAAATGCTTTGAGTTTCTTTGGCACGATGTTAGAAGGACCACCCTGTCCTCTGCCCTCCAATAACATTTTTATGAGATAAATGCATGCTGTCCAAGTACTGGACAGACAGAGCTTTGTGTACTAAAAGGTCCACTCTCATCTCAGTGATGATAAGACATGCTACTGGTCTGGTGTCATGTGGCACCGTCTGAAGGGAAGGCCAACCCTGTGTTCACAGAGCTGTATGATGCAGTGCTTTGTTTTACAGATAAAGTGGCTCAAAGAATTAGTACTGCCATAACTCCAAGAATGCCCTCCATCATATTAGATAAGTTAAAATATTTGCTTTACTAAGGTTGATGAGTCATGAGGTGATGCACAAATAGGTTTTCCCTGTGGGTGCACTGCTGCATGAGTGGTCCCTGTGATGTTCTCAGAAGTCTCCAGAGCAGCTGGAGTTGGGTGGTTGGAGCAGGCTGGCTTCTAGTCTGGTCTGGTCCCAGTAGTCCCTGCATTCCCGTGGTTGTAGCCAAAAGCCATTATGTCTTGGCTTATTCTTCCCAGAATCTCTGGAGAAAAATGGGTCTAATGTACTATTTGTCACCATTCCACTTTTCATCCCGTAGATGAAGGATGAAGATGGATCTCACCCAGATCTATCTCAGCAGCCAAATACACTAATTTCAGACATGTGTCACATCAGTAATTAAAATCAAAAATTAAATAAATCCCATTCCTGTGAGGAAGAAGGAGTGCTCAGAATTGGCCTATATGGAGTCAGAGCAATCTGGGGAAATGCTGTTCTTGCAGCAAGTGAAGCAGGTGACAAGCCCAAAACAAACTCAAAGGCAGTGAAAATTCAGCATCTTCGTTTTCACTCCCTCTGGTATTCATTTTCATACTTTTTCAGTGTCAATTTTGATTCACACCTTTTCATTCTGAATTTGAATGAATTTCAGGAAAAAACAAGAATTGCACTTTCACATCTAAAAAGCACATCATGATGATTTTCACTCAAAGAGGGGCAATCTGCCCCCAAAAAATGATTCGCTCTGATGAGCATGAATTGAAATACCTTGACCTTCTCCCCTTTTACTTAAAATTCACTTTTATTCTCTGAAGGTTTCTTGTAATTTCTGGCTTCAAATTATCCCTTGGCAAGCTCCTCTTTTGATTAAATGGCATTTTCCAGCTGGAGGATGTCAGAAGATTTTCAGCTGGCCCTAAGCCAAGCGAGAAGCACCGGGCAAGGCACTGAGCAAGAAGATGTGGATTTTGCTCTGGATGGTGGTTCCAGCTGTGGTGGATGCACGGATGGGTGAGATGCAAGGGGGGTAATGTCATCTGGTGCTTCTGGCTTTTAAGAATGAGCCTACCGCACTGTGAGCTGGTTTGAGCAAGGAAGAGGAGGTGAGGAAATCCTGAGTAAGCCCATGGGATGGTTCCCAACCCATGAGCAAGAATCAGAGCAGGGATGGTTTGCTCCGGTCTTTGGATGCCAGTGGATGTTTTGTACCTGAGTCAGGGGATGAATGCCAAAATCCAAAACTGTAACCGTGAAGGAGATTGTGATAAATCTGCCTTACCTGAGTCTCCTGAGGACCAAGCTATACATTACGCTCCACTGCTCCACTAAATGCAGCTCTGCTGCTGCTGTGTGTTAAAAATAACCACAAAACCAGCCCATGCTTTAGTGCACAGGGTTCAAACAGCAACATCCATGCTGGGAGTTTGCTCTGCTTCTCGGTGCAGAAATATCCAGTGGGGAGAGACTTGCTTGTGCATGACCAGATGTGACGGGGAGATGGAGGGTGTCCAGGTGGAAACTCATGCACAGGGAAAAGAAAAACAAGAACTTAAGATGGGGCTGAACTGATAGTGACGAGTCTATGAGGATGTTAAGCCCAGTGGGATTGAGGACTCCAGCCCATTCTGCATCTCCTTTTGCCACCCTCAGCTCTTTCTTGGGGTGGTCCCACAGGGGCATGAGCCTTGGGGGATGGGGGATGTGGGGACAGGGATGCTACTGGAACTGACCCTAACACAAAATCACTTGTGGGAGGAGCTGCCAGCCCTGCATTTCTGAGTGCATATACCTCTCCAAAGTACTGCACTGCTTTCAGCCCACGCCAGTTCTTGCCTTTGGCACAAGCTGTACTCCCCAGTCCCTGCCAAACCAGTACAGATGTTTTAACACCCACCAGAACCCAGATAATTACAAGCAGAATCGAAAGACTGGTCAGAGTTGTTTTCTTTTAATTGCCTGAACTCTCAGCCCTTCTCAAGCAAGATGATTCCCACTTTCTGACATTGCTTTCAAAGACATTTTTGTGGGACACTTTGCTAATACTCATTTTATGATTAGGGGAATGTCTAGAAGCCCCAGCCAGGGTGAGGATCACACCATGCCTGCTGGTGTAATGGTTACCACAGAGTGAAACAAGTGCAGGAAAGATGAGTATGGCATCTGGGAAAACAGTTTCTTGGGAAATTAGAGCTAATTTCTAACCAGCAGCTTTCAGCCGTGGCATTGAAAAGCTCAGCTCATTTTCAAATTGGTTTGGGGAGTGTTTTCAATGGAACAGAACCATGTGATCTGCTGGTGGGCACAGGTCAGAGAATGCTTCAAGTCCTTTACATCCTAGATCCTCATGGGAGACAGTGCTTACCATGGAGAAATTGTGAGCAGCTGAGTAAAGGAAGCAGCAGCATTTCCTGTTGTAACAGAGGGAAGCCAGTAACAAACACTTTCTTCCTGGTCTGTGCTTGTACAACCCTGAGATACAGGAGTGTGGCCCATGATGAGAAGCTTGGTTCTCTCAGACCAGTTGCAAACAGCCAGGTTTGAGTTTAACAGACAAGAACTGATTCAGGATCCATGAAAGCAGTTGTCACATGTGTCTGCCCTGAGGCCACATAGAAAACATCTGTGGGGAGGAGGACCAAGAAAACCCTCTCAGGCTTCACTCTACATGAGCCACATCATGTCTTCTCATCTTTTTTCCATAAGGATGCTTTGAAGTCCTCCTGGACGTGCAAATGAATTTTGTCCTTGCATTTGTCATCGCTGTTTAGGAAGGAACTGACCAGCACAAGCCCACCAACCCTGGTGGGATCAGGCTGTTTTCATGGCTTTCCCCTCATTCCCTGATGCAAAATTCCTTGTCCGTCATGCCCAGACATGAAAATTTCCATCCGACATTATTCCAGTTCATTTCTGGTTGCTGTGGAGACCAATTTAAATGAAACTCTAGTATTTTGAAAGAGAATATGAGTCTAAGTCATTTGCCATGCAAGGTCCCATGCTAATAGCATTAGCATATTATTTGATTATGGCGATGTGTAGGGAATAAATTCCAAGTCCTTTTGCCATCATTGCATCTTAAAAGAAGAGGAAGAGAAAAACCTCTGGGCTTTAACTGATACTGAAGACCTTTACTGCATGTGAACTCCTGATTTCTGAATGCATAAAGCTTTGGGAGTCACAGACATTTTTAACCTCATGGCAATGTGAATAGCTTGCTGGCAAGGACCTTTCTTTCTCTGCTTCCACTGAGCACTGTTAATGGGACAGTCTAATGGGCAGGACTCGGGTTTTTAATGATGGGCAGAAAAATCCAGGATGGCTTTTTGAGCTGTCTGCATTTTTCCTGGAGTGCTGCTGTTGCAGAACACATCAAAAGAATGGCTGGGCAAGTTGTAATCCTCCCATTGCTTATACAGATTTTTGCTTCTTGCATTTTACCCTCTAATATCTTAAGAATGGCATCGCCTTCAGGATTTCTTCAGATGATCCCAGTATGTGGGCAGGGTATGCCCATGCCCCTAAATGAAAAAAAAGCCAAGAACAAGAAAACAAACAAAGAAACAAAAAACCGCATGGAAATCCATTGAAGATAGGCTTGTTTTGAGAGAAAAGGCTGCGGAGATGAAAAAGGGAAGCTTACTTCCAGCAAGAAAAAAAAACCAAACAAGTCAGTCTCCACCCCTATGAGCATGTTTTCTGGAGCTGGACTGATTCTTGCTTGCATTGACTTCTGGGCTGCTTTGTGGCTGGTTCAGGGACACAATATTGTGTCCATGAGGCTTAATGACTTCTTGTGTCTTCTCTCTGGATTTTTGCAAGGCTGGGCATGATGGGATCACCTGAAGCTGTGTGAGAAATGTGGAGCTCTACTGCAGCCACCTGTCCTCACCTTTACCCCTTACCCCTGCACTGCAGCTCCCATCTCCCTTTCCTTTTAACTCATTAGCTAAAATACCACCCACAGAGCAAAAATAACATTAATCTTCTTATATAGAGGAGAGAAAAACAGAGTCAAACTCCTGCAGTTAGGTCATATGCAGGAGTGCAAATGCACCCATGAAGAAGGGGGCCCTGAGAGGAGAACTTTGGGGGTGCTCTTTTTTTCCCAAGCCTTGCCTTGCTGAGCAATGGTAGATCAGACCCATAACAACATTGCTGTTTTATTGACTCCACGACAAACTGGGAGTTGTAATGTTTCTTCCCCCAAGGTAAGGTGAGATCGAAATAAATTACTTCTGTAAAGAGCCGGGGATGGCAGTTCTTCTATAATACAAAGTGCAAATATTTGGGCCTCTTGTGCTCTGCCTTGAATAGAAATGGTCCTAAATCATGCATAAGTAAAATGGGTTCGCATTTTCTCCTAGTGAAAGTTTTTCTCTGCTCTTCTGGAACATTAAAGACCTCCACTCCCACTGTCTATAAAAAGGGCTATAAAATTTAAAGCAGGCTGTTAAGAAGCCCTGTCAGGGATTAGTCCAGGATTCATTCTCTCTCCTCCCTCCCTGCTAAGTGAGGCGTGCACTCATGTTTGCTCAGGCAGGGAGAGATCCCACATACTGCTCGCAGTGAATGATAAGACAATGAGGAAGAAATTTGTTCAGGACCTAACAGTAAGTTTTTCCTGGGCTAGTGGAAATCAGTGGTTCGTCAGCTTCTGGACTTTTTGATGACGTGTTGGACTACAGTGTTGGGTGAGACTGCTCTAGTGTGATTTCCAAGGGAAAACTGGGTTAGGAGGTGCCAAAATCATTAGTCATCATCATCGTCATCATAGATAGTAATAACCAATTATAATAACCAGTAATAATATCCAGTGCAATCCTCCAAAACAGGATGCCAGAGCTTCATGTCACACAGTAAGAGAGCTGGTTTGATCCTGGGCCATCATGAGCCTGCCTCTGGGGAAAAAAAATCTTTTTCTCATATAAATGTGTCATCTCTTTCTATAGCTCTTCGTTTTCAACAGCTTGAACCCTGTCCTGCAGCAGTGGCCTCCACAGACTGCTTGTACCTCCAGACAGACTTGCTAAGGATGCCCCTGGCATCTGCCAGAATCACATGTGCCACCCACAGACAGAAAGCAGATAATTCTACACACCCCCATTGCCTTGGGTTTGCCACCTTATATACTTACCCTGACAAAGGCAAAAATACCCACCTTGAGACCGCTGTGTTTTTTACAGTTACACCACATCATCTTTGTCCTTTTCCTCTGTTCCAGCCTTTTCTTTGTACCATTGAATCAGATGGGTTTGGCATCCCCTCAGCAGATTAGTTTTGTAATATCAGAAATGCTGATCCATGAAGCAGAGCGAGATGAGCTTAGTTCCATGCAGCAAACAAGGCCCAGCCCAGCCCGTGCTGCCAGCCTGGGACTGTCCTTCATCCCCAGCCGTGGGTCACTGTCCCACTCCTGGACTCTCAGGTGAGGGTGTCCCACAGGGGATGATCAAGGGCACACATAAGCAATATGTGTGAGTATCCACCTTCATCTGCTTTTATCTCAAAGCACTGAAACCCTTATAACAAAAATAAATAGGTACACAACAGGTGTCCCAGTCTGGCCGAATGTTAGACTTCCAAGTATTGTCATGAGTGTTGAGCTCCACCATCAAGTGGCAGATTTGCTCTTCAGGTGGTGACTGCCATGTCCAGGACATGTTGATATGGAACAGAGATGAGTCTCTGTCACCAGGAGGTATTTCCTAGGGTAGGGATGGGATTTGGGGCACAGCCTCATCTTGCAGAAGCAAACCTATGTTCTCCAGGGGGAAGCGTTGCATTGTTTCTGTTTCAGTCTCTCTCCCTTCTGCCCCTTCATCCTTCAAAGAATTGATTACTGTTAAAATAAGTGAGCTATATAATGCTTTGAGGTCAGGTTCCTTTCCCTCTCTTCTTGCTCTCTCCTCTGTGGTATTTTCCCCTGTTTCCCATGCTTCTCTGAAGCAAATGCTCTCTTACTTTGCCAATATTTTTCAGTTGTTTCGTACAAATGCAAGCACAGCACTGATACTAATGGAGAAAGGCAGTTCATTTATTGTCATCTTTCTCTCACTGTCTCTCCCGTAACTCTTTATTGGGTAATTCTCCCTATCCTGTGTCAAATGCTTAAATAATTGGGAGATTTCACTGCTCGCTATAGAGAAAATCTAAGGAAACTAGCATAGGCTAAGTATCATTTAGATGGGTGAAATTGTATAACTGAAACCATGCCCTCAGCCCTGTGTGCACCAGGTCCTTGTCTGTAAAGGGGTGATGTTCCTCCTTTCCCTTGGCCAGTCTGTCCTGACTAGTTTCCCAAAGCAAATGGAAATGAGCATCAGGAACTGGAAAGGAAAAGCTCAAAAGCCCTATGTCACTGTTGTCTCTCTGCTCTTCAGCTCTTCTGCAGTTGGGGATGAAGCTGTGCCCTGTCCTCACTTTTGAGAAGCTCAACTGCCCCTGCTTGGCACCCAAAATTCAGGCAGTGAAAAGAATTGGGGTGCCTGTGTCCATGCGCACAGCTCTCCATTTTGAAGGAGAGGGGAAATTATCCAGATCAGATGCTGTGTCCAACCTGCTGGAGAAAACCTTTAGTGATCTGCCAGTGCCTCCTCAGATTGACAACAGCTTTTCCAAATGCCATCCAGCTTGGAGGCGATAGGGAAAACTCAGCAAATAAATCTTCCTCAGGTGCCATGCTCATCCTCATGGCATCCCAGGGCCTCTTGGCAGCACTGTGGTGTGTTGACTCATCCACTGGACATGTTGTTTGTTCTCTTCCTGCCAGGAGAAGCATGTGGATGGCTTGTTTTGGTAGGGTTGTTTGTCTTGCTTTTATTATTTCTTGATATTTGTGCATGAGGAGACAGCTGGCAGCAAAAGTGGGGGTGCAGGGAGATTCCCATGATGAAGGTTCCCTCTCTTTTTGCTAATAAATGATGGAACTGCTCCAAAGGGTGAGGAAGATGATGGTGCATGAGTATGATCTGCTCTGTGCCATCCTGGGGATTATTTGTAGTAGATTTCTACTATTCCCTTGATAAAGAAAGTCTCATTTGCCACAAGTTTTAACTGGCACAAAGTCAGCAGTGTGGTCCAAGGCACTGCGTGGCCAGAGCACATCTGAGGATCTCTTATCTGTGGAGCTCTTGGACCAGTCCTTGCCAGTTTTGTGTTGGGGATCATGGGAATTTTGTGCCACTCAGGGATGCCACACAAGCCTGGCACCTTTGCTGTGATCAATGGGAGCACAGGAATTTATCCACAGCATCATGTGAAGATACAGGGAGCTGCAGTCCCAGCCTCTGCCTTCAGGCAGGGAAAGATGACGTTGCGGCTCCGGTGGAAAAGGACATTCAGAGCAACAATTTCCAAAGGAGGCTGAGTTATTATTTTGTTCAGATAAGCCCAGGAACACTGTGTGAAGCTATGTGCACATAGCAGTAGTCGAGTGCTCTGAGCAAGGGAATTCAGAACTGTCAACAAGGAGGGAATTACCGCTTTGGGGGATTGAAAACATTCATAAAAAATTCCTGGCTCCCAGCCTAGTCCATCCCATTGCTGGCTGTGCTCACAGTTGTGGATTTTTGCTTTGAGGATGGATTTTCAAGTTTTTTTCCTCACTTTGCTGTAACACATGGACAAAAAGGTAAACCTTAACCTGGACTAGTGAGTTCCAAGCCTTCAGCCAAAGGCCACTGACATCATGGGGAATTGCAGGGCTGTGCTGGTTTGTCCCCACAGAGCTGCTGGCTTCTTGCAGGGACCAGTGCAACAGCTGCAGCCTGAGCCCAGCAAGATGTACTTGTGTAAATCATGCTGCTGACATTGGATTTTAACTTGTGGGCGTCCAACACTGCCTTTTCCAAACCGCGAGAGTCCAGTTCCCCAAACTCAGAAGAGAACTGGCCATGAAACTGGCCATCTTAACCCATGGGGTTAAGATGACACTTCCCACATGGCCCCACTACATAACTTTAACTCTGTCCCCCCTGGGAATGGCAGTAGGAACTGTACAGGATCTTATCCCTCCTTGGCTGTACTCGATACATTCTCTCAACATAAACTCAAGATACCAACATCAAGCCAAAGGATTAGAGGGTTACGTCTACGCTGTTAAAATGATTGAGGGGCCTGGGTTTATCCATGGCCCCAAGGTGGATGGCCATGAGGGATTGAGAATCGTCGTTCTTTTTGGCTCGTGGAGAGCTTGAGTTGAGTATCTTTGGTCATGATGCGTGTGGGACTGCTGCCTGGAGGCATCCAGATGGGATCCCAAGGAGATTATTCTCTAAGAACGCTGCAGGGATGTGGGAAAGGAGTGTTTGTCCTCATTGCTTGGCAGCTGGGTGCTGCAGCATGGCAAGTTGAAGTGGCTTTGGGATCTCTGTCTCATGTTCATCCTCTATGCCTTACCCTCATGGGGATCTGTCTGCGTTTAACTTGATGTGGTGTCCTGATTTTTCCCTTGGCGTGTGCTACTCTTCAAATACTATTTTTCTGCCATGATTTCCTTTCTTGCCCTCTTTCCTGCCCTCCAGCAGGACCCGCTGTCAGCGTGTGACCTGGACACACGAGCTGTCCTTTATTCTGGTGCCAAAAAACCTCACAACATAAAAAATCTAGACCAATCTTGGCAGTCTCCTTCAACAGGATTTATCTTCCCAGCCCTTGCAATACCCTCCTAGCCCTGCAAAGCAATCCATCTCTCACCTACTATTACGGAGTTCATCTCACAGACCTAATGGAGTACATGAGTCCTGAATTGGCTCCCACTAATGCTCTCAGTGGCCGGGTCGCTGTGGGAAGCAAGCTGGGAATTCATTTTGAAAATCGATGAGGATGCCAATAGAGCGGCTTTCCCCAGGGAAGCGACATGCTTTTACCAGGCATTGCCTCCTGCCCCCCTTCATCCCCCATTTTCATTTACGTGGTTGGAGTAACCGTGGAGTAATTCATCCTGATTTCAATGAGGCATCTTTTGCACTCTGTTCTCCGGTTTCCCCAAATCAGACTGATTTTTGGGGAAAGATTAAGGTCTCCTGGCAGTGCAGAATGCCAGGGCTCCCTGAAGTGTTATCATTTGAAGTTGCTGTGCTCTGGGGTGTTGCTGGGGGACTGTCTCCTCTGTGCAGCCCCATCTCTCCCCTCAGGCTGTGTTAGCACAAATAAATCAGTGTTATTTCTAACTCCTGGGTGTGTTTTGCCTTGCCATGATATTTTGATGCAATGGCAAGTGCAGAGCCTGCAGGGATAGTGTGGGAGGACAGCTCAGAGCTATTGGAGGGACCCCAACGCTGTGCAGTTCATAGTTGTGCCCAGAGGTGACCTTCATGCTGGGATGGGAGCACAACACCAACCTGTCATCCTCACCATGCCCAAAGAGGCTTGGCCAGAGCACAGTGCCATGGGCAATTCTTGGTGCTGATTCAGGAGGTGGCAAGATAGGGCTCCTGAGGGGCACTTTATGTGCAGCACCCCTGTTTTTGATGGCAGTGTGGGTTTGGGATCTCTCATCCTGGTTGATCTCAAAGCACTTGCTTTGGAATTGTCATAGCTCTCGAGACTCCTTTTCCAATGGGGATCATTCTGCACTGCCATGGGATAAATATTTAATAAGAATGAGGGTCAAGACACTGTTTTGTCCGGGGACACTGAGATGGCCATTTAGTCCCATGAAGAGCCCCAGGGGATCTTTAATGTCCATGCAAAAAAGACAAGAATCAGAGTTTTAAGCTGTCATCCCCCACCATTAATGTCAATGTTAAATATTGATCCTTTCTGTGTTTAGCACAAACCAAACAACACAGTCAAGGCAGGCTCTTTGGCTTTTATTAATGTACTTTTTGTGCACTGGGTGAAGTTTGCAGTAACACCAGGGAAAAAAATGTAGCAGCTGTGAATGAGCAGCAGACAGATTGATTTTGTATCTTGACATGATTCAGAAGTTGGTGAAAAATCACCCTGCGTGGAGCTTCTCCTTGTCTGAGCCACTACAGCCTCTTTGTAGAGAACTCATTTCTCAGTAGCATAAAGGAATCAGGTGCAAAATTTCTGGTAGGGTCTGGAATTTGAGGGAAAGAATGAAAAAAAGAGGTTGGTAATCTATAAAAAGTTGGACATCCTTGGACGTGTTGGAGCATGGGTGCCTGAAGTCAAATTTGAATAGCTGGTGAACATCATGTCAGGGAAACCTCAGATCAATCCCAAAATTAGTGGTGGTTAGAAAATATGTGGATTTCCCCTTTTTGTTGGGGTTTGGGTTTTTTCTGTGTTTTGTATCAGCACCAAATAAATGTAAATCACACTTACTATATGAAGTGTGACTTCTGCAAACCACAGTGAGAGGTTTTCACATGTTAGGAGTGCATGGATGGTCTTCTGTGTGGTCTTCTGCAACCAGAGATGGATCAGCATTTCCAAAATATTCCGCAGCTTGTGGGTTTTCTGAGAGTGTTGATTTTGTTTTGGCTCTTTTGGTTTTGATTTTGTTGTTTTTGGGTTTTTTTTTTTAATGGGGATTTACAGCTTGGCTGTAAAATGTCATCTGTGGTTAGAATTAATGAAGCACACTTATGAGAGAGGTAGAGTAGCTGGGTGATTATTCCTGACCTCTGGGATATTCTCCACTGAAATTAATTTAATATTTTAAAGTCGGTTTCTCCTTGAGCAGGGGGAGTGAACACTAAGAGTCACATCTTGGCTCTGCATCCCTTAAAAATTCACAGAAAACAGCAGCAACTCTCTTGAGATCACAAAATCAATACGGAATTTGGAAACATGAGAATATTTCTCGTCTTTGCTGTCATTATGTCCATCTAGATTCCCACCCTATTGCTCAGTTAACCCAGGTGTAAAGGGATAGCGGTGATGCCCTTACACAGAGGGATGGAGGTGATTTAAATCACATCTCACTGCGGTGTGAAAGCTCTTCTCTTTTAAATCAGGTTTTAACAACCCACTGAGCTCCCCATGAAATAGGCTGACATCCTGCAGACATCCCAGCAAGCCACTAAGCATGTGACAAAGTATTATAAAATTAGGAAATGTGGTTTATGATAAAACATAATAAATATTTATTTCCATGCATGGTACCTGTAGTTGCATGTGCTCTGAGTAGAGAAGCTGAGAGGAACCCTTGGAGCCCTGAGCAAACCACACTGACCTCCATAATGCCCAAGCATTTATGAAAGGAAAACCCTGGGAGCACAGGATGTGGGGTGGCTATGTCTGACACTCACAGGTGTGTTTCCTCCCCACACAGACACCCTGAGGAGCATTGCCTCCATGAACCACGGCCCGCGCTCCTCCCCGGCCGAGCTCAGCAGCGCCAGCCACCACCTGCTGCGAGAGCGCAAGTCCTCAGCGCCGTCCCACTCCAGCCAGCCCACCCTGTTCACCTTCGACTCGCCTGCCAGCCACCTCCAGAGCACCCTGTCTGCCAGTGCCCCCCAGGACTACCTTTTCCTGCACCAGTGTATGAGCAGAAAGTCAGAAAATGCGAGGTATTGTGGCCCACCCACTCGGGGACAGCTGAGGGGAGGGGTGGGTGTGAGTGGCTCAACCCATCTCCATCCTTGGAGATCTGCAAAACCCATCTGGAGAAAGTCCTGAATGATGGTCTCATCTCATCGTGGCTAGGAGGAGGTCAGAATGGTGACTTCACAAACTCTCAGCTTTCCTGGCTTTTCAGGTGGTGTTAAAAGCTGGCTGAAAGGCCAGACCCAGAGGATGGTGGTCAGTGGCATGAAGTCTAGTTGGAGGCCAATCCCTAGAAGTACCCCAGGGGTCAATACTGAGTCCAGGTCAAAGGGGCATGAAATTGCTGAGATGCCTGGAGCATCTTTCTTAAATGGAAAGGCTGAGAGAGCTGGAGCTGTTTAGCTGGCACATGAAAAGTCTCAGGGGTATCGGCCCTGCAGGGACAGTGCGAAGGGGATGGAGCCAGGCTCTTGTCAGTGATGCCCAGTGCCAGGGACCTGAGGTACAAACTTAAACACAGGAGAGCCCATCTGAACATCAGGAAGCATTTTTTCACTGTGAGTGTGACTGAACATTAGCACAGGTAGCCCAGAGAAGTTTAGGAGTCTCCATTCTTGAAGATATTCAGAAGCTGTCTGGGCACAGTCCTGCCACAGCCCTAGGTTGCCCTGCTTGAGCAGGGCTTTAGACCAGATGACTTCTACAGGTCCCTTCCAACCTTAACCACCTTGTGATCCTGCAGGCAGGACCCTAATTCTGGCCCTTAACCAGAAAAAGGAAAAACAAAGGGATGGGCAGGGTTTGCACCACCCTGCCGTTCACCCCTTGCAGAGCTCGCTGGCTTTGGTGGCAGCTGGTGGTGCACGGTGTGGGATTTCTGAGCCAGCCACAGTCCCCGCCTCCAGACCCGGCCGGTTGCCTTAAATAGCGAGGAGTTTTTTTGACGTCGAGAGTTTTGGCTCGCAGGAGCGGGCAAGGAGGGAGGGAGGGAGGGAGAGGCAGTCGGAACCCAGCTGGCGTGGAGTGAGAGCAGAGCTCAGCCTCCACTGGGCTTTCCTGCTGCAGCTGACTTTTCCTACTCAGAAAACAACAATGGAAAAAGGCTCAAAAAATTAACTTCAGACTGAGTTAATGGAACAGTGTTTAAAAAAAATTGGTCCTCTCACACTCCAGCTGTGAGGTTATCTAAAATCCACCCTCTGAGAACCTGAACAGGGCTGGGACCTGGAGGAGAAGGGAGCAAGAACCAATGCTTTGGTGAGCAGAAACAAACTGGCCAGTGGTGACTTCTGCAACTGGGCCAGAAATAATGCTCTGATCAATGCCCAATGCATGGGGTCAGGCTGCAGGACTGCTGGGAATCCCTCCCCTTTCTGCTCTGGAGCTCTTACTTTACTCATCCAGAAAATGAGGGTAATAGTAGCTAATTGGCAGGCAATGCAGAATAATTAACCCATGAGATGTTTCAAGTCGTCGACCAAAAATACCCTGACAGAACCCAAACCACTTCTGGGTGGGCTGAGGTCCAAAGGTGGCAGGGATTCATTTGTCTTACCGCAGCATCACTTGCTTTTTCCCCTAAGTAAGCCCTATTTCTGAGCGCCATCTCGTGCTGGCTCCATGAAACAGAGTCCCTGTTGTCCCTGCAGAGCATCATCACACCAGAGCAGTGTAAACCAGCAGCTCCCAGCTTTTCCCAAAGGAATGGCACTTTCCCAGTGTTTTGCCACAACTGGAAACTCTCCCCATAGCCATTTCACTTTTTCTCACCACAATGATTGATACAGGGCAGAACTTTCTTCTGTGGGGAGGTGTTTACATGGGGCTGGCTGAGCCCTTTCTGACTGGGAGGGTGTGATCCCCAAAAGCCTGACCCATGTGAGGGATTAAGCAGGGATAAAACAGGAAATGAAGTACCTTGAGGGGAATCAGCAGAGCAGCAGTGGCTAACCAGCAGTTGTTAGGGGCCTGAGATTTCTGTGCTTGGCCCCTGTTCTGATGAGTGTCCCCAGGCATGACTGCATGTCAATCGAGGAAACATTACCAAGGCATGGATCTAGTGACCACACTGCCCTGCTCACCCTGGACAACTCCAGGGCTTTTACAAATCTGAAGTTAGCCTTGAGGTTCATTCCTCCCCCTGTGCACATCAGGGCTGCAAACCGCAGATCCCAGCTGGGGACTTCTGTTACATCACCATTGTTTGTCCTGCAAGAGGGCAGGATGATGACATGGCTGGAAACCTTGAAATAATCCCCATCAGGAATTTTTCAGGCCTTCACACGTTTGCAAGGCACAGGTGAGATGAAGTCTCCCTCCTGAACTGCAGATGGGCAGTTGAGGCACGATGGCAATGCTGGCAGATTGGCAGTTTGCAGCTGTGCCCTGGGATGTTGTCAGCTGGTGTGAAAATTGCCCTTTTGGAGCAATTTATGTATGGACAAAAGGCTCATTCTTGCCTGTGGCCCTGTCATGGAGCTGTGTGCATGTACCTCTCACCTATGACAGAGGCATTTTGATGGTGTTTCAGGGATAAGTGGCTTGTGGGCATATTTGGAGGGGTCTGAGGTGTTCTCATTGCTCTGGGGCTGGGCAGTGCAGGTCAGCAAGGTGACAAACAGAGGGAGCAGAGCTCTCTGCACCTGGAACCGGCTCTCCCCCCATTCCAGCCCCTTTCTCCTCTCCCTCTGCAGGAGTGCCAGCTTCTCCCAAGCCACCAGGTCTGCCTTCTTCATGCGGAGCGACTCGGCAGTCCAGAAGCTCTCACAGGGCAATGGGCACTGCATGAACGGCGTTGCTGGGCAGCTCCACGGCTTTTACAGCCTGCCAAAACCCAGCCGGCACAACTCGGAGTTCAGGGACAGTGCCTACGACCTCCCGCGCTCCTTTGGCTCCTACACCCACCCCAAGTCGAGCCTCACCAGCTCCGAAACTGATAACGAGGAGGTCTACACCTACAAGACTCCCAACAACACCCTATGCAAGGAGTTTGGGGAGCTCTCCACGGACTCCTATGACATCCCTGCCACCCCGCTCTCCATCTACCAGATCCCCAGGACATTTACACTGGACAAGAACCACAACGCTCTGGCTGTGGCCGCCAGCGACTCACCCGCTGCGCCGCCCCCACGGCCCCCGAAGCCTGGGCAGGCAGAGCCACGCTGGGGCAGTCCACCCCAGCGGCCCCAGCCTGGTGAAAATTTAGGCCTCACCCCCATGGCAGCCACCATTCCCCGGAGAAACACGCTGCCAGCAGTGGAGAACAGCAGACTGCACCGAGGTGAATTTGGAGGTGGGGACCTGGGGGTGGCTTTGTGCTATCCAGCAGCCTTGGGTGGATCAGTCCCACTGGGTTGTGGTAGGGCTGGGGTGCATGTGGCATCAGCCAGAACACAGAGAAACTCTGCTCAGCCAGGATCTGACCCTGGTTTTTGTATTCAGCAGGCATGGAGAAGCATCCACAGAGTTCTGCCCACCAGAGTTGCACAGCTGGCTCTTGGCTGTGTTGTACCTTAAATCAAAACCCCAAATCTGCTTGCTTATGCAGCCCTTTGCCAAATTTTTGTGATTTCGGCCATTTTTAGCTTACCTTTACTTCAACTCATAACTGAGTTTATCAGAACATACTTCAGCTTGGAAGTATGCCTTGGTTTTGCTCACAAAGGTGGGTGAGCAAAACCTTGGTTTTTGTCTGTCTCTAAAACCCAACATCCCCAAGTGCAGCAGAGCCACGACTGCCATTGGCCACGGGTGGGCTGTAGGTGTACATGCCCTTTCCAAACCTCGTGCCTAGGATGAGATAGTTGCAGAGTAACTTAGAAAAGGTGGCTGGAGAGAAAATACACTGTAAATTATACACACAGCTCTCTGAAATGCTTCTCCCATCTCCTCCTACCTAAATGCCCACAGGCTGAGATCAGATTCATGCTCAGCAGTAAACAGACTGGTCTAAGAGCTTAGCACCCACCCTCCCCTTCCTGGAGGCTGCCAGCCTTTACATTTACTGAGCAAGCTCTAACAGAGCTTCCCCTTAACCCAGTTTTATCACCATGATCTGCCTTACCTGACACCTTTACCCCTGGGACTTTGCAGCACTTCAGCAGAACAGGGTTAGGTCTGCACGGCATGTGCAGTTGTGCTGGTGCATCAAAGAGATGCTAATTGGGAAGGAGCATAGCAGAGAGCCTGTGACAAGCTAAAGACCACATCTTCTCATCAGCATCTCAATCAACAAGAACAGATACTGCCCTACCAATGCCTGGATTTTGTTTTCAGGGACCCCTTTTTGTTATCAGTTGTGGTGGGACACATGCATTTGTGGTTGGTTGTGTTGCAGCTTCTTCCTGTGAGACGTACGAGTATCCCCAGCACGGGGGCGGCAGCGCTGTGCAGTCAGTCGAGTCCATGAACGATGGCTACCACTCCTACCTGGTGAGTTTGCCTTGGTGTGGCCGCCACATTGCAGGCACCACTTGCACCTTACAGATTCAGAGACAGGTTGGTTTCCAAGTTGGTCCTCACAGCCCAGTCCTGCAGAACTAAGTCAAGAAGGGGTCTGTTAATGGTTTCTGTTTAAACCATGGTGACCTGCAGAGAACATACAGGGTGGCAGCCCACCTAACCATGATGTGCGGAGCTTTGCTTCCACACAGTCTATCTGCCTGCAGCTTTGACCCAGAAAACACTACCCAAGAGTTTGCCTTCTTCCTGAAAGCCTGGGATGCCACTGAGCTAAATTTTGACATGTAGCCAGAACAGCCTCTTTTTGCACTTTCTAAGATTTCCTGAGCTGGAAATTACATTAAAGCAACCTTTCATATTCCATTTTAGTCATGGACACAGCCTAGGGAAGAAAGACTTTCCAGGTTAATCATGCTTCTCCAGCTCAGTCTGATCATGAGAAGATGCTCAGGTCTGGGTGATAAAGACCTTTCTGAGAACTCAGGATGTTGCAATGTCTTGGAAACAAAGGAGGTAGAACCTCTTGCAAACTGATGTCCAAGGCGGGGACAGATCATTCCTTCCCTTTGTGCTTAGATTTTAGGGTGAGCCTCCCCTCAGATGTTGTTTGGTTATGATGAAATTATGGGTTTGTAGTGGGTGGCATTGAGCAGTGCCTGATGCTCACAGCACATCCTCCCCCAGCAGGCCAAGGCAGTAGTGGCCCGTTCCCACAGCACCGACTCCGAGGACAACTACGTCCCCATGAACCCCGGTTCCTCGCCCCTAATCCACGCCGAGAAAGCCAACGACAATGCCCAAAGTCTCTACATCCCCATGAGCCCTGGGCCACATCACTTTGACCTGGTGGGCTTGTCCTCGGCCACCCTTCCCGTGCATAAAGGAGGAGCCGTGGCTCAGTGCCACCGGCGGCTGAGTGAAATCCAGCCCCCGCCAGTGAACCGCAACCTCAAACCCGACCGGAAAGGTAAGAACCTTTGGCTGTCCACAAATCTTTCCAGGAATCCTTCTGTTCTCTTAATACTTCATACTACATCTGTGAAGTTGTGTCCCGTCCTAGGTGGGGTATGCTTTGCTACTGCCAGCAGAGTCAGACCTCCAGATGTCCCCCATCTCCTTCCTCTTTCAGAAGCTCTGTAGTGCAAATGTAGATTTCATGGTGCTTGAGCAATCCATCTCAAACCCTTCCAGGCCTTTACAGGAGATGCATGTCACAGGCAGGATTTCACCCCCTTGGCCTGCACCCCTCCCTGTGCTCCACCCCAAAATCTCAATGTTGTATTGAGATGACGCAAGTTTTTCCTACAGTTTCCTACTGGCTGGTTCCAGGCAGTTCTTCCTTCAGGGCTCTGCTGACATTCTCCAAATGTCTCCCTAATCCCCTGGCTGGCAGGTGGCCAAGGAGATCCTGAGGAGGAGGGCTCCCATCTCTAGGGTGTCAACACCTAACCCCATGAATATTCCATTCAAGGTCTGAGGTTGGAGCATAGAACTCTTCCACCTAATGAACCATCCATGATGAGAAGAGCTTTCACACTACCCTGCAGATGTCCTTTCCCATTCCCTATGGGAAAACACTCAACACAGAGGCAGTTCAGGCCTGGCAGAGCCCGGTCTTGTCCCCATCTAATGCATTAGTTACCACAGATATCTAATGAGTTATTTTGGGGTTTGGGCATTTTTAGCAGATCTCTATTCCCTAGAAGGCATGTCCCCATTTTGGGGCTATCCATCCACTTTGGGGCTGTGGAACAGAGGGAGAGATTCACTGTTTTCTCCCAGTTCTGGCATAAATGAGCACAGGGGTTTTGGTTCGGAGTATTTGTCATCAGCAGGGAAGGCTGGGGGGCTGATTAGTAGAATGGGAAGTAATCAACCATCTGTTGGGGGCACTTTCATGCCAGTCGTGGATGCTGAATTGTAGGAACATGCTGCCTCTGAATAAAGGCTTTTCCCCTCCCCAGCAAAGCCATCACCACTGGACCTGAGGAACAACACTGTCATTGATGAGCTTCCCTTCAAATCGCCAGTCACAAAATCCTGGTCCAGGCCAACGTGAGTAATGATGAATTCTTGCTTTGCTCCAACAGCAGCGCTCTGGTCTCATTCTTACTGACGTCCACAGGTAGCCATGCTGTCGCCTCTGCCATGGATTAAACATTCCCCACATCACAGCTGGTGGCAGGAAGATAAATTCATTTAGGTTGGGATTTCACATGAAAGCCCAGCATGAGGCTAACAAGCTAATTAAGATCCCTTGAAGACGTTTCCTGTTTCTGGGATCCAACAACTACTGGAGAGCCGTGGCTGTGGTGGGGGGAGCATGATTTCACATCCAAGCTAT
The DNA here is from genome assembly GCA_039654755.1 of Calcarius lapponicus. Taxonomy (NCBI): domain Eukaryota; kingdom Metazoa; phylum Chordata; class Aves; order Passeriformes; family Fringillidae; genus Calcarius; species Calcarius lapponicus. The sequence continues at coordinate 59,326,230 of CM077462.1, read as the reverse complement.
TCCCCCCAAAACCCCACTGTCATCTCAAAGCACAGGGTGACTCTCAGGGTCTGAGCAGGCCGTGTTTTGATTGCCTTGAAAGCAAAGCTTAGCCTGAAGGAAGTCTGCAAAATTAAACCAAAGCACTTCAGAGCTATGTCTGCCAGCCAAAAATAACACGGTTCTCACAATTCCAGCTCTGCTACTAATTCATGGTCTGATGTTGACCAGTAAAAGGCAGAAGCAAAGCTTGGCTGCTGTGACTCCTCTAATAAATTGGATTGTGTGGAGACTGACTGCAGGGCATGAACGCTGTGTGCTGAAATCACTGCGCTGGGAAGCAGCAAGCAGGGTTTGATTGACAAGAGGTCTGACCCTGGAGAAGCTAATGGATTTTTCCCCTATCAGCTAATCATATGACCCTGCTTTACTGAAAGGCAACAAATAGCTTTTCGAGACACGTGCTTTAGTGCCAGAAGCTGATTTCATTATTTTGTTTGGTATAATTAGATTTGGCCAATTGAAAGAAAGACAATTCCTTACAGGATTTGTTTTCCGGCAAAAAATTTGGATAGGGCCTGTACGGTAAACAAATCCTGTTGCTGTGGTGAGGTTGGAGGTGAGAGGCTTCACCAAGGCTGCCCCTCCATCCTCCACAATTAAATGTTTCCTGTGAGATGAAGGAGTTAGTGGAATCTGATTTGTGTAGATGAGAGCAGGAGAGTTACGGGTACATGGCGAGCAAGGTGTTACTAAAAAATTCTATAAAGAAAAAAACTGAGGAGACCAAACCCAAGGATTCCTGACCCATGGAAAGGACACGCTGGAGAACCTCAATGCCACCAGCTCTTCCTCGTGCCCAGACTGGATCACAGTGATGGTTGCAGGCATCAGGAGCTGCCCTCTCCCATCCCTCCGTGGCAAAGGACAAGCAGGACCTGCAGCCCTCAGTAACACCTCTGCCCCTGTCCTTGCAGGCAGACCTTCAACGCCGGCTCTCTGCAGTACTGCCGCCCTGTCTCCTCCCAGAGCATCACCAGCACTGACTCGGGAGAGAGCGAGGAGAACTACGTGGCCATGGTAAGGGCCCCACAGCTAAGATGGGTGGTTCTGGCAGGACGTACAATCTCCGCAGCTCTGCAGATGCATTCCTAGCTCGTGACATGGAAGTGCTCAGATAGCACAGTGTGGAGTACATCCTTATGTGCATCCCTCAATGCACAAAACAAGGTGTTTCCTTCTGAAAACAGCATGTCTCATTGGAGTGTTAAATGTGTATGAGAGCAGATATATGTATCACCCACTTTGCCAGGGATTAAGAGGGGATAAAAAATTTATACGGACTGTCAGGGTGTATTTTCCTAATTAAGGTTGATTTTTTTCAAATTTTTTCCCTTAATAGCTGCTGACATCATGTTTCTGTGGGAGCAGGGGCTATCAGAGCAGAAGCAGGGAGTGGCACTGCTTGCAGGGAGGGGATTTTGTCTGTTTTGGTGAAGCTACTGACTTGAAGCATATTTTTGAGGCTATGTAACTAATGGGGTAGAGGAAATCTGTGCTCTGTGCAGCATGGTTGTGATTAGCAAAGATCCCAGAGCTGGCCTGGCCTTGCTGAGGTGTGGTTCATGCTAAAGCCCAAGTCAGCTGTCAGGCATGTGAAGAAAATCAGCACAAAGGCAGCAGAGCTGCTCTGATACATGAAATCAAGAGCATGAGCTTGAAATATTTGTTAGCACAATATACAACATTTATAGTATCCCAGCAGTTCTTGCACATCCTTGTCCCAGAGGCAGGTGAGCAAATAACCAGGCTCTTTTAAAGGTGCCTCCAACGTGTTTCATTTCTGGATTTGTGTTAATTTCCTTTTTTCTTTCTTCCTTCCCACTTTAATCCTCATTATCTCTCCTGTCTCTTCCCTGCATTAGCAAAACCCCATTTCTGCTTCTCCTGTTCCTAGTGGTACCAACAGCCCAGCGCCTAAAAAGAGTTCGGGGAGTGTGGATTACCTGGCCCTGGACTTCCAGCCAAGCTCACCAGGGCCACACAGGAAGGTATGGGGGATTTTATAAACTTTTGATTAAAAGTGATGCATTTTTAAGGGGTCCTATGCACATTGGCAACAGCATGGTCCAAGATTCAGACTGTGGTCTGAGGAATCTCTGATGCTCAGAGGACTGGAGCACCTCTACTATGGAGGCAGGCTGAGACAGGTGGGATTGTTCAACCTGGAGAAGAAAAGGCTCCAAGGATACCTTAAACCATTTTCCAGTGCCTAAAGGGGCTACAAGGGAGGTGGAGAGGGACAAGGGCATACAGTGACACTACAAGGGGTAATGGCTTCAAACTGTCAGAGGGCAAGTTTAGATTAGATATTAGAAAGAAATTCTTTACTATGAGGGTAGTGAGGCACTTGAACAGACTGCCCAAAAAAGCTTTGGTTGCCACATCCCTGGAAGTCTTCAAGGTCAGGTTGGATGCGGCTTAGAGCAACCTGGTCTAGTGGAAGGTGTTTCTGCCCATGGCATGGTTGAAATTAGATGATCTTTAAGGTCCCTTCCAACCCAAACCATTCTGTGACCCATTGCTATATTTACTCTAGGTCAAACTCAGTCTCTCTTGCATGCCTGCAGCTTTGCTGGCAGTGCAAAGCAGAAGCATGGATGTGCAGAGTTCAGGGATGCTGATGAGACCACAAACTCAGCTGGAGACTATGTATTGAAAAGCTGTCAGGAGGTATCCCAAGAAGTATCAGAATTGGTTTTTTCCTCCTTCAAAACAATAGGTCCTCCTAGACCAGATTTGCATTTTGCACCTGAAAGATGAAGGACCAGGGTTGTATAAACCTTCATGGCAACCATTTGTGAGTTGGCCTCACTTTCTCAAACATCACCTTGTTTTCTAGGCAAAGCATCCCACTGGTTAGGTCCTTTTATTATTTGACAGTTGTCACTTGATGGTTTCTTTCTGCCCAGCAATATTTCTGCAAGTATCACCCATTTAAATTATACCCCATTCTAGAAAAGTGATTTTAGAGCACTAAAAAGCATGATCTGGCTCCAGTTACAAGCAGATGGAGGTCCTCTGAAATGCTTGTAAAGTCAGAAAAAACTTCAGGACTCCAGAAGTTATGGTAAAAAGTATCTCCTTGTTCTCAACATATCTCTTGGGAGACCCTGCAAACATATCTGTTGTTTTGGGGATGAAAATGAGCTAGTGCCATTGGTGGGTAGAGTCAGCACAGCTAAAAGGTATAGAGCTGGTATTTTTATGTGTATCTCTAAGAGTTCTGGAGTTCTTTACAGGAAAATGAGCAAGATGCAAGGCTGAACTCAAAAATCAGCAGTTAGAGAACACAATTACAACAAAACATTCATGTCCCAAAGTTTGTGAGAAGGTAGAGTCCCACATGCTGTTTCTACACTCCCATTGCACTGCAGTCTCATGCCAGCAAGAGGCAGAGCAGATTGAAATTCTTCATTCAAGGGTCTTTGGGAGGTTAGAGGGAGGGTGATGAGCTGTGGAGTCTTCAAGAAAGCAGGAATGGTGCTGGTGGGCTTGTGGCACCCGCTGTGCTGCTGCAGCAAGGAGAGGGAAGAGCAGGGAGCTGATGAGTGACCAGATGGTGCCTGTTTCTCCTTCCCACAGCCCTCCACCTCGTCGGTCGCCTCAGATGAGAAGGTTGATTATGTGCAAGTGGACAAGGAGAAGACACAGGCGCTGCAGAGCACCATGCAGGAGTGGACTGATGTGCGGCAGTCCTCGGAGCCTGCCAAGAGCATGAAGCAGTAGTGCCCGCGGCAGGCAGCAAAATGGGCAAATGTCCTCTTGGTTTTCCCCAGCTGTGGCCCCGCTGGGCTGCCAGACCCACTTGGGCTGGATTTCGAAGACTTGTCTGCGGAGAGGAGGGGGTGTCATTGTTTTTTTTTCCTCTTAAAACAAAACAAAACTTAATTTCAGGGGAAGACTTGGCGGATACTGTTTGCCAGTGATAAAGACCAACTATGTTTGGTGGCTAGGTTTGTGCTTTAGCTGCTGGATGCACTATCCAGGAACTTCAACTTAGCAATACCAGGTTTCACCCTACACATCTTTTCCCTACAGCTATTAAAGCCACCTTGTATGTTCTAACACTGCATCATCTCTCCCCATCTTCTTCCATATCATACCCTAAACCACCCCATGCAGGTTTGCAGCATCTCGCATAGGATATCATTGCCCAGCTGTGATTCTCCACTCCTTATGGTTGTCCTCTTCTCTGCCTCCTCCCAGTCCCAAAACTGAGCAAGGACCATTGCTTTTGAAATCTTTTATTGTCCTGTCTCTTGTGAATAATATGTTCAAAACCTCTGAGGGCTGTTCTGCTCTTGGCTGGACAGCCCCCAAGGTTTTGGTTGGGGTTGTTAACCTTCAGGAGCTTGACACACCATCCACACCATCCCATTGAGCTGACTTAGGAGCCCAGGACTTGCCCCATCATACATACACATACATGCCAGCACATGCTCTCATGAGTTTCTTGGGGTGTCTTCTGTTTATATTCTCCATTAACTCTCAAAGTGAACAGGCTGGAGAGATTGGTTTTGGAAGGGGCTGGAGGGATTGGCTTTGGAAGGTAGAATTTAAGCACTGACCCACTGCCTGCCTGGGACTAATTCCTGTGAATCTGACCCTAAAAACCAAAATTTGCCTTTTGTGGCACCAAAAGAAGCCCATAGAGTGAGAGTCCTACATTGTGGCCATTGTCAGAAGCTCTGTGGTTGAGTATGAGGGGTCAGGGAGGCTCTGGAGACCCTGTGTGTGTGGACTGGCATAAGGATGAGTGACAAGAAGGGAGTGGAAGGCTGCTGTGAGGACTGGGACAAGGCAGGTGGTGTTCTGCAGAGGTTGGTCCTGGGTGAAGAGGTTTGGAGGAGTGTTTCTTGGAAGAAAAAAGAAGAGTAATTGAAATGTTGGTTGATGGTGAGGTCATAGGCTTGGGAAGAGGTTGGTCAGGAGAGTCAGGGCAGGGCGTTTCAGGATGAGCTTTAATGCAGCATTGTGGTTGGTCTGTGGAGGGTGCAAAAGGCTGAACTGTTTTCCCCTCATCTTCAGCAATGTTTCTTCAACACAAAACTGGGCCTTGCTGACATTAATGGCCCTAGGCTCTAATTATGGGTGGGAGTCTGCTGTTGTCCCTTGCCAGCATCCTTAACGCATCCAGGCTTTGGGATCGTGCGCCAGGCAGCTGCTGAGCACAGAGAGAAGAGAAGGACGAGACAGCTTAATGCAGAGATAATAATTCATGATCTCATGAAAACAGGAAGAACTAATGATTGCCATGGAGCAGCCTGATTGCCAGACAGCAAGCACTGACATGAATAAACAGGCTGACCGCAAACCAAGAGCCAAATGAAGGAGACATCAGAAAGATTAGGTAATAATATTTATTAAAGAGCTGGAGCTATTCTTTCTGCAAGCTGAACCCCTCCCAGCACCTTGGGCTCTGTGTTCCACCAACACCACCAAGTTGTATTGATTATTAATGCTTAAGCATTAACACATTTGCTTAATCCTGGTCTGAGCTTGGAAAGGGCCAGACGTGACCCACATGGAGATAGGATACCAGTCCCTTGAGGGCTGTGTGCTGCTGGGTGCTGGTAAAATAAGTCTTGAACTTTTGACACCATTTTGTATTTTCTTCTCACATGCCATTAAAGGGAAGGATGTTAATGGAAAAGCTCTTACAACCCTGTTGAGGCATTGAAGTGTTGGACTTCTATAGAAACAATGAAGCAAATACCCTAATGTTTATGCTAAAAATTATAATTACTAGAAGGGAAAAAAACTCAAAGCCTCAAAGGGGAAGATTTAGCACAGTCAGGTGCTTTCTAAAGGTCGGGAGGTGTATTACAGCCTGCAAGGGCCATTGCCTCCTGCTGGAGGCTTGCACACTTGCCTGGTGAGTTGACAAAATGAAGACTAGAACACAGTACTTAGTATTTCTATTACCCCTTTCATCTCTGCCTCTCCGGGGAGGCTAAACATTGGGCCTGATCCAGAGCCCACTGAAGTGTGCATTCACCCATCTGGGAGAGAGCTTCCCATCCCCACCAAAAAGAATGTCACTCTACTGGGAAGCTGATTTTTTCACATTTCTTCTTCAAAGCTGTTAGCTTTAGTGGCTCAAGAGAGAACACAATGGGTTTGAATGCAGTTTGCTGAGTGGGTGCCCTGTGCTTCTGCACTGGGACTAGGTGCATCCAGTGCCCACTCCCACATTTAATCCAAGGAGTTAATTAAGACTGGAAAAGCCTTTTGTAGTATTGGAGAAACTAGACCTTTTTCTCCATGTTTCACAAATGTCTTTGTTCATGGGGCAACCATTGTCATGGGATAGCTCTTTTCCCAGGCTCAGACCCTGTGTTTTGCTCTCGTAAGCATCCCTAGTAACCAGTCCATTGCATTCAGCAGACCAAGGACCAGAACAGCCCAAAAGCAGCTACTTAACAGCAGCTGGCCGCTGGCCCCTCTCTGCTTTGCCGTGAAGTCTGTGTTTTCACTGAAACAGATACATTCCACTACCTTTTCCCCTGCAAAGCACCGAGCAAACAGCACCACCAAACTAAGCAGAAGCCCACAGACTCTGTGCCATATAGACATGACTGAATCAACCCCTCCTGAAAGCATTAAGTAATCAATGGCTTCAGTGGAAATAGTCACCCATGACGATTGCCAAGCTGATTACAGCAGTCCCTGGTGATTAATGTTTGTGCAGTATTTTGTCTTAAACCATATTGAAAAGCAGCTGCTTTAATTACACGGACTGCCAAGAACTTTGTCCTGAAGGCATTGAGTTTATCACATCCACTTTATACTTGGATTCTCAAGTATGACAGGCTCCTTTGTTAGAAACAGATATTTAAGGAAACTGAGAACATTGCAAATTATTCATTTTAATTGAAATTAAACTGGCTTGAGCTTTCACGTCAGAGCCTGCTCTACAGCTCTATGGTTTGATTTAGAAAAGGGATGTGCTTGCATGTGTGTGTGCTCATGGAGAAGGGTTGTCTGTGGGACAAGCATAATGACCTCAATATTTAGTTTTATGAAGCACTGGGTCCATGGCTCAAAGCTTTCCTCAAGCTTGAAAATGACTAAGCAGGCGGTTTTAAAGGCAAAAGTCTCCAAGAGTGTGTATCCCTTGCTGTGAGTATGCAAATGCTGCTCATCATTCCTCTGTCTGGTAAGATGTGTGAGCTGCCTTGGAGCTGATTTGTTCTGAACTGGCATTTAAGTGTTCAGTGGGAAATACATTTCCAGCTCTAAATGGATGCCAGGTTTAGGCTTAGTCTCAAGTTGGTGAAAGAGAATAATGTGTGAGCTCAGAGTGTGCCAGGGCAAAGCTGAGAGTCTGGCAAATAGGACCAAATGCAGAATCAGAACCAAAAGATAGGGAAGGCTTGGCTTGTCTAGGAGCTAACTGGATGGATTTGAACTCTGGGCCACGAGCCACTGGCAAGGGTGAGATATGAGAGAACATGACGTTGGGACAAGAGAAGGAAGGGGAGTTTTCCAGTAAGGTTTGGGTCTTGGTCCTCACCATGTGCTCCTTTAGCATGTGTCTTGGGTCAGATGTGCAGAGATTTGTGGGTTGTGGAATGCTGAGTAGAAGCCACGCACTGGTGGGATGGGAGCTTCCACCACTCTCGGGCACTTCCCTCTCAAGGGGGTCATCCTGCCTGACAACGTGATGCCTGTGCTCTGGCATTCAGGAGTGCTTGGGCCATTCACCCAGCTCTGAGCTGGGCAGGAGAAACCCTACAAGAAATGTGTGGGGACCAGGACATGCTGGGAGACACCTTGCTGAGGGGCTGCCATGAGCTGCTCGTGGGGCAGCAGTGCCATGGTTTCACAGGGTTGTCCCTTGAGGTGCCATCTTCGTCCTTGGAGTTTTTCAAGACCAGTCTAGGTCAACCCCATAGCTGACCATGCTTGGATTATCTCTTCCACACTGAGACCCTGTGCTGCTGGGGTTGAGTGGAGACTCCTCTGTGTGAGGGGGGGACCCAAGGGGTTGCTTAGAGCCCTGTAACATCCAAAACAGGTACAGGGCCATTTCTCTGGCCATGAGGCCCAGTGGCAAGGTACACAGCTCAGCCCCTAAGGCCATACTCCCCAGTGAGAAGACCTAGTCCACCCTGGGCCATCCCTTGCACCTGAGGAACAAGTCATCCAGGACATGGACAGGCAGTTCTAGCAAATGGGAGACAGCTTGAACATGCAAATTTGTCAGGCTAGATCCAGACTTCAGCAAACCCATGCCACCTCCACACCCTCTCATACCAGGAAGAAAGAGTTGGCTTGTTTTGGGCTTCCAATGATCATGGCTCCTTGGGGAGGGGGGTACAGCCATGTCCAGCCCTTATGGAAGATGTTTAAATAGTTCCCAGGTGCTGTCTGGTCTTTCTGGCCCAGGAAGCAAGCAAAAGGATGGTTTTCTCAAGTTGTGCTTGCATTGTGTTGGTGTTTTCCCACCTGGTGACGTAAAAGTTCCATTCCATGTAAAAGCTGGCACCCACAGTGTTGTGCCATTGGAGGGATGCTGACTAGGTGAGATGGATGCAGCAGAGCTGTGATTATGGAGAAGCCCACGTTCCACAGGAAGGGGGAAGAGCAAAGCCTAACTCTGGCACTCGCCAGAGAACACACATGGTCGTCAAAGAGCTGTCAGAAAAATCAGAGGGACCAGTCCAGCATCAAATCACAAGGGCCAATAAGCCAATTTAGGGCCTCTGATGAGTCTGAGTGCCTCTCTTCTCTGCCCAACCTTCCCACATGTACACAATGATCTTGCAGCTGTTAATGAGGCTCTTGCAGGTCAAGATGTGCACTTTTTGATCACGATTCCTCCTTGGTCTGGAGCAGTTCATCCCTCTATCAGCCTGTCCTTGGTGTCTCATCATTGTAGTCACAATTTTATCTCCTTGTTCACAACTCCTAGTGTTGTACTGTCGATCAGGTTGCTGATTTAGTGTCTTCTCTTGAGAAAAGTTGATATGTAGCAAGGTGTCACAATAGAGCTGTCCCCTTCCAGCCCACAGCCAGCTGGTCCTGGCATGTGGTGTTCAAGTTTTAACACCAGCCCGTAATATCTGAAACAGAAGCTGGGCCACATGGCTCCATCTCTTTAGCTAAAAAGCTTCTCAACAGACTTGCTCCAAATCAGCAGGCTCTTCATTTTTGATGCAGCCCATTGCTAACGTATAATGGGTTCATTTGTAGGCCAGTGGGTTGACCATATGGGAGAGGTTTGCCCCCAGACCAGGAGATAAGAAACCATCAGTTTTATTGTCATTCTCTGGGTGACACCACAGTGTATCTTCATGTGGGATGAGAGGGTTCATGTGAACTCTGTATCCTGCTTTTTCTCCGGCTTGTAAAATGAAGGTTTTTAGTACTTACTTCCCCACCTCACAGATGTGTCATGAGGTGTAATTAATTGACATCTAATAATGCAAAGAGCTGTTTCGAGTCTGGAGGCAATGGCTTGGCAGCATGTGGTGCTACCCTGTTGTCATGCCCAGCATCATACATGGCACCGACACATCCCGCTCTGCAAAACTCATTAAAAACCCTTTCATCTGTAACTACCAAGGGGAAAAAAACTTGGCAAGATTTTCTTCTGAGTGAGGGGGGCGGGGGGAAATGTCATTTGCACAGTTTTCAGCGTTCTGCTGCCATATTTACCCTGGAAATACCATGGGTTTTTTGAGAGCAGTATGGTCGTGGTGGTTGAGCCACGCTGCAGAGAGGGGAAGGGAGCAGGACCATGGGCTCCACGGGGAGCCTGTCGATGAATCCCGTAGGGTTAGGACCAAACCTTTAGAGTAGTTATATCCCACTCAACCCAGCCCTTGGCAAAGTCAACATGACTTTGCCATCATTGTGTGGGAACTTTGGGCATCATTGTGTGGGAACAGACCCAGTCAGATTAGGGTAGTTTTCTCCATTTGTTTCTTAACCTGCTGCGAGGAGGGGTTGGAGCCCTGGCTGTGAAGCTGTTGCACCAGCAGCCGATTCGCAGGGATGTTTTGTGTGTTTCAAAGCCTATGACTGTTCTTAAAGAGGAGTATTTTTAATTTTTTTATTTCCATTTGTAGAAGGAAGGACAAGAGTAATCTGTGGCAAACTGTACAGTATGTGTCTTCTTGTGGTGTCACTGTTTGAATGGTTATTAAGTTTTCAAATCACTGTGGACAGCTAATCACTTAAGTTATTAATTTATTCTTTGGGGGGTTGTTGTTTGGTTGGTTTTTTTAAAGTAATTTGAAACAATTATTTATCCTGTAAATCAGTCTTGAGTGAAGCCTAGATAATACTTTTTTTGCTGTTAATAAACATGGTACATGCCTGACGTGAAGGTGATCTCATTTTTAAGTACTGTATATGCAACAGAAAAGCAACAGGAAAATAAAAGAATGAAAATAAAAAGACATCTCTCCCTGGTGATTCCCAGTATGGATTCAGAGCAGGGAAAGAAAGGGGAAACTTATAAGCAGATCAAGTTTGATTATGTAGCACCTTTAAAGCTTTCAAAGCATCTTCTCAGCATGTTGCCAAGTGTCTCTTACAGCTTCGAATGTTCTGTATGGGTAAGGAGGGCCTTCAGGATGTAGCTAGGGTTTTTCCTGATACCAGAACCCAAGCCATGTATTTTTAAGCTGCTAAATTGAATTTCATACCATGTATCTGCTCTTCTGCATGCAGTGTGAGGACAAATGTTGCCTTCCTCACCCATCAGGAGCTTAGCACCTGTGAGCCTCAGCTCAGGGCACCAAATCACCCAGAGAACCTCAGCAAAAGGACAAATCTTTTTCTCCAGAGTTAAAAGTTTAACTTTCCCTTTAAGACTTTCCTTTAAAAAAAACAGACAACTGGGAAAAGACACGTCCCTAAGCACAGCTCCTGTAACACCTCTTTTAGACAAGAGTAGCGTCATCTCACATCTGCAGCACATGTGGAATCCCAAACCAAGAGCTGAGGACTCCCCTGTGGGCTCTCCTTGACCAGAGGCACATGTGCAGACAAAACAAGCCATACTACCTCATATACCATAGCAGATACTTACTAACACTAGAACCAGTATAGCATATACTGTAATTGGTGTGGCTCAGATAGTAATACACCATACTTGTACTATACTAGACTTCTGTAAGGCCTTTAACATGGTCCCTTAAAACATTCTCAGCTCTCAGATGAAGAGTTTGGTGGATGGGTGGAGCGCTGGATGAATAAGGAATTGGCTGGATGGCCACATTGGAAGAGCTTCAGTCAATAACTCAGTGTCCAAAGCAGCAATGAGTAGTGTTCCTCAAAGGTCTGTACTGGGACCAATACTATTTAATATCTTTATCAGACTGAGTCCAAAGGGGAAGTCCAGTGCTAATAATTAGAGGAAATCAAGAGGGGCTAAACTGGTCAACCTCATTACACCACTGACACTCTCCAGGCTGCCATCCATGCTGAGAACTGCATGCTGTCTGCCTCTGCTCATCCCAGAAAATCTTGGGGAAAAAAGCAAGACATACTCAGGAAAGAGCTTAGCTATGATACAGCCTCTCCAACATGATCCATGATGGTTTGACTGTCTGCCTTCATTACTTAGATTATGATCTCATCAGGTGAAAGACAGTCTCTTACAAAAGCACCTTACGGCAAACAGAATAGAAAATGCCTTCAGGTGATATTCCAGAGTAAAGAAAGGAGGTAGCATGACAGCAACAGGAAAACTTTTGGCAACCTCTTTGAACAGGAAATAAATAGAAGCCTAGTAATAAAACCAGGAAACACAGTACATTCGGTGACACTTCAGCTTTGGGTCTTCATTTATTTCCCCTCAGCACCTGACTTAAAAACAACAAACACACTCCACTGTTCATCTACTAGGCTCCACTGATAATATTGTGATGTTCTTCTGGAGAGCACACAGCTCTGCACTGAGGTTCCCATTCCACCTTGGTCTGATCCCCTCTCCCAAGCCACCACTCTGCAGGACTGTCCCCTGTCCTTGAGGATGGATGCCTCATCTTCCTCATCTCTTTTTTGACCCATCAGCCCAATATCTATGAGTACTGCAATAAGACACTAAGTCTGTATGTTGAATTAATTTCCTTTATTTATATATAGGAAAGACAATAAAAGAATATGATAGTCTACAGCAGATATTTGACCCCAAGTGTCCTCTCTGTCAGACTTTCTGCTCACATTATCCATAGCAATGTCTGTGCTTTGCCTTTTCCTTCACAAAAACACAATATTCCTACCCCAATACGCCATGGTCAGGATTAGGCCTTGCACTTAGGACCTAAGGCACAAGTCTCTGCCACTTGAGCCAGAGAAATCTCTACTACAGGTGTGAGGGGGGAGCAGGCAGGGGAAAAGAGCTGGGCAGGGAAATGGGAGGGAGCTGTGGTCCTGTAGATGTGCTGCCTGGGGCTTGAGTTGGCCATCTGCCATCTAAATCAGCCCCTGTCCCATTACTGATGTATATAATACATTGGTTTACACAGTATATACTGATATTGGATTGCTATAACATATCTGGTAAGGCTACTCACCTTGCAAATCAGCATTAAAAAAAATAGATCATGAGTTCAGGGGGGCTCTGTCATCTGCTGCTCAGTTCAGGGTATCTCAAAGGAAAACCCAAATTTTAAAGGGCAGATCCAGCCCAGAAAGCCATCAAATGACAGCAGCAGAAAGAGACTAATGGAGTCCTAAAGACTGGAAAAACAGCTGTGTGTCTTGGCCTGCCGTGCACACTAAAAGCATCCAGAAGTCATCAGTAACATAATGGAGCCCAGAAACCCCAACTGCATCAGGTCAGTCTCTCTTGGCTGGAGGCATTTGTGCCCCTCAGTCTCTTTTGGGTGTCTTGCAATAAACAAAACAATAAAAAAGCATAAACTCCCTCTGGCTGACCTGACACTGATTGTCTTACAAGCTCAGTGCCTCACAGACCAGCACTGCTACATTTTGGCATTTTCCAGACTTTTTTCTACCTTTTCATGGTGGGCTCCCAAACCACATTAAAAAGAAATGTAACAACTGAGCAGAGGTCACCCCAGAACCAACTCAGCACCATGGGAAGGGCTGCAGACAGGGTGTGCATGGGACATCTCCATCCCTGGGGCCCTGCTGGGTCTGTCTTTCTCCCTGTGCCTGTCCCTGTCACCTCCCCAGGCAGGTGCATGGCTCACAGCAGGCAAGACATGGCTGTGATGAAGCAAAAGGCCACTTCTCTGAGCTGTTGGCAGCTGCTCATTTCTGCATTAGCTTAGGTACATTAAGGCATGAAGACCAAGTGCATAGGAAGCAGCGAGACCCTCCAGGCGCCTCCGAATCAGCCCCTGAGACCTTTTCCATTGAAATGTTTCTCAAATCCTCCTCCAAGATGCTCACTGTTATCGGGGTGAGTAAGAGGAGCTTCTGGCTTTGGGCTGGCCCCATGGACACTGCCCATCTGGCTCAAGCTGTTGGCTAAAAGACGAGTCCGTGGAAGGAGCCGGATCCACCCCCGCCCGCTGCTGGGCTGCAGCCCCCCGACGAGCTGTCATCATCCTTGTCCCTGTCTAAGTCTCTCCACCACAGCGGGGATTTCGGCAAGGCAGAAATATAGGCGGCTCTGTTCCTCGCTTCTTTTTCCTGCTCCTGGGAGAAGGAAGGGGGAAAAAGAGCACAAGGATGTCAGCAGATAAAAGACTCAAGTGGAGGGATACTCTCACCATCCCTGAGGAGCCAAGAGCCTGTAAGGTTCCCCCTGGAAGCTTCCTTCAAATTAAAGTGGGGTGTGAAGGCCATGTGCTCTAGAGCTCAGCAGGAGGGATGCAGCAGACCATTGCAGCTCTTCAGTGATCAAACCCAGCCCTCCTGTGTCACCTGTGGGAGAGGAGAGACCCCCCTCAAAATCACCCCACATGCAGGTCATGTCATATGAGACACTGTTGCTTGGAAAGCACTGAACTCCATCAGCTGAATGAAATCTGTTCTAGTTTGTATTCCCAGCTCACACATCTGCCCAGGCAAGCTGCGGATGCCTATCCCTGGAAGTGTTCAAGGCCAGGCTGGATGGGGCTTTGAGCACCCAGGTCTAGCAGAAAGGGTCCTTGCCCGTGGCAGGGGGATTTGAACTGGATGGTCTGTATGTCCCTTCCAACCCAAACTATTCTATAATTCTGTGATAAGAAGAGAAAAAGGAAAAAAAAAGACTTTGCTTGCAATGGTTCAGGTGAATGTCAGAGGTGGTAGGAAGGGACAGCTAGTTACCAGTGAGTGAAGGTGGGGAGGAGAGGAAGGGGTAGAGTGAAAGGAACAAGTATTTTACAATGAAGGTGGTGAGGCACTGGCACAGATTTCCCAGAGAGGCAGTAGATGTTCCACCCCTGGGAACATTCAAGGTCAGGCCACATGGTGGGGGCTCTAAGCATCCGAGCTGAAGATGTCCCTGCTCAGCCTGCAGGGGAGGTGGACTAGATAGCCTTTAAAGGTCCCTTCCAATCCAAACTATTCCATCATCCTCTCTTTCCCAGGCACTTCAAAGAAACTTTCGGGCTAAACTTTCAGGAGCAGACAATAGCATATCAACCCCAAGCACAACCACAAGGTGTCCTGTACCAATCTCAGCGCCCGGTTTCTTCAGGAACCTATAGCCTGTTTATATCTGGGTGCTAAAAATGAAAAGGGATTTGGCTTCAGGGAGTGGGTGGAGATCTGCAGGATTTTAACCACAGGACAGGATCCCACTGCTGTCTGGATTTGTGTGAACGTGGCCCATGAGTCGGACAGCTGCAGGACCGCATCCTGCTGTGCACAGCAGCGGGAGTTACCTGCAAGAAGAGGATGTTATCTTTGGAAATGGCTTCCATCAAGTCCTTGTGGAGGGACGGTTCTCCATGCAGGCGGCCGGCCTCAGCCAGAGCCTCGTGCAGCAGGCAGCTCTGCCGCTCCGGCCGCTGCCGGTAGAAGAGGACATAGGCAGTGTCCTTGGGGAAGAACGAGGTGACGTTGCTGACTGATTCGAAGGAGGAGAAGGAAACTCTGGTGTCATTGAAGAGGTACCACTGGATTTCCAAGTCCAACTGTTTGTCAGAGGCTGGTTTTGGCACCCCATCCTGGGGCTGCCCATGGGGGATGGTGTCAGTGCACTCCCTGGAGTAGCAGTAGTAGTGGCCACTCTCGGAGGAGATGCCTGAATGCACCACCACGCTGCAGAGGTCATACACGACAGTCATGAAGCCACTCCCTGGGACAGCACTGTCCTTCCCATGCTGGCAAACCTCCTCAGTTTCCTCTGGAGCAACGAGGATGGGTAGCTTGAGCACCACAGGGATGGAGACATTGTCCAAGATCTTCTTTCTCTTCATAGTCCGTGGGTCAAAGGAAAACCGCAGCAGTGTGAGGATGAGGTAGTGTGGACCCTCTGTCAGCTCTGCCACCTTCTCAGCATCCTGCAAGGATGCACATTTCTCACAGTGGTATTTATTCTCTGCCGTCAGTCTCTCCGGGGATAGAAAATAGTTGATTAAATCTGGGACAGATCTGGAGTCCTTGGGAGCACATGCCTGCTCTGTGAAAGTTGAAAGAGGGTCTTTGGCTGCATCCACCCCAACACCATTGCCATGTACAGGATTTGCTACTTCTCCTTGTTCCTGGAAACCTAATGTTTCCACTGACACTGATGGGGCTGCATGGTCACTGGCCATGGGGGCCTTCTTCTGGGTGCAGGGAGAGCCCCTAAGCTGGCCTGCATTTTCTGGAGGCTCAGTGAACTGTGGGCCTATTTCTTCCACTGGTAGAATAGGTGTGCTCCCATGCACATTCCTGTCCGATGGAGGAAAAGCCAGGGACAGGTCTGTGAAGGCTTCTTCTCGGGAGGAAACATTCAGGCACTTCAAGCAGCGGATCTTTGTCATCATTTTACCCCCAAACATCTTCTCAATCAATGTCTTGTTTAAGTAATGATGCTCGACCGCCTGAGACGTCAAGCTGGATTCCTTGAGTTTCTGGTAGATCCTTTTTCCAGTTTTTTCCTCTTCATGCAATCTTTGGCAGGGGAGAAAAAGGCTGTGTTATGCATCAATACAACACCAAAAGGTAGTTTCTAAAGTAGGGCTCCTGTTCTTCACTGCAAGTAGTTAATCCCAGTTAACCTGCCTGTACCCAGGGGTCTGATGCTGTGGGAAAAAGTGGGAAGGAGTCTGACAGGATTTGGGAACCTGAAGTCTTCATGTGCCACTGACCACATACTTCTAGAGGGATCATTGGGACACCAGAGATTTGATATTTCTAGGTAAAGGCAAGAATCAACATTTTACAGAGCAGACTGAGTGGCTTGTCAGGTGAATCTCTACGGTTGGTACAATTTTAGATTAGATATCAGAAAAAATCTCTTCACTGAAAGGGTGAAGGGCAGTCAGACATTGGAACAGACTGACCAAGGAAGTAGTGAAATCACTGTTCCTGGAAGTGTTAAAAATGTCTAGAGGTGGTATTTAGGGACATGATTTAGAGGTGGACTTGTTAATAGGTTGGACTCAATGCTCACAGGGGTCTTTTCCAACCTTAATGACTCTGTAATTCTATGAATTCCTTGTGTCCTCAGAGCAAAGGCAGAAATTTTCAAGTTGAACTAAGTTCTGACCTTACCCCTAAAATTGTCCAAACAGGGTTTCATTAGAAACAGAATTTCATTTCAGACCAGTCTCACTATCCCAACCCTCCACTCTCCCAGCTCCTCTGGGTCTCAGCCACGTGCCCTGTTTGCATGTGGGTTAGCACTAAACACTACACTGGGGTTTAGGGACACCACTGTCACCAGGCTCCAAGATGACGGCGCTCGGCACGTACCGGTCCAGCAAATACTTGAGGTACTCTGAGCAGTCCTGCTGAGCTCCAGGGGTGAACCAGGGTGGCCAGGAGGCAGAGAGGAAGCTCTCAGGGGAGATGGCAGGTCGCTGGCAGCAAAACAGAAGACATGCATTTAGTCCTAGAGATTTTTCCTCAATTCCCAAAGGGGGATGGAGAGAGGAGAGGAGTGGTTTTTGGTTGGCCCACTGGCAGCACAGTGTTCTCTGCCTGATAAGGTTCCTTTTTTCCCCCGACAAAGGCTAATCCCAGTGCACAGAAGACTTTCTTGGTTTACTGCAAGCCAGGATGGTAAGGATGAATTTCAGACATTATTTTATGTATACTTCTATAAAATAAACACATGGTTATGTGTTTATCATTCAATTTTTAAAGGGTTTATTGACCTGATCGAGATAATTCTACTTAATTCCGACTGAATTTAATTTGCTGCTCCATTTAATTTGATCAGGATCTCTCTCATCAAATCCTTTCATAAAACAAAACAAAACAAAAACACCAAAGTAATAAAACCCACTAAACTTGCACCCAACATTCTGATCACTGCAGGCAGGTAACCTATGTTACCAGATAATGTAATTGCTGTCATAAGGAAGCAGATATTCAATTAATATGGAAAGAGACCCAGTTTTAGAAAAAAGGTAACTTCAAGAACAACCCAAAGAAGAAAAATAATCGAAAGGAAATTAACAGGAAACTATAACCATCAGCTACACAATATGCTTCTGTACTTGCTCATCACAGAACACAGACACCCTAACCTGCCATCAAAACCTAGATTCTTCAATTACCAAATATTAAATTTAACAGGATGTCTATATTTCCCCCCCAGGTCATCTGTAGTGACATAATACCACAATGCTACCAGCCAGCTCTGCAGTCACGGCTTGGGAAATGAAGAAGCCTGGATGACTTGCTACTCAGCAATGGAAAGTTCACTGCCTTTCCAAAATCTTGGCTTTCTAGGGCCAGAAAGATATATTTTCAAGAGAAGAATTAGATATGACCTAGCTGTACCTCCAGAAGTCAATCCATTAAATTTCACATTTGTCATGGGAATATTTACATTTACTTAAGGGTGCTATTTTTTTTTACTTTCCTCACATACAGAGGATTCAACAATCTGGAATCTAAGGAGATTTTTATAATTATCCTTTTAACAAAACCACTTTTAAAGCAATTTTCACTGACTGCTAGTGCTTTGCTGGGCAGCAGTGGGACAAGTGAGCTGCTCCAGTCTTCTCCCTTGCTGCACAGCAAGAAACAAAGCCTCTGCTTCACACCAACAGGCTTCTCAGCTGACCACAGATGTAAACTATTACCTAATGGACTTCATTGTCAAAAACATTAGCTATGACATCAGCCCAGCCCAAGAAGACCACAAGTTAAAGACAGGCAGCCTGGTGTGAACACAGCCCACTTTCATGGGTGATAGGAGTTTCCCTTCACCTCTCCCAAAATTAGCCTCCTTCATATAAACAAAATTTGTCCCATTACAAAAACCCACCAAGACCCACAGCTCCTTATCAGCACGTTGGAGCCAGCAGGAAGCAACTTGGAGACGAGCCTTTCCGCAGCCGACAGTCCAAACAAATAACTAAAACATGAAATAATTACCTGACTGTGCTCCAAAAATGCAAAGAGCCACTGGAGCTTTGTCATCAGGGGCTGGGAGTTGCCCTCAGTTAAATTCAGCACTGAATGCCGAAAGCTGTGAAAGAAAAGCAGAGATGCAATCTGTGAGATGGAAAATCAGTGTGGGACGTGCAAGGCTGGAGTGACAAGCAACCCCTGGAGCAGTCTTGAACAGGAGCAAGGGAGGAAAAACTCACTCTGAAGCCATGAAAAGAGACTGTATGATGCTGTTCATGTAGCAAGTGTTTCCCAAGTTAATTAACCCAATCTTTCCCGTCTCTGATTTAGATGCCAGGCGTGGGTAGAAGCAGGCCAGCTCATTCTTCTGGGAGGTCCAAGCATTTTGTCCCAAGAGGTGTTTAATCCGGTCTTCATTTGGAATCGGGAGAGCCTTGGAAAGAGAGATCTGTGTTACAAATCATTATCTGTCCTTATAAGGGGAAGCTGAGGGGCAGGCACCAATCTCTTCTCTCTGGTGACTAGTGACAGGGCACAAGAAAACAGCATGAAGCTGTGTCAGGGGAGGTTTATGTTGGATATTAGGAAAAGTGTCCAGCATGGGGTGGCTGGACACTGGAACAGGTTTCCCAGGGAAGTGGTCATGGCACCAAGCCAAGAAGCATTTGGACAATGCTCTCAGGCACCTGGTGTGATTCCTGTCCTGTGCAGGGTCAGGGTCCCTTCCAACTCAGGGTATTCTATGATCCTATGACTGATCATTTCCCATGAAGAATTAGTAATGGGCAACTGCAAAACTCCTCTGCTAGAGGCATTCACACAACTAATTTTCCTGCTCTTCACATGAACCTGCCTCCATGCACAGAAGAGTTTGTATTAGTCCTTTAGAGGCATTTCAGAGCTTGTTTGTATTAGTCCTTTACAGGCATTTCAGAGCTTGTTTGTATTAGTCCTTTACAGGCATTTCAGAATAAAGTTATAGCTAAAACCTACCGGCACCATCAGGACTTCTGCAGGCCCACCATTAGAGAAGTAACTTCCTTCAACCTGACTACACAGGGCTCAGACTCAGAATTTTAATCCCCTTTCTTCTACCACCATCTGAGGTGCTGAGGTCAGGACATCCCTTCAAGTGGGACAATCCCTCTATTCTAGATACTGACAAAGATGCCATTTCCATATAGAAAGCAGTAAAATGACTGAGAAGGGCATGACTCACTTTAACTGCTTCTAGGACTGGTTCATAGAGGTCTGGGAATCCTGAGAAGCGGAAGAACATGCAGTGGATGAGCTCAGCCAGCTGCTCCAGGGCGCTGGTTGCAGAATTGGAGTCCTCTTTCTTCAAAGAGGCCACCAGCCTGGGGATGTGAGGGAGTAGCTGGAAAAGAAAAATTCACTACAAAAATTACTCCATGTTATTCACAGAATGTTAATACCTTTAGGGGAGTGAAATTCACCTGCAGGCAGAAAAGACAGTGAACAGGAATTGACTTCAGTGCCACTCTAGACCCTTCACCCTTTAAACTCAACAGCAACTCTCTTGTTGATTTTGGCAACCTTAGAGCGTTTTCTGTTGCATGACAGCTGCAGGTTTGTGCTGCTGCTTTGCTGAACTGCAATTGCCATTCTTTAATCTCCCCTAAATCCCACACCCACTATGGAAAGGATATGCTGGCTGCCAAGTGCAGGGATTCAAACCAGCAAGGTAGGTAGATGGGATTAGCCTAAAAGAAATGTTGTCTGCTGTGCTCTATGTTATTTTATAGGGAATACACTGAACTGGAATTGGTACGGTGGGATGGGTGGCAACAGGCATATAAACAGCACATTCTTTATTTTGCTTTCATCTCAAAAACATAAAAATGCACGAGCAGATGCAAATGCAAATGATCCATTGCTCACGGGCACCCTCTGCTGACCCTGCAGCTGCACACAGAATTAATAACCAATTTCCAACCCTGCAGATGTGCTACAGTGACCCAGGCACTTACACAACCTTTTTCATATTTATATTTTAAGTTATTTTTAGCCCAGTGTAATCCTGGAGAAAAGTATCAGGACCCCAGTCCAGCCATTTCCAGGTCCCCTCTTCCTCGCTTGGTCTTCTTCTCCTCTTTTTCTTTCCCTTAAAAATGTTGAGATTTTAACTGTTTCCCTTCCAACAGAAAAGGTTGCTGGGGAAGAAGATCAATTGCTGCACCTTTTTGTACATCACAGCTTTTGCCAAGCTGTGATGTGAACAATTCTCAAAACCCTTCCAAAGTGGCAGGGCAAACACAAAAAGACATGGTTTGGCCCTGTTGGATTTTGGGTTTTTTAAATAAAGGAGAAAATTTATGCTTATGGGCTACAGATGGAAACTTCAAGCCAAGAGCAACTCACAGCTTTTGGAGTGTTTCAAAATTTGATGTCCAACTGAAGACAACATGCTGGAATGACTATTTTTAGAAACCAAAGAGTTTCTCAAGAAATTCAGATTCCTTCAAAGTATCTCCAGCTGAGGAATGAAAAAGCTTCAGTTGAAAATGTTGGCTAACCTTGCTCTTTTCTAGCTTTATCTGTTTATTCTATGAACTTCAGGTGAAAAGCCAAATATAAGGGCTTTAACCAGAAAGTACAAAATCAAACATTAATAGGAGTAATTTTTCCATCACTGCTTTTATCAGTTCAATCACTACAAGCATGCTTTTGCCTTCAGCCTCGCTTTTAAAATTCAGCATTCCAGAGGCAACACCAGCAGGAAGCAGAGCTGTGCCTTAGTGCCAACAGCAAAACAAACTATAAAATATCACAGTGGAAATGAAAAGTGGATATTCAAATGTTGCCAAAAGTTGTTTCTGCTTTTAACAGAGAATTTGTGTAGTGAAATATTCTGATCCAGTCTTCTGGTCTTGCTGCACTGATGTTGACTGGACTGTACAAACCTTTCAAAGACGACCCACCACTTAAAGAAATGGGTGCCACGTGTTGGTGACAATTTAAAGTCACACACGGGATGGGGCCCGCTGAGTCCAACAGACAGTAAGGCATCCATTAGGAAAAGCAAGGGCTGTTTAATAATGTATTCCCTGCCCTCCACAGTGAGGGTCCTCCGAGATGTTCTCAGTGCAAAGGCTCCACCAAATGCTCTCCAAAGCCAGAGTGGCAACATCTGCCACACCTTAGGTGCTCCCTATCCCTGCCCCAGCAGGGTTACACTCAGGACAATGGCCTCAGCCAAGTGCCAGACTCAGCCTTACCAAGTGAAATGCCTCGTGGGAGTGCTGGAAGCTCAGCAGCATGTACTGCAGGACAGACAAAGCCCCCTCCCTCACAATGGGGTACAGCAGCTTGGAGAAGACCTGGTGGAGGAGAAAAAAAAGCAAATGAGAAGGCAGGTTGGCACTGCAACCAACAGGAGAAGAGAACAGCAGGAAACAGAGGCACTGGGCATCTCCCATGGCTGCTGGTCTCTTCCTACTCCATGATGGATGTTGAAGCAAGCAGCCTGTCACTAGGTCTCCAGAGTCATCTCCTGTCCTGAGTATTGATTGGCTCAGGCCACCCTTAAAAATACTGTGTGGGTTATTCTCATCCTTTCAGCCTTTGTAATGCCTCTCTGACAGTGCTGCCTCTCCATATCTCCTCATGAAAAAACTATGCAAGCACAGCAGAATGCTAGATTTTCTAGATTATGCCTCTTAATTTATTCAGATATTTGGAACTTTATCACTAACCTTTCAGACAAAGAGATAAAAAGCAAGTATCTTTTTCAAAGGCTATATAATTATATTTGTTTTACTTTACAAAAAATATCTCTATATCCTCTACTGTTGTCAGATCATAACTTCTGAGCATTTCCAAAAATCACATGTTATTTTATGTGTATCCCTTTCCTATGTATTAATAATGAAAGGAAAGAAAGAAAAGCCAGAGATGCTTGGCTACTGTCCCACTGCTCAATGCACTTGACAAAGACAAATGCAGTTCTTGATAATGTTCCAGTACTGATAATTATAGAATGACAGTATCATTTAGGTGAGAAAATACCTCTAATATCATTGAGCCCAGCTGTTAACCCAGCACTGCCAAGCCCACCATTAAGCCATGTCCCTAAGAACATAGTCTTAGTAGCTTCTATGATGACTTCTTCTGGTGGCTCAGCCAGGTGTTACCCCCATTATATGAAGGAGGGAAGAGTAGGACCACAGCATGGAAAAAGTTCTGAAATAGTGACCAGTTTCAGTGCTTGATCACAGTTTTCAGAGAGAGCAAGTAGTCACTGCTGAAACAGGGGATGGCAACAGCAGCAGAGGCTTTTTCTACGCTAATAAAGAACCAAGCCAGGGCACAGGCTTTAGAATTGACCTGTGACTGTGTAGGCTATTAATACACTCACTGATATGTATTTTACCTGTGCCAGCCTGCAATGACCCGGGCATGGTCAAAGGAGACCATGTTACATTCCCAAAAGCTTCATTGTTTGGGAAGGAGAGTGTTCGACTGGTTTGAAAATCCTTGGCTACTTTATTTCCTTTAAGATATCAGTACCTTTGCAGACCACAACCTGCAGAACCCCAGGTTGCTCTGGAGAACATCATTCCCAGCAGGAAAATCAGTATCCCTTGGGACAGAGAACTCTTTTTTCTCTATACATTTCATCTTGTCATTTGAAAGGCAAGGTGATAATTCAGGTGCAAGGTGGTATTTCTGTGGTTAACATTCACATTTAAATGAGCCAACTGACCTTTTCTATTTTTGAAAGAGTGACTTCAATCAAGATGCTGAACTTTTTCACTGCAGCCAAACCCTTCAGCAGAGCAATGATCCACTTGTCTATGTTCTTTCCCAGGGGCCAGGACACCCAGTCAATCATCCTGAAATGAAACACAAACTTTTAAATAAATTTAACGCACATACTGTAAAAGTCAAGCTCCACTCTGGGTCAAACCTCTTCCAAACTGGTGTCCAGTCACTGGGATGAGACAGGCTCTGCACAAGGCATTTCTCAGGTTATTCAAAGCAGAACAAAGCCTGAAGGAGAAATACCCCAATGTCACTATCACACTGTGGCTCATCAGAAGATCAGGCCCAAGTCCATTAACTACAGTGGGGATTTTTCTCCAAAAATTTCAGTCTAGTCAAATTCAAGTTTTTAAAACTGGTGCTGTGTTCTATATACTAGTGATATGATGGTTTGTTTGAGGTCTCTGCATTGTCACCATTTGAAAACAAATGATACTGGTTTGATCTCTGCACTGTTACTGGTAAGGAAAAAATGCTCAGATTCATATCTTTCAGTAGTCTGTGTAGGAAACACTGATTTCCAAAAACATACTAAAAAAACTCCACCTGGAAATTCTAATAGAAGCCAATTATTCCTGAATGTCACAGGTAAAAAATTTCATTTCTAGCCATTCAACCAACATGTTGTCAAGCTTCTGCAATAAATAAGTGCTTCACAGAAGTTTCTTGTAAAGCAATAACCTAAGTGATGACACATTGTTTCTCTTAAAATTTAATGTTAAACAACTGAGAAGTAAGTAAGACTTGGGATCTCCAAGTATCCAACTTTGCTGGCCATTTCAGTACTTTTGATTTGAAGATACCCCAAACCTTCAGGTTACACCTCAGTTCAGCTACTTTACCCAATCAGTTCCTTTTACTTATCAATCTGTATCTTATGCAAAATAAAAGAAGGGAAGATAGATTACTAACTACGACAAGACTAAGAGCAGGAATTAGTGAAGTTTACAAGGAACTGGAAAAATTAAACTCTAGTCAGTAAAAAAAACCTTGAAAACCAGAATATATTGGGATGTTGAAAAATTATAAAAATCAAGCCAAAGTGGATAATAAAGTAAATGCCAGAGAAGCTTGCGCCAGAGGAGTACAAGGAAAGCCATGCAATCGCTATATGTGAAGATGCACAGCTGTCAGGCATCATCCACACAAGAGGAAGATCAAGGAGTCACAAGGAAGATCCTGAGGATTAGAAAAGTAGAACTGGCAATGTATTGATTCAAAAGGCACGCAAGGCACCAGAAATGGAGGCTACAGTAACTCATCTGCTTGAAGACAACCAGGCAGGTGCCAGGTGACTACAAGTTCCCAGTGTAACAGCAGCCATGGAAAGGACCATCATCATCTGTGGTGCAGAAGGAAAGGTGTTCTCCATAGGAAAACAATGACACCTCAGGTTGTGGTGAGGCTGCCATGGTGAACATGGTGCACAAAAACACTACCATCTGTGCCCAAGACCAATGAACTGTGTGGAAGAAACCTGTTCAGGTGGTAGGGGAAATGAAGAACACTTCCTGCAAGAAAAGCTTAAAATAACCTGGCTTGTTTAGCACAGCCATGAGAAAAGCAGAGATGGGAAGGGACTGCTCTTCCTGCACATATTGAAGGAATAAACACCAGGGAGGCAAAAGATATTTCAGCTATTTCTGTTGGCATAAGATCAAATGAACTGTAAGATGGCCAGAAATACACTCAGACTGGCTGTTAGAAGAGAGATTTTACCCACTAAAGCAACCCAGTGGTGGTAGAGCTGTGAAAGAGCAGCAGTGGGAACATAGTTCTGCTTTGAGGAGCAGAGTTGAACATTCATGAAAGGGGTCTGTAATGTCAATGCTATAAAGCGGGGAGATGGATCCAGAGATTCAAAGGTCTTTTTTCTCTCTATCTTCTTTAAACAGGCCTAAAATAACCTTATTTGATTGAAGCTATACTTTGCTAGCATTGGTAGCTAAGTTACAGTGCTGCCCGTGTTGCTACAGTAGGAAGAAATTACATCTTAAAATCACATTGCACGATCCACAAATATTTTAGTAGTGACCCTAATTTGACAGAGGAGTCATTGATTTGGTATGCTAAACTTTTAAAAGCCAAGACCCTGATCTCCAGAGATAGCGAGTGCCGGCATAACTGTGTGACAGGAGATGCCTTCTGCATCCAGACCTGGGCTCTTTGGAACAGATGCATCCCCAGGGAAAAAAAAATAAAACCCAAATCTGTGAGTACCTCGGACATCACAGAAGCACAATAATAGAGTTTATCTAAAAATAGACGAACTCTGTAAAAGAGCTTGTGGTGTGCACTTATGCCAGCAGGTGACAGCCTTGCTTTTTCTACCACCAATTGTTCTTTACATGCTTGACCAGAAGCTCCACATAAGTCCAGTTTATTCTCCTGCTACTCCCAAACCCAAACTTCAGAAAAAAACGCTCCTGCATGCAACCAGTTTGTCAGGGCTTAAAGATCTTCAATTTGTACATTTTCCTTTGATTTTCTAGGCATGGAGCACACATATCAAACAGCCTGGGGTCATGGTGGTTTTGGGGCACCCATCTGCCATAAACATGGGGCCAAAACTTCAACATTTCTCCTAAATGATGTTAATTACATTTTGTGGGCGCTGCCTAATTATTTACTCCTCCTTCTGTATGACAAAGACTGTTTTAAGGAATGATGCCGTTGATTTGGAAACCTCTGTATTTAGATGCTGGCACTCTAAGAAGATTCATCTGGAGCTTGTAGCCACAGGTGTCCAGAAGGAGAAAAAGATGGAGGGTTAGGAACTGAACTGAAAACTTCATATTTTGTCTTGGGTTGCCCTGCACTGTGGGAAAACCACGACCTTCCCTAGCAAGCCAAAGAGAAGTAACTCCTTTTTGCATACATAAACTTCCCATCAGGAATAACATGTTTCTGTCCTGTAACCTAATTGGGAGGGACATGCAAATCCTTTAATAAGAAGAGGAAAAAAGTGTTTCCAGTGAGATCAAGTCAGAGCAGCTCCCTTGTGTTAAGTGCACACGCCACTGCATGTGAATATCATCTGTTTAAATGGAGACCTCTAAGGAAAGCATGGGTTAGAGAAAGAATCATGGAATAATTTAGGCTGGAAAATACTCTTAAGATCATTGAAGATACACTTAAGTAAGTCCAGAGCAAGGCACTGGAGCACAGAAGAGCTGTAGGACTTGGACACAAGAGTGCAAAGAAGACCTGGCAATGCCAAAGGGGGCACTGGTGCTGCAAAGACCAGGTCTGACATGTCAGGTAGCCTTTCACCCACTACTCTTCATCATGCTTTGACTAGATCTCCACTAACTTTGTCTGTCCAGCTGCAGCACACCCAGCTGACAAAGGCCAATATGGGACCTGGAAACAGTTGGGCATACTTGCCTCACATAAGTCTTTAGCTATGACTGATGACTTAAGAAGATATCCTTCTGAAGGGAGACAGAGATCATAATGAAATCCTGAAAAGGAGATTTTGGGGAAGAAAAAGGCCTTAATAGCTTCAGGGGAAAAAAAATCAAACCTCTTCAACATAGCCTGTACTGGACATCCCATAATGCAATTATTTCTGAGAAAATAAACTAAATTAAACAAATATAATAATGGTCATAATCATAATAAAAGCCACTCTTTATTCTAGTTCTCTAGGACCTCAGGGCTAGAAGAAATTATATAGAAGTTTTATTTTTCCCTAAACACTCCTCACCAGGCAGCACCAGCCAAGCTGCTTGGGATAAAACCACACAGAGCATTTCTCCAAACTGAGTTAAAGCTTTCACTCCCACAGCCTCTCCTACCTGCCAATGGCCATCATCATTTGCACATCAGTGATGCTGTCATCATTGGTGAGGTTTCTTATGACACCATCCATGAGCTCCAGAGGGACAAACTGAACCACGCTGGCCAAGGCATTGGAGGGCGCTTCCTGTTCCTCTGCAAGACAGGGATCACCCCCGGCAATGGAGATGTTAGTTGACAGGAAAACCAGGCACACTAGGTCATTTCTTGTCCTAAAAACCAAATAATTTCTGCCCACAAAAAACAGAATCATAGAATTTTTTAGGTTGGGAAAGCTTTCTAAAATCAAGTCCAACCCTTAACCCAGCACTGCCAAGTCCACCACTAAACCACATCCCCATGTGCCACATCCACGCATCATGGAGCAGATACTGAGCTGCTGCCAATGAGCACTGCAGAGTCCACTGCTGACTGTGTTAGGAGGATAATTCCCCAGATCCCAGCGCAGCACATAATGAAGCTGGATCTTTGCAGATGGCTATTCCCTGAAGCCATATGTAGCCCCAAGGGAGGAAGAGATTATAGGCACGTGTTTGGCCCCACTCAGGTACCAAATTTCCTCTGCTTGCTCTCTTTTTACTAAATACTGCAAATAATTGCAAAAGGATGCAACTGCAATTTTGCCTGCCTGAAAATGGGCCTCCTCCCAATGGATGAGGCTGTCATACTGAAAAACCCATTTCCTGTGGTCTTAGGAATAGCTAAAGCAGGAACTCACCAGCCTTTCATGACACTGTATCTCCCAAAAACCTTCTGAAACTCTCCACCTAAAGGCCCCAGAAGTTGGATAAATGTTGCCTGTCTCACCCTAAGATGCAACCACCCTTCAGACAGTCAGTAGGGCTTCATACCTCTAGGTCAGTGAGAAATAACTGCTTGATTTTACCCCTAGTCTCTGGTAGGGAGCAGGCTGTGGGGCACCACCAAGTCAGCCAAAAGAGAGTGGCATTTCTAAAAGCTCTCAAGTTCCACTCTAACAAGCTGCAGATAAGATGCTTTCCCTTAAGCCCAGCTGGAAAGTGCTGAACACAAACTTGTGCTGCAGATGCTTCACTCCTGTTAACAGCTCCTGTCTGCAGGCTCTCTCTGGTTTCAGAGTGATATTGTTTTCCCAGCTCAGAGCCCTGGTAACTTTTAGAGATGCTTGTCTGTTATATTTCATCTGCGGCTGCATTTCTATAGTGGATGAAAACCCTGCAAGATGTCAAACTAATTGAGTTTGACTTCATCAGAGCCAGCATTTACATTCCCAGCCTTTTTTTAATTACTATTTTTTAATTACCTGTTGAAGAAATGATAGTGAACAGTTCTTTCAAGGAGGGCAGAATGGCTGAGGTCTGAGTCCTCCAGATCCTCTGCAGCAGACCACTCACTTTGTTCACCTGCTCCAAAAACTCCATGATCTCCTCTTCCCCCTCGGAGACGCACTGGAACTGCCCAATGCACCGGATCAGCTGCTGGCAGAACAGGAGCTGGTGTTTTCCTGTGGGAATGCACTGAGGATGCTGTGTTAAGAGTTTGCTGATCTTCGCACACTGCTTGGGGCTGGGCCTCTCACAGACTTTGCGGAGCACCTCGATCCTCAATAAGCTGAAGATGCTGTTTGCTGATGGGCTTTCCAGGACAAACTGCAGTCCTAACTGGATATAATCAAGTACATAATGGCTTCTTTTCCCCAGAGGTCCATAGCCTTCCTGGAGAAGACTCAGCAGGAAGCGGACATTGAAGAACTCCTCAAATTCCTCTGGGTGATAGTGGCCATAGACTTCCAAAACTTCTTTCCCAATCTCTCTTTTATACTTGGTGTCCCCAGTGAGATAAAGCTTGGTGGACAGCTCCAGCATGGACCAGCACTGCTCGCTGTCCATCGGCTGCTTCGACGCCTCGATGACGCGCCTCACGAGCCCTTGCTTCACATTGTTGGGGTAAGAGGACATCACTACAGCTTCCAGTATCTTATCCATCTCTGCTCCCTGCTCCTAAAAGAGAGGGACAGAGCAGCAGATTAGTTCAGGGAGGGTCTGCTGAGCTTTTAAGCCCAGGTTGGGGCAAGGGAGGTCAAAAAAATAGAGTTATCTGGAACCACTCTGAAGAGTATAATTCTTGTGTCTTTTTCATGTAGCATTCAGAAAAGTTTCCACTCTGGTGATGTTTGACTGAGACTAAAGACCTCAAATGGAATGAATACACAAAGATACAGAACTTCTTCTGATTAATCACAAATTTGAGCATTTTTGTCTTGCAAACAACCTAGTACACACCTACAGAAGAGACAAGTGGGGAATTAAGGAAGCCAAGGTCTTACAGTGGTGTCTGCTGGCTCAGGTGTCCTCAAGAGGCAGAGATGGTCCCGATGATTGTCTTCACATTCAGGGAAGGAGAGAAAAGCCCTGGGAAGCAGAGGTGGGATTGCAGCCTCTCTGTGCAATGGCAGGGTGCTTGTTTAACATTTACACTGTGCTGCCAGCCACTCCATCTGAATGGTGCAGTCTTGGCTGCTCCCCAGGGATCTGCAGCATTTGTATGCAGGACCAAAGCGAGTGGGGAGAGAAACTGCAGAGTCAGGCAAAGTTTCCCATTTGTCACAGCCTGAATTCACCAGCAATAAAGCATTGGAGAAGAGTTTTTAAAAAACAAGGAATTCCCAAGGAAAAGCTCAGAATAGCATTTATAACCAGTTGTTGGATGCGCTGCTGCACAAAAAAACCCTCCAAAAGTGCAACAAAAAACCAAACCATTATAAAGTGATAAAATTAGGCAGTGAGGATTTCTTATTATGTATTACAGGGACTAAAAAGGCTCATCCACCGCAGGTCCCCTCAGCACAATGCACTGCACAAATACACATTTGGAGAAGGTCCCTTCCTGCCTATAGCCTAAAATGAGCCACACTCAGGTATCTGTCCAGAATAATAATTCCCACCTTTCTGTTCCTCAGCTCCCTAATCTGTGAAATGAGAACAACATGCACCAGTTCCTAGTGGGGCTAGTAGAAAGATCCTTCATTAGCACTTTGGAAGCATTTGAAGTTTTTCAAGTGGACGGGATTATGAAGAATATATATATGCAGATGACATGTACCCCAAGTATGGTTTTCACAGATGACAGCCAGAAGAGACCTCAGCAGATGCCATCCAAGGATCATGCCATCCCTGGAGTAAGCCTGTATCTGAGCCAGAGAGTATCTTTTCTCCTGGTAGACAGCTGCTTGAGGGTGGAGAAGTAAAACCATGCCAGACACAAACATCAAGCTCTGACTCACAGCTGCTTGGCTAGGAAGCCCTCCCACTTCACCAAATATTACCTCTTCCTATCATTGCTTGCCCACAAACTCACAAGATGATAAAAAACCATTATTGATAAACATATATACATATATATATATAGCCACCTCCAATCCAGCAATGACTGCAGGCTACATTGCAATGCCTCTCCAAGAACCACTTTGCCTTTCTGGCCCCTGCCTGCTGACTCATACATTCCTCTGCTCATGTGCTGGATTTATTTTTCTCCCATCAAGCACTATTGCTGCCTTCCCTGCAACAAGCTATGGCAGAGCTAATGCTCTCCATCACACTGTTTCCCCAGGATAAAATATATAAGCAGGACTCCTGAGGGACCAGCCTGCATTAAACCAGTGGAAAATGAGGACAAGATAAAAGGAGAAGATAAAATCCCACAGATAATGTCTTTTCACCTCAACAGAAAGTACCACAGTGTCAGCAAAGGCTAAAAGTCAACCTGGAGAGCAGATGGGGCTTGCAGACAGTCCAAAATCAGGAGGAGCATTTGTCCTTGCCGTAGCTCAGTGTCCGCCTTGGCCAAACACAAACTGGCACACACCTGCAGTCAGGCTGGTATCCCTTTCACCTCCTCTCTGCAGGTTCCCAGCCTGATCCCAGACACCCCAGTCATCTGGCATATAGATAAGGTGCCAGGAGGAGATAGGAGGATCTACAGTACTCATTGGTTATGTCTCACTATTACTCCCCTGGAGCAATCCATGCTGAGCCAGGCACAGTGATTTGGAAACACCACACAGGCAGGATGGTCAAACAATGGCTACAGTTCTTTTAGACCTAACCCCATAAATCACCACAGTCCCCTGGTGTTTGTGGTGTTGGGTGTTCTCGCTGTCCCTCTCAGAAAGGACAGCTGCCCACCACTGTCCCCACTATGATTGTACTTTTATCTACTTTAGCATTGCTAAACTTCACCAAATTTTTGATGCAAATATTAATTTCATCTGAATTTTGAGATAAACTTGCATCTGCTAAAAGGGCTTGGTTCTTCCTCAGGCCGATCACAGAAAGGGACAGGAGGATGGGCTTCCTCAGTGTTGCTGCCTGGAGTGTAACTGGGTCATGTCTGGCATTGTGTAGTAGGACAAGGCTGAAACAAACTCCCTCCACAGTCAATAGGCAAACAAGTCCCAAAGGACCTTCTTCCTCAGCAGGAAACATCATAATGACTTATATGGACATTCAGACCTTGAAGACACACAGGGAGAACCACCTGAGTTGATCTCAACCCTTGTGATGAAGGGTCCATGCTCTCCTCACCAATGAAGGGCTTTGCAGGTCAAGGCTGGGCTTGAGGTAATATGGTCCCACCTGCTCCTCTCCAACCACCCTGTGTCAACAAGAGGGGACAGACAAGCCCATGGCTCTGCTGTGTATCAGGGTAGACCAAACTGTTCCCTGGGTGTGGGCCAGACAAGGCCAGGATGGAGGATGCTAGCCAGGCCATATATTACAATCTTAGAACGGCATTAAAGCAACATTTAAGTGGCTTTGTAATATGCAATAATAAATATTATAGTCTTAAAACTACACTAAAAAGCATTCTAAACTAAAAGATCATTCACATGTCAAAGGCTAGGAATTAAGATCGCTAATTCAAGACAAGCACACTTCCAGATGCTTTCAGAGGAATATTAGTTTAAGCAGCTAATATTAATTTTTTTTCCCCCCAAAACCTCCCTGGAAAGTGAATCAGGATTTACAGTGGAGGACTAAAGTGACTCGGAATGTTGTCTGTAAGATCACTGTCTCATTTGTTGTAGAAATTGGAAGCGTGTCATAAATAACCCAGGGAACTGCAGGAGAGGGAAGGACAGTTCACTGTCGAGCAGCTAATGCTACCTTGGAGATCTGGTCCCTGGTTCTCCTTTGTTTAATACTGAAATAAAGAGATTAAATATTCAGACAATCAGGCTTCTATAATGAGTGTTCCTGAAGTAGAACAACCTTTTGCACTTCTTCCTCACCAGCATTAACAACACACTGAATAGCTGGGAGGATTGGCTCATTCCTGCTTGTGAACAGAACCGAGTTCCTGGAACACACAAGGATGAAATAGAAGGTCAAAGAGTTAATTATTAAACTGAAGAGTCACATTGAGGTTCCCATCTGTTTTGTAGCTCACATAAAACACAGAGTACACAATATGAGCTTTGGAGGGGGAAAGAAAACATCCCAGGAAATGGCAAAACTGTTCTGGTACTGCAGTGAATGACTGGCAGGAATAACACATGCAAAATCACAGAATGAGGAGAAAAAGAACCTTGGGAGGTCTCTAGCCCAAACCCTGCCCACAGCTGAAATCAACCCCAGCTGCTCAGGCCTTTATCCATTAAGGCCTAGAAAATATTCCAGGATGGAAATCATACAACAACCCTGGACAACCTGCTCCTGTTCTAATTAGGTCATAGTGGGAAGGTTTACCCTATTTGCAGCTGGGAGCTCTTGTTTCAATCTGTGTCTGGTTTCTCCCATTCACCTGCCTTGTACTGCTGGATTAGTCTCCTCAGTAACCTCCTTGTAGGCACTGGGAGCTGTTATCTGTCAGTGCCCAGCCTTCAACAGTTCAAGGGGTTAGTCCATCCCAGCCAAACCCATCCCCAGCATCCATCCCAAAATACTTTGCATTTGTCCTTGTTGAATTCCATGAGGTTCACATCAGCCACAGCATGCCCTAACCCTCCTGTTTGGCAGGCCTGTCCTCAAGAGTATTGACTGCTCTTCAACTCTGGCCTCACTCACAAATTTGACAAAATTAATTTCATCTCCTCCTCCACATCCTTCATAAAAAATATGAAAAAGGAAATGTCTTAGGATAGTTCCAGCCTGCTTCCTACCCAATTAGCAGTCCACACATCTGTTTTTGATATAAGGATGGTGCAGGGCATAATCTCAAAAGCCTTACTGACATCAAAGATGCTTGCTGACCACAAGATGGCTCCCTGCAAGGACAGACACCCAAGCAAGCTCTAGAAACCAGAAAGGGGAAATGAATTTAAGCAAAGAGCAGGATTTAACACTCTCCAAACTGAGCTAACTGCAAAAAAAAACCCCAAAAGCCAACCTCAGGATGAAAAATCACCTTTGCTTGGGTCTAGTTTTCATACTCTGTACTGTTTCAAGCTGTACTTACAGTTCTCTTCTGCTCATTCTTTTTCTTCAATTAGGATTCATTTCAATTGAAATCTATCCAATTACTTCTAAATCGATTCATTCCTTTATCCCTGCCAGCAGCAGATTTCCAGTAAAATCTTCTTAGTACTTTTTGCAGAATGTGGTACCAATTCCCACACCCTAAGTCTTAACAAAGTTCTGAAAACATAGATGCAAAATGTACTTTACGTTTAGGGAACCTTAGTAATAAATTCAGCACATTTCCTACAATGGCATCATAGAGACTTTGATAAATACCTAAAGAAGGAAAAATAATTCCCACCATCCAAAAGTAGAGTGATACATAAAGTGGTTTGCTTCTGACTTACAAAGAAGAAAAATATCTACTTCCCTGAACTCCCTGGAGGTCTGGAAGTACAGAAATGAGACTCACCTTTTATTGTCCTTAACTCCTGCTGAAATGGTTTCTTTTATGTCAGCCAAGACATTACTGCTATTCCTGCTGCATCCTCCAGGCAGCCAGGCAATTAGGGCTCAATTCTGCAGCATGCTGAGCTGCTGCAGGATAAAAGGGAGCTCACATAGTGCCTTGATAGAGCACAAAATATACTCTGTTCTCTAAAATTTCTACAAAATTCGCCATGATTTGGTATACAACTTCCTACAAGGATCAGCTCTGTTGTCACCTCTCTGTGTCTGTTTTCCAGAAATATCGAAGTAATTGTGCAGTAACAACTTTTTTTTTTTTTTTTTTTTTTTTTTTTTTTCAGGGAACAAATGTCCAATGAATTCATAGACAAAGAGGTTTTTATTTTTGTTCAAAATACATCTCTGTTCATCCAGCTAAGAAGGAGAAACCACAGACTGCACATCATTACCACATCTAATAGACACTCATGTTATTGTAGCAATATGAAAACTGAGGCAGATCTAGACCATAGAATCCTAGAATCGTTGGAAGGGACCTTAAAAACTATCTAGACTAAAGTATTTGCTCAAGGAGATGGAATAGGCTATGACACAGCCAGCAGCCAAGCCTCTCCAGACCTGCAAATACATTAATGGCAATGCTCCACTGTCCTTTGCTTTCAGCTGCTGTCTGAGTTGAACCCCATAAAGTGCTGCAGCAGAGCAGAGCACCAGGGTAATTTTTATGAGATCTAAGCAGAAAATCAGAGCTAATAACTGCAGAAAAATCCCATTAAATAGCCCTTTAGAAAAAGAAGTGGGACTCTACCCATTTGCAGTCACAACAGGGAAAAATTCCCAGCACAGAAGCCTGGCTGAATTTTTTGCATATGATTATAATCTGCCTTTCTAAATTGACCTTTGCTTTTCAAGGAGATCATGTATTCCTTGCTTCCTGTCCCAGACTGTTTTCCAGTGGCAGATTGCACTTGTGTTGTATGTCTCCTACTCACTAGAGTTAATTACTTTTGGCTGATGAGGCTCTTCATGCTTTTCTATCCTCAGAATCAGAACCGCCCTTTAGTACAGCACCGATGGAGATTGTCCTTCACCACAGGCAGCAGATTTGGAGCAGGACATTGTGCTGCACCACAGGCAGTAGCAGATTCGCAGCAGGAAGCTGAGCTGTCCCTACACTCTGCAGGACAGTAGCTTTCAGTTCTCTCCAGAGATTGAAGGTTTATTTAAGGCATTGTCACCCAACTGGACTGCTGGCATTTTGCATGGCTTTGCTGTACATCAGGAGCTCCACTTTGGGAACAATGAGTTCCTCTCTTGTGGCCACGCTCTTTTAAAGGTCTAAAAAACGTAAGCAACCAGAAGATACCTATTTGCAATCAGCCTAAATTTATCATATAGTAGTCCCTACCTTCTTTAAAATTTGTTGATACTTTAGATCCACAGACCACTGTGGACCCTTTTCCTTTTTTCTACAGTACCATGTATTTCATGGTTATTTTTTTCCTCTAAAACATCATAAATACGTTTGACCACATCATACAATTCTATCAGCCCTCTCCAACTGACAACAGGACTGGGCAGGCTGCCCTATCTCAACCTATCTATCTTACCTACCCTACCCTGCTCTCTTATTTCTTCAGTGCTTCTTCTTTGATCCCTTTGGTGCACACAGTTCCCTGAGTTTCTTCTCTTGTTCTGTTTTTTGCTGTTAGGCACTCAGTCACCAAATTAAAAAAAAGGCTTTGGCTGGATGTCAAAGCAATCAGCGCACCACCAAACAAAGCCCACGGCTCTAACATTTCATCCTCTCTTTCTCCAGATTGCTCCTCCCAGCTCCATTCCTCCCCTTCAGTCAACAACCACATCCACATATTTCTAGTACTTACTGGTATCTTTTTCTAATAAAGCATCTCAAAACCATCACTAGTGTATTATCAACCATCCTGGTACAGATACAGAAAGCAAGACACAAGGAATTAAGTTCCCCTCTCCCATGAAAACCAGCAGGAGAGAAAGGGTAGTGAGGCAAGGCTTGCTCAAACCACCAGACCAGCAGTGACAAACCACTGGTTCTGTGGGTAAGCCCAGCACCAACTCCACACAAAAATAACCCACCACAGCTGCTTTTGATCCCTCTGAATTTATTTGGCAATGGATGCCCAAAAGCTCTGTCCTGCCTGCAATAGGTAAGTTTTTCCCAGTTTTCCTCCTCACATCCTCCAGTTGAAGGTATCTTCCTTTTCTTTCCCCAAAAGACTTCTGCTTTCCTTCTTAGCCAGAGCTCTCAGCCTGGGCTGTGACACCCTACTTCCATAAGGCTTTATGCTGGGAGTGCCCAGATCCTGCACTGACCTTCAGGCCAAGGTCCTTTCTATCACTGTCCCTGGAGATTGTAAATACATCTACTCCGGAAAGCTGGTTGTTTTCCTGAAGGTATTTATAGCATTAAAATCACTCTTCTTTCTTCAGGTTTCTGTCTGCTTTTGTCTCTGTATAGAAATTAAAACCCTGGATATAACCCAAGGAAAAACCACGTCCTGTTCACCAAAGCATACCAGACTGAGGGCGGATACTGCCAACGCTGCCTGGGATTCATCAGACACTGATTCACTGTTTGGAGACAGAGATCTCCAATTTTTGGTGGTGCCTTCAGGAAAGGAAAAATGGGGTATGATGCCCATTTGAGACCTCAGTTTCCCTCCAGCCCCCAATATATTTGGCTTCGCATCCACCAATTCAGAAAGCAGGCATGCAAAGTGAGACCATGACAAACTTTATGGACTCCATCACAAAGGTGCCCAAAGCATTTTGAGACCCCTTCTCAGATGAAAGCTCAGTTGCATCCTTTCAGTCTAGGTAGAGCATGCTGTTGAAATTTCCCTGCCACCAGATGCAGCACGGCCTAGTTGAGCTCCCAAAGTGATATGAAAACCTCATAGCAGTGCAAATATCCCAACATCCGCTTTTATTCTTCAGTAAAACCTGCAAAGTCCAAGCCAGGGCAGATATAACCTAAAATTGGATTGGATCTCAGCTAATCTAAATTTGACCCTCTCTTTCAGTCTTTTTGGCTCCCTATCACATGGGAACATCCCAAAGCGTCTCTCCCCAGGTCAGCTTCCCTGGGGAAAACCTGAATCTGTCTTGGCCAGTTTGTTATAACAAGATGCTGCCTTGTAAGCAGGTTTGCAAAGCCCTGCAGGCAGTGGGGGAATGAACACACCCCCACTTTCCGATGTTGCTCCTGTATTTCTCCCTCCAAGCATTCACCTATAGCCTGATTCCCAAAAAGCCAAATGCTCAAGCACCCCTCCTCCACCATTCCCTTCTGCACCCTGACCATAGAGCATAGCTCTGTCCAAGCATCTCTCTGGGAATCCCAAAACCTCACCCTTTCTCCCAAACTCCTCCCTACAAGAATCCCTCTCTTGAGCATCCTTCCTGCATCTCAGCCTTTTTGGTAGTTCTCACCCCAACCATCTCTCCTGCATACTTCACTCCAAGCCCTCTGCTACATTACAACCCCAGAGCATCCCTCTGAGTATCCTTCCCAAGCACCCCTACCCTTTATCCTGAGTATCCCTCCCTTGGAGCATCCCAGTTCCTGAGAATGCCAACTCTATCCTGACCCTCAAGCAGCCCTTACTTCCAGCTCCTTCCTGCATCCTGACCCCTGAAAAACCTTCTGTATCCCTACTGCCAAGCATTCTTGCCTTTGAGCATCCCTTCTGCAACACTTTCCACCAGCACCCCTCCTGCACTGCTTCCCTTGAGCAGCCTACCTCATCCCTCACCCAGAGCATCCCTCATTCCATGCATCCCTCCAGCACCCCAAGGCCCCAAGCATCCCTTTCCCTGACTACCCCTCCTGCATCTCTTCCCCTAAGCACCCTTCCTGTATGCTTCACACTGAGTATTCCTCTTGAATCCCTCACCCTGAGCATTCATCACCCCAAGCACTCCTCCTGTACCTCTTACCCAGAGCACTTCTGCATCCCTCACCCTGAGTATCCCTCCAGGACTCCTTTTCTCAACTACTCCTTCTGCATCCCTTCTCCTGAGCATCCCTCCTACACCCTTCACCCCTAGTATCCCTCCTGAATCCCTCACCCCAAGCATGCCTCCCGTACCTCCCACCGGAGTATCCCTCCTGCATCCCTCACCCCGAGCGTTCCTCCTGCATCTCACGCCGAGCATCCCTCCTGCACTTCTTTCCCCGGCTACTCCTCCTGCGTCCCTTCCCCTGAGCATCCCTCCTACATCCCAAGCCCAGACCTCCGCTACTGCACCACTTCCCCAGCATCCGACCTCCCCTTCCCTGCGATCACAAAACCCCTGACCGCCCCGCTCCTGCACCCCTTTCCCTTCCGCCCGCGCCGCGTTACCTCCGGCCGGGGCCGGGATGCGGGGTGGCCGGCTGCGAGCCGCAGTCCCGGGGCAGCACTGGGCAGGGCCGAGGCGGCGGCGAAACTACATCTCCCAGCGGGCCGGGCCGAGCCGTGCCGGGCCGTGCCGGGAGCGCCGCGCCCCCCGCTTCCTCCGCCTCCCTCCGCCTCTCGGCCAGCGGCGGAGCTCGGCGGCTGGAGGGGGCGCAGGTCGGTCCCCGCCGGGGCTGGGGGGGATCCGCCCGGCTGGGGAGCGTGGGGAGGGACGGGGACCCCCAGCGGAATTCCCCGAGAGGGAGGAAACTGAAGCACGGGGAGGAAGCGGGTACCGGCGGCCGGGAGCCGTGCAGCTGGTCCGATGTGGGATACGGGAAGGATGGGTGAGCCCCTTCTGAAGGGGAATTCGGGGTGTTTTTTTAGCATTTTGAGCTAATTTAGTATTGTGAGCGCCTGGCTATGCAGGGAGGAGCCGTACCTCCGATTGCCCCTAAAAGGGTCGGGTTCAGCGCCACTCTGCAAACTTTGCACATTCCCCTGCCCCCTTCCAATGAAACATCTCCGAAATTTAAGTATTCACAGCGAATCCAAGTCCTGTATGCCCACACCCGGGACATGCAGCCAGGTGGGTCCAGCTGGGTGACGGGCGTGATATATGCCCTCCAAAGGGTCTAATTTTGGGTGATGCCTACCTTGTTAGCGTGATATCTGAGTGGGTTTTGCTCTGGTGCGGCAGCATCCGTACTGGGAATTAGCCGCCCTCTAATTGCAGGGATGCTCTGGAAACAATGGTGTCAGTGGGAGATGAGGTGGAAACTGGATTATTGAACCACCCCGTGTGTCCATCAAGCAGGTGGTGGCTACCACGTGTGCCGTGAAGTTGCTCAGGGACAAAATAAAGTGGTCCATGAAGGAAATAAAGAGTATATGGAAGATATTGCAGGCATGCCAAGTGATACTTAAATGGGTGCTGGGAGAGGACATTGAAAATCAGTGAAAACTTCTTCCAGAACTGGCGTGTTATATTGGACTGCACAAAGGGTTCCATCAGCTTGGAAGGAAAAGTGGTGCTCCCACTGCCCTGAGACTCCAAGCAGGCTCCTTTCTGGCAGGAGGTGCCAGTGCCCTCCTGACCAAATGCACTGCCCACCCAGCAGCCCCTGAGCCTACAAGTGTTGAAGGTCATCAGGAGAGCGCTGAGCACTGCAGCACTTGGGCTTTCATTCTCCAGACCTGGCTGCAGCCGCATCCCTGTGGCTCTGCATTCCCTCTCCCCTCCATCTTGTCGTCAGCCGTTCTCCTCCGGCGGCACTTAGCCTTCTTTTCGTTCTCCTGCTCCCTGCTGTGCGCTGCTGCTTTTGTTCCTCTTCTCTCAGGAGGAACCTGACCTTTGCTTTCACTATCTGGGCACCAGCTCTATTTCCCTACCTCCCCCTCTCTACCCCTTCTCTTTATGCGTAAATTCGGCATCTGCAGAGAGCCTACGCGAAGCCTCCTGCATGCAGCTGCATCCCTAAGCAAGGAGATGCTTAGGGCGTGGAGGTGCAGGTTTGGAAAGGGATGAGGACACACCATCGTACCCGCAGCAGACCAGGGGTGTTACGAAACTCCCGTTCACGCTTCCCCATCCCTCCTGCGGCTCACTGTCAGAACAGCGTTTCTGTGCATAACAAAGCAGGGTCAGAAAATGAAATACAAATTACATGTAAATAACTGGCAGATAAGCGGCTGCGCTCCGAAGGTGGATAGTCAGTATGTCTGTCTCCGAGCATTGCAGCCGCCGACAGATCGATAGCAATTCTGTTGCAAGAAGAGAAAGGAAGGGTGACCCGTCGTTTCCTGCCTCACGCCTGCTGGGAATTTGAGTCCCCTCCCAGAGCTCGTCGCCACGTCCCCCGTGCCAGCCTCGGGGTGAGCGGCCTTTCCCCAAACGCCTGCTGGAAATTTCCAGAGGCACCACAGTAGTCCCGAAACAAAAAGCTGCTGTGCCGTCCCGCAGGCGCTTCATTTTGGGATCTATTGCTGCTGGCAGGCACTCCATGCTCTGCTTCACGGACTGAATTTAAGCCTCTTACGTGCTGCTCTCTTGGAGTGGTTCATATTAAGTAAGTGTCCAAAATCAGGTGGGTCCATTCTGCAGCGATGGGAAAACATGGGATTTCCTCTCTAAGGTTGCCATAAATAAGCATATAGGGTGCAGAGACTATATTGTGAATGTTTAACCTTCGATCATAGAGGATTAGCTGAGCTAAGTAAATGTACATCAGGGATATATGAAGGGAGGGGCGAGTCTATCCTTGCAAAGGATTTTGTCCAAAATTCTTCCTAAAACTCAGCTCTCATTGTTGCCTACTGTCTGCTGAAAGCTGGGTAAGTGGTTAGTTGAGGTGTGGTTTGTTGGGGTTTTTTTAACCCTCAAATACTATTTTTTTGTTGTTTCTGCCCTCCCCCTTTAGTTGGTTTATTATTATTTTTTTATTTTGTCTTTCAAGAGGTACTTCTAAGCTTCAAAGTGCCTTGTTTGCAGCCCCCATAACACA
The DNA here is from genome assembly GCA_039654755.1 of Calcarius lapponicus. Classification (NCBI taxonomy): domain Eukaryota; kingdom Metazoa; phylum Chordata; class Aves; order Passeriformes; family Fringillidae; genus Calcarius; species Calcarius lapponicus. Next base: position 59,285,403 of record CM077462.1, on the reverse strand, counting down.
GAAAGGCATGAGCTTGTACGGTTTGGATTTCCTCCACGGGGTTGTCTTCTTGAGAATGGACAAGGCACAGAACTGTTCTGAGGTAGAGTTGCAGCAAGGGCTTGGCTGTGTCCAGGTCTGGAGTTCTCAACTTTATGAGGGTTTGTTTGTTTGCTTGCTTGCTTTCTCAGGGCTCAGGTGTTTTGTAGAAACGGGAATTTTTACGTCAAACCAAAACATGATTTTCAGTAAGACACAGTGGAGCAAAGTGCTACATGCTAGGTGTGGGCAAAACCCAAAGCAGAACGAGCTTCACACAGGAAGGAGCATCTTTGCCTGATTGTGTATTCAAAGTTAATATGCTCTAATGGAGCAGACTGGAGCCCCATCCTGCAAAAACCATCTTTTGCTGAATCCCATTTAAAGTCTCCAGCAGCCAAACAGGTGCCCAGCTATTTCTTTTTTCATACTTCCTTCTGGGGCAAAATCAATCCTGCCCCTCCCAAGGCAGAATTACTTCCTATAAAGCACTACCTGATCTGTCTCTTGTAACATTTTTTACATGATGTGGCTTTCACCAGCTCTCTTGGGCAATACTCAAAAAGCCAGAGAGGTTTTTAGTCTGGCTGCTCTTCCTGATGCTTAGCAGAAATAGTCCCTGGCTTGCTTTAATTCTGTTGCCACTTAGGCATCATTCATTGCATCAGACTAAATAATTAATTTCTTCTTTTTTTTTATTTTTCCTTTCTTTTTCCTGTGTGTATATTTTGCGGTTCACTGTTAGTCCTCAACTACTTCTTACAGCAGCTGCACATATTTCACTGTCTTAAATACAGATTTTCCAAGTTTTGGTTTTCGAGGGATATTTCACAGGTGAGCTGTTGAAGGCTACATGATAAAATTAACCAGCTGTGCAATACTTCAGACATAAGGTTAGGAGGCACTGGTACAGGCTACACAGAGAACCTGTGGCTGCCCCATCCCTGGAAGTGTTCAAGGCCAGGTAGGATAAGATTTCGAGCAACCATGTCTACTGAAAAGTGTCCCTGCCCATGGGGTGTGGGTTGGAACAAGATAATCTTTTTAGCGTCCCTTCCAACCCAAGCCATTCTATAATTGTGTGATTCCGTGAAATTAAAACCATTAAAAACAGTGACTTCATAATCTTGCAGCAAAAACTCTATTTCTGTAACAGCATATGTTAATTTGTATTTCAGGAGATGATACAATTTTAATGTTTAAAAAAAAAGATAATGCTTTTAAAGCCCACATGTAAGGGCTTCAGAGGCCCTAAGCAGCCTGTAGGATGGACTTTAGAAACCTTAACAACTCAACATGATCCTCTTCAACCAAATTACAGATTGTTCTTGCTTTGCTGTTCTGTGTTTAATTAATCTCATTAATTAAATCCCCTGAATGACACTAGGATTAGCTGGTTATCCACATCTTGGGCATTGCCTCTGAAATCCAGAAGGATTCATTCATTTTCTTTCCCTGACATTTTTAAAGTGAAATTTGTGTTGGCAATCAATTTCTTTTCCCAATTAAAATCCTGTTTAAAATTGTCTATGTATATATATGTGTGTATGTATATATGTACATATAGAGAGATCTATGGCTATCTTTTGACAACCATATGAACATATCTATAACTTTAGACTTTCTATTAAACTTCATTCTTTTTGCTAAAAACGATAGATTACGGTTGTATGCATTTTTCAGTGGTTAAAAATATAGTAATATTTGTGCCATTTGTTTACATTTTACTTATATTGGCAAATCATGGTTGATGGTTTTGTGGGTTTTTTTTGTTTTGATGATTACTGTACACTTGTGGGTTTTAGCCAAGTTGGGTGAAACAGGCACTCAGTTAAATTATGTATACAGAATTTTATTTATTAGCTAATTAAAGCGCTCTTAAATGTTATGAATACAGAAGAGGGGAAAATAAGCTTATCCAAAGCTGTTCTACATTCAAAATTATTATGAAACAAAGTATGATGATAATGGTTCTAAATACTTGAAGGCATTGATCAGTGAAAACAATTCACTTTTGTCATTTTGCATACTTGCATACCTTCCTGCTGTGTCAACCCCCATCATTCTCCCAGTTCTTTGCTGAACTAAACTCATGGGGTAGAGGGTTGTTGCAGAAATGTTCTCTATGCAGCTGTTGAGGATGCTCCTAGGAGTCAAACCCAAGTTAAAATTTACAAGCTGCGGTCAGTTGAAATGCTTAGATGCTGAGACAGCAGCTTCAGTTCAGGAGTTTGATTTTTTCATAAAGCTGACCATGCACTGCTGGTTTCTTTCAATTTATGTCACACGGTAAGATCATGACTTTAAATCAAATGTAGACTTCCCCCCCCTCCAGGATATTAAAAGAAGTACTTAAATACAGGTTGCTCTTAGAAGCACAAAATAAATCTTGTGTTCTTCAGCCAAATTTGCATCTTCAGCTGTCAAATTAGATTTCTAGCTGACCTAATCTGAGTAAATTTTAAATGCTGCTTGGGGAGGAGCTACACAAAATACTGTAACTCTCTGTTTCCAAGAACCATAACCCAATTTGTACTTCTCCTTGGCGACAGCAGATTATAGAATCATACAATCATGGAATGGTTTGGGTTGGAAGGGACCTTAAAGATCATTTAGTTCAAGCCCATCCCCCTATAGGCAGGGACATCTTCTGCTAGACCAGCAGCCTCCCATGTCCAAGATCAGATGCTCTAGGTACCTCCTCTTTGTGGAAATCTCGCCAAGAAGAAGTGATTTTCATGCTTCATTCTTGGACAATCTTTACATTGCATTAGCAAAGCACCCAGGCTTGAAAAACCATGCTAGGGGCTGAAAAAGGTAGTTGAATTATTAAAGAGAGAAAACTTACAGCCCATTTAAATTCAGTTTTTAAAGATTTATGAAAAACACGAAGTTTTTCACAAACAAGTGTTTAGGGGGAAAAGCAGCAAAGACTGACTTTCCCCAGCTACTTTCAAATATGTTGGTTGGTCAATGCATTACGTCCAGGTTGTTTATAAATCCAGTAGACATTTGTGCTCACGTTTTTTGCTCTCCTGAGGTTCCCAGAATATCTGATTGATCTTCACTCTATGAGGATATAAACCTCTAAGAAATGGGATGAATTAGGCAAAAGAAGACAATTAGAAATGTCAGCTGAGGAACAGTTGTCTTCCAGCCTTATCCATGGGCAAGATGTTTGCCTTGCTAAATGTTTAAAATTTAATGTAGTGCAGGGGCGGGTTCAAAATCAGAGCAGGCTGTTGTCCCAGGAGAGGGAAATCCAGTCTGTATGGGTATTTAGAATGCGGAATAGCCATAAGCAGAATGGGCTGTCCAGAGCATGCATCTAAGGAATGCCCAGAGGTGGAAGAGGAGGAGGGCCCACACACTGAGAGGCTCCCAATCTCCGTGCTACTCTTCCAGCTCCACAGCTAAGGCCTGGCTTGATTTCTGATGCTCTTGCTGCCAGCATAGATACAGTCTTCAGCTTCAGAGAGCTCATGTTACTGCCATATTTTTTGGCAACGTCCCTTTTGGACTGCTGATAAGAAAACAGTTAAAAGAGATTTAAATGTTATCTGTTCAGGTTGGACTGAGTCATCTGCCTCTTATTCAGGCTATCAGTGAGGTGTTGGATCAGAGTAAACCTGGGATGGATGACGAGCTTGAAATGAAGATCTGTGTCTTTGGGCTGCATGGTGGTCTTTGGGTTGTGGCTCTTTACCATGAGCTCTGCCAAGTGAAGCCTTGTCTTAGACACATCCAGGGAAACATCTTGCTCTGTCTTTGGCTAAGTCTGGCAGACAGCTTGAGGAAAAACTCTTGTGGTGTAAATAAGCAGGCATGGGCTTGAAAATCTGAAAGCTTCACCTGTGAAGGAAGAGCACGTTGTTTAGTCTACAGCAGCTTGAAGGGCAGCAGAGGTGGGAAGCAATGAACATGGCTTTTGGAGTCACTATCAGTCCTGCTTCTACAGGATATGTTATTTGTAGGGAGGTATGGGGAAGTTTCTGTTTGATGAAATGTGAAAAAACGTAAAATCCATTTTAGGCTGCTTTTGTGAATGCCTGATTGTTCTTGTAGCAATGCTTTTGCAGACGTATTGCAAGCCCTTAGGGGAACAATCCATGGCAGCCACTCGTGCTACAAAATTAGATCAGTTGAAGACTCCACATGATCAGGTTTAAACAGCTCTTGACTAAATTGGGTTTAAGTCTTCAAGAGTGGGAAGTATGCTGAGACTACAGTGCCAAGGGGAGTTTAGCACTTGAACAGATATGTTTTTTTTTCTGGAGTATATTTGACTGAGGTTAGTCACAAGGATAGTCTGTGGCCATCAATGCATGTGTTGTTGTGTTGGCCTACACTTGCATCTTTATTTGCCAGTTTTGCTGGATGCATGAGACTGAGATACACAGGGAAAGCACTCGATTTAGAGATCTGCATCTTTCCATTATTGTCCAGTGGGATACAGGCTGTGTGGCAAGGGCTAAAGAACAAAGTGGAATGTTAGTCTAAGAACAAGACTCTCCTTTGACCTGTTAATTATCTGCCCCAGGTTGGGCCAGTTTTTCTCAGCAAAATGTGCTGCTCTCTAGAGGTGTATTTGTTTTAGAATGCCATTTGCAATATTATCTAGGTTTTAGCAGCCATGAAAGAATTGCTATTCCAGCAGAGACGACCTTCTCTCTATCTGCATTTTGCTGTGACTCCAGAGCTGATAATAGTGTCTATGATTATTCCATTACTAGTTAGGAAAATGCCTCCACTTAAGTTCAATTTTAAGGGAACTGTTTGTCAGCTTTCTGTTGAATGGCCTTAGTTACTACAGCAAGAGCTACCTCCTGCCTTTGTAAGCAAACACTGTGGGTTTCCTGCTGAACTGTTGATTAATTTAGATTCAACAAACAAGGAAAAACAGATTTGCAGGTCCTCAGGTAGCAGGAATAATGGCCCACCTGCACAAGACAGCTGAGCTGAACTGCAATGGAGACAGCTGCACAGCTCCTTTCTTTTCTCTTGCCCCAGCCCTGGCTTTGGTCCAGTTCCAACATACAGCAAAGCATGCTGAATAGAAAATGTTTTTTCTCCCTAAACTGACTCACTGTGGGATCAGATGAGTGCCTGAGGTGGCATAAGGGAGGAAGAAAGTATGGTGGAGTGCAAGGGAAGGTTATGCATGCCCCTTCCTATGGCTTAACTGCATCTTAAAATCACATCCTTAGTTCATGTCAGCTGATGGCAGAGGCTTGGCACGAAAACAACGTCAACTGGAATATGGCCCCAAATAATTACAAAATGTTTTCTAGGGTAAAGCACAATGGAAGGAGAAAGTCTGGTGATTATTTTTAATGAAAGGAACCACAGACTGTCATGTGCTTACAGCAGCAACTGCTGTCTGGCTCCCTCCTATGCTGACTGCACTCAGACATACATCAGGGGATTCTGCTGAACTGCTTTGTTACTTTAATCATAGCCTCAAACACTATGGGAGATGTTGGATCGTGTCAAGTTCTTGTCCTTTCCTTCTTTGCACCCTCTAAATTCTCTGTTTGTGAGGGAAATGAGATCATACAAGCCCAGAACACTACTTTGAAGTCAGCTCTCATTGTAGGTATTGGCGGGAGAGATTCACTTTTAGCATAATTGTAAAGGTTTGGAGGACTCATGATTTCTGGCACTAAACTGAATTAAACAAAGTTCTGTTCAAATCTGTTAGGAGAAAAAACATCCTTATGCTTGTTCTCAATATACAACCCCAACAATAATTCCTCACTTTTAATTTCTGTGGTGAATTCTTGCCAAGTGGTTAACCCTTATATATTTAGTACTATTTATCTCTGTAGTTTAACCTTTCAAAAAGATTAATGCAACTAAATGTATGGTGTTGGATTTTTTTTAATTTTTTTTTTTAGAATTAGTCCCAGCACTGTGACTTTTCCATCATGTCAGAACCTATCACGCTCAATGTTGGAGGAAAACTCTATACCACCTCTCTGTCCACTCTGACTAGCTTTCCAGACTCCATGCTGGGGGCCATGTTTAGTGGGAAGATCCCAACCAAGAAGGACAGCCAAGGCAACTGCTTTATTGACAGAGATGGCAAAATCTTCCGCTATATCTTGAACTTTTTACGAACTTCTCACTTGGATCTTCCCGAAGATTTTCAGGAAATGGGCTTACTGCGACGGGAAGTAGATTTTTATCAAATTCAGCCCCTGATTGAGGCCTTGCAGGAGAAAGAGGTAGAGCTTTCTAAAGCAGAGAAAAATGCCATGCTCAACATCACCCTCGATCAGAAGACCCAGACTGTTCACTTCACTGTCCGAGAAGCACCCCAGATTTACAGCCTGTCTTCCTCCAACATGGAAGTGTTCAGTGCTCATATCTTCTCCACGTCGTGCCTGTTCCTGAAGCTTCTTGGTTCCAAACTGTACTACTGTTTCAATGGAAACCTTTCCTCAATATCCAGTTACCTGCAGGACCCCAACCACCTGACCTTAGATTGGGTTGCAAGTGTGGAAGGCCTTCCCGAAGAGGAGTACACCAAGCAGAACTTGAAGAGACTCTGGGTGGTGCCAGATAATAAGCAAATCAATAGTTTCCAGGTGTTTGTGGAAGAAGTGCTGAAAATAGCCATGAGTGATGGTTTCTGCATAGATTCTGCTCATCCACATACTTCAGATTTCATGAATAATAAGATTATTCGCCTAATTCGGTACAAGTAGGAATGGCTGTTGTGGTGCTAGCATGGAGATAACACAGGTTCAGTGTTTCCCTTTAAAACACACAGCCTAATTCAGAATCATGCTTATCTGGATTAAGAGTCACTAACAAGGAGATGATTTTCCTTTAATGTACTTACCAATACAACCTTCCAGAATATGTCCATATTCCAGACAGAAGCAATATTGTCTAGCACCTGAATTAAGGACTGACTCTGTCTCTGCCTCTGACCTGCTGTATAGTTCTGGAGAAAATCACTTAACTTCTGTCATCTCTACGTTTTCCAGTTGGAAAATGGGTGATCCTTAACCTGCATTGCCAGGGGATGCGAGAGTTCGGTACCCATGGTTTGGAATGTATCTGGAGAATGGATGCAGTGAAAGATACCATGGAGCTGCAGTGCAGCAGACAGCCCTAGGAGCACATTTGCCATGCCTTGCTGTATCACCTGTGCAGAGCATTCAAGAAGCTTTGGATCTGCAGAGAAGCCTTCCCACATGCACTCCAGACAGCTGTAAAGGATGGTACAAGTTGCAAATGAGCAAGGGATCCCATCTCTTTGGGTTCAACAAAGGATTTCTGTGAAGCTGGCTTGGGTTTTTTTCTCAATCCTGTGAGGAAGCCCCTGCTTTACTGTGCTTTCAGGGAAGTAATGTTGGAATAATGTGACAGGCAAGGAAGCCATAGAAGAGAATGGTGTTATTACAAACCAAGAAGATTAAATATTTACTTTTACATTCCAAAGGCATCCAAGACAAGTAGTCCTTTTCTTTCTTTTACAATGGTAATATTTGTCTGGAGGATGCTGCTGAAACTTTCTAATGGGAAGACAGATTTTGGAGCAGAGGCCCCCAAATGTCTTCTAAACATTTGAGCCTCTTTTGGGCATATCTCCCTTCAGCAGTGCCTGGAATGCATGGGATGCTCTCTGGGCAGGATGGATTTAATTTGAAAAGACAACATTCTCACCAGGTTACACCTAATATTTTTCATCACAAAAACAGAGGGTCGTTTTTCCTATCCTGGTTCATTGAGACTTTTTTTGTCTAATATCTTTGTGAAATGGTCAGGTCACTAAAAGAATTTTACCTGCTTGCTTGGCTTCAGTGTCAGCTTGCCAGAGGGAAAGCAGTGGGAAACCAGAGATCAAACTCTTCCCTACACACCTGGTCTGTGCTGTAATGAAGATCATAACTCACTAGCTGCATGTTGTCTCTAAACTCTAAATCATTTGTGCCACACTCAAGATGGTTCTTTCTCAGCTAATTATGTTTAAAAATATTTTAACTGTATTTCCCTAACCAGATTGCTATGAGTGCATGAAGGGCCCTCTGGAATATTTTCAGGTATCTTTAATGAGATAGAAGGGAAAATGCAATAACTAAGTTTTGCATTTAGAGGTTTAGTGCTTCCAAAGGTTTCTAGCACAGGGTTGCAAATCTCAATAATGTGCATGTTCTTGTTTCCCAAAGTAGCTACTCTGTTACATTAAGCTGACCTGTGAACAAGCATAAAGAAGCTTTTTTTTCTTGTAAAAAAACAGTGTGATCAATATATTTCTACTGTCCCAAACTGTGACTGCACACACAACACAAATCAGCATGCTCATGGGTAGAATGCACATTCTGCAGTTGTTACAAACCACTGCCCTTTGTCTGACCTGGTGCTAAACCAGCATGATGTACGAGGGACCATGTTGTCAGAAAGCACTGATTGGGCCTGAAGCCCTCTGAACCACTAAATGTGGCAAATGTTGTGTACTTTGAGGATTATAAACAGGATTTTGTGATCAAATTCCAGTTTGAGTCACCATGTTCTTCTATATTTAGTTGCATTAGGAAGAACTTTTTTTTCCATCCCAGTCCTGAATTACAAAGCACGAGCTGGCTGGTCAGCCGGACATTGACAGGGATGATCTGTGCTGGTAATACGATTATGATCTGTAAAATGAACCCTCTTTCATCAAATCTGTGACTTGAAACAGATATGCCATTGTTGAATTTATGATAACAGAGATTTTGGGGACTGTTGATAGTATTTCTTTTTAACCCACACCCTTGAGAGTAGATTTTAAAAGATCTGTAACTGGAGCTCTTGTATGTCCTGACTAAAATAATACCAGTAGGAATTTGTTTCCTGTTACCTTTAGTTTATCCAAAGGTAAGAACAGTGGGCTTAGATCTCATTTGGAAGGGTGGAGGGGGGGAGGTCTGACCTACACCCTTTAGGGCTCTGAATCAGTTCTGCTCCATTCTGTTTCAGCAAAATAAAATATTTCATGGGAGAGCTGTATCATTACTGCATTTTTCTTGGTGAAAGGCAAGTAAGAGGAATCTGTAAAAGGAGAGAACTGGACTCAGATCCTCACCTGGAGTACTTTAACCGATCAGTCTCTTATGCAGAAGATGAACAAATTGAATACACATTTATATGTGCTCATGCAACTAAGTCAGTAAAAGGTACAGCTGGCCCCAGATCTCTGTCATTTATTAACAGACATTGAGATGCAAAATACTTCTTTTTATATACATAGATAGATGCAAAATTTCCAACCAGTACAAAGACATGAGTGAAGTCATGCTTTGGAAGGAACAGAAAAACCTGAGGTACCTCAGACTTGCTAAGCACAATAAACATCCCTAAGTATGAGGTACTATTTATACTGGCAATGGGTGGTAAGTGAATCACTTGTGATTGCAGTCAAACATATGTTCTACAAATGCAGCTGCTATTTCAAACTCCACACTAAGCTCAATTTATAGCTGCTCCCGAATTCTGCAGTCTATGAGTTACAATATAATGACTGTTTATAGAAACATTCTCTCTCCAAAGCATTTGTTTGCATTTTATCTGAATAGCTGTTTTTGTTTACCTTCTTTTTCTGAGCCCTGGAAGTGTAACTTGCTTTTGTTTACCAGTCAACAGCACTGATAATGATTCTTCTCAAGAGTTTTCCTAAATTAAAGAGAAGCAAACATGCACAAAGCCATGCTAAGTATAGCACAACCCCATCACTAGTCATGAAAAGCACTTGGCATTTATTAGCAGTAACATCTAAAAATTATTTCACTGCTGAGTAGAATATTCACTCTCAGAACAAACTTTTTTTTCCTGGAAAGGATCTAGTGACATTTTCTTCCCTTAAAGTTTTGTGTCTGTTTTCTTTTACATCTTGGTGCATAACTTCTGATTCTGCCATGTGCCTGTCTCCCTCAATACCTTTGTGAACAAAATGAGGCGCCTCTTTTTTTTCTTTTTTTTTTTCTTTTTCCTAAATGACCACTGAATAGAGTGTTCAGTAGTGTTAGAGGAGAAGAGTACCAGAGTCAGGACAGATGATAAATAAGATTTTAGCTGTAGTCTAATGGCATTCTCAGATCTGGACATGTGCATAGCACAGTGGTATTTCTTGCACGTCAAAAAGACTTACGAAACTTCTTAATGGACTCCAGAAAGAATCACTAATGGATTTCTTTATGTGTTTTTAGGTTTGATATCTCTTAAATATCTAGCCATGTCCAGTTACAATGATGAGACTGATACTGTATATAAATAATAAGAGATAGTTTATACAGCTGTTAAAGGGAGGAGTTGATGGGAGGATTGTTTGCTTCTGCAGGCAGCAGCAAAGAAATAAAAGAAGTAGTTGTAAAAATTTGAATCTGAAGAATTCACATTAACAAGAAATCCAGGATTTAGAAGGGGGAGAATAAAAATATCTTTATGTGTTCAGGAAAAAAAAAAAAAAAAAACAAAGCCAAAAACCAGCAAGATAACAATGGAGACAAAGATTTTGCTACAAGAATCTGTGACCAGAATGATCCACTGGTCCTTTCCAGTTTTAATCTCCTATTATGCACTTTAAATATGGATCGTGCCAAGACTTATGCTAGTAGCTTCTCGGCAGCAGTCAGCTTTGCTTCAGTTTGCATGTGCTTCAAATCACCAAGCATTTGCACTGCTGTACTTAGAACTTTATAACTGGATTGTTGAGTATAAATTGCTGCTCGAGTTCACTGGCAGCAAATATCTGCAGTCAATCACATTTATTCCCAGGAATAAAAAGCGAGGTGGAAAGGCTGGTGGAGCCTGTATACAAGGTCGGTGGAAGTGATAAATACTGCCTTCAGCCATAGACTGGAAATAAGCCTTGGAGCTTCTGATACTTCACAGATTATTGAAGAAGTTATGAAGAAGACTCCTCAGGGCAATTTTATTTTCACCCCATCCTGTAGAACTTAGTGCCTCTGCTCAGAATCTCCATGTGTTTTGAAACATTGAACTTCCATTCTGCATCTACATGCTGATGGACACAAGCATGCAGGGTACAAGAAGTGTTAATGTGGGGCCCTCCCAGTAACAGTCTCATATGTAGAGACTGAGAATTAGTAGAGGCAGTCACAGATAGTCTGTGCAAGAAGGGCTGATTGCATATAAATGTCCAGATCAAGCTCCCAGGTTCACCTGGGAAAACCACAAGGAATGTTTCCCCTGGGAATTCATAAAAAAAAAAAAAAGAGCTATAGGGGAGGGCTGTATCTAATAATTTCTTTTGTCCTCATCCTTGAGCATTCCCCTCAGTATTTTCACGCTCCAGCTCCTACTTGTGGATTTTCCCATTGATCAGAATTTGGACCCCAGCTCACTAAAAGCCATGCTTTTGAATCAGTAGTGTTTGAAAAGTGTGAAAAGATGGGTCTTTATTGCTTACCACCTTCACAGAGGGCCTGTAGGGCTATCACATTTTAAAATCTGATTGCATTCCTCTGCTTGTAACTCCTTCTGTGAACTGTTACTAATATGTATTTTAGATAAATAAATGTATAGTAAATAAAATGTGAATGAAGCAGGAGGTGCTCTGCCTGACATATTTCTTGACAAAAAAGCATGAGTGATGCTTGCTCCACTTGTGGCTTTCCCTTTCTCTAACCACTGCCGCCTCGTAATGCTTACGAGGTGGCTGGAATCGCAAGAAGGTCCCCAGGAATTACTGCAGTTGTAGAAAACTTGGATGAACAACCCTTTGTAAATAATGAAAACCATTTAAAATGCATGAGCTCATTTACGTTTCAAGCATTTAAAAACAGAGGATTTGTTTTTTCCAGTGAGAACCCTTCTTAAACCCTGATGCATTACTGCTGTTAGACTTGTCCCTAGTTCCTGAGCTTGAGCAAATAATACATTGCTGCTTTACTGGAAAATAAATATTGAACATGTTAAGTGTATGGTTCCATGCAGCTCCTACAAGATACTATTCTTCGATAGATGGAGGTTTGCTGTAAGGAAGTTTAAAAGGCATCAGCCTTGCATGCATCCAACCTCCAGGCTGGCAGGAAGGTATTTTAAAAAATTGAGCCCGTTCCTCTGAAAGAGCACTTTGTACCTGGAAGCCGACTTGGACACCAGCCACACAGGTTGGAGATGGCACCTCCCTGGAGCAGACCTAAGCTGGTGTACTTAAAAGCAGCTTCTGCCCAGGGAGGCTGGGTGGCCTCACAGCACCAACCAATTGCTCGCTCACCCACACTCACTCCAGGCATGCTTCCTCCTCCTTTGGGCTCAACCCGAGCTTCCCTAGCAGTCTCAGGTGCTGGATTTCTAAAAGTATAAATAGTAATAGCCTGGTACAGCAGCAGGTCAGCTCAGGCTGGGTGTCTGCACAGAGGGACGCCCCACAAAGAAGGCCCTGAGCTTTTATACCCTCAGTCCATGCACTCGTTCTTCTCGCACCTCTTGATCCAGCGCTGATCTTTGGTCTCAGGGGTTCTCTTATTGCATTCTTTTTCTGTGTTCGTGCAGGCTAATCATTAACCGTTTCCTGTGCCAGTGCCTCACCACTTTCACAGTAAAGAATTTCTGATACCCAACCTAAATCCCCTCCCTTCCCATTCGCGCCCGTTCCGGCGTCTCACGGAGCCCCGCCTCCCCCGCGCACGCGCAGCCCCGCTCCCGTCGCCGCGAGAGCGGCGGGCGCGCGCACTTCAAACCGGCGCGGCGGGCGCGGCGCATGCGCGGGGTTGGGGGCGCGCGCCATGGCGGCGGGCGGCCGCGGCTGGTTCCGCGCGCTGGCGCTCGGCGTGTCCTTCCTCAAGTGCCTCCTCATCCCCGCCTAGTAAGGAGCCTCCGACGGGACGGGACGGGACGGGGCGGGGCGGGGCGGGTGGCATGGGACTGCCGCGAGCCCCCGAGGGCGGCCGGCCGCGGGCAGCGTGGCGCCGCAGTCGTGAGGAGGCCCGGAAGGTCCATGTGAGTCCCGGGTTCGTGAGGGAAGCGAGGCGGCGCTGCCTCCGCCGCGTGGCACAGCTTTCCTTTCCTCTTTGGAAGCCCTTCTGGCCCCTTCCGGCTGGCTGCTGTTCGGGAAGGCTGAAAGTGTGCTGAAACACTAATGCTTTGTAATTTTAAGTTTTTATACTGAGAAAAACCCCTAACAAATTGCTGTTAAACTTCAGTTAGAACTTGGAATTTCGCATTACTTGTCCGAAAAAGCCAAGATATAAATAGTTCTTGCCCTATAAGCACTTGTATTAGTGACTTTTTACATGGTCAGTCATAGGACAAGGAGTAATGGTATTAAACTAAATAAAATGGGAGATTTAGATCAGACATCAGGAGAAAAATCTTTACGGTGAGGCTGGTGAGACGCTGGCACAGGCTGCCCAGAGAATCTGTGCATACCCCGTCCCTGGAAGTGTTCTAGGCCGGGTTGGATGGGGCTTTGAAAAACCTGGTCTAGTGGAAGGTGTCCCTGCCCATGGCAGGGTGGTTGGAATGAGATGGTCTTTAGGGTCTCTCCCAACCCAAACCTATGTTCTATGATACGTCTTTGGCAGGAAATTCTTGAGCAGCGTCGTTGTTACTATTTCTGTTACTTGATCACAGTAGCATCCTAGAGCTGATCAGCAGAGGCTTCCTTCTTACCTGCATGTGGTGCTCTGAAATTTTCCCCTTCTTAGTGCATGCACGTATATGACTCTTAACATACACCTTCTGTAGTTACTCCACAGATTTCGAAGTCCATAGGAACTGGCTTGCCATCACCCACAACTTGCCCCTCTCTCAGTGGTACTACGAGGTAAGGACATGTTTGGGGTGTGTTTTAGCTGTGTATAAATTACAAGCACATTGGGTATGACAGACCTTGTGAATGCTGGAAGGGATGGTTGGTGACTGTCATATAGTGGGACAAAAAGATGCCAGTCACAGTTTGCTGGCCTTGTGTAGCATTTAGCTAAAAAATGAAAGTTAGTTGGGGAAGGTGCAAGTACTTAAGAAGGCAAAATGGGAAAAGCAATTAAGGCACTTGGATTATTGGACAGGCTGTGTAGCATCAGAGCAAGTTGCATTGCACTCTTAAATTGCTGATGTCTGTGCTCTTCTCATTGGTGATACACAGTTACCAGAATAAAGAGTGAGTCATGCTAATGGGTGGATACATCTTTCCATTATGAAATCAATCACTGTATTAAAGTTTTGAGCCTTTGCTGGTGTGCTAGTAGCATGCATTGATTTTTGTCTAGACAAATCACCTTTAGGTTTGTCATAGACTCATCTTACCTAATTGGGATTTAATCTGTCCCCTGGTATCTGCTGGAGTACAGGGCTAGATAGATACTGTAGTGTCTAGTACTCCACATAAGCATCTAGAAGTAAATGATTTGTGCAGGTCAGAATTTTGTAGGACTGATCCAAGGACTGTTTGGCAAACAGATTTTTATAACTCTAGCATTAACCCCGTCACAGAACATAGGATGCCTTTCATCAATGCAGCATAAGCATTTGGGAATATGCTCACTGAAAAATATACCCCATCCCAACCTGCTCTGTTCATGCCTCTTCCTCTCTGTTTCCACAGCCAAGGAGTTAATTCTTGGTCAGGGCGTAGCAACTGTCCTTATGGGAAGAGATCACATAATGCCATTTGATCTTGATATGGTTGTGTGAAAGTTAAGAGTTGTTAACTGATGAGTGAAAGACTTGTTAACTGATGAACTGATTTTGAGGCTAGAGCAAGGCTGATTGTGTTGGTGATCACTCCAGTATAGACAAATATTGGCTCTGAGCTATTTTACTGAGATTTTGTAAAAATTGCCCTATTACTGTATATAGATTTATAGATAATAAACAATTATATACTGGTTAAGTGCAGGTGCACAAAATGCTCTTTAATCTTCTCCTGCTAATCAGGAAATGTCACATCTCCAGCAGTACTGCAGGAGAACAGCTTACAGCACCACAGAGCTGGTTACTGATTGTGGAGTGGTTTGAGTTACAGAGAGGCTACCAAGAGAAAAAGCATTAGCTGGTTTGCTGCAGTGAGCTGTACCTGAAGGACTGCAAACAGCATGGTTTGTAATCAACTATTTAATCTTATTTTGTCTTTAGGCAACCTCAGAATGGACCCTGGATTATCCACCATTTTTTGCTTGGTTTGAATATGTACTTTCTCACATTGCCAAGTACTTTGACCCCCAGATGTTGGTTGTTGAAAACTTGAATTACACCAGTCGGGCAACCATCTTCTTCCAAAGGCTTTCTGTCATCTTTACAGATACCCTCTTCATATATGCAGTTCATGAGTAAGTCTTAATGTTCTGATTTTAGGGACACTGGATAGTCCTTCATATGTGGGCTTTTTCTGTAGCCACAACAAATAACTATTTGTACAAATAAGCTTGTAAAGGAAAGGAAGTGCCAGAGTTGCTTGAACCTGCTCAAAGAGAATCTTGGAATACCCTGCAAAACACAAGATAACATGTTCATCTTGGAGATACAGTTGCATTACATGTGTATTGCAGACACTTGGACACCAGCTGCTGTTTCATGTGTTATACTTGGGTTTGCTTCTGTCACTGAACTCATTTTGTAGGAGTTGCAGGACAGCTGGTGTGCTCAGAACAAGTTTTTTCCTGTTACTTTTCTGAGTACTCTGTTCTTCTAGAAGCATAAAGGAAATCTGTCACAAAATGGCAGTCATCAAATATGCAAAGTTTCTCCAGTGTTTTTGATGATAAACTGATTATTCCAAGTCTGATGTAATTAGGATTGGATGCTTTCGGTGTGGCCTGACTTTATGAAGAATTACTTACCTTATCCCTAAAGAGTAGAGTGGGGGGGGGGGGGTGGTGTCCTGAGAAATACTCTGCCTACCTTAATCATTTGGCTATAAGATATTCCATCATTTTATTCCTTCTGCTCAAAACCTGGGTAGGAAATTCTCAAATTGGAGCCCTGCCTAAGCTCCTTTATTTACTTTCTTTATGCTAGCTAGCTTTGCATTATGATTTCTTTTCCTTTAATTGTTTGGACTCACAGATGTATGAATGTGAGGCTGAAGGCTCAGGGCTGGTGTCTGCACAGGGTCATTTTGCCAAGAGAGGTGGTATATGCCCTCTGCCTGGAAAATTTCAAGGCCAGGTTGGATGGGGGTTTGAGCAGCTCAGTCTAGTGCAAGGTGTTCTGCTCATGGCGAGGAGGTTGCGCTAAGAACATTTCAACACAGATGATCTGTAACTTTTTCATGTGATTTAAGACTGCTTTCAGAAGTCACATGAACCATATTGCTTCACACTGAGAAGTAATAAGTTGTTTTTAACCAACGGAAATAACTCATTATATGGCAGGGGGCAGTGGTAGCCCGGGAGGGGCTCATGTCCAGCTGAGGACCTTAAATGCAACTCCCTCTGTTGTTTCCAAAAGTAGCAATATGCTGCTCATGATGGCGAGCAGGCTCTGACAGCTTTACACTTACTGAATGGGAGAGTTGAACCTGAGACTGTTAAATAATGTAAGCTTTAGCATGTGGAACACACCACAGCTATTGAAATTGAAAATCCTTTCTTTTAAACTTTGTTCATGAGACTGTCTACCTTTGATGAATTTAGTAAGAATTTTATCATTGCCTTGCATCCTGGTAAAATGGCAAACTTGAGAGTAAATGCAGCTCTTAACTCTTATAACCAACAATGGTTTTGTTTGTATGTTTGAATTAAAGCTTCTGTTTCTTCTGCTCTTGTTTAGGTGCTGCAGATGTATAAATGGAAAACGAGCTGCAAAGGATATACTGGAAAAACCAACATTTATTCTTGCTGTTCTGCTCTTGTGGAATTTTGGGTTGTTAATTGTGGATCGTATCCTTTCAAACTGTTGTGGGATGTTTGTGGTTTGTTTGGTTTTTTAGCAACCTCTTACAGTGTGTGGCACAATCCTATATTATTATTGCTGTCATAGCAAGTAACACTGCTGGGTTTGTTTCTGGGATTAGTTAAATAACTTTGTTTTCATTAGAATTACTATTTGGCAAAATGTTAGTCAGTCCTTGGTCTGATTTGCCAGAAGTGGAGGAGGACCAACCAGTCTGGCATCAGTGTGCCTGTTCTGCTGGCTGTTCCTCCTCTGCACACCTACAGGAATATTAGCAGAGTGGCTCTGTGTTCTGGGTGTGGTTCCAAGTTTGTCCTGTGGCAAGGAAAATCTTCAAAGTGTTTTAAAATTCAGAGTGTATTCAATTTGTTTAACTTTATATGGGAATTAGGAAGTCTTTCTAAAGAACAATCATGGAATTGTAGAGTGGTTTGGTTTGGACAGGACCTTAAAGATCATTAGTTCCAACCCCCTGCCTTAGGCAGGGACACCTTCCATTAGACCATATTGCTCAAAGCCTCATTCAGCCTGACCTTGAGCACTTCCAGGAATGGGGCATCCACAACTTCTCTGTGCCAGTGCCTCACCACACTCACAGTAAAGAATTTCTTCCTAATATCCAATCTAAATCTCTCCTCTTTTAGTTTAAATCCATTCCCCCTTGCCATGTCACTCCATGCCTCTTGACAAAAACCCCTGTCCAGCTCTCTTAGAACATCTTCTGAAGGAGCGACATGTTCTCCCCAGCATCTTCCCTTTTTCAGGCTGAAATAATCCCAGCTATATCAGCCTGTCTCCATAGCAGAGGTGCTTCAGTCCTCTGAGGATCTTCCTGGCTTTCTCTGAATGCCTTCCAACAGGTCCATATACTGTATAAAAATAACTCTGGAAATTGCAGTTTCTGAAGTCAGTCTTGGCACAGTGTGCATTTGAAGGAAGGACTTCATTTTCTCTGTCATAGTTCTTGTGTACATTGCCAGCTTAGAAGTGGTAGAAAAGTGAGGGCTGTTGTCACCATCCATTAACCAATTAACCATCCATTAACCAATGTGTGGCAGAAACTAATAACTTTAAAAATGAAGTGGAGATTTAACCTTTTTTGTTTTATATGATAAAATTTGCACAATATATGTGTAGATTGTTGTGTTTCATCTCATCAAGGTAATATGCCAACATTAGTGTAATTTGTGTCTTACTTAGATGTAAGGTTAAATAATGACTTGTGTCCGTGTGCTGTGAATTTAGGGTTGCTTTCTTGATTTAAATTCTATTTTAATTTATTCCTCAAAGCCTTTGAGTCTTCTCCAGAATGCATATTAGTAAAGAAAGCTTGCTTTATTCCTTGACTCAAGTTCAGATATTCACTTCCAGTACAATGGCTTCCTCTTTGGGCTGATGCTTCTTTCTGTTGCTCGGCTGTGTCAGGTAAACCCAAGTGACTGTTGTCTGTTTATTGCCATGTGTATTTTGGGTGCATTAATTCAATTCATAGGGCTGCTCATGGTGTGGGCAATGGTAGTGGCTTCATGTTGAGCTCTGTGATGCTGGATGTGTAATTGTTTATTGAGCTTGTGGCAAAGAGAAAAACTTGAATCTCACCATAATTGCTTGCTGTTGCTGCAATAAGAAAGCTATATTCCCCCATAAGAAAGCTATATTCACTGTTACCCCTGAGCAGTGTGGCATCATTTATTGGCATTTCATCTTCTTCCAAATCACCAGTCCTTAGAAAACATACTTCTGAGGCTGTGAAGAGGTGATTGTGTGGCAGGATAGTTCCTTGTCCATACCTGTTACACACAACACTACTGAATTTGTAACTTGAAGTAAATACCCTTTTTAATACATAGAATAAATGTCTCATCACCTTAGGATGGGACAGCAGGAATTGTTGTACTTAGGAGTACAACAGAGGATCGTTAAAAGTGACTACAGAGAGAAAAGCTTAGGTTTTGTTTTGCTTTCTTTCAGAAAAGGTATTTGGAGGGTGCTCTTCTTTTTGCTGTTCTTCTGCATTTCAAGCACATCTATGTGTATGTCGCCCCAGCATATGGCATTTATTTGTTACGATCCTACTGCTTTACTGCAAATAATGCAGGTAAGATGGGGTTTTCCTCACTGGCTTTTGGGGGGGGTTGTATTAATCACTGGAACTAGGGGAGCACTCAAGGCCTGCAGATAGAATTGGAACAAAATGGCTCAAACAAAAGCTCTGCTTGAGAGCAGAATTGCTAGGATCTTGAAGGATCTTTGAAATAGATTTGTTTCGTAAAATTCCTGTTCCTTTAAGAGTTCTTTTTTAGGACAAATCAATGCAAACAAGCTGCAGGTGGCACTTGGAAGCCATAAGAATTATTCTGGATATGGAACAATTGGACAGTATTAGAAACTATTTCAAAGACCTTCTTTGAGTTTCTCCCCATTTTTTAGCACTGAAACATGCCTGATACTCCTCATGTGAACAGGGAAGGTACATTTGGAAAATACTGAAAGCTTGTATAATGCAGGATCTGCAATGTGGGCAAAAGAAATGCCAGCTGTTGAAGGAAGAAACTGAATATATTGACATAAAAGAACTTTGTGCCCCTTTTAGATAGGTGCTAGCAGTTCCTTGTCAGTGGAGAGCGCTTTGTCTACCTTTCCACTTCCCACAGCAGCTGTTTCTTTAATCTTTGTTTCTTGTAGATGGATCCCTGAAGTGGAGAAGTTTCAGCTTTCTTCATGTAACTCTTCTGGGACTGATTGTCTGTCTTGTTTCTGCTCTTTCACTGGGACCCTTCCTAGTATTGGTAATAACCCCTTTTTCACATGTTATTCCCCTGAACAGTTAGAAAATTTTGTTGTAAAAATATAAGCCATATCTCATCTAAAGTGGCCATTTCTTTGGTCTTGTTTTCTGTAGGGTCAGCTGCCTCAAGTCATTTCACGGCTCTTCCCTTTCAAGCGAGGTCTCTGCCATGCCTATTGGGCCCCCAACTTCTGGGCTTTGTATAATGCCATGGATAAAGCACTGACAATTCTTGGTCAGTACGTTGATCTTGCCTTTTGGTGCCTATTTGTAGATACAGCTCTCTTTATTTTAGTCTTCCCCATTTGAAATGTAGGCAGTAAATTATGTTTTCAGATTGCCATAAATCGTATGGTTGTCCACATAATCTGGTGCATAAGTTACCAGCCGTAAGTCAGAGATCAATCTCTTCCCTCTGTCATCCTTTAAAAAAAGAAAAAAAAACTTGGTCATGTACTTAGTTCAGCTACTTTATTTTCTTTATTAACATTTATCAGTTTGTGCTTTTTTATGTTTTGTTTTTAGGGTTAAAGTGCAATTTTCTTGACGGTACAAAAATCCCTAAAGCCTCCATGACAGGGGGGCTGGTTCAAGAGTTTCAGCACACTGTCCTCCCTTCAGTGACTCCATTGGCCACATTAATCTGTACTTTCATAGCTATATTGGTAAGAACAACTAATATTTTTTAATTTTTTTTCTGTTTTGTCCCTTGTAGATTTTAACTGATAGTATGCACCTCATATGAATTATAATTCTAGGGCAACAGATACATCATTACTAGTATGTAGTGACTCATAAAATGTGTTTAGTGGCTTAGATTGGCAAACAATTTTTGCATGCAATATAAATAGTGGGGTGTTGGCTGTGGTCTTTCAGTCTGCTTTTCCCTCTTGACATTTCAACAAAAATACTTCAGTCTCTACTTGTACATCCAAATGGATTGATTTCCTCCAGTGCAGTATATAACACTTGTGCCACACAAGCACAGCCTGGGTGCAGTGGTGTTTAGTAACATTGACAAAGCTCTTTGGACAATGGCTTGTCTTCAGGATTGCCAGACTTTTCACTGAAGTCCTGTTTTTGCCTGTTGTTTCTAGCCCTCTGTTTTCTGTCTTTGGTTTAAACCTCAAGGGCCCCGAGGCTTTCTACAGTGCCTTGTTCTTTGTGCATTGAGCTCCTTCATGTTTGGCTGGCACGTGCATGAGAAAGCAATACTCCTTGCTATTCTGCCTTTAAGGTAAGCTAATGTGGTACAAAGTAGTTGGCCAAACTGAACCTGCAGCCACTTGTTGAGGAATCCTCAAAGGGAATCACTTTGTTTTCAGTATATTTCAGAAGAGGAGCTCTTTCATAGAATGCCTTAAGCTGTAACAGTGTAGTGCGCTTAAAGTAAATTAATTTCAGGCACAGTTAAAACCTTGATGGGTTCTGTGGTTCATATTTTAAAATGCTGGATAGATTGCTCAGGAGCTGAGCTGAAGAAAGGGATCTTCTGCACTGTGCTTGACCAGAACAATACACAGTTTCCACCAAAAGTTTCATGCCTGCCTAGGGTAGAACTGAAGCTGTAGTTCATAAACTGCCTGACCAATATGGCTTCAATCTGTATATTCCTTCCTCAGAGATTTAGTGATGTTTAAGCTCTTGTTTTGTGCTGGGCCTTGCTGATAGTTTTGTTCAGTGGGTGTGTGGTTTTCTGAGGGAAGGTTTCCTGGCTGATTTTTCTCCTGTGTTTTTATCTCGGGGGCCACATGGTTTGGAAGCAGGAAACTTCATCACAGGTGCAGTGTTAGCAAGGATGGGGCTACTGTGAAACTGTTTGACTTGCTCTTGAGTCTTCAGTCAATTGTATACTGCTCTGCTGAAATTGGGTTTCTTTGCTAAAAGACAAAAGCATAACAAATTATTGCCCTTTTTAGCTTATTGTCTATTCAGAGAGCCAAGGATGCTGGCATCTACTTGATTCTGGCAACAACAGGGCATTTTTCACTTTTTCCGTTGTTGTTCACAGCACCAGGTAAAATGTTCTTCTATTAGTTAATTTTTATAGACTTTGCAATATAGAGCTCAATAGTCTTGATTTGGTTGTCACTTTTGCTTTAGTCACTTCCCAGTAGTTTGTGTTTTCTTTAGAAAAGGAAAATCTTATTTGTAGTGCTATTTCAGATAGTAATTATAATGTGATTATAATAATAGTAATTAATTAGATTAATTATAATAGTAATTATAATGTGTTCAGTATGTTTATAGGTCATTGGAGTAAATGTATTGCAAATGCTTGGCATTTGCTTTAGTAAATGTTTATGCTTATTTTTGGGTATCCTAAGCAGTAAAACATGTAGGTCTGGAGAAAATAAAGCCAGATAATGCAAATGTGACTAACAAGATTTAAAGGTACTAAAATATATATATATAGCAAAATTTTTTTATAATTAATTTTAAAAGTACATAATATTCTTTGTTTTTCAGAACTTCCAATTAAAATACTGCTTATGCTGCTGTTTACTGTTTATAGCTTCTCTTCATTGAAATCTCTATTCAGGTAATTAAAGAAATTTGATCTCAGTGCCAGGAACAACATTTCTTCTGGTGTTGGGAACAGCCATTGTCATAAGGGACAGGCAGCACAGAAAACTGATGCTGAAGAGTCAAATTAAGGTGTTACTAGGCAAAAGAGGCGGCTGCCTCTGTTCTCAGGAGGCAGTGCTTAAATTAGGATTATTGCAGCACGTCCTGGTTATTGTGGCAGCTGCCCAGTTAGTCCCAGGAGGCTGTAGATCCCCACCTGCCTCATGCTGTGTTAAATCATGGAGTTGTGATGCTGTAATCTCTGAGGGTTTAATTTGGTATTCTAGCATTTATGACAATGATTTGTCTGCAGATTGTTTATCTTATTGTGCTGTGAATTTTTGCAGTATTAGTTAGTATTTCAATGCGTGGAAAGGACAGGTTGTAAATAACATTCATTTGCAAGCTGTAATTTGTCAACAAAACCACAAGTATTTGGTTGGCAGAACATGGAATTGCTGAAGTCACCCTGTGTAGTTTCACAGCCTGTGGATCTCTTACCACTTGGCCAAAGATAGTGCTTATCCTTATAACCCCTGCAGTCCCCACTTCCCTCTTTCCCAAACTTTTCAGGGCAAACCCAAGCTGTAATGAAGTACTGTTAACATGTATTCAGTACCTCAGGCACCTGCTTTTGTAGGTGATTTTCTTTATTTAAGAATTCAGTCATTCAGTCTCAAGAGCTCTAGCTAAAAAACTCCATAGGAGCTTAGTTTTTGTTAAGAGAAGGAGCTTTTGCAAGTTTCTTGTTTTTAACTTGCCGAAACATTGAATTCCCTTTAAACTACTGGCAGTAAACTCCTGCCATCAGTGTCCTTTGCAAGAGAGATAGCTCACAGAAAAGTCCATCCTACAGTAAGCTTGGGGAAAGAGGTTAAAAAAAAAAATCTGACATTTACAGTCTTCTGTTGTAGAACAACTTTGGTGGAACAAGTCTTTGTATGGGCTGTTCAGTTGTTCACTGAAACAGAGTGAGGTGAAGCAGTGAAACAGAGCAATTGATGAGGTTTCTCCTTAGGCTTCCAAGGCATCCTGGAACTTGATAAGGACATTGAGTTGTATTCTTGGTTATCACATTTTTTCCTTCTGAAACTCTTTAACTTGTTATTTAAACCATTACTGTGATCTAATGGGAGATTCTTTTTGCACTGGGATAGCTGAAAAACAATAGTTATTTTTAGTTAACATTTATTTTAACGCTACCTCTTTTTTAATTTCTCTGACAGGAGAGAGAAACCTCTACTTAACTGGCTTGAAACAATCTACCTCATCCAACTAGTGCCCTTGGAAATATTCTGTGAAATCATATTTCCCCTGACCTCCTGGAAGCGGCACTTCCCTTTTGTCCCCCTGTTGCTGACCTCTGTGTACTGTGCTCTGGGAATCACATACGCTTGGCTGAAACTCTACGTCTCTGTCTTGACTGAGAGAATTCCTGTCAGACAAAAGGCTGAGTAAAGCCACAGTGCTGGGACCAGTCCCAGGATACCCCTTGGAGGGGATTCCTGGCACAGTGAAGGGTTGTCACAAGGCCATCCAAGATGAGACACAGTGTACGTGTGCCATCACCACGCGGGAGCTCTTCTTCCAACACTCCTGTACTGCCCAACAAGGATACCTCTGATCAGAAGCACTGTCACAGTGACAGGCAGGGCTGCGGGTAAACTGTGGAGCTTAACAAGGCCCAGACTTCTGTCCTGAGCAAAACCTGCCTGATTTTCCCATTATGGTTTGTATTTGAATAGAAGTTGCTGTGGCAAATTACAAGGGATGATTGTTGTATGGGAGAGCATTGTAACAGTTCTATGGAATTTGTAAATTAAAAACTTGATATTTTTTGTTTGAGCATTTCTTGCATTATTTCTGCTCCTGTCAAAACCCTGCTTTTGAGGGACACCCACACAACTAAGGATGTAGCGTGTAGCTGGAAACTTGTCCTGAGGTGCTTTGCACACTCAAATATCAAGTTTTAATATGTCCACGTCCTGTTGATCTCCTTGTTTCGTAGATACTTTGCAAATGGGTTTTCATATTCTTCTAGTAGCTCTTTTTTTATAGACCAGATGACCAAATTGAGGCATGCTACTCAAATGAAGTATTTTAACGCTATTAAACATACCAGATAATGTGGCTGCATTAGCTGTATTTGTAATTCATGTAAAATTCTACAACTCTTAACAAAAGATCAAATGTCTATGGTTCCTGTAATGACTTAAGGAAAAGGTAGGTTGTTTTCTGCCTCTGTGGAATCGTGTTCTCCAAAGGATAGCAGTTATTCTGCAGTAAATATGTTCACCTTTTAAACCCTACGTAACCATCCCTAGAAGATGTTGCTGTGATGTTGGTGTCTGCTTTGGACTCCAGTGCTGACATAAAACTGGGAGGAGAGAGGGATGGATTTTTTATTACTACTATTACTATTTTTGGCAGTAGGTTTTGAACTTTCTTCTATGTTAGCTGAAGTATGGGACCCCTTCATCAAGGATAGCCAAGGGGATAGTTATGCTTTTTGAGTTCTTTGAATATTTGGGGTGTTTAAAATAGAGTGCCTCTTGTTAGGGCAACAGGTAGATTAATTAGTGTGGTTGTTTCTGTAACCAAATACTTTGTACATTTAAAGTGCTCACTGCCAGTGAGTTCATATTAAAGACATTCTCTGGTTTTTTTATTATTTTCTCATAGTTTGTGCTTTTTTTACACTATCAAGGGCTTTGCCATGTTGTTTTACCTGCTGTGGCTGCCAGTGGTGCCATGATGCTTCTTGTATTTTATCTCAGCTCCAAGCCTCAAAGCTCTGCTCAGGGTGAGGCATCCACAATGCTTGTGTTTCTCTGCTGTGCTGTCCTGTGTAGGGAAATGGTAATATGCAAAAAAACCCTACAAACACCCCTCTTGGGTCTTCCCCAGCTGTGCCTTTGCACATCCTGAAATCCTCCAAGAAGAGGCACGCAGCAGAGCTGTGGGTATGCCATTCCTGGAAGTGTTCAAAGTTGGGTTGGATAGAGTAACCTGGTCCAGTGGAAGTTCTCCCTGCCTATGGCAGGGTGTTGGGAGTAGATGACCATTTATGTCCCTTCCAACCAAAACCATTCCGTGATTCTGTGAAGTTAAACCACACCATGACTGTGGAAGTGGCTGTGCCTTACCATTGTGCAATCCCAGGTTCAGCTGAAGCATCTCCCACTGCAGAGCAGCAACTGCCCAACCTCCTCCAGTGGGTGTCAGGAGAATCCACAAATGCCAGAGGTCTATGTCCAAAAAGGAGACAGAGGCATCCTTCAGCTTTATTTGAATTGAGGGGGGAGTCCACTGGGGCACACACCCGCAGGGTTTTCAGAGGGCGCAGCCTCTGGTGATCCTAAACTACCGGCTTCATCTTGCTTCTCTTCCTTTCCCCATTGCTGAGGCATCAGGAAGGTACAGCCTTCCCGAACTGCCTACCACACACTGCCCCCTTGAACCTGCTGTTTTACCCCAAAGCTCAGAAGTTCAGGCTTGTGCAGCCCCTTGTCTCTTTCAGGAGCCAAGGTGTCAGGGCTCTGCAACAAACCTGGGGCCTAAGTCAGTAGAGACATTAACACCCATTGCAGAGACCTTAACACCCATACCTTCACCCATCAAACTGTGTGTAAAGACATGAGCTTTCCTGTCATGAACAAAGGCTAAATTATACGTTTTTAGGAAAGAAGCTGAGAAGCCTTTGGAACCTGTTATGTGTTTTGTTAATGCAGGTTTCTTAAACGTTTCCATCAATCCTGCTACAGTGGTAAATGATTTAATGTGCTTTCGTATTAATTAAAAACGAAAAAACTAACTATGGGTTAGGTCTCAGACTTCAATCTGAGTTTTGAAAATTAATTGCGTCTGATTTTAGTGCTTAATTAACTCCATAATTTACTTCCTGGCCGGCTTCGCTGGCCCTGCAGCAGGGCCGGCTCACCCAGTGGGGTTAGGGCTGCAGGAACCCCCTCCCCGAGCCGGCTAAGGCCGCTCAGCCTGGGAGTTTGGGATGGGGATGGCTTTGTGGGGTGGGCAGTTGGATTTTAGGGTGGGTTTTTGGTAAAATAACCATAAGCGGGGAAGGCAGCGGAACCCCGGAGCACGGCGCGGGCCGGCGGGGGAAGGCGCTGCCGCCGCACCGCTCCCCGCGGTCACCTTCGGCGGGCGGCAGCCATGGTGTTCCTGCCCGACGAGTCGCGGTCGCTGCCGCCGCCGCCGCTCCTCAACAAGGGCTCGGTGTGGCTCGGCTTCGCGGGGTGGATGTCGGCGCTGATGGACAATGCCTTTAACCAGCGCCCCATCTTCGGAGCCGGTGAGGGGGAACGGAGCGGGGTGCGAGGGGAGGGAGGAGGTGAGGAGCTGGGGAAGGGGCTGTGTGGGGTTTGGGGTCACTGAGGGATAAATGAAGGGGAAAGGGGAAACAGCTAAGGAATGAGGAACTGGAGAGGAAATGGGGGCGGACGGGCGGATTTGGGGTGACCTTGAGGGTTACAGGGCTGGGGATGGCGAGGAAGCCCCGAGATCCGAGGCCAGGGGTGGGTAAAGGGAATATGTGGGCCTGGGAAAGGGGGTGTGGGATTTGGGGTCACTCTGAAGGATAAATAAAGGGGAGGGAAGGGGAAACAGGCAGGAGTGAGGGGATAGAGGAGGTTCGGGGGCTGCAGGAGCGGGTATGTGGGATTTGGGGTGACCAAGAGGGATAGATGGGCTGGGGAAGGGGAGGGAGTGCTCAGGTAAGGGAATGGGGAGATAGAGGGAGTGTGTGGGGTGTGGGGCTTGGGGTCACTGAGGGATAAATTAAGTGGGGAGGGCAGGAGAGGGAGCCCTGAGTTCGGGGGGGGGGGCTGTTGGAGGGGAAGGGAGTTCTCTGTGTGATTGTGGGGATGGGAGTCAAGGGGTGGGAGCCCTGAAGTGAGGGATTTGGGGGATTGGAAGGGGCTGGGAAAGGGACATCGTTTGGAGGTGGAGGGGATCTGAGGTGACTCCCTGAGGGGTACGGATGGTGGGAAGAGGTGGGAGCCCTGAGGAAAGTGGGGCCTGGCAGGGGCTGTGGGAGCTGTGGGTACTGCAGGGACCTTGGCAGGGGCAAAGCAGGGAGAAAGGAATGTCTGAGGGGCCTGGGGAAAGGGGGCCCTGCCTGAGGCCCACGGGGAGCTGGGAGAGCTGGGGACAGTTCCTCTCTCCTCCTGCTGCAGGTATTCACCGGCAGGTCCTGCTAGCTACCCTGGGCTGCTTTGTGGGCTACCAGCTGGTGAAACGTGCCGAGTACATGCATGCCAAGGTGGACAGAGAGCTGTTCGAGTACATGAGGCACCATCCAGCGGACTTCCAGCCAAAAGGTACACTCAGCTGGTATTTTAGGAGAAACCTCAGCCTGCCTTAACCTGTATGCAAAGATTTTGCCGGGCTAAGGCTTCCCCGCTCCTTCACAATCTAAATTGCAGCAGTCTAAAGGATTTTCTGATATGAAAATAGATATCGTTATCGAGCTGTTGATAACGCATCGGTGACCACCTCTTCCTCCTAAAAGCTTATTTTAGTATAAAAGTAGCAGAGCCAAAAAAAAAAAAAAAAATAAGGACCGATCAGACTTGTACCACTGAAGAAGAAATAATGGAAATTAGAAGTCACAGGTTTTATTCTTGTAACTTCACAATTGTAGTGTCTATTCCTAAAATGCCTGTTGCATGTAGACTTATAAATCTCATGATGAATATTCAGAAAACAAGCAGAACAGGTGAAAAAAGAATAAATAGGAATGGTAGGAAACCTGAATTGGTGTTGGCTTAGAGCAGTAGCGAAGAACAGGGTTTTTTTTTACTAAATGTAGTCACTGGGCCAAACAATGCAATGGCAAATTGGGTGAAAATTGTCTATTTTCTAATACAGTAGAGTTGGGTGACTCTGGCTGTTGGATTGTGGTCTGCATCATGCCGTGTTGGAAGGAATATGTAGAAATAAAAAACTGTAACTACTGAGATTCATCCACAGAGACCTGTGGAGAGCTGTATGGGAAAAAAAAAAAAAGTTGTGCATTTAGTTACAAAAGCAAGCTAATAGCTGTGGGTAGCAAAAATCAGATTTTTGGTGGCTTTGTTAACATTGAAGATTTAATATGAAACATCTTCTGAACCGATCTCAAATGCTGATTAGGTTTTCCCATCTCTTGCAGAAAAGAAAAGAATAGGGCAGCTCTTGGAGGATTTCCACCCAATTCGCTGAGTGGCAACACATTACAGAATGAATTCCTGCCATCCTGAGAACTTTGGCAAGGTGGCTGCAACTCTTGAACCGTCCATGGCTTAAAAGATGAAACTTTACTCACTTTCATGTAATAAAAGCTTGATTAAATAGTTATTGTTTAATTATTTGCTCTTCTTTTGTGCTTTGTCAGTATGTGGATGACTGATACTTGAAACTGAATAATAATTTTGATTAATGTTTTTTTCAGTTGTTTTAATTGCAAGAATGGAAAGTTGTTCACACAACATATATTGTATAAAATCCAGAAAGCAGGTCTGTAAGTTCATATGTTTTATTTCTCAGTGGCATTTCTCCTGATGCTTGAATGTGTTCTTGGTCAGCCCCTGTAGATACTGTACCCAAAGTCTCACAGGGAAATTCTTTCTGAACAGCTAAAAAATTACGTACTCTCCCTAATTAATTCCATCTCTGTTTTTTATTATTATGTTGCTTTTTCTTTGCTGATAAAAAGGATCCAACCTTTCTGTTGTCCCACTTGGTTGATGGCTCCTGAACCCAAACACTGACCATATTTGAGGGGGTGAGGAGGCTGTGTTGATTGGGGTTTGGGGGATTCTTACTCATTTAGCATTTTGGTTCAAAACTCGGCTTTGTCTCTTTTCTTCCTCACACTGAGCCCAGTGCCATGTCACTGCTCTCTCATGGATATGATGTCCCTAAACAGATTTAAAAGAAGTGCTGCCACTCGGATTTGCTTGAACAGTCTGGAAGAAGAAGATCTTTCCCCGTGCTGGCCTGCAACAGTGTGGGTGCCCTGGGAGCCTGTCCAGGGCAGCACAGAGCCAGCACCCCCTGCCACGCCAGAGATGCCTGATCTGCCCTGTCTGCCAACATCCCACTGGGACCAGGGCAGAAACCTCTCACCAGCTGTGGCCAGCAGCAGTGGCCAGCAGCAGGGCCCCGTCAGGCCTTGGTGCATCCCTGGGGCAGTGTGGTGCAATGCTCTGCAATCAGAGCAGGCAGAAGGTTCCTGTGGCACACCGGGCTCGGAGCCAGCTGCAGGGACAGCGGCTCCCAGAGAGAGACCCACGGGTCCTGGGGCCCACAAGACGTCAGCAAGCCCTTCCAGCTGCCCCAGGTCAACGGCCTTTGGGGGCATCCTGTGTCTCCCACTGGTCGTGTTCAACAGCTGTGGTCAGCGCTTCAGCCCGTGTCCTGCTGGGACACTTCCCTGGAGCACCACGAGCCTCTCCAGTGCTGAGCACTGCCCAAGCCCAAAGCCATGGCTGCAGGGGACTGCACGTGTCCCTCGCTGCCACACCAGCGGGCTTTGATCCCAGCCAGCCACCAAGGCCAGCGCACCAACACACTCACTGCCCCACCAGCAGGATCAGGGAGGGAATCAAGGGCAAG
Organism: Calcarius lapponicus; assembly: GCA_039654755.1. NCBI lineage: Eukaryota > Metazoa > Chordata > Aves > Passeriformes > Fringillidae > Calcarius > Calcarius lapponicus. The sequence continues at coordinate 59,255,564 of CM077462.1, read as the reverse complement.
CATGAAAAAAACCATGGGCTGAAACAAAACCAATGTAACAGGGAAAGCAAAAGCCATGCACGCAAACAGAGCAAAGCAAGGAATTAATTCACCACTTCCCATGGGCAGGTGGGTGTTCAGCAATGCCCAGGAGTGCAGGGTCCATCAAAGGTAATGGTGATCTCGGAAGACAAAGACCATCACTCCAAAAATCTCCTACTTCCTTCTTCCTCCCACTTTCTATACTGAGCATGATGTCATACCATATGGAATATCCCTTGGGTCAGTTAGAATAAACTATTCTACCATTAATTCCTCCCAAGTTCCCATGAACCCTCACAATCATGGCAGTACAGAAAGCAGCAAAGACCTTTGGTGTATGCAAGACCGGCTCAGCAAAAACAAATAATTTGTGTGTTGTCAGCCTTAGGTTCAGCAAAATGCAACACACAATGCAGTACCATCCATGGTGAAGAAAATCATCACTACCTCAGCCTAAACGAACACAGCCACCTATGTGTCGTGGAGTGACAGCAGCCTTTATCCCAATATCGTGTGTTGTGTCTGGCAGCTACGCCTTTCCCCCCCCCCCCCCCCCCCCCCACCAGGCCGTCTTGCCGCGGGGCGGGGAGGGAGGGGTGAAGGGTGACCGGGCACCTTTGCTTTTGGCTGCTTGCTTGCTTGCTTGCTTGGCTGGCTTACTTGCTTGCTGCTTTCTGCTTTCTGCGTTGTTTTTTTTCTTTTTCTTTCGTTCCCTCTTTCTTACCCTCCCCTGAAGATACTGGACCGGCTCCGGACCTGACCTGGGACGTCCAGGACCCCCGGAGTCTGCGAGAGAAGCTCAGCGCCCTCCACGACATTGCTTGGTTTCTTTCCTTTTCTTGTGTTGGGGAGTGTTCTTTTGTTATTTATCAATAAATAGGTTTTGTTTTCCACTTTGCTCCTCCGAGAAATTCCTTCCCGAACCCGGTATTGGGGGAGGGGTGGTTGGAGGTTTTTTTTTAGGGGGCTCCCTTTTGGAGATTTCCCCTAATTTGTCCTAAACCAGGACAGTATATTCTTTTGGTGCATTGGCCGGGAAACGGAGGCCAAAGACAGTGGAAAAAAACCCTATAACAATAATATTTTGGTTTTGGTTGTTTTGTGGGCATATTGGTAATTCATAATGTTATTTGGGGTGGAAGCCTGACGGTATTTCTGGTCCATAGGGGTTTTTGAAGTTTTAATACCTTTGTGGTCCCTAGGGTTATTTCCTTACCCAAAAATAGCTCTGGTGTTATTCCTAATAAGTAGCTTTCGTAAGCAGGGGGTACTAACCAGAATAGTCATTGTGCTGGCCTTATGTGTGATAATTTGTCAGAGGTTTATAAAAATGCTGGACTTTGTTTCAGGAATGTATGGATTGTTGTTATGGCTGTGTACTCAGTTTGTCTGGGGAGAGGAAGGGGAAGGGGCTTTTCAGCCTTTGTCTTCCTTCCTCTCCTCCGGATTGTTGACATCTCTATTAGAAAATATTGAATTTCCCCTGAGTTTAAAAGAAACCATCTTTCTGGCATTTAATTTATTAAGCCTTTTCTATACTGTCTGGAGTGTATATAAAATGAAAGCTGAGATTTCTAGAGGAGCTTGAGAGACTCCTGATTCAGGAGTAAAACAAAGCAGGAAAAATCTTGACTGGAGTGGGAAATGGGAGGATATGGGCCAGACTTTAAAGGAATTTTCTGATCCTATAGACTGGGACTTCCCATCTGATCAAATTCAGAACCCAGTCGAGGTGGCAAAGTATTTGAGGGAGAAGTGCCATGGTAATACTAAGGAGGAAAGGATTACTGCAGTGAGCTGGGCCTTGGCGTGTGTTTACCGTACTCTGCTAGATACTGTGGAGCCGCAGATAGCAGAAAGGGAACAGGGAGATAAGTTAGTTACTATCCCAGTGACCCAGGCTGCAGCTAACATCCCAGGCTCCAGGCTAGCAGCTGAATCAGACAACAAGCCTCAACCCATGGCTGTTGCAGCTAATACAAGAGGTGGAAAGTGTAAAGGCAAGACCGATCGAAAGGTGGAGGATGATGATGATGATGCAGGAGAAGGACCTTCACCAAAATCAGAGGCGACATCAAGGGGCACAGATTCTGGAGCCAATGTTGACTCCTTTTCTCTGAAGGACCTCAGAGGCCTAAGAAAGGATTGCAGATGACAACCTGACAAATCTATAATTAGTTGGTTAGTCCGCCTTTGGGATGCTGCAGGGGAGGTTACGATTTTGGATGGTACTGAAGCGAGGCATTTGGGATCCCTGTCGCATGATCCTGTCATCGATCAAGGTATGATGAGCAGGGCTAGCCCTCACAGCCTCTGGGAACGGGTCCTGGAGAGTGTGGCACAAAGATATTTATGTGCGGAGGATCTCTATATGCAGCAGACACGGTGGAAGACCATAGAACAGGGGATCCAATGCCTGAGAGAGATGGCGGTGGCAGAGCTCATTTTCTCAGATGATATAACAACTAGGAATCCGGACCTGGTACCATGCACACCTGTAATGTGGAGGAAACTTGTATGACTTGGGCCACCTGAATACGCTTCTGCCCTAGCAATAATGAAGCGGGATGATACATATGAGACTGTGCTCGATATGGCGAAGAAGCTTCGAGCGTATGCAGATGCTGTGCATGGCCCAACTCATGCCAGAATTGCAGCAGTGGAAACCCGACTGCAGAAACTAGAGGACAAAATAGAGGAGAATCAGAAGAAACTCTGGGAAGAGATTAAGGAGGACCTTATTCAATTCTCGGCTGTACAAATTAGAAGCCCTGGTATCCAACGCTGGCAGTCCTTTGATGGGGAGAGAAGGTACACCCCACGGGCTGAGTTATGGGTCTTTCTGCGTGAGTCTGGAGAAGATATGAGGAGATGGGATGGAAAACCCACCTCTGCTTTGGCACAACGGGTGCGTGATTTGAAGGAAAGAGGAAGTATCACCAAAAAGAGGGCAGCTCCGGTTGCTCATAGCCGAGATGTTAAGTATGATGATGACGATGACATGTCCGATCCCCTTGAAGGAACTTCTAAGGCATACGCCCAAGGAAAGGACAATCTGGCTTAGAGGGGCCCTGCCTCTAGCCAGGAAGAGGCACGGGAAAACCGAGTTTTTTGGAAGGTGTGGATCAGATGGCCTGGCACATCAGAGCCACAAGACTATGAAGCATTGGTTGACACTGGATCTCAGTGTACCTTAATGCCATCGGAACACGTGGAGACAGAACCTGTTTCCATTGCTGGAGTGACAGGAGGATCACAACAGTTGACTTTGTTGGAAGCTGAGGTGAGCTTGACTGGGAAGGAGTGGCAGGAACATCCGATTGTGACTGGTCCAGAGGCTCCGTGTATTTTGGGCATAGACTTCCTCCGGAATGGCTATTACAAAGATCCTAAGGGATTCAGGTGGGCTTTCGGAATAGCTGCAGTGGAGATAGAGGGTATTAAACAATTGAATACCTTATCTGGACTATCAGAGAACCCATCTGCAGTAGGACTCTTGAAGGTAGAGGAGAAACGAGTGCCAATTGCCACCTCAACAGTGCACCGCAGGCAGTACCGGACGAATCGAGATGCCATGATCCCCATCCACAAGATGATCCGAGAGCTGGAGAGCCAAGGGGTGGTCAGTAAAACCCGCTCACCCTTTAACAGCCCCATTTGGCCTGTGCGAAAATCTGATGGAGAATGGAGATTGACAGTGGACTATCGTGCCTTGAATGAAGTGACTCCACCACTGAGTGCGGCTGTACCGGACATACTGGAACTGCAGTACGAGCTGGAGTCCAAGGCAGCAAAGTGGTATGCAACCATCGATATTGCTAATGCATTTTTCTCCATTCCTCTGGCAGCAGAATGCAGGCCTCAGTTTGCTTTTACATGGAGAGGAGTGCAGTATACCTGGAACCGACTGCCCCAGGGGTGGAAACATAGTCCTACCATCTGTCATGGACTGATCCAGGCTGCACTAGAAGAGGGTGAGGCTCCAGAACATTTACAATATATTGATGATATCATTGTTTGGGGGAACACGGCAATAGAAGTGTTCAAGAAAGGAGAGAAGATCATTCATATTCTCCTGAAAGCCGGATTTGCCATTAAGAAGAGCAAAGTCAAGGGACCTGCCCAAGAAATCCAGTTCTTGGGGGTGAAGTGGCAAGACGGACGGCATCAGATTCCTGCGGATGTTATTAACAAAATCACTGCTATGTCCCCACCAACTGATAAGAAGGAAACACAAGCTTTCTTAGGTGCTATAGGTTTCTGGAGGATGCATATCCCTGAGTATAGTCAGATTGTGAGACCCCTTTATCTGGTTACCCGCAAGAAGAACGACTTCCATTGGGGCCCTGAGCAGCAGCAAGCTTTCGTCCAGATCAAGCAGGAGATCACTCATGCTGTAGCCCTTGGTCCAGTCAGGACGGGACCAGATGTGAAGAACGTGCTCTACTCTGCAGCCGGGAGCCATGGTCTGTCCTGGAGCCTTTGGCAAAAGCTGCCTGGCGAGACTCGAGGCCAACCATTGGGATTTTGGAGTCGGAGCTACAGGGGGTCTGAAGATAACTATACTCCAACAGAAAAGGAAATCTTGGCCGCCTATGAAGGAGTCCAAGCTGCTTTGGAGGTGATTGGTACAGAGGCACAACTCCTTCTGGCACCCCGACTACCGGTGCTGGGATGGATGTTCAGAGGAAAGGTTCCCTCTACCCCCCATGCCACCAGTGCTACTTGGAGTAAGTGGATTGCCCTCATTACGCAGCGCGCTCGAATTGGGAAGTTAAATCGGCCTGGGATTCTGGAAATAATTACAAATTGGCCCGAAGGTGAAAGCTTTAGCGTCGCGGATGAGGAACAAGAGCGAGTGACCCGGGTTGAGGAAGCTCCGCCATACAATCAGTTGCCAGCAGAAGAAACACGTTATGCTCTATTCACCGATGGTTCTTGTCGCGTCATAGGGATGAAACGGAGGTGGAAAGCAGCTGTATGGAGTCCCACTCAATAGGTTGCAGAGGCTACTGAAGGAGAGGGTGAATCCAGTCAATTTGCCGAAATCAAAGCTATTCAACTCGCCCTAGGTATTGCAGAGAGAGAGAAGTGGCCAAGGCTCTATTTGTATACCAATTCTTGGATGGTAGCCAATGCTCTATGGGGATGGCTGAAGAGATGGAAAGAGGCGAACTGGCAGCGTAGAGGAAAACCAATTTGGGCTGCGGAAGAGTGGAAAGATATCGCTACTCGGTTAGAGAAGTTACCTGTGAAGGTCCGCCATGTAGATGCCCATGTCCCCAGAAGTAGAGCTAATGAAGAGCAGCAAAACAACCAGCAAGTACATCAGGCTGCAAAGATAGGGGAGCTGAAGATAGATCTCGACTGGGAGCATAAGGGAGAGTTATTCTTAGCACGATGGGCCCATGATGCCTCAGGCCACCAGGGTAGAGATGCCACCTATAAGTGGGCACGAGACCGAGGGGTGGATCTAACCATGGACAGTATCTCTCAGGTTATTCGTGACTGTGAGATGTGCGCTGCCATTAAGCAGGCCAAGAGGGTGAAGCCCCTCTGGTATGGGGGGCGGTGGTCTAAGTATAAGTACGGGGAGGCCTGGCAGATTGATTACATCACACTGCCTCAAACCCGCCAGGGCAAGCACTATGTATTAACCATGGTAGAAGCCAGCACGGGATGGTTGGAAACCTACCCTGTGTCTCATGCTACAGCCCGTAACACTATCTTGGGCCTTGAAAAGCAGGTCCTTTGGAGGCACGGTACTCCCGAGAGAATTGAGTCGGATAATGGAACTCATTTTAAAAACAATCTTATTAATACTTGGGCTAGGGAACATGGCATCGAGTGGGTGTACCATATCCCCTATCATGCACCAGCTGCAGGGAAAGTGGAAAGGTACAATGGATTGTTAAAAACCACCTTAAAAGCATTGGGTGGGGGGTCTTTAAAAAACTGGGAGCAGCATTTGGCAAAGGCTACCTGGTTAGTTAACACTCGAGGTTCCACCAACCGAGCGGGTCCTGCTCAGTCTGAGCTCCTTAATATAGTAGATGGGGATAAAGCCCCCGTGGCCCATGTCAGAGGTTTGTTGGGAAAGACAGTATGGATCAACCCTGCCTCGAGTACAGACAAACCCATCCATGGGATTGTCTTTGCTCAAGGACCAGGTTATACATGGTGGATAATGCAGAAAGATGGAACAACACGGTGTGTGCCTCAGGGAGACCTGATTGTGGGATGAGACTCACATATGAATGTCATTGTTTGTTGAATGTGGGACAGAAGGAAACTGTAAGTGTCAAAGGTCTGAGCAAGTAAGATGAGAGGAATGCGTAAGTGTCAAAGGTGTGAGTAAGTGAAATGAAAGTTTTTTATTGTATGTTCACGATATGGGTAAGGGGTGGAGTGTCGTGGAGTGACAGCAGCCTTTATCCCAATATCGTGTGTTGTGTCTGGCAGCTGCGCCTTTCACACCCCCCCCCCCCCCCCCACCAGGCCGTCTTGCCGCGGGGCGGGGAGGGAGGGGTGAAGGGTGACCGGGCACCTTTGGCTTTTGGCTTTTGGCTGCTTGCTTGCTTGCTTGCTTGGCTGGCTTACTTGCTTGCTGCTTTCTGCTTTCTGCGTTGTTTTTTTTCTTTTTCTTTCGTTCCCTCTTTCTTACCCTCCCCTGAAGATACTGGACCGGCTCCGGACCTGACCTGGGACGTCCAGGACCCCCGGAGTCTGCGAGAGAAGCTCAGCGCCCTCCACGACATTGCCTGGTTTCTTTCCTTTCTTGTGTTGGGGAGTGTTGTTTTATTATTTATCAATAAATAGGTTTTGTTTTCCACTTTGCTCCTCCGAGAAATTCCTTCCCGAACCCGGTATTGGGGGAGGGGTGGTTGGAGGTTTTTTTTAGGGGGCTCCCTTTTGGAGATTTCCCCTAATTTGTCCTACACCAGGACAGTATGTTCTCCAGGGGACACAGATCCCATTCTTGAGCAACAGCCAGATAAACCACCAGAGGGACATTGCCCCCTCCGTGGTCCTGTCCTCACCAGGAACCAGTCTCCATCCATTCCTTATGGTTCAACACCTGTCTCAGCAATCAGCATGGAGACCAGAGAGCTCCAAAGGCAGAGCTCCATCACGCCCCAGCCAGAGGTGCTGTTGCAATGGGGATGGCCCAGGTCTCTTCCAGTATGCCCCTCATGCTCCATTTCCACTGGATAAGAAAGGGCTGCAACTTTGCCCAGACTAAGGAGAGACATGGAGAGCAGATCAGCCCTGAAATCCTCACTCTGGCTGGAGGGAATTGTGTTTGCCCTCATTTGGGGAACTTGCTGATTGGCAGCTGCTTTCCTAGAAAAGCAGGACTCCTGGCTGCTGGTGCAGTGAGCTCCTTGAGTTTCTGTGGCCAAAGAGCTGGTGTTTGGGCAACCTGTCCTCAACTCAACATCAGTCTTGGAGAGACCAGACTTGGCCATGGCACAGGAGAGGGGAAATGTCACCTCATGTTTCTCCAAATGACCCAGTAGCTCCTGCGGACACACCTCCCATGACTCTTCTTGCCCCAAACCCCTCAGAACTGTCCTTGTCCCGGCTTGATCCTGGCCAGGACCCTTTCAGAGAGGGCACTTCTGGGTCTGGCCTCAGCTGCCTCCTCCAGAGCCCCCAGTGGCCTCAGCTCTTCACACCACCACAGCTGGCTGGAGACCCTGTCCCTGCTGCCCACGCTGGGGCAGGACAAGCCAAAGCCAGAGTGGTCTCAGCAGCTGAGAGAAATGGCCTGAGCAGGAGAGAGGAGATGGGAATCTCCAGTGTATCCCAAGGCTGGGGTGTCCGGACATGGGGCTGGGGTCTTGAGGGAGGCTGCTGCCTAGAGGTGCTGACACCGACAGCTCTGCTGCCCCTCACTGTTGCATGACTGGGCCCAGTGTTGGGCAGACCCACAGTTTTGTGCACAGAGATCAGGCATCAGCTTTTGTGGCGTTGCTGTCGACAAAAGGCAGAAACATTTCAGCCTGAGGCTGGTGACACAAAGGAAGAAGTTGCCCAGTGAGTTTGCACAGGCCCTGAGGTTGGACACAGTTCTGAGCTATCTGGCCCAGTGCAAGATGTCCCAGCACACAGCAGGCCATTGCACTAGGGGGTCTCTGAAGATCCCTCCCAACCCAAACAATTCCTTGACTTTGGGATTCTTTGTCCCTTTCACATTCCCCAGCACTGCCCTGGAAAGATCCCACTCTGCAGGGCCAGTGTCCCCCTGCCCCTCCCTGGGGCACTCCATGAGTGAAAGCAGCACACTGACAACACTGGCTTCCCAGGGATTCTTTTATTAGCAAAAACAGGGGGAAATGCCCTTGGAGTCCAGGTACCAGCTGGAAAAGGGCTTGGCAATGTCCAGGGACTGTTGGAGGTCAGGGCCACAGCACAACACTCCCAACTTGGTGCCACTCTTTGAAAATAAAGAGGAGGCCACGAGCCTGCAGCTCTTCCAATGGCCTTGCCAGCAGTGCCGGATGCTTCTTCCTATGAGGATAAGGCACCGTCTGGTTCTGCAGTGGTCACAGCCATGCCCGGTGTCGGTGCCGGTGCCGGGAGATCCCATCAGCTGCCACGGAGCGGGGAATGCCAGCGGGACTGGGGAGAGATGGCAGCGGTCAGTGACGGGGACGTCTCGGGCTTCCTGACACCAGCAGCTGTCCTGCAACAGCAGCATTCCTTAACTCCAAGGATCATCCCAGGGGGACACAAGGACCAGCAGCCCTGAGTCCACAGAGCCTGAAGCCCTGCAGTCTCTGCACGGAGCAATGGGCCAGGTTCCCTCCTCCAGCATGGAGAGGGATATCCAGCCCCAGCTGAGGGGACAGCCCCCATTCCAAGGCCCTTCCCACCCCTGCACTGCTGGGCACACCTCTCCCAACAATGAGGCCACCCATTGTCTTGCTGCCCCTGGGCTCTGCACGTCCCCAGGTCTTACCTGGTGGCCAGGACAGGGTCACCAGCTGGGCTGCCCCTCGCTGAGGTTGATCTGCTCCAGGATCTGGCTGTACCTCCGGGTCAGGGCGTTGGTGTCCCTGGTGAGGTGGGTGAGGACCTGCTGCAGGCCAGTCAGGTGCTGGGACAGGCGCCTCTCGAGCTGGCCATCCTCGGCCTCGTTGCTGTCCAAGGCTGTGTCCCTGTCGGCGTCGGCACCGCTGGGGCTCTGGTCACCCACAGAGGCCAGGCCTTTCTCCACCATGGGCTTGATGGCCTTGAGGAGCTGGTAGCGCTCGTAGAGGTCCGTGCGGCTCTCGGCAGCCGGGGCTGCCCCCTCCTCCTGCGGGAAGACCCCTCGCAGCAGGCTGGGGAACATCACCTCCTGCTCCATCTTCTGCGTGGCTGAGAAGTACTGCTCCATGGCCCTTCTGCTACAGCTCTGGCCCTGCTGCTCGGCGCTCTTCTCAGAGGCTCACTGCTCCCTGGCCCTGCGCGGGCTTTTTATGCAGTGCTGGGCCACGGCCCTCCCCTGCTGGCCTCCCCTGCCAGCCCTGCTTGGCCTGGATGCCCTTGGGGTCAGGCTTGGCTCCAGCCCAGCTGGGGCTCGGCCCCGCTGTGTCCCTGGCTCTGTGCAATCTTTCCTGGCCCAGCCTCCCTGTGGCCTTCACCCGAGCTGGCCGGGGGTCCTGCTGCCTCCCCATGCCAGGAGCTGCGGGGGGCAGCAAGGAGGAGAGGTGCCCCGGGGTCTCTCCCAACCTGTCCTGCATGATCTCAATGCCCCAACACCTTCAGGACTGGGGCCCTCTGGCTGCGGCTCCAGCTCCTGCCCCCAGTTTGGGAAGGCTGCAGGGGACAGGCACATCCCCTCGTTCCTGCTGCCACACGCTCAGGACGTGAACACTCCGGGGACATTGAGCAACCCCTTTAGCACACACAGGGAAATCTGGAACACCCTGGAAATACACGGGAACATTGTCCCACTGGTTGTCCGGGGACAGTGGAGCCTGCTGCTGTGCAGAGATTTGGGTGCCCAGAAACATCCAACGCCCCCAACCTGCCCCTGGCCTCAACAGGGATGTGGACAGGGACAGGGAGCTGACTCCATGATGTGTAACTCCTGTGGCAGCAGCACAGAGCCATTGCTGCCCCCAGGGGATTGTGGACATGGCTTCCCTGCCATTGTCCCAATTCTGGGAGAGCAAAAGCCACAGCCAGGGCACCAGCCAGCATGCCTGTCCCTGCATGTCCCTGTGGTGTGTGGCAATCAGAGAAAGGGGGTTCTCTTTGGGGAGAGGCTGTGGGGTACCTGGTTCCTTTTGCAGGCCTTGGTGCTGGCAGCTCTCCCTCTGTCCCCGTGTCCCAGCACTGCCACGCACCCTTTCCCCACCCTTTCCCCACCTGTCCTGGCCACCCCTCTTGTCCCTTTCCTTGTGTCCTGGCATCTCTTTGTGTCCTGCCATGGGGCCCTTTGCTGCACCAAGGAGTGTGGGTGCTGCTGGCCCCGTGCAGCTGCCAGACAGAGCCTTGGCCACATCAGGGCACCTGCGGAGCTTCCTGGAGGTGCAGGCACATCACAGGCCTCTGGGGACACAGGGACAGGGGGATGTTTTTCCCCGCTGCTCCCCCCACCGCCTCCCAAGCCACTCATAGTGAGAATGCTAGATTGTTTGGGGGTGACAGGGGATTGGCAGACTCCAACTGCTCCTCAGCTTTTATGCTTGGAACACAAATAATTTCCAAATCCTCTCTGTGCCTTTGAGGACACCATTAGCCAAACATGGGACAGAAAATCTGCCAGAGCTGACTGGGAGACATTGGGGAGAGCTGGGGAGCTGCCACTGCCAACAGGGATGGCAAGAGCAGGAGGACAAGGATTGCTGCTGGAGCACAGCACAGCCACCATGGGGGTGCAGCATGGCTGGGTTTGGGCTGAGCTGAACTGGGGTGCCCAGCCATGGTTTAGGGCCCCAGGGAGGCTGCTCAGGACCAGCAGGGCCCCCAGGAGCTGCTCTGATATCCTCTGGTCTCTGCTGCACAGACCCCAGATTTGAGCAAGCTTAGCCCTGACCTGTGGCCCTCCTGGCAGGTCCAGCCCCAGCCCCAGCCTCAGCTCAGAGTGCAGGTTGTGCCACCACCTGTGTCCCTAAGTGTCTCTGTATCCTCCCGGGTCACACCCTCCTGTCTTATCCCTGTGTGGCAGCAAGAGAAGGGAGCGTGGCACCATGCTCAGCATATGGAGCAGGGAGGAGAAGGAAGAGGGGCACAGTCAGAGTGACAGCAGTCGTCTTGCCAGGTCACCATGACACGCAATGGAGCCCTGCTCTCCCTCAGAGGACTGAACACCTGAGTGCCAATGGGAAGGGGTGAATGAGTGAATCCCTTCTTTTGCTTTGCTTACTTGTGCAGCTTTTGCTTTTCCTGTGGAGCTGTCTTCACTTCTAGCCATAACTTTTCTCTCTTTCATCCTCCCCGATTCTCTCCCCCATGCCACCTGGGGGGAATGGCAGAGGAGCTGAGTGGGGCTGAGCTGCCAGCAGGGCTCATATCCACAGTGAAGTTTCAGTCCCAGGGCAGATGTGTCCCACCCTGGGGGGACACTATGATGTCTCTGAACCTTCAGGAAGCTCCCTGGTGGCCCAGAAGTCCTGGGAGAATGGGGCTGTCAGTGTGTGCAAACCTCAGTGCAGCACTGGACAGCCCAGCCTGGGATGCCAGGAGCACCCAGAAAGGGAGAAGAGGAGCAGCGAGTTCAGGTCTGAGGGGGAGAGGGCAGGTGGCAGAATGGGCACCTGGCTGGGCTAGGAGGGGACAGCAGGAGGGGGCAGTGGGAGAGCTGCCAAAAATGAGGGTTGCAAAAGGGAGGAAGGAGCCCATGACCTTTCCCAAAAAAGAAACAAAAAAAAAAAAGCTGTTGGTTTTTGTTTTTTATTCCAAAAAAAGACCCATTGCCTCCAATTGCCACATCCTGCAAGATAAGAAGGGACAGGAGGCCTGGCCATTGACCAGCCATGGAGTGGGGTTGATGCACTGGGACCCCCAAGCCAGGTCAGGCACAGCCCTCACTGAGTCTGGGCCAGGAGCCAGGCCTGACAATGAGGAGAGAGGTGCCCGGGTTCTCTCCTATCCTTTCCTATCCTACGTCAACCCCCCAGCATGTTCAGTTCAGGGGTCCTGTGGGAGTGGGCCCACCTCCTGTGCCCTGGTGTGGCCAGGCTCAGGCAGTGGCGCTGCTGGGGATGTCGCCTCCCCCACTCCTCGCTGCCACGCACTCAGGATGTGAACACTGCAGGGACACTGAGCAGGCTCTGTCCATGACTGCCAGCCTGAACACGGCAGCAGACACCGGGGTGGGAATTCTCCCTGGGAGTGCTCTGCTGCATGGAGTCCTCCATGGGTGTCCTGGGTTGACTATATGATGCTTCTATCCCCAAACCTCTTGTTCTGTTTGTGCTGAATAGTAAGCTTTGCACCTTTAAGACTTGTTCCAGAGAGCGAAGGGGCAGACAAGAAGCACACAGTTTGTTTTCAGACACTGCACTCACTCCTCCACATTCCTGCTCCTGGACTGTGTTGTCTGCGGATGGACAGACAGCGGGACAGAGCTCTCCTTTGTTTTAGTTAGTTTTAGCTCACTGAGGCAGTACCCTGGACTGTGGGGTTTTTTCCCTTTCCTTTGGACCTGTTTAAACCTGCTCTGGACGGAGCACCCAGAGAAGCACCGGCAGCTCACACCTGTGGCCACTGGGCCGGGCCTGAGCCACAGCATTTCCAGCACCGGAGGGACTGAAAAGAGACTGAGTGAGCTGAGCTGCAACCTCGGGAGGGGACTTTCCCAGTTTGTCATCTCTTTTGCAGCAGCAAGGGGTTTTATTGTTTAATATTCTTTAGGTTTTATTGCTTAATAAACAGGTTTTTTCCACTTTTCTCCAAGGCAGTGTTTCCTTCCGAAGCAGTTGGGGGAGGGACCAATTGAATCTACTTTCCTAGAGGAGCCCCTTTGGGGGGGTCTCTCCCATATTTGCCCTGAACCAGGACAATGGGTAATGAGGACCTCTGATGGGGACAGGGATGGGACCAAATGCCACAAGGGGAACGGCATCCATGGCACAGAGCTTTTGTGGCCCACAGTGGAGCACAGATGCTGCCACCTTCACACCCATCACCTGATCCTGGAGCAGAGGCCATGGCTGGTCAATGGCCAGGACTTCTGTCCCTTCTTATCTTGCAGTATGTGGCAATTGGAGGAATTGGTTCTATTTTGGGAAAGGCCAGGGGCTCCTTCCTCCCTTTTGCAACCCTCAGTGTTGGCAGGTCTCCCACTGTCCCCTCCTGCTGTCCCCTCCTAACCCAGCCAGGTGCCCATTCTGCCACTGGCCCTCTCCCCTGCAGAGATGAACCCACTGCTCCTCTTTTCCCTTTCTGGGTCCTCAGAGGCACAGAGAGGATTTGGCAATTATTCATATTCCAAGCATATAAAGAGCTGGGGAGGAACGGGAGTCAGTCTAGCCCGTGTCACCGCCAAGCATTCTGTCATGCTCACTATGAGCAGCCTGGGAGGCTGTGGGGAGAGCAAGGCATCCCCCTGTCCCTGTGTCCCCAGAGGCCTGTGATGTGCCTGCACCTCCAGGAAGCTCCACAGGTGCCCTGATGTGGCCAAGGCTCTGTCTGGCAGCTGCACGGGGCCAGCAGCACCCACACTCCTTGGTGCAGCAAAGGGCCCCATGGCAGGACACAAAGAGATGCCAGGACACAAGGAAAGGGACAAGAGGGGTGGCCAGGACAGGTGGGGAAAGGGTGGGGAAAGGGTGCGTGGCAGTGCTGGGACACAGGGGGACAGAGGGAGAGCTGCCAGCACCAAGGCCTGCAAAAGGAACCAGGTACCCCACAGCCTCTCCCCAAAGAGAACCCCCTTTCTCTGATTGCCGCACACCACAGGAACATGCAGGGACAGGCATGCTGGCTGGTGCCCTGGCTGTGGCTTTTGCTCTCCCAGAATTGGGACAGTGGCAGGGAAGCCATGTCCACAATCCCCTGGGGGCAGCAATGGCTCTGTGCTGCTGCCACAGGAGTTACACATCATGGAGTCAGCTCCCTGTCCCTGTCCACATCCCTGTTGAGGCCAGGGGCAGGTTGGGGGCATTGGATGTTTTTGGGCAGCCAAATCTCTGTACAGCAGCAGGCTCCACTGTCCCCGGACCCCCAGCGGGACAGTGTTCCAGTGTATTTCCAGTGTGTTCCAGATTTCCCTGTGTGTGCTAAAGGGGTTGCTCAATGTCCCTGGAGTGTTCACGTCCTGAGTGTGTGGCAGCAGGAACAAGGGGAGGTGCCTGTCCCCTGCAGCCTTCCCAAACTGGGGGCAGGAGCTGGAGCCGCAGCCAGAGGGCCCCAGTCCTGAAGGTGTTGGGGCATTGAGATCATGCAGGACAGGATGGGAGAGACCCCGGGGCACCTCTCCTCCTTGCTGCCCCCCGCAGCTCCTGGCATGGGGAGGCAGCAGGACCCCCGGCCAGCTCGGGTGAAGGCCACAGGGAGGCTGGGCCAGGAAAGATTGCACAGAGCCAGGGACACAGCGGGGCCAAGCCCCAGCTGGGCTGGAGCCAAGCCTGACCCCAAGGGCATCCAGGCCAAGCAGGGCTGGCAGGGGAGGCCAGCAGGGGAGGGCCGTGGCCCAGCACTGCATAAAAAGCCCGCGCAGGGCCAGGGAGCAGTGAGCCTCTGAGAAGAGCGCCGAGCAGCAGGGCCAGAGCTGTAGCAGAAGGGCCATGGAGCAGTACTTCTCAGCCACGCAGAAGATGGAGCAGGAGGTGATGTTCCCCAGCCTGCTGCGAGGGGTCTTCCCGCAGGAGGAGGGGGCAGCCCCGGCTGCCGAGAGCCGCACGGACCTCTACGAGCGCTACCAGCTCCTCAAGGCCATCAAGCCCATGGTGGAGAAAGGCCTGGCCTCTGTGGGTGACCAGAGCCCCAGCGGTGCCGACACCGACGGGGACACAGCCTTGGACAGCAACGAGGCCGAGGATGGCCAGCTCGAGAGGCGCCTGTCCCAGCACCTGACTGGCCTGCAGCAGGTCCTCACCCACCTCACCAGGGACACCAACGCCCTGACCCGGAGGTACAGCCAGATCCTGGAGCAGATCAACCTCAGCGAGGGGCAGCCCAGCTGGTGACCCTGTCCTGGCCACCAGGTAAGACCTGGGGACGTGCAGAGCCCAGGGGCAGCAAGACAATGGGTGGCCTCCTTGTTGGGAGAGTTGTGCCCAGCAGTGCAGGGGTGGGGACGTGGTGGGAAGGGCCTTGGAATGGGGGCTGTCCCCTCAGCTGGGGCTGGATATCCCTCTCCATGCTGGAGGAGGGAACCTGGCCCATTGCTCCGTGCAGAGACTGCAGGGCTTCAGGCTCTGTGGACTCAGGGCTGCTGGTCCTTGTGTCCCCCTGGGATGATCCTTGGAGTTAAGGAATGCTGCTGTTGCAGGACAGCTGCCGGTGTCAGGAAGCCTGAGACGTCCCCGTCACTGACCGCTGCCGTCTCTCCCCAGTCCCGCTGGCATTCCCCGCTCCGTGGCAGCTGATGGGATCTCCCGGCACCGGCACCGACACCGGGCATGGCTGTGACCACTGCAGAACCAGACGGTGCCTTATCCTCATAGGAAAAAGCATCCGGCACTGCTGGCAAGGCCATTGGAAGAGCTGCAGGCTCGTGGCTTCCTCTTTATTTTCAAAGAGTGGCACCAAGTTGGGAGTGTTGTGCTGTGGCCCTGACCTCCAACAGTCCCTGGACATTGCCAAGCCCTTTTCCAGCTGGTACCTGGACTCCAAGGGCATTTCCCCCTGTTTTTGCTAATAAAAGAATCCCTGGGAAGCCAGTGTTGTCAGTGTGCTGCTTTCACTCATGGAGTGCCCCAGGGAGGGGCAGGGGGACACTGGCCCTGCAGAGTGGGATCTTTCCAGGGCCATGCTGGGGAATATGAAAGGGACAAAGAATCCCAAAGTCAAGGAATTGTTTGGGTTGGGAGGGATCTTCAGAGACCCCCTAGTGCAATGCCCTGCTGTGTGCTGGGACATCTTGCACTGGGCCAGGTAGCTCAGAACTGTGTCCAACCTCAGGGCCTGTGCAAACTCACTGGGCAACTTTTTCCTTGTGTCACCAGGTTCAGGCTGAAATGTTTCTTCCTTTTGTTGACAGCAACACTGACAAATATAGGTTAGAAGCTGTTGTGAAATAGTTGGTAATTCTTAAGCATGTATGTTAAGAAGTTTGGTTATTTTATTGTAAATGAAGATTAAAGTGTAGTTATAAGAATTTCGGTATACCACGTACCATAATACACCTAAGTGCCCTACCACCCAAACAAAACTAGCCAGCCGGGACACAACATTAATGGGCCAATCAGGTGCCTTAAACCTTCATGCAAATGAAGGATCCCGACAGAAAGGCATCCAAAGGACCAAAACCAACCACAAAACAAAAAGGGCATCCGACCCAATGAATGTGTGCCATTCCACCTGGAACATCAGGAGCACTGCTGCTCAAGATGGTAGAAGATCCAGCGCCGGTGATGCAGCGTCCTTGACTGGAACACTCTCGCTCAACCCACGGGCTCCCTGAGCTTTAGGCCTAATTGTAATAAATGCTGAAATCACTTTAGCACCAGGACTGTTACCCTGTTTTTAACAGCACCACAAAAGCTGATGCCTGATTTCTGTGCTCAACAAATTCTGAATCTGCCCAACACTTGGCCCAGTCATGCAACAGTGAGGGGCAGCACAGCTGTAGGTCTTATCCTCTCTGGAGAGTAGCCTCCCTCAAGGCCCCAGCTCCATGTCCAGGCATCCCAGCTTTGGGATAAAATGGAGATTCACATTAAAATGCTGACTGCTGATTGGCAGCTGCTTTCCTAGAAAAGCAGAGCTTCTGGGTGCTGGTGCAGTGAGCTCCATGGGTCCCAGCGGCCACAGAGCTGGTGTTTGGGCAACCTGTCCTCAACTCACCATTCTCCTGGAGAGCCAGGCCTGGCTATGGTTCAGGAGAGGGGAAATGTCACCTCATGTTTCTCCAAATGACCGCGTATCTTCCCCAGTAGCTCCTGCAGACACATCTCCCGTGACTCTTTTTGCCCCAAAACCCTAAGAATTGTCCTTGTCCCTCCTTGAACCTGGCCAGGACCCTTCCAGAGAGGGCACTTCTGGGTCTGGCCTCAGCTGCCTCCTCCAGAGCCCCCAGTGCCCTCAGCTCTTCACACCACCACAGCTGGCTGGAGACCCTGTCCCTGCTGCCTGCGCTGTGTAGGAAAGACATTCTGTGCTGTCCCTGTGAGCTAGCAGGGCCTCCTGAAGATAAGGAGAAGCCCTCCATCTCTCCTTAAGGAATGCCAAGGTCGTTACCACGGAGACAAGAGGAAGGAGGGAAAGTTGGGAGATATGGACTCTAGTTGGCACACAGAGTGATGTGGCTCCCTGGTTGTCTACTGAGAATTTTTTTCTCTTTTATGGCCAATGGGCACTGTATACATGTTAGATGAGTGGCAATATCTGGAAGAACTATAAAAGCTATGTTGGTTTATTACAGTCTCTCTCTTTCCCCCTTCTTATGGAGTTGCATATTATTGCACGGTGCCGCGCCCTATTGTGACAACACTGGGGCAGGACAAGCCAAAGCCAGAGTGGTCTCAGCAGCTGAAAGAAATGGCCTGAGCAGGAGAGAGGAGATGGGAATTTCCAGTGTATCCCAAGGCTGGGGTGTCCGGACATGGGGCTGGGGTCTTGAGGGAGGCTGCTGCCTAGAGGTGCTGACACCTACAGCTCTGCTGCCCCTCACTGTTGCATGACTCGGCCCAGTGTTGGGCAGACTCAGGGTTTTTGTGAACAGAGATCAGGCATCAGCTTTTGTGGTGTTGCTGTCAACAAAAAGAAGGAATATTTCAGCCTGAGGCTGGTGACACAGAGGAAGAAGTTGCCCAGTGAGTTTGCACAGGCCCTGAGGTTGGACACAGTTCTGAGCTACCTGGCCCAGTGCAAGATGTCCCAGCAAACAGCAGGCCATTGCACTAGGGGGTCTCTGAAGATCCCTCCCAACCCAAACAATTCCTTGACTTTGGGATTCCTTGTCCCTTTCACATTCCCCAGCACTGCCCTGGAAAGATCCCACCCTGCAGGGCCAGTGTCCCCCTGCCCCTCCCTGGGGCACTCCATGAGTGAAAGCAGCACACTGACAACACTGGCTTCCCAGGGATTCTTTTATTAGCAAAAACAGGGGGAAATGCCCTTGGAGTCCAGGTACCAGCTGGAAAAGGGCTTGGCAATGTCCAGGGACTGTTGGAGGTCAGGGCCACAGCACAACACTCCCAGCTTGGTGCCACTCTTTGAAAATAAAGAGGAGGCCACGAGCCTGCAGCTCTTCCAATGGCCTTGCCAGCAGTGCCGGATGCTTTTTCCTATGAGGATAAGGCACCGTCTGGTTCTGCAGTGGTCACAGCCATGCCCGGTGTTGGTGCCGGTGCCGGGAGATCCCATCAGCTGCCACGGAGCGGGGAATGCCAGCGGGACTGGGGAGAGACGGCAGCGGTCAGTGACGGGGACGTCTCGGGCTTCCTGACACCGGCAGCTGTCCTGCAACAGCAGCATTCCTTAACTCCAAGGATCATCCCAGGGGGACACAAGGACCAGCAGCCCTGAGTCCACAGAGCCTGAAGCCCTGCAGTCTCTGCACGGAGCAATGGGCCGGGTTCCCTCCTCCAGCATGGAGAGGGATATCCAGCCCCAGCTGAGGGGACAGCCCCCATTCCAAGGCCCTTCCCACCACGTCCCCACCCCTGCACTGCTGGGCACAACTCTCCCAACAGGGGGGCCACCCATTGTCTTGCTGCCCCTGGGCTCTGCACGTCCCCAGGTCTTACCTGGTGGCCAGGACAGGGTCACCAGCTGGGCTGCCCCTCAGTGAGGTTGATCTGCTCCAGGATCTGGCTGTACCTCCGGGTCAGGGCGTTGGTGTCCCTGGTGAGGTGGGTGAGGACCTGCTGCAGGCCAGTCAGGTGCTGGGACAGGCGCCTCTCGAGCTGGCCATCCTCGGCCTCGTTGCTGTCCAAGGCTGTGTCCCTGTCGGCGTCGGCACCGCTGGGGCTCTGGTCACCCACAGAGGCCAGGCCTTTCTCCACCATGGGCTTGATGGCCTTGAGGAGCTGGTAGCGCTCGTAGAGGTCCGTGCGGCTCTCGGCAGCCGGGGCTGCCCCCTCCTCCTGCGGGGAAGACCCCTCGCAGCAGGCTGGGGAACATCACCTCCTGCTCCATCTTCTGCGTGGCTGAGAAGTACTGCTCCATGGCCCTTCTGCTACAGCTCTGGCCCTGCTGCTCGGCGCGCTTCTCAGAGGCTCACTGCTCCCTGGCCCTGCGCGGGCTTTTTATGCAGTGCTGGGCCACGGCCCTCCCCTGCTGGCCTCCCCTGCCAGCCCTGCTTGGCCTGGATGCCCTTGGGGTTGGGCTTGGCTCCAGCCCAGCCGGGGCTCGGCCCCACTGTGTCCCTGGCTCTGTGCAATCTTTCCTGGCCCAGCCTCCCTGTGGCCTTCACCCGAGCTGGCCGGGGGTCCTGCTGCCTCCCCATGCCAGGAGCTGCGGGGGGCAGCAAGGAGGAGAGGTGCCCCGGGGTCTCTCCCATCCTGTCCTGCATGATCTCAATGCCCCAACACCTTCAGGACTGGGGCCCTCTGGCTGCGGCTCCAGCTCCTGCCCCCAGTTTGGGAAGGCTGCAGGGGACAGGCACCTCCCCTTGTTCCTGCTGCCACACACTCAGGACGTGAACACTCCAGGGACATTGAGCAACCCCTTTAGCACACACAGGGAAATCTGGAACACACTGGAAATACACTGGAACACTGTCCCGCTGGGGGTCCGGGGACAGTGGAGCCTGCTGCTGTACAGAGATTTGGCTGCCCAAAAACATCCAATGCCCCCAACCTGCCCCTGGCCTCAACAGGGATGTGGACAGGGACAGGGAGCTGACTCCATGATGTGTAACTCCTGTGGCAGCAGCACAGAGCCATTGCTGCCCCCAGGGGATTGTGGACATGGCTTCCCTGCCATTGTCCCAATTCTGGGAGAGCAAAAGCCACAGCCAGGGCACCAGCCAGCATTGCCTGTCCCTGCATGTTCCTGTGGTGTGCGGCAATCAGAGAAAGGGGGTTCTCTTTGGGGAGAGGCTGTGGGGTACCTGGTTCCTTTTGCAGGCCTTGGTGCTGGCAGCTCTCCCTCTGTCCCCCTGTGTCCCAGCACTGCCACGCACCCTTTCCCCACCCTTTCCCCACCTGTCCTGGCCACCCCTCTTGTCCCTTTCCTTGTGTCCTGGCATCTCTTTGTGTCCTGCCATGGGGCCCTTTGCTGCACCAAGGAGTGTGGGTGCTGCTGGCCCCGTGCAGGTGCCAGACAAGAGCCTTGGCCACATCAGGGCACCTGCGGAGCTTCCTGGAGGTGCAGGCACATCACAGGCCTCTGGGGACACAGGGACAGGGGGATGCCTTGCTCTCCCCACAGCCTCCCAGGCTGCTCATAGTGAGCATGACAGAATGCTTGGCGGTGACACGGGCTAGACTGACTCCCGTTCCTCCCCAGCTCTTTATATGCTTGGAATATGAATAATTGCCAAACCCTCTCTGTGCCTCTGAGGACCCAGAAAGGGAGAAGAGGAGCAGTGGGTTCATCTCTGCAGGGGAGAGGGCCAGTGGCAGAATGGGCACCTGGCTGGGTTAGGAGGGGACAGCAGGAGGGGACAGTGGGAGACCTGCCAACACTGAGGGTTGCAAAAGGGAGGAAGGAGCCCCTGGCCTTTCCCAAAATAGAACCAATTCCTCCAATTGCCACATACTGCAAGATAAGAAGGGACAGAAGTCCTGGCCATTGACCAGCCATGGCCTCTGCTCCAGGATCGGGTGATGGGTGTGAAGGTGGCAGCATCTGTGCTCCACTGTGGGCCACAAAAGCTCTGTGCCATGGATGCCGTTCCCCTTGTGGCATTTGGTCCCTTCCCTGTCCCCATCACAGGTTCTCATTACCCATTGTCCTGGTTCAGGGCAAATATGGGAGAGACCCCCCCAAAGGGGCTCCTCTAGGAAAGTAGATTCAATTGGTCCCTCCCCCAACTGCTTCGGAAGGAAACACTGCCTTGGAGAAAAGTGGAGAAAACCTGCTTATTAAACAATAAAACCTAAAGAATATTAAACAATAAAACCCCTTGCTGCTGCAAAAGAGATGACAAACTGGGAAAGTCCCCTCCCGAGGTTGCAGCTCAGCTCACTCAGTCTCTTTTCAGTCCCTCCGGTGCTGGAAATGCTGTGGCTCAGGCCCGGCCCAGTGGCCACTGGTGTGAGCTGCCGGTGCTCCTCTGGGTGCTCCGTCCAGAGCAGGTTTTAAACAGGTCCAAAGGAAAGGGAAAAAGCCCCACAGTCCAGGGTACTGCCTCAGCGAGCTAAAACTAACTAAAACAAAGGAGAGCTCTGTCCCGCTGTCTGTCCATCCGCAGACAACACAGTCCAGGAGCAGGAATGTGGAGGAGTGAGTGCAGTGTCTGAAAACAAACTGTGTGCTTCTTGTCTGCCCCTTCGCTCTCTGGAACAAGTCTTAAAGGTGCAAAGCTTACTATTCAGCACAAACAGAACAAGAAGTTTGGGGATAGAAGCATCATATAGTCAACCCAGGACACCCATGGAGGACTCCATGCAGCAGAGCACTCCCAGGGAGAATTCCCACCCCGGTGTCTGCTGCCGTGTTCAGGCTGGCAGTCATGGACAGAGCCGCTCTGCTCAGTGTCCCTGCAGTGTTCACATCCTGAGTGCGTGGCAGCGAGGAGTGGGGGAGGCGACATCCCCAGCAGCGCCACTGCCTGAGCCTGGCCACACCAGGGCACAGGAGGTGGGCCCACTCCCACAGGACCCCTGAACTGAACATGCTGGGGGGTTGACGTAGGATAGGAAAGGATAGGAGAGAACCCGGGCACCTCTCTCCTCATTGTCAGGCCTGGCTCCTGGCCCAGACTCCGTGAGGGCTGTGCCTGACCTGGCTTGGGGGTCCCAGTGCATCAAACCCCACTCCATGGCTGGTCAATGGCCAGGCCTCCTGTCCCTTCTTATCTTGCAGGATGTGGCAATTGGAGGCAATGGGTCTTTTTTTGGAAAAAAAACCCGACTTTTTTTTTTTTGTTTCTTTTTTGGGAAAGGTCATGGGCTCCTTCCTCCCTTTTGCAACCCTCATTTTTGGCAGCTCTCCCACTGCCCCCTCCTGCTGTCCCCTCCTAGCCCAGCCAGGTGCCCATTCTGCCACCTGCCCTCTCCCCCTCAGACCTGAACTCGCTGCTCCTCTTCTCCCTTTCTGGGTGCTCCTGGCATCCCAGGCTGGGCTGTCCAGTGCTGCACTGAGGTTTGCACACACTGACAGCCCCATTCTCCCAGGACTTCTGGGCCACCAGGGAGCTTCCTGAAGGTTCAGAGACATCATAGTGTCCCCCCAGGGTGGGACACATCTGCCCTGGGACTCTGAACTTCACTGTGGATATCATGATTTGAGCCCTGCTGGCAGCTCAGCCCCACTCAGCTCCTCTGCCATTCCCCCCAGGTGGCATGGGGGAGAGAATCGGGGAGGATGAAAGAGAGAAAAGTTATGGCTAGAAATGAAGACAGCTCCACAGGAAAAGCAAAAGCTGCACAAGTAAGCAAAGCAAAAGAAGGGATTCACTCATTCACCCCCTTCCCATTGGCACTCAGGTGTTCAGTCCTCTGAGGGAGAGCAGGGCTCCATTGCGTGTCATGGTGACCTGGCAAGACGACTGCTGTCACTCTGACTGTGCCCCTCTTCCTTCTCCTCCCTGCTCCATATGCTGAGCATGGTGCCCACGCTCCCTTCTCTTGCTGCCACCCGGGGATAAGACAGGAGGGTGTGCCCCGGATGATACAGGGACACTTGGGGACACAGGTGGTGGCACAACCTGCACTCTGAGCTGAGGCTGAGACTGGGGCTGGACCTGCCAGGAGGGCCACAGGTAAGGGCTAAACTTGTCCACATCTGGGGGTCTGTGGCAGCAGAGACCAGAGGATATCAGAGCAGCTCCTGGGGGCCCTGCTGGTCCTGAGCAGCCTCCCTGGGGCCCTAAACCATGGCTGGGCACCCCAGTTCAGCTCAGCCCAAACCCAGCCATGCTGCACCCCCATGGTGGCTGTGCTGTGCTCCAGCAGCAATCCTTGTCCTCCTGCTCTTGCCATCCCTGTTGGCAGTGGCAGCTCCCCAGCTCTCCCCAATGTCTCCCAGTCAGTTCCGACAGATTTTCTATGCCATGTTTGGCGAATGGGGTCCTCAAAGGCACAGAGAGGATTTGGCAATTATTCATGTTCTAAGCAAAAAAGCTGGGGAGGAAATGGAGTCTGCCTGGCCCCTGTCACCCCCAAACAATCTAGCATGCTCACTATGAGTGGCTTGGGAGGCTGTGAGGGGAGCAGGAGAGAAAAACATCCCCCTGTCCCTGTGTCCCCAGAGGCCTGTGATGTGCCTGCACCTCCAGGAAGCTCCGCAGGTGCCCTGATGTGGCCAAGGCTCTGTCTGGCACCTGCACGGGGCCAGCAGCACCCACACTCCTTGGTGCAGCAATGGGCCCCATGGCAGGACACAAAGAGATGCCAGGACACAAGGAAAGGGACAAGAGGGGTGGCCAGGACAGGTGGGGAAAGGGTGCGTGGCAGTGCTGGGACACAGGGGGACAGAGGGAGAGCTGCCAGAACCAAGGCCTGCAAAAGGAACCAGGTACCCCACAGCCTCTCCCCAAAGAGAACCCCCTTTCCCTGATTGCCACACACCACAGGAACATGCAGGGACAGGCAATGCTGGCTGGTGCCCTGGCTGTGGCTTTTGCTCTCCCAGAATTGGGACAATGGCAGGGAAGCCATGTCAACAATCCCCTGGGGGCAGCAATGGCTCTGTGCTGCTGCCACAGGAGTTACACATCATGGAGTCAGCTCCCTGTCCCTGTCCACATCCCTGTTGAGGCCAGGGGCAGACTGGGGGCGTTGGAAGTTTCTGGGCACCCAAATCTCTGCACAGCAGCAGGCTCCACTGTCCCCAGACAACCAGTGGGACAAAGTTCCCGTGTATTTCCAGTGTGTTCCAGATTTCCCTGTGTGCGCTAAAGGGGTTGCTCAATGTCCCTGGAGTGTACACGTCCTGAGCGTGTGGCAGCAGGAACAAGGGGAGGTGCCTGTCCCCTGCAGCCTTCCCAAACTGGGGGCAGGAGCTGGAGCCGCAGCCAGAGGGCCCCAGTCCTGAAGGTGTTGGGACATTGAGATCATGCAGGACAGGTTGGGAGAGACCCCGGGGCACCTCTCCTCCTTGCTGCCCCCCGCAGCTCCTGGCATGGGGAGGCAGCAGGACCCCCGGCCAGCTCGGGTGAAGGCCACAGGGAGGCTGGGCCAGGAAAGATTGCACAGAGCCAGGGACACAGCGGGGCCGAGCCCCAGCTGGGCTGGAGCCAAGCCCGACCCCAAGGGCATCCAGGCCAAGCAGGGCTGGCAGGGGAGGCCAGCAGGGGAGGGCCGTGGCCCAGCACTGCATAAAAAGCCCGCGCAGGGCCAGGGAGCAGTGAGCCTCTGAGAAGAGCGCCGAGCAGCAGGGCCAGAGCTGTAGCAGAAGGGCCATGGAGCAGTACTTCTCAGCCACGCAGAAGATGGAGCAGGAGGTGATGTTCCCCAGCCTGCTGCGAGGGGTCTTCCCGCAGGAGGAGGGGGCAGCCCCGGCTGCCGAGAGCCGCACGGACCTCTACGAGCGCTACCAGCTCCTCAAGGCCATCAAGCCCATGGTGGAGAAAGGCCTGGCCTCTGTGGGTGACCAGAGCCCCAGCGGTGCCGACGCCGACGGGGACACAGCCTTGGACAGCAACGAGGCCGAGGATGGCCAGCTCGAGAGGCGCCTGTCCCAGCACCTGACTGGCCTGCAGCAGGTCCTCACCCACCTCACCAGGGACACCAACGCCCTGACCCGGAGGTACAGCCAGATCCTGGAGCAGATCAACCTCAGCGAGGGGCAGCCCAGCTGGTGACCCTGTCCTGGCCACCAGGTAAGACCTGGGGACGTGCAGAGCCCAGGGGCAGCAAGACAATGGGTGGCCCCCCTGTTGGGAGAGTTGTGCCCAGCAGTGCAGGGGTGGGACGTGGTGGGAAGGGCCTTGGAATGGGGGCTGTCCCCTCAGCTGGGGCTGGATATCCCTCCTCCATGCTGGAGGAGGGAAACCCGGCCCATTGCTCCGTGCAGAGGACTGCAGGGCTTCAGGCTCTGTGGACTCAGGGCTGCTGGTCCTTGGTCCCCCTGGGATGATCCTTGGAGTTAAGGAATGCTGCTGTTTGCAGGACAGCTGCCGGTGTCAGGAAGCCCGAGACGTCCCCGTCACTGACCGCTGCCGTCTCTCCCCAGTCCCGCTGGCATTCCCCGCTCCATGGCAGCTGATGGGATCTCCCGGCACCGACACCGGGCATGGCTGTGACCACTGCAGAACCAGACGGTGCCTTATCCTCATAGGAAAAAGCATCCGGCACTGCTGGCAAGGCCATTGGAAGAGCTGCAGGCTCGTGGCCTCCTCTTTATTTTCAAGAGTGGCACCAAGTGGGAGTGTTGTGCTGTGGCCCTGACCTCCAACAGTCCCTGGACATTGCCAAGCCCTTTTTCCAGCTGGTACCTGGGACTCCAAGGGCATTTCCCCCTGTTTTTGCTAATAAAAGAATCCCTGGGAAGCCAGTGTTGTCAGTGTGCTGCTTTCACTCATGGAGTGCCCCAGGGAGGGGCAGGGGGACACTGGCCCTGCAGGGTGGGATCTTTCCAGGGCAATGCTGGGGAATGTGAAAGGGACAAGGAATCCCAAAGTCAAGAATTGTTTGGGTTGGGAGGGATCTTCAGAGACCCCCTAGTGCAATGGCCTGCTGTGTGCTGGGACATCTTGCACTGGGCCAGATAGCTCAGAACTGTGTCCAACCTCAGGGCCTGTGCAAACTCACTGGGCAACTTCTTCCTTTGTGTCACCAGCCTCAGGCTGAAATGTTTCTGCCTTTTGTCGACAGCAACGCCACAAAAGCTGATGCCTGATCTCCTGTGCACCAAAACTGTGGGTCCTGCCCAACACTCGGGCCCAGTCATGCAACAGTGAGGGGCAGCAGAGCTGTAGGTGTCAGCACCTCTAGGCAGCAGCCTCCCTCAAGACCCCAGCCCCATGTCCGGACACCCCAGCCTTGGGATACAAGATTCCCATCTCCTCTCTCCTGATCAGGCCGTTTCTCTCAGCTGCTGTGACCACTCTGGCTTTGGCTTGTCCTGCCCCAGCATGGGCAGCAGGGACAGGGTCTCCAGCCAGCTGTGGTGGTGTGAAGAGCTGAGGCCACTGGGGCTCTGGAGGAGGCAGCTGAGGCCAGACCCAGAAGTGCCCTCTCTGAAAGGGTCCTGGCCAGGATCAAGTTCGAGGGGTTTGGGGCAAAAAGAGTCACGGGAGATGTGCCAGCAGGAGCTACTGGGGAAGATACACGGTCATTTGGAAAAACATGAGGTGACATTTCCCCTCTCCTGTGCCATGGCCCTGGGCTGATCTTCCAAGGAGGGTGGTGAGTTGAGGACAGGTTGCCGAAACACCATTCTGTGGCTGCTGGACCCAAGGAGCTCACTGCACCAGCAGCCAGGAGTCCTGCTTTTCTAAGGAAGCAGTTGCCATTCACCATGTTAATGAGAATCTCCAGTGCATCCCAAAGCTGGGATGTCTGGACATGGAGCTGGGGCCTTGAGGGTGGCTACTTTTCAGAGGTGCTGACCTACATCTCTGTTGCCCCTCGCTGTTGCATGACTGGGCCAAGTGTTGGAAAGATTAATGTTTTGGATGGGTTTCTGTAAGGATGCTTCATTTGCATGAAGGTTTAAAGCACCTGATTGGCCCATTAATGTTTTGTCCCAGCTGGCTAGTTTTTCTGGGTGGTGGTGCACTTTACTTAGGTGTATTATGGTAAATTGAATACTGTATTTCCTATAACTACCCCATTAACATTTTTACCATATAATAACCCAACATTTTAACATACATGCTGAAGAATTATCTACAATTTTACCACAGTTTTGTAACCTATTTTTGTAAGTCTTGCTGTCAACAAAAGGAAGAAACATTTCAGCCTGAGGCTGGTGAATGAGGCACAGTGGAAATTTTTCAGGGTAGAAATCCATTTTAAGTTAGGTGAAATGTAGATTTTTTGAGTTGAGTCTGTGGTTAGAAACCATAGCTATTTAACCTGACTGCAGGGCCTAGGCTCCGTGAAGTTACTTCACTGAAGGACAGAGATAAGGGGGTTGACAGAGAGAGACAGAGACTGCTGTGAGAGCAGGTCAACCTGACCTAGAAATTTGTTCTGATAAAGAAGAACTAGCAGCAAATGTCACGGGAAAATCATAAAAATAAATATGTATGAGCCTATTGTGAAATTGTATGCATATGTATCTGAGAGTGAGATAAAAAGGGACCTGAAGTTCACAGGGGTATGCATGCCTTTTAAGGAGAGTAATCTCTGCATGCGACCAGTGCTGTAATAAACATACTGGCCTAAGAACTTTCACAAAGTTGTGGAGTTTTTGGCTATATCTCCACAAAACATGACATAAAGGAAAAGTTGCCCAGTGAGTTTGCACCAGCCATGAGGATGGACACAGTTCTGAGCTACCTGGCCCAGTGCAAGATGTCCCAGCACACAGCAGGCTATTGCACTAGGGGGTCTCTGAAGATCCCTCCCAACCCAAACAATTCCTTGACTTTGGGATTCCTTGTCCCTTTCACATTCCCCAGCACTGCCCTGGAAAGATCCCACCCTGCAGGGCCAGTGTCCCCCTGCCCCTCCCTGGGGCACTCCATGAGTGAAAGCAGCACACTGACAACACTGGCTTCCCAGGGATTCTTTTATTAGCAAAAACAGGGGGAAATGCCCTTGGAGTCCAGGTACCAGCTGGAAAAGGGCTTGGCAATGTCCAGGGACTGTTGGAGGTCAGGGCCACAGCACAACACTCCCAACTTGGTGCCACTCTTTGAAAATAAAGAGGAGGCCACGAGCCTGCAGCTCTTCCAATGGCCTTGCCAGCAGTGCCGGATGCTTTTTCCTATGAGGATAAGGCACCGTCTGGTTCTGCAGTGGTCACAAGCCATGCCCGGTGTTGGTGCCGGTGCCGGGAGATCCCATCAGCTGCCACGGAGCGAGGAATGCCAGCGGGACTGGGGAGAGATGGCAGCGGTCAGCGACGGGGACGTCTCGGGCTTCCTGACACCGGCAGCTGTCCTGCAACAGCAGCATTCCTTAACTCCAAGGATCATCCCAGGGGGACACAAGGACCAGCAGCCCTGAGTCCACAGAGCCTGAAGCCCTGCAGTCTCTGGCACGGAGCAATGGGGCCGGGTTCCCTCCTCCAGCATGGAGAGGGATATCCAGCCCCCAGCTGAGGGGACAGCCCCCATTCCAAGGCCCTTCCCACCACGTCCCCACCCCTGCACTGCTGGGCACAACTCTCCCAACAGGGGGGCCACTCATTGTCTTGCTGCCCCTGGGCTCTGCACGTCCCCCAGGTCTTACCCTGGTGGCCAGGACAGGGTCACCAGCTGGGCTGCCCCTCGCTGAGGTTGATCTGCTCCAGGATCTGGCTGTACCTCCGGGTCAGGGCGTTGGTGTCCCTGGTGAGGTGGGTGAGGACCTGCTGCAGGCCAGTCAGGTGCTGGGACAGGCGCCTCTCGAGCTGGCCATCCTCGGCCTCGTTGCTGTCCAAGGCTGTGTCCCCGTCGGCGTCGGCACCGCTGGGGCTCTGGTCACCCACAGAGGCCAGGCCTTTCTCCACCATGGGCTTGATGGCCTTGAGGAGCTGGTAGCGCTCGTAGAGGTCCGTGCGGCTCTCGGCAGCCGGGGCTGCCCCCCTCCCTCCTGCGGGAAGACCCCTCGCAGCAGGCTGGGGAACATCACCTCCTGCTCCATCTTCTGCGTGGCTGAGAAGTACTGCTCCATGGCCCTTCTGCTACAGCTCTGGCCCTGCTGCTCGGCGCTCTTCTCAGAGGCTCACTGCTCCCTGGCCCTGCGCGGGCTTTTTATGCAGTGCTGGGCCACGGCCCTCCCCTGCTGGCCTCCCCTGCCAGCCCTGCTTGGCCTGGATGCCCTTGGGGTCGGGCTTGGCTCCAGCCCAGCTGGGGCTCGGCCCCGCTGTGTCCCTGGCTCTGTGCAATCTTTCCTGGCCCAGCCTCCCTGTGGCCTTCACCCGAGCTGGCCGGGGGTCCTGCTGCCTCCCCATGCCAGGAGCTGCGGGGGGCAGCAAGGAGGAGAGGTGCCCCGGGGTCTCTCCAACCTGTCCTGCATGATCTCAATGTCCCAACACCTTCAGGGACTGGGGCCCTCTGGCTGCGGCTCCAGCTCCTGCCCCCAGTTTGGGAAGGCTGCAGGGGACAGGCACCTCCCCTTGTTCCTGCTGCCACACGCTCAGGACGTGTACACTCCAGGGACATTGAGCAACCCCTTTAGCGCACACAGGGAAATCTGGAACACACTGGAAATACACGGGAACTTTGTCCCACTGGTTGTCTGGGGACAGTGGAGCCTGCTGCTGTGCAGAGATTTGGGTGCCCAGAAACTTCCAACGCCCCCAGTCTGCCCCTGGCCTCAACAGGGATGTGGACAGGGACAGGGAGCTGACTCCATGATGTGTAACTCCTGTGGCAGCAGCACAGAGCCATTGCTGCCCCCAGGGGATTGTTGACATGGCTTCCCTGCCATTGTCCCAATTCTGGGAGAGCAAAAGCCACAGCCAGGGCACCAGCCAGCATTGCCTGTCCCTGCATGTTCCTGTGGTGTGTGGGCAATCAGGGAAAGGGGGTTCTCTTTGGGGAGAGGCTGTGGGGTACCTGGTTCCTTTTGCAGGCCTGGTTCTGGCAGCTCTCCCTCTGTCCCCCTGTGTCCCAGCACTGCCACGCACCCTTTTCCCCACCTGTCCTGGCCACCCCTCTTGTCCCTTTCCTTGTGTCCTGGCATCTCTTTGTGTCCTGCCATGGGGCCCATTGCTGCACCAAGGAGTGTGGTGCTGCTGGCCCCGTGCAGGTGCCAGACAGAGCCTTGGCCACATCAGGGCACCTGCGGAGCTTCCTGGAGGTGCAGGCACATCACAGGCCTCTGGGGACACAGGGACAGGGGGATGTTTTTCTCTCCTGCTCCCCTCACAGCCTCCCAAGCCACTCATAGTGAGCATGCTAGATTGTTTGGGGGTGACAGGGGCCAGGCAGACTCCATTTCCTCCCCAGCTTTTTTGCTTAGAACATGAATAATTGCCAAATCCTCTCTGTGCCTTTGAGGACCCCATTCGCCAAACATGGCATAGAAAATCTGTCGGAACTGACTGGGAGACATTGGGGAGAGCTGGGGAGCTGCCACTGCCAACAGGGGATGGCAAGAGCAGGAGGACAAGGGATTGCTGCTGGAGCACAGCACAGCCACCATGGGGGTGCAGCATGGCTGGGTTTTGGGCTGAGCTGAACTGGGGTGCCCAGCCATGGTTTTAGGGCCCCAGGGAGGCTGCTCAGGACCAGCAGGGCCCCCAGGAGCTGCTCTGATATCCTCAGGTCTCTGCTGCCACAGACCCCCAGATGTGGACAAGTTTAGCCCTTACCTGTGGCCCTCCTGGCAGGTCCAGCCCCAGTCTCAGCCTCAGCTCAGAGTGCAGGTTGTGCCACCACCTGTGTCCCCCAAGTGTCCCTGTATCATCCGGGGCACACCCTCCTGTCTTATCCCCGGGTGGCAGCAAGAGAAGGGAGCGTGGCACCATGCTCAGCATATGGAGCAGGGAGGAGAAGGAAGGAAGAGGGGCACAGTCAGAGTGACAGCAGTCGTCTTGCCAGGTCACCATGACACGCAATGGAGCCCTGCTCTCCCTCAGAGGAACTGAACACCTGAGTGCCAATGGGAAGGGGTGAATGAGTGAATCCCTTCTTTTGCTTTGCTTACTTGTGCAGCTTTTGCTTTTCCTGTGGAGCTGTCTTCATTTCTAGCCATAACTTTTCTCTCTTTCATCCTCCCCGATTCTCTCCCCCATGCCACCTGGGGGAATGGCAGAGGAGCTGAGTGGGGCTGAGCTGCCAGCAGGGCTCAAATCATGATATCCACAGTGAAGTTCAGAGTCCCAGGGCAGATGTGTCCCACCCTGGGGGGACACTATGATGTCTCTGAACCTTCAGGAAGCTCCCTGGTGGCCCAGAAGTCCTGGGAGAATGGGGCTGTCAGTGTGTGCAAACCTCAGTGCAGCACTGGACAGCCCAGCCTGGGATGCCAGGAGCACCCAGAAAGGGAGAAGAGGAGCAGCGAGTTCAGGTCTGAGGGGGAGAGGGCAGGTGGCAGAATGGGCACCTGGCCTGGGCTAGGAGGGGACAGCAGGAGGGGGCAGTGGGAGAGCTGCCAAAAATGAGGGTTGCAAAAGGGAGGAAGGAGCCCATGACCTTTCCCAAAAAAGAAACAAAAAAAAAAAAGTCGGGTTTTTTTCCAAAAAAAGACCCATTGCCTCCAATTGCCACATCCTGCAAGATAAGAAGGGGACAGGAGGCCTGGCCATTGACCAGCCATGGAGTGGGGTTGATGCACTGGGACCCCCAAGCCAGGTCAGGCACAGCCCTCACGGAGTCTGGGCCAGGAGCCAGGCCTGACAATGAGGAGAGAGGTGCCCGGGTTCTCTCCTATCCTTTCCTATCCTACGTCAACCCCCCAGCATGTTCAGTTCAGGGGTCCTGTGGGAGGTGGGCCCACCTCCTGTGCCCTGGTGTGGCCAGGCTCAGGCAGTGGCCGCTGCTGGGGATGTCGCCTCCCCCACTCCTCGCTGCCACGCACTCAGGATGTGAACACTGCAGGGACACTGAGCAGAGCGGCCTCTGTCCATGACTGCCAGCCTGAAACACGGCAGCAGACACCGGGGTGGGAATTCTCCCTGGGAGTGCTCTGCTGCATGGAGTCCTCCATGGGTGTCCTGGGTTGACTATATGATGCTTCTATCCCCAAACCTCTTGTTCTGTTTGTGCTGAATAGTAAGCTTTGCACCTTTAAGACTTGTTCCAGAGAGCGAAGGGGGCAGACAAGAAGCACACAGTTTGTTTTCCAGACACTGCACTCACTCCTCCACATTCCTGCTCCTGGACTGTGTTGTCTGCGGATGGACAGACAGCGGGACAGAGCTCTCCTTTGTTTTAGTTAGTTTTAGCTCGCTGAGGCAGTACCCTGGACTGTGGGGCTTTTTCCCCTTTCCTTTGGACCTGTTTAAACCTGCTCTGGACGGAGCACCCAGAGGAGCACCGGCAGCTCACACCAGTGGCCACTGGGCCGGGCCTGAGCCACAGCATTTCCAGCACCGGAGGGACTGAAAAGAGACTGAGTGAGCTGAGCTGCAACCTCGGGAGGGGACTTTCCCAGTTTGTCATCTCTTTTGCAGCAGCAAGGGGTTTTATTGTTTAATATTCTTTAGGTTTTAATTGTTTAATAAGCAGGTTTTCTCCACTTTTCTCCCAAGGCAGTGTTTCCTTCCGAAGCAGTTGGGGGAGGGACCAATTGAATCTACTTTCCTAGAGGAGCCCCTTTGGGGGGGTCTCTCCCATATTTGCCCTGAACAGGACAATGGGTAATGAGAACCTGTGATGGGGACAGGGAAGGGGACCAAATGCCACAAGGGGAACGGCATCCATGGCACAGAGCTTTTGTGGCCCACAGTGGAGCACAGATGCTGCCACCTTCACACCCATCACCCGATCATCCAGGACTTCTGTCCCTTCTTATCTTGCAGTATGTGGCAATTGGAGGAATTGGTTCTATTTTGGGAAAGGCCAGGGGCTCCTTCCTCCCTTTTGCAACCCTCAGTGTTGGCAGGTCTCCCACTGTCCCCTCCTGCTGTCCCCTCCTAACCCAGCCAGGTGCCCATTCTGCCACTGGCCCTCTCCCCTGCAGAGATGAACCCACTGCTCCTCTTCTCCCTTTCTGGGTCCTCAGAGGCACAGAGAGGATTTAGCAATTATTCATATTCCAAGCATATAAAGAGCTGGGGAGGAACGGGAGTAAGCCTAGCCCGTGTCACCGCCAAGCATTCTGTCATGCTCACTATGAGCAGCCTGGGAGGCTGTGGGGAGAGCAAGGCATCCCCCTGTCCCTGTGTCCCCAGAGGCCTGTGATGTGCCTGCACCTCCAGGAAGCTCCACAGGTGCCCTGATGTGGCCAAGGCTCTTGTCTGGCACCTGCACGGGGCCAGCAGCACCCACACTCCTTGGTGCAGCAAAGGGCCCCATGGCAGGACACAAAGAGATGCCAGGACACAAGGAAAGGGACAAGAGGGGTGGCCAGGACAGGTGGGGAAAGGGTGGGGAAAGGGTGCGTGGCAGTGCTGGGACACAGGGGGACAGAGGGAGAGCTGCCAGCACCAAGGCCTGCAAAAGGAACCAGGTACCCCACAGCCTCTCCCCAAAGAGAACCCCCTTTCCCTGATTGCCACACACCACAGGGACATGCAGGGACAGGCATGCTGGCTGGTGCCCTGGCTGTGGCTTTTGCTCTCCCAGAATTGGGACAATGGCAGGGAAGCCATGTCCACAATCCCCTGGGGGCAGCAATGGCTCTGTGCTGCTGCCACAGGAGTTACACATCATGGAGTCAGCTCCCTGTCCCTGTCCACATCCCTGTTGAGGCCAGGGGCAGGTTGGGGGCGCTGGATGTTTCTGGACACCCAAATCTCTGCACAGCAGCAGGCTCCACTGTCCCCGGACAACCAGTGGGACAATGTTCCCGTGTATTTCCAGGGTGTTCCAGATTTCGCTGTGTGTGCTAAAGGGGTTGCTCAATGTCCCCGGAGTGTTCACGTCCTGAGCGTGTGGCAGCAGGAATGAGGGGAGGTGCCTGTCCCCTGCAGCCTTCCCAAACTGGGGGCAGGAGCTGGAGCCGCAGCCAGAGGGCCCCAGTCCTGAAGGTGTTGGGGCATTGAGATCATGCAGGACAGGTTGGGAGAGACCCTGGGGCACATCTCCTCCTTGCTGCCCCCCGCAGCTCCTGGCATGGGGAGGCAGCAGGACCCCCGGCCAGCTCGGGTGAAGGCCACAGGGAGGCTGGGCCAGGAAAGATTGCACAGAGCCAGGGACACAGCGGGGCCGAGCCCCAGCTGGGCTGGAGCCAAGCCTGACCCCAAGGGCATCCAGGCCAAGCAGGGCTGGCAGGGGAGGCCAGCAGGGGAGGGCCGTGGCCCAGCACTGCATAAAAAGCCCGCGCAGGGCCAGGGAGCAGTGAGCCTCTGAGAAGCGCGCCGAGCAGCAGGGCCAGAGCTGTAGCAGAAGGCCCATGGAGCAGTACTTCTCAGCCACGCAGAAGATGGAGCAGGAGGTGATGTTCCCCAGCCTGCTGCGAGGGGTCTTCCTGCAGGAGGAGGGGGCAGCCCCGGCTGCCGAGAGCCGCACGGACCTCTACGAGCGCTACCAGCTCCTCAAGGCCATCAAGCCCATGGTGGAGAAAGGCCTGGCCTCTGTGGGTGACCAGAGCCCCAGCGGTGCCGACGCCGACGGGGACACAGCCTTGGACAGCAACGAGGCCGAGGATGGCCAGCTCGAGAGGCGCCTGTCCCAGCACCTGACTGGCCTGCAGCAGGTCCTCACCCACCTCACCAGGGACACCAATGCCCTGACCCGGAGGTACAGCCAGATCCTGGAGCAGATCAACCTCAGCGAGGGGCAGCCCAGCTGGTGACCCTGTCCTGGCCACCAGGTAAGACCTGGGGACGTGCAGAGCCCAGGGGCAGCAAGACAATGGGTGGCCCCCCTGTTGGGAGAGTTGTGCCCAGCAGTGCAGGGGTGGGGACGTGGTGGGAAGGGCCTTGGAATGGGGGCTGTCCCCTCAGCTGGGGCTGGATATCCCTCTCCATGCTGGAGGAGGGAACCCGGCCCATTGCTCCGTGCAGAGACTGCAGGGCTTCAGGCTCTGTGGACTCAGGGCTGCTGGTCCTTGTGTCCCCCTGGGATGATCCTTGGAGTTAAGGAATGCTGCTGTTGCAGGACAGCTGCCGGTGTCAGGAAGCACGAGACGTCCCCGTCGCTGACCGCTGCCATCTCTCCCCAGTCCCGCTGGCATTCCCCGCTCCGTGGCAGCTGATGGGATCTCCCGGCACCGACACCAACACCGGGCATGGCTGTGACCACTGCAGAACCAGACGGTGCCTTATCCTCATAGGAAAAAGCATCCGGCACTGCTGGCAAGGCCATTGGAAGAGCTGCAGGCTCGTGGCCTCCTCTTTATTTTCAAAGAGTGGCACCAAGTTGGGAGTGTTGTGCTGTGGCCCTGACCTCCAACAGTCCCTGGACATTGCCAAGCCCTTTTCCAGCTGGTACCTGGACTCCAAGGGCATTTCCCCCTGTTTTTGCTAATAAAAGAATCCCTGGGAAGCCAGTGTTGTCAGTGTGCTGCTTTCACTCATGGAGTGCCCCAGGGAGAGGCAGGGGGACACTGGCCCTGCAGGGTGGGATCTTTCCAGGGCAGTGCTGGGGAATGTGAAAGGGACAAGGAATCCCAAAGTCAAGGAATTGTTTGGGTTGGGAGGGATCTTCAGAGACCCCCTAGTGCAATGGCCTGCTGTGTGCTGGGACATCTTGCACTGGGCCAGGTAGCTCAGAACTGTGTCCAACCTCAGGGCCTGTGCAAACTCACTGGGCAACTTCTTCCTTTGTGTCACCAGCCTCAGGCTGAAATGTTTCTGCCTTTTGTTGACAGCAACGCCACAAAAGCTGATGCCTGATCTCTATGCACAAAACTGTGGGTCTGCCCAACACTGGGCCCAGTCATGCAACAGTGAGGGGCAGCAGAGCTGTCGGTGTCAGCACTTCTAGGCAGCAGCCTCCCTCAAGACCTCAGCCCCATGTCCAGACAACCCAGCCTTGGGATACACTGGAGATTCCCATATCTTCTGTTCTGCTCAGGCCATTTCTCTCAGCTGCTGAGACCACTCTGGCTTTGGCTTGTCCTGCCCCAGCGTGGGCAGCAGGGACAGGGTCTCCAGCCAGCTGTGGTGGTGTGAAGAGCTGAGGCCACTGGGGGCTCTGGAGGAGGCAGCTGAGGCCAGACCCAGAAGTGCCCTCTCTGAAAGGGTCCTGGCCAGGATCAAGCCGGGACAAGGACAGTTCTGAGGGGTTTGGGGCAAGAAGAGTCATGGGAGGTGCGTCCGCAGGAGCTACTGGGGAAGATACGCGGTCATTTGGAGAAACATGAGGTGACATTTCCCCTCTCCTGTGCCATGGCCAAGTCTGGTCTCTCCAAGACTGATGTTGAGTTGAGGACAGGTTGCCCAAACACCAGCTCTGTGGCCACAGAGACTCAAGGAGCTCACTGCACCAGCAGCCAGGAGTCCTGCTTTTCTAGGAAAGCAGCTGCCAATCAGCAAGTTCCCCAAATGAGGGCAAACACAATTCCCTCCAGCCAGAGTGAGGATTTCAGGGCTGATCTGCTCTCCATGTCTCTCCTTAGTCTGGGCAAAGTTGCAGCCCTTTCTTATCCAGTGGAAATGGAGCATGAGGGGCATACTGGAAGAGACCTGGGCCATCCCCATTGCAACAGCACCTCTGGCTGGGGCGTGATGGAGCTCTGCCTTCAGAGCTCTCTGGTCTCCATGCTGATTGCTGAGACAGGTGTTGAACCATAAGGAATGGATGGAGACTGGTTTCTGGTGAGGACAGGACCATGGAGGGGGCAATGTCCCTCTGGTGGTTTATCTGGCTGTTGCTCAAGAATGGGATCTGTGTCCCCTGGAGAACATAGGTGGCTGTGTTCGTTTAGGCTGAGGTAGTGATGATTTTCTTCACCATGGATGGTACTGCATTGTGTGTTGCATTTTGCTGAACCTAAGGCTGATAACACACAAATTATTTGTTTTTGCTGAGCTGGTCTTGCATACACCAAAGGTCTTTGCTGCTTTCTGTACTGCCATGATTGTGAGGGTTCCTGGGAACTTGGGAGGAATTAATGGTAGAATAGTTTATTCTAACTGACCCAAGGGATATTCCATATGGTATGACATCATGCTCAGTATAGAAAGTGGGAGAAAGAAGGAAGTAGGGGATTTTTGGAGTGATGGTCTTTGTCTTCCGAGATCACCATTACCTTTGATGGACCCTGCACTCCTGGGCATTGCTGAACACCCACCTGCCCATGGGAAGTGGTGAATTAATTCCTTGCTTTGCTCTGTTTGCGTGCATGGCTTTTGCTTTCCCTGTTACATTGGTTTTGTTTCAGCCCATGGTTTTTTTCATGCTTGCCCTTGATTCCCTCCCTGATCCTGCTGGTGGGGCAGTGAGTGTGTTGGTGCGCTGGTCTTGGTGGCTGGCTGGGATCAAAGCCCGCTGGTGTGGCAGCGAGGGACACGTGCAGTCCCCTGCAGCCATGGCTTTGGGCTTGGGCAGTGCTCAGCACTGGAGAGGCTCGTGGTGCTCCAGGGAAGTGTCCCAGCAGGACACGGGCTGAAGCGCTGACCACAGCTGTTGAACACGACCAGTGGGAGACACAGGATGTCCCCAAAGGCCGGTGACCTGGGGCAGCTGGAAGGGCTTGCTGACGTCTTGTGGGCCCCAGGACCCGTGGGTCTCTCTCTGGGAGCCGCTGTCCCTGCAGCTGGCTCCGAGCCCGGTGTGCCACAGGAACCTTCTGCCTGCTCTGATTGCAGAGCATTGCACCACACTGCCCCAGGGATGCGCCAAGGCCTGACGGGGCCCTGCTGCTGGCCACTGCTGCTGGCCACAGCTGGTGAGAGGTTTCTGCCCTGGTCCCAGTGGGATGTTGGCAGACAGGGCAGATCAGGCATCTCTGGCGTGGCAGGGGGTGCTGGCTCTGTGCTGCCCTGGACAGGCTCCCAGGGCACCCACACTGTTGCAGGCCAGCACGGGGAAAGATCTTCTTCTTCCAGACTGTTCAAGCAAATCCCAGTGGCAGCACTTCTTTTAAATCTGTTTAGGGACATCATATCCATGAGAGAGCAGTGACATGGCACTGGACTGAGTGTGAGAAAGAAAAGAGATAAAGAACAGTTTTTGATCCAAAACATTGAATGAGTAAAAAACCCCAAATTCCCTTCTCTAACTGGTCCCAGACATCCCAATCACAAATCCTGCCCAGACCGAATAATGGGGGGCTGCCAGTTCTCCTCCCTTCCCACATGGCAGGTTCCCTGCCTGTACACCCTTGCCTTTCAATTTTTGTGGTGCTCTGGCCTCATCTGTACCTCTGGCTGCTGCCTACCATTTTCCTTGGCAGGTACTGGGGAAAAGCACACCACAAATTCACACCCACTCACCTGTGGTCTGGCTCTGTGGTCAGGGAATTCGTGAGCCAGCAAGGTATACTCAGGGCAAAGGCAGTGGAGGGAGGGCATCCTTCCTGTCTGCTGAGCCCTGATGAGGCCTCACCTGGAGTGCTGTGTCCAGTTCTGGTCTTTCTGGTACAAGAGAGACTTGGACATACTGAAGAAAGTCCAGTAAAGGGTCAAAAGGGTGACAGAAGAGAAGAAGTATCTTCCATATGAGGAAAGGCTGAGTGAGCTGGTGATGGCCAGATTTGGAAAGAGAAGGCTGAGAAAGTTCTGATCAGCATTTGTATAAATGTGATGGAGGTCAAGAGGTGACTTCAGAATCTTCCTACTGGTCTTCAGTGACAGGACGGGAAAAGAGTGACAGGCCCAAACTGAAACACAAATTCCATCTAAACATGAGAAAACCTTTCATTTTTTTTCCTAAAACTGAAGGTGCTCAAACACTGCCACAGGCTACCTAGAAAGGGGGTAGAATCTTCATTCTCAGAGATATCCAATATCCATGGTCCCATTGTTGACCTTGCTTGAGCAGTTATTGAAGCAGATTGTCTCCAGAGGTGCCTTCCAGCCTCTCCAGCACCAACTCTGTCTCTGTCCTTGCCTCATGCCCCTTTGCTGCCAGCCCAGGAGCTACAGGCTGCTCACAGCACCTGACCAGGAGATGCTCTACCAGGCCTGGGTGGAGGCTAGAATACTCCAAAGCAGGGCTGCTTTGAGGTGGGTCTCACAGCCTCTGACTCCTGTCATTACCCCTCCAAGGACCCTCTTTCAGACTTGGAACTTTTATGTTTCTCCTCAGGCTGACAACTTCTGATTTTTAAAAGTACCTTTTCTAACTCCCTAATCACTTTTAAGTCCTGGTGCTGGTCATATTACTCCTTTAATAAGCAGTTTGGGGCAAGCATCTCCAGACAAGTATCACCTGTTCATTATCATCTTTCAGCAGCGTTGCTCTCTAGGCCAGCTGCCACAGTTGGGCTGGGTGAGACCCCCCCAGACCAGCACAGAAGAAGGGGAGTTTTCAGGCAGAACACATGAGAAATTCACCTTCTCTGGATAAACCTATCACTTGTTCTCCTTCTCTACTCCTCAAAACTGCTCAGATCAAGGCAGCTTACCCATGGTGCTGCCTGCAACCTATCTGCCCTGGGGGAAGGGGCTGGACTCAACATCCTGGGCCTCCAGCAGTAGTAAGGACAGTGGTGACAGGGCGGGATTGGAAAGTACCTGGCAGACTCCAGGCACCTCCTCACCACCACACTCAGAGCACAGGGATACAGTGGGACTTCTGGCCAGCTCGGGTGAAGGCCACAGGGAGGCTCAGAAGAGATTGCACAGAGCCAGGGAGGGACATGGTGCAGCTGAGCCCCAGCTGGGCTGGAGCCAAGCCTGACCCCAAGGGCATCCAGGCCAAGCAGGGCTGGCAGGGGAGGCCAGCAGGGGAGGGCCGTGGCCCAGCACTGCATAAAAAGCCCGCGCAGGGCCAGGAAGCAGTGAGCCTCTGAGAAGAGCGCCGAGCAGCAGGGCCAGAGCTGTAGCAGAAGGGCCATGGAGCAGTACTTCTCAGCCACGCAGAAGATGGAGCAGGAGGTGATGTTCCCCAGCCTGCTGCGAGGGGTCTTCCCGCAGGAGGAGGGGGCAGCCCCGGCTGCCGAGAGCCGCACGGACCTCTACGAGCGCTACCAGCTCCTCAAGGCCATCAAGCCCATGGTGGAGAAAGGCCTGGCCTCTGTGGGTGACCAGAGCCCCAGCGGTGCCGACACAGACACAGACCCAGCCTTAGATGAGGGTGCAGACAGCAATCTGGAAGAACGCCTGTCCCATCATGTCAATGGCTTGCAGCAAGTTCTGACAGACCTCACGAAAAACACCAAGGCCCTGACCCGGAGGTACAGCCAGATCCTGGAGCAGATCAACCTCAGTGAAGATCAGTCCAGCTCTTGAGCCTGCACTTCCAGTCTCTGAGGTAAGAGTTTGGGGACATGCAGAGCCAAGGAAGAGCTGGCTAAGGGATAACTACTTTGTCCTTATGCCCCATCATCTGTGTGGTGTTCTAATGTTTGCATCACACCCCCAAATCCCAGGAGTTCTGAGTCTGAACTTCATTGCTCAACAGAAACATCCTGCTGGATTTGTCTTTCTCAATTGCCATTGCTGCAAGCTGTGTCAGTGAACAAAGGCAACTCTGTGAGCTCCACGCTGTCACCAAGACTCCCCAGTTTGCAGCACAGGCAATGTCTTTCTGCTGCTGACCAGACACAAATGATCCCAGGAACAAAAGGGATGGGTGGTTGAAAGACAATGACTGGACTCCAGGAGCTGCCAGACACTGGTGCTCCAGTTATTTCTGTTTTTTCTCTGACGGAAAACGCAACAGTAATTTTTAGGGAGGAGTTTGGCACTTTCAGGTTTCCAACTATCTAACTTCGGCACACTACCTGCAAACAGCTCAGACACTTCAGTCTTCCCCTAGCCTGAAAAGCAAAACCATTCTCCATGCTGGTGGGACTTTCATCCCCTGAGGCCCCTTGGGGAGACATCCCTGTGATCCACTGGAGATGGGGCTTATGGCCAAGGCCATTGTAGTGAAATGGAGAGCGTAGAAAAATGATAGCAACAACAGAGGGCATTAACAGAACTTTATCCTTTTTTAGGAAGACACCCAGACAGGAATGAGTACATCCCGACCATGTGTGTTATCCCCACAGGATCTGTTCTCCAAGCCCAGTGGCACTTCTGCATCAAGTCCCACTGAGGAGCGTCCTTTGTGAGCAGCACAGAGCTTGGCTGTCTGCCATTCTGGGTGTTGTCTGTACCATCTGACTTGCCCCGTGGCTGATCCTGCCGGCAAACTCCCTTCTTTGTTTCACTCCTGTCCTAGGGGGATTTCTGCAGGGCAGAAATGAGTGGTTTGTGTTGTTGCTTTGTAGAAGGCATCTGTAACTTTGAAGGGATGCCTTTTTCTGTGTGTGCCTAAACCCCTCCAAACCGTTCTCTTTGGAAATGTAAATAAAATGCAAAGCCTTGTGCAGATCTGCCCTGTATTTCCTACCACCTGTCACTTCTGTCAAACTACCATCCCCCAGGACATGAAGGTGAGGGACCCTGGCCACCAAGGCCAGGCTTCAGTGCAGGGAGATGAGCTGGGTTACTTTGGCAGGGCTTTGAGATGAATGCTCCCCCATCTCTCTGTCTCTCCCACCTTGCAAAACCTCAGAAATCCTGCCATCATTCTGTGCTTGGAGCTAAATCCCAACCTGCTCCCCAGCATCCTTTCTTCCCTCCCACAACACCCCTTTCTCTCCTGGATTCCCAGCACCATGTCCTCTCCTGTGAGCAACCTGTTGGAACCCTCACAAGCCCCAGCAAAACATGTGAGGCAGCTCTGCTCCTCCTTGCTTGCTATGACACACTCCACAGCTGGGAACAGAGGAGGAGGTGGGGATGCTCACCTGGGGAGGAAGGCAGGACCTTACACACTTCTGATCCCCGTGAACTGTGGGGAAACCAGGGACAAAGCCTTCACTGGGTGGGTGGGCAGGAGCTGCAAGCTCTTCACAGGCAAATTGGAGCCTTCAGGACAGGGTGGGCCCCACCTCCAAGGGACTCACTCCCTCCCAGATACACCACCCTTGGGAAATCCTACTGAGCTGGGCACTAGAGGAAAGTGTCCCCTTGCTGACGCATTAAAAAAAAAAACTAAGCTGTTTAAATAGTGTTCCTTTGGCTGAACAAACACTGCTTCCCCATCAACTTCCCACTTTTGATTATAAAACTGGAGATCACTGAGCATCTGTGGTGAGAGGAGGATTGCCACCATGCCAATGGTGCAGGCTCTGGTTGTGTTCTTTGCATTGCTACAGGTGCTCTCTGAATCTGCCTTACCACAAAAGTGAAACAACATCCTTCAGGCTGAAATCAGAGATTCATCAGCTCCAAAAGCCTCCATCTAAAATGAACAGATATTCTGCAGATGGTATGCCTGTTTCCTCCCTCACCTCAAGGCAGCTCCATGCCTTGCTCATGTATTCATGTTGACCCCTTTAGTGGGGTCCTGATTGCTTAGCAGCAAGTGAAGATCCACAGCACTGTAAAAGGAAGACAAGAGCAGGACCCTCCTGCCTTGCTTTTATTTTAGCGAAACTCTAATTGCATAGAAAATAAAAGAGAAAAATTGTTGTGCTGTTTAACAGTGGAATGTACTGTGGCAGCTCAGATCTCAGATACAAGCCTTCAGCCGTGCATCCTGAGAAGGTGGGTGGAGCTGATAAATGGCTGGAAGGCACCAGTCAGGAATGCTGACAGCGTTTGCACAGCACATGGTGTTTGATTTAGGAGTGGTTCTTGAATTGCTGAGTCTCTTAAACAGAGGCCTACAATTCAATATATTAAATAAATAAATACTTTTAAAATACTTTTATGGATAGTACTATTTTCCAAACGGATGCACAGTCACAGAATCATGGAGTGGTTTATGTTGGAAGGGACCTTAAAGATCTCCCAGTTCCAAACCCCCCTGCCATGGGCAGGGATGTAACCTACTGGGTCAGTTTCATCAAGGCCCCATCCAGCCTAACCTTGAACACTTCAAGGGCTGGGGCAGCCATAACTTCTATGGGCAACCTGTGCCAGTGCCTCATCACTCTCTGAGTAAATGTATGTATCAGCACAGAGATGTTCCAGATCATGTTATATAAATATTTATACAATTTTCAAAAAGCACATATATA
Source organism: Calcarius lapponicus (assembly GCA_039654755.1). Classification (NCBI taxonomy): domain Eukaryota; kingdom Metazoa; phylum Chordata; class Aves; order Passeriformes; family Fringillidae; genus Calcarius; species Calcarius lapponicus. Next base: position 59,212,494 of record CM077462.1, on the reverse strand, counting down.
TTATCCACAAAGTCACTGTCATTTTATTCTTCTTTGGTAAAACCAAATTTCTAAGCACTAATATGATTATTCTTATGATTCATATTGTGGTTGCTCATCCAAGGCCCAGGCCCAGGCTAATTCTTTCATGAAAAAACAGAAAAAGGGTGGTCCCTGCCTAAAAGAGTTTACAGGCTTGGAAATATCCCTTTTACGTCAAATAAAAACTGTGGGCAGAGGAACCAGACCAGTACGTTCATCACACTGAAGGACCAGCCATGGTTGGTGTAGCAGTAGAAAAGCATTGTGGACATGAGCTGGTAACTATTCCTTTTGCTAAAGTGGTAAGGATTTCTCTTGGAAATTGAATCCCATTAGCCACCCTTGATTCTGATTTGGGGAAATCTCCCAGATGAGCAAGGTAAACTCATCTACTGCCCTTCACCCTGCCCTAGTGAAAAGCTTGTGTGAGCAGAGAGGTTATGGTCCACCTGTCTTTCCAGTTCTGCAGCTGCAGAAGGAAAGGTTACCACCTCAGCATTGAAGACATGGTGGATGTGAACTCTGTCAGCTATATCCAGGATATTATCTGAAATATCTACATAAGCCAGCCCAAAGAATGGGACTTACAGCCCTTAGAGGTCCGGGACACGCAGAACTTCCAGGTCTCCCTGTTTTCCAGTAAGCATTAATCTTTTAAAATTTATTGCAAGTCACAAAACCTGGGGTCTCAAGCAGACTCCACTGGTGCATCCAGCACCACCAGTTCTTCTGGTCTGGTAAAGGGAAAATTCAAGCATTTCTATTCAAAGCAGCAGAGATAACACAGACAGAGGTTATCATTGAGTATCCCTGAGGATGCTTAAGAGAACCAAAAGCAAATTGTAAGATGGGCTCAATGATAGGTTTGCCCAAGTGCACAAAGCATTCAGGAGTCTGGGCCCAGCTTTGATGGAGCCTTTCATGAGGACAGGTTTCAAGGGAAGTGAATCAATCTAAATTCTTATTGGTTTTCCCTCTGTGCCTCAAGCTCCTGCTCAGATCAATGCTGTATTCTGAGAGGATACAGATCCAGCAAAACTCCTGAGGTGTTCAAAAACAATGAAGCTGGTGTCCATGAGCACAATGCACATTTTGTGCAAATTATTTTCTTATATACCATACTGACACTTTTCATAATTAACATCTCCCCCAGGAAGATTTTTAGGAAGCATTGTATTTGTCTGAGCTTTTTCTTTTGGCTGCTGGCAAAGGGAAGCATCTTGAAACAAAAGAGAGTGAGGCAAGGTTGGTAGAGGGGATAACACCTTTTATTTAGACCAACAAACTGGGGAAAAAAAAAAAAAAAAAACCCAAGCAGGCTGAAGCAGAATCTGACAGACATGGGGATGCCTCATGTGCCCTAAAACATGGATAGTTTCATCCATCTGTATCAGCTGATTTAATAAAAGATATTGTCTCTCATTACAAACATTAAGTTATATCTCTGGACAATCATGCCCATGGGCAATTTTGCCATCAGAATGAAACAAAGACACAGAAGTGATGAGTGCCCTGAAGACAAGTTTGGAAGCAACAGTGCACTTAGAATCACGTGGAATGAAATAAAGGAGAACCTGAAGGGCTGTGGTCTGGTTCTGGAGAGGTTATTTAGGCTAGTTCTGATGTAATACTCTATGTTTAATAAATTAACACAGACAGAGAATCATAATAGAATCACAGAATGGATTGGATTGGGAAGGAAGCTCAAAGATTATCTAGTTCCAACCCCCCTCCACCCCTGATCCCATCATAAAATAGGAACACCTTCCACTAGAACAGGTTGCCCAAAGCCCCATTTAACCAGGCCTTTAACATTTCCAGGAATGGGGCATCCACAGCTTTCTCGACCTCTGCCAGTGTCTCATCACTCTCACAGTAAAGAATGTCTTCCTTATATCTAATCTAAATCTCTCCTCTTTTATCTTTAAACTGCTTCCCATTGTCCTGTAATGATGTGTGTTGTGGTGTGTCAAGTTTTGTCTGTTCTATTAAGTGATTTGTTGTGTCTTCCCCCACTTTGTTATGGTTCTGTCCCAACTTCTCCTACCCAAACCCCACCCCAGTTTCTATGACCACCAATGTATCCATTTGCTCCCCTCCCCGGTTACCCTAGAAACCAAATGTATCCTTCCCTCGATCCCTCCTTGGTGCCCTGCCAGTCACTTCCTGCCACCACCTTTCTTGCCAGAAACTTCTGTCTAGGGCTCAGAGTGATTGGCTTAGGGGGCCAGGCCCCTCCTCTGGATTGTCCCTATTGGTATTTTTCCCGGTGTCAGTCCCTTGGATCCCACTCCCCTTTGTACCCCTATTGGTCCAAGGACCGGCTCCTCCCTTGTATCTCCTACCCCTTAAAACATCGTGTAATCCCCCCCCCCCCTCCTTTGTCTCCACGTGCTGGTTCCCCTGGGATCTGTTAAACCTGGATTAACCTCAGCTGGAGTCCGCCCTCTTCTTTCTCAGGGTGGCAAGTGACTGGGGCTGCAGAAGGGATAGCAGCCAGCTCCGATTCTCGGACCCCTACCCCCCCCACCCCGGACGCTGGAGCGTGGGAACCAGAAGAGGGAGGGGAGGGGGAGTGGCTGGAGCACTGGGAGGGGTTTCTGGACGTTAAGGTCCCCGCCCTAGGGGAGGAGTCGGAAGGTGGTGCTTGGTAGGGGGGAGGAGAAACAGAAGGAGTTTCCAAGGGAGGAGGGGCAGAGGGAAGTTGGGAGGAGCCAGGGGGAAGGAAGAGGTTGTTCTGGGACCGAAAGGGGTTATGGGAAGAAAAAAGAGAAAAGGCGGGAAATGCCATGCGGTCCCCTCCATTTTGAGCTCCCTCGGAGCCATCTTGTGGAGGAAGACAAAACCTAACAGAGGGTTTATGAACTGGGGACTTGGGGGTTGGGGTAGAGGGAGAAGGAAAGGGACCCCGGGAGGTCTGGCCAGGACCCCTCAGGCCGGGGGATTGGGAGCTTCGAGGGGAGCCAGGGGAGCGATGGACACCCTGCACCTTGTTGGGGTGAGCTGCTCCTCTTGAAGTCCCAGCTCTAGGAAAGGCAGGGGAGGGAAGAGGACTAGGAACAGGGGCAGAGGAAGAACTGGGAGCCAAACTTATAACTGAAGGTTCCCTTCCCAATTTCGATTTGGATCTTAAAATTGATTGAATCTGAGATACCCAATAAGTAATTTTGGTTAAAGAGGAGTCCCCTGATTGAATTGAGTTTTGAAATTTGGAATAAACAGCGTCCCAAAAGCTGGGATCGCAAATTTGGTCTGGGGAAACTTCAGGAAATTGGGAAGACATCCATTTAATTAATTTTCTCAACTCTTTTTTGGGGATAACACCACCCCCCCCCCCCCCCTACCCGCAAGGATACCCACAACTTGGGCAGAAGCCCTCTTTTGAGTCGCAGACAAACGAGCACCCATTTAAAAGATATTTAAAACTGCGACCCAAACCACCCACCACCTCGGGAAAAGTTCAAAGAAAATAGAAAAGAGCCCCACGCCGGTCCCTGTCAGAAAAGGGCTGCGCAGCAGAAAGAGAGGAAAATCCCCGTCAGGGAAAAATAGGTTAAAAAGACAGGGGAAAAAGACAAATACTTACCAAACTCCGGCGAGGGGCGAAAAGAAATCCGAGGATGGTGGTTTCTGCTGGGGGAACGACTCCTCGGGTGTCAGGAGCTGCCGTTCCCAGTCCCCCAGGAGCGCCACCCACTAAAACTGGGTCTGCTCCCACTGGGGGTAGTCTGACGGCCAGTGAAGCTGTTCAGCCTCGTCCGTGAGGTCCGGTGATGGTCTCAGCCCTCACGTTGGGCGGCAAACTGCAGCAGTCAGCTGGTAAAACGTCCCGGCTAGCTGGCCAGCAACCACTAGCAGCAGTGGGGCACTTCACCCGGTAGCAGGGCTCCAGGCTAGCGCCCAGGCAATCACCCAGAGGTATATCTGAGCACGTTGCCAGATGAGGGACGAGGCTGACAAAAAGCTGCAAGCAGCAGAAAAAAAAGAGGGCGGACTCCAGCTGAGGTTAATCCAGGTTTAATAGATCCCAGGGGAACCAGCACGTGGAGACAAAGGAGGGGGAGGGGGGGGGATTACACGATGTTATAAGGGGTAGGAGATACAAGGGAGGAGCCGGTCCTTGGATCAATAGGGGTACAAAGGGGAGTGGGATCCAAGGGACTGACACCGGGAAAATACCAATAGGGACAGTCCAGAGGAGGGGCCCGGCCCCCTAAGCCAATCACTCTGAGCCCTAGACAGAAGTTTCTGGCAAGAAAGGTGGTGGCAGGGAGTGACTGGCAGGGCACCAAGGAGGGATCGAGGGAAGGATACATTTGGTTTCTAGGGTAACCGGGGAGGGGAGCAAATGGATACATTGGTGGTCATAGAAACTGGGGTGGGGTTTGGGTAGGAGAAGTTGGGACAGAACCATAACAAAGTGGGGGAAGACACAACAAACCACTTAACAGAACAGACAAAACTTGACACACCACAACAGATGTGCTCAGGCAAAAATTCACTCTCCTTTTTTTATAAGTCCCTCTTTAAGTACTTTCAAGTTCACCTTCACTACATCCTTGTGAGCGTTTTGATTTTGTGATAGTCTTACAACCACTATATCTGTGGTGCTGTCCACATTCTATATTTGGTGGATACAGGATATTAGAAAACAATGTCATGTAAAGATAATAATCAAATATTTATGGCCAATTTAAGCGTTTATGCTCAAGCAGAGATTAATGTTTGGTTTTGTTTACCTTGCACAAATTACTCAGTGCCCAGAGATTGTATGGGTGAGGAAGAAAATGCCACCTTGGACAGATTGTAGACACCTTGTAGATCTGTCATCAGTATGAGTGAAAAATGGGATCAGTGAAATTGTTTGGGATAAACTGTGCTTTTAAGCAGCAGTGCATGGAGGCCAAAAAGCTGTGAAAATGTTTACTGGTTTTGATACAACCAGTTGTCAAGGCAGAGGTGGACACACAGGCACACCTCACAGGGTTCACTGGAGGTGCCTCCCTTGGAAGGGATTACTCAGCCCTCAGTCACCGCTCAGAGAGCAGCACACGAGGTGTGTGCTGGCAGCCAGCCTGAGTCCACCCTGCACTTTGCTGGTTGCCAGAAAACTAATGAGCAAATACTTCCGCTTTCAGGCTGTCCCCTCCCCTCTCCCTCCACCTGCAGCTAGAACCAGGACTCTGCCTGGGACAAACTGGAACCTCCGTGGCAGCGGCTGGGCTGGGAGCGGGGGAAAGCTGACCCGAGGAAGAAAGACCAAGTGAAAGAGGATTGGAGCACAGCTGGGAGCCATCCTGCGTGTGGGGTAGGACACCGGCACTGAGCAGCAGGTTTTCCCAAACAGCTGAGTCCTCAGCTCCTGGGGAAGATGAGCATTTCGTCAGAGCACAAGCCCCTTGGGAAGCAGGTCACCAGCAGCCTGCATATGGTGAGTAAGTATGTCCTCAAGGGCACGATTCCCTCATGCAGGATCAAAGCACTCCTGTTGGGCTACATTCCAGTGGGTTTTTTTTCCCCCATATGCTAATCTGAAGACACCAGGCCTCGCCAAATATATCCCTAAGAAGAGGATTCTAGTTAAAATGCTGTGTCTGTGTGCATCTGTTGTGTTACTGGAGGGCCAGGTCTCTCACGGGCATGCAAGATCTGACAACTGCAAATAACCAGTGGTTCTTCTCCTTTGGCAAGAAATGGAATTCAATTAATATGAACTTTAATTGGTCAGTTCCCTAAATAAAAGCCTGTTGTAGGTTTTGGGGTTTTCAGCAAGTCTTATGAGTCTCTAATGATGCCAAAGCTGCCCTGTATTGGTGACATGCGGGATCATCAGGTGGGAGCAGTAGTTTTTCTAGCTATAAGGAAAATTAATGGCAGTCTCAGACAAGCAGCATGTTACTAGGTGGAAATCAGTGATGAGATTATTTCTTTTTACTCTTCTCTGCCCTCAGTCTATTGCTAACTAATTTGTCTTCTTGGCTAAAGCTGAACAATGTCTTCTCCAGACCTCTCTGTATTAAGAAAACCCAACCTTCCTACGTTGCACTTTTCAGATATAAGTTGCAAAATGCTTCCCTGTGGAAGTAACTGTTTTACAGATTAGTAAACAGGGACACAAATAGATGGAATGACTTTCCTGAGTGTCACCTTGCTGGCTAATTACAGAACTGGGAATCAGCTGGTGCCAGTACTTCCAGTCCACTGGGAATCACTTTGATGCCAGGCTAAAATCATTAATCAAGATGCAAGAACATGAAGTTAGTTGGGCTACTGTATAAAGGAATAACATGTTATCCATTTGTATTAGTGACAAACAGCATGAAACATTTGACCTGCCATCTGAAAAAGGAGCAAAGGCTCAAAAGCTTGAGACTCTCCTGTCAAATGGTCCCTGGTGGGGAGTGCTGTTGGTAGCTCTTGGACTCATAGCAAATCTCCCAGGGAGAGACTTGACTACAGAAACAGCTTTGGGCTGTATTTTTCAGTAGGTGGAAATCACAAGATAATCCCAGACAGAATCGTACTTGTCTTCTTGACCCAAGTGTAAATGATTGCTCTTGAAATGAAACTACCCACACTAGCGCAAAGCAATGTTCCAGCGGGGTCTTTGGCCTGAATCTCCTGTTGCTTCCCTGGCTTGCTTAGGGTGTGAGCAAATTTCTGCTAAATCTGATAGATTGCTCCTGTTTAAAGGGAAGGTCTCCCATTGCACCAGACTGTCTGTTCCTCGTCCCATCCTTTTGTCAGCTCTGTGCTTGTTAAATCCTCTGTCAGCCAATCCAGCTCACTAAGATGAAAGAGAAGCAGAGCTGGCATGAGGTGAGCGAGAGACCACATAGAGAGGTACAAGAATAGGACAAGGAGAGGGCACAGGAGCCCCCCCTTCTCTTGGTGTGCGCTGTGAGATCAGCTCACGTCATTCTGTGGGTCTGTAGCCATGTGATCCAGCTAAGTACTTAAGTACACACTTCACCTGAGGCATGTGACCAGCAGCACTGAGGCAGCTCCTTTCGTGATCAGATCCAAGAAAGTGCAGGTGAGCTCCTGGAAAATAGGGTTGTTTATTGACTGACGCCTTCCCCATGGCAGGTGTGGCCCCGGCCTGGCTTGTGACTTGCATTACAGTAGTGCTGGCAGGAGGAAAGGAACTGTCTTCTTTCTTTCTTCCCTTTTCTTCTCATCTGCTGAGTACTACATAAAATGACCAAGTGCAAAGGGAAGCTAGTAAAATTTTTCAGAACTGAACATACAGGAAGTTCAATTTAAAAAGTCCAGCTTTCCAGGAATTCAGGCCTCCTTCAATTCACACAATGGTGTTAATACAGAGGATTAAAAAAATGCAAACAAACACACAGTCTTTACATATTTCCATTTTAAGTCCATGTCAGTTGCATGAAATATTTCCTTTACTTCCTAACTAAACCCATCATACATTTGTAGGTGCTCTGCTAAACAGCTTCTGTCCTGCACCTGTGAAATGATGGATTTTTGTGTCTTACTTCAGTGTTTGTAGCTGAATCCCCAGATAAGTGGAAGCCAATTCCACCTGTTTATAAAGTTTAAAGAGCTTTAGTTTCTCCTTTGAGAGGAAAGAACAGATCAGATGATAAAAATGAAGTGGCACAGCTTTGGGTTCTATCTTTGTCCCTCTGCACATGGGGTGGGTGAGAGCTCACATACTGCTCTTGCTGTAGGTGGCCCACAGGGACAATGCTTGTGAGTGACTTAGGAGACCAGTGTTGGATCCTGTAGTCACTCCCAGTTTTCCTGGGCAGGGGACCTCTTTTCCCTCTTTTCTACCAGGAAAATGTCACTTTCCTACATCCCAAAGATGAAGTGAGAACTTAGCCATTTAGAAATGTCCAAGTCTCTGCTGCTCTGGTGGTGAGAGCTGTATTAGCATTCTGCATCTGCTTTTTGCAATAAATCAGGTGGAGATTCCCATCTGATACCCACAAAATGGGAGCTCATACTGCTCTTCACACCATCATTCCATCCTCCAACTGTAGTAATTACATATCCTCTGAACAGAGAGAGACATGGTTCTCCCAGGATTTTAGAAGCTGTGGGAAATTTAGAGGAAAGAATTCAAACAATTATTATCACTCTTTTTGTAACCATTGTTTATAGACACGGTTCTCCAGAGTGTGCTGTTCATAGTTCACCAGTAGTGTGAGAGAAGATTCCTAAAGGCCAATCCGGTCTTAGGTGCACCATTGTTTCTATAAGAACTGTAGATTTCTAAAAATAAAGTGTCTTTTCATGCCTTCTGATGATGGAGCCTCTGTATAACCTTTGGCTGTCCCCGATACCCTTTCAGCAATATCCAACCACAATCTCCATCTTTTTCTTGACACTTCCATGTTGATGACCTCAGACTGATAATGCACATGGCTTTTTGTTGCTTTTTTTTTCAGTTGTCACCAATTGTGGAGTTAAATGTTGGCGGGGAGATGTACACGACAACGCTGAGCACCTTGAAGAAACACCCCGGCTCCAAGCTGGCAGAGATGTTCACTGGCCAGCCCAAACTCAGGACTGACTCCGAAGGGAGGTTCTTCATCGACAGGCCAGGCACCTACTTCAAATACATCTTGGAGTACCTGCGCAGTAACCAAGTGCCCACCCAGTGCATCCAGGACGTCTACAAGGAGGCATTGTTCTATGACATAGAGCCTTTGATCAAGCAGCTTGAGGACTCCCCACAGATCTTTGGGGAGCTGGTGGCGAGGAGGCAGTTTCTGGCTCGCGTGCCCAACTACAGCGAGAACATCGAGCTGATGATCCGCATCGCGAGGGCGGAAGCGGTTGCTTCCCGACAGTCCAGCGTCATCGTATGCGTGGTCAGAACCGAGGAGGACGCAGCCAGGTGTCAGGATGCCTTGAACAGTTTGGACATGGATAAAAAATCCGTGGTGAAGTTCGGCCCCTGGAAGGCTGTGCCCGGTATTTCTGATCTGCTGGACTGTATTCAAATGGATGTCGAAGCCAAAGGGTATAAAATATCCTTTCAGCCCCATGTTGCTGAAAAAGGTTTTCGCTTCAAATCGCACGACTTCTTCTACAAGTTCCTGTTCACCTGGTGGTAGCAAAGTGCCATCATTGATAGGGAACATCAGAAAGCAATCACTGGAACAAATTAACCTGGACTGTGGAGACTAAACCATGAGGAAGAAACACACAGGCCAACAAAAGGATCGCCTTTGGCTGTTTTCCACATCAAAGAGCACTTAAGAGACACTTTACTTGGGATTTAGGGGATAACTTTTTAGGGGTTTTAAAAGGCTCCAGAAAAAGGAGGAATTTTACTCTTCAGTGTTGCTTACTATTCATTCAGTTCAAAGCGATGGATCTGTGAATTGAGCCAGCCTCACTCAACCTAAGAGAAATGAATAATCCCAAATATGTCTCGTGGACATGTAGAGTTGCTCTCTCAGCGCAAATGGGAACAGGCCACGTATGTGGAAATCCTGACTGAAACAGTAATATTACCACATACTCAAATTAAATTTGGTTTCTAAATGGGAAGGCAAAAGCTATTCTTCTCCCACTTTTCTACACTAGAATCGGGGTTAAAAGGAAGGATTCAGTGTCCTATGATTGCTTCTTCTTTCTCCAGAAGACAGTCTACTCTCTAGTCAATGTATTTATTACCATTATTTATTATTTGTTCTGAAAGAAAGACAGAGAACCTCAGCTACGGTCCAGGATCAACAAAAGGCAAAAATACCATCACTGATGTGAGGAATTTATAATTTAAGGACACAGACTCCTCTTTCAGACCACACAATCTTAATCTTTTTCTTATGACATGATGCTATTTCTAACTACATAAGCTCCTGGAAGAATTGGGAAAACCTACCATGATTTGGTGGGAAGGAAGTGGTACTGAAGCAACAGCCTGCAAATTCTCTTTTACTGAACACAAGTTGCATTCAAGGTGTTTTAAAAAATCTTAGAATTTGAAAGTTTATTTTTATACTGGATATGGCTTGGGTTTAATCATTCTGAGAATCATAATGGCTGATTTGATAAAGACCATATTTCCTTTACTTTTTGGAAGATGGATTTCTTCCAGTCAAGGACAATAACCACAGAATCATAGAATGGTCCCTGGGATTTCAAAGAAATAAATTTTAAACATTTTTTGAATGATGCAGAAGTGCTTTATTTACTGACATTTTCCCCTCAAGATCCCTGAATTCCAAAGATCTGAAGTTTTGTCTTTAGGGTAGCAGATTTGAACCACTCCTAATTAAGCTGCGTTTCAGATGTGCTTATCCTAGCATGGACCTCCCCCCAGTGACAGTCGTGAGTCACTCCAGCCACTGCAGGGCAGTTCTGCTCTAGGTGTGGAGGGACTCTGACATCTCTCACATTCACAGCCTTAGTAAGAATGGACACAGTCAGTGTCAGAGAGGACAAAAAGTTTTAGAAATAGGCTCTTCTGATCATAATCAAGCGGTTGGTGGTGCTCAGCCTGGAAGAAGAGAGGTTTAGGAGGCCTCCCAGTAGACAAAAGGCTGCTTTAAAGAGATCTGTTACACTCTGTACATACTAAGGGTGGGGAAACTGGCTTGAGTTGCAACAACAGAGATGAAAATTAGATATTAGGAGAAAAAAAATCTCAGTATAGAATAGTCAAAGCCTAACACCAATCAACCTCTTAAGTCTATAGGACTGCTGCCATGAGAAACTTTAATTGGCACACACTCGAATTCTGTGTTCAGTTCAGGGTCCCTCACTCCAAGGAGGACATTAAGGCCCTGGAGTGTCCTAGAGAAGGGCAGTGGAGCTGAGGAAGGGTCTGGAGCACAAGTCTGATGAGAAGCAGCTGAGGGAGCTGGGGGTGTTTAGCCTGGAGAAAAGGAGGCTCAGGGGGGACCTTATTGCTCCCTACAACTGCCTGTGAACAGGTGAGGGACAGGACAAGAGAAATGGCCTCAAGCTGTGCCAGGAAAGTAATCAGGAAAAATATATTCACACAAAGGGTGGTCAGATATTGGAACAGGCTGCCCAAGGAATTGGCTGAGTCACCATCCCTGGAAGTGCTCAAAAAATGTGTGGATGTGGCACTTGGGGACAGAGTTTAGTGGTGGGCTTGGCAGTGCTCGGTTAATGGTTGAACTCAAAGATGTTAGAAATTTTTTCTGACTTTAGTGATTCTACGATTCTGATGGAAATAAATTTTCTAATTATTTCTAATTAATTATTTTAATTAATCATAAGCAGTATATTATTTATTAGCATTGTATTGGTCTTAAGTCACTTTTAGCCAGCACGTAGATAGTTTCTTTCCACAAACTGTTATTGTTAGAGTTTGATTGGGAAAATCATTGAAACTTTAAGCTTTGCTAAACTAGCCCTGATATGTTTTGATGAAGCAAGAGAGAGATTTATTTCTGAAAGCGGACACAAAAAATGCAGAATCTGTAGATCACAAGAGCATTTTGCAGAAACCAGAAGATAACAAAGACTCTTCAGTATGTGCTACAAAACTCCCTACCCGGGAAAAAGATAGCAAAAATACTAAGAAATAGGGACTGATTATTGTGAGAAGCAAGAATAAATAAGCAATAGAGGACAGAATACTAATTAATAAAGACAGTTATACAATTTAGAACCAATGAACATTCATTTCTTTGTTTGCTAAAACGGCAGAAATAGGTGGGAAAGTCGGCTTAAAATCAAATACTAGTGTTAGGAAAATTAATCCACAAACACCAGAGGTTTATGTCCAAAAAGGAGACAGAGGAGTCCTTTTACTTTATTCGAATAAAGGGAGTGACCATGGGCCGTTCCCCTGGGATCTCTCGAATTTTCAGAGGACGCAGCCTCCTTTTTATCCTAATTTCCTGGGCACATTTCCCTTCTCTCTTTCCCCATTGGCTGAGGTACTTGAGAGGTACAGACTTCTCGATACGCCTGATACCAAAGATTTCCCTCTAATGTATAACCCTCCCTTTTAATTTTTAATTCTTATAGAATTTAGGAGTTTTTTTTCTTCTCCATTGTTTCTTTCATCTTTCAATGTCTAATTTCATTTATCAGCCAACCTAAAGTTTATTTGTAAAAGCAAATATCTTTTTCCATTCATCAATCAGTGGAATCCTCCCCATCGTTTCTTTTATCTCTCAGAGCTAGTTTTATCTACCAGCAGACCCACAGCTTGTTTGCAAAGACAAATCCGCTATTCCCCTCACTAGTGAAACCTGGGCGTACTTTGCGGGGAAAGAGCGCGGGGGCAGCCGCCCTGGCAGGGTGGGTGGGGTGTGTGGGAGCGCCTGCGGGGCGGGCCGGGCCGCGGCCGCCATGTTGGGCCCGCGTCCCCATGGCAACGGGAGGCCGCCGGACCATCGAGTGCGGCCTCCGGGCGGAAAGAGAGGCCGCGCCTCGGGCGCCTCTCCGCGGCAGCTCTATGGCTTCTCTTCCGGGTTGCGCGGCGGCGTCATGGCGGCGCACCTGAAGAAGCGGGTGTACGAGGAGTTCACCAAGGTGGTCCAGGTAACACGTCTCCCCTGGGCCAGGATGGACAGCTCCGAGCTCTGCGGTGTGGCGGAAGGTGCCGGCGAGCGAGGCGGAGCTGTGGGGAAACCCGCCGGCCCAGCTCGGTGCCGAGCCTGAGGGTGCCGTCCGCTCGCCAGGCGTCGGGGATGGGGCGGCCTCTGAGGGGTTGGGGAGGAGCGGGACGGGTCGGCCCCGAGTTTAAGAAGACTGGAGCTGCTAGAGGAGAGAGGTCTTAGGGAAGGTGTTTCCCTCAGGGTGGGCAGAGAGAAAGGTTGTGGAGTCTCCCTCACTAGAGATACTCAAGAAGCGTCCGAGCGCAGTTCTGTGCAGTGTGCTCTGGGATGACCCTGCTCGAGAGGGAGGCTGGACGAGATGACCCACTGTGGTCCCTTCCAACCGGACCCGTTTTGTTGACTCTTTGACCTGAGCAGGACCGGGACTGCTCCGGGAAAGAGGAAGCATCCCCCAGCCCGCGACTGGGGAAGGAACCACAGCGGCTTTCTGGGCTGCTCCGGGCCGGTGGGAGTGCGAGAAGTTGTGTTTGCCCTGGATTAGTTGTTTGGTAACCCTGAAAGCAGCAGGATTTGACCCAGCCTAGGGTGGGGAGAGGCCGTGTTTCACAGGGATTACCTGGGCAGGACAGTAACAGCCACAGTGGTCTGAGGATTTGTTCCTTCCTGAGACAGCTGAAGGAGGGGCTAGTGACTGCCCTGGGGCGTGGGAGCTTCCTTAGGCCTCCCCATGCTCAGTCTGGGAAGGAATGGGTCTGGATATGCTGTTTCTGAGCCGTGTACCTCTGCCCACAGCAGCAGCATGAGGACCTGTCCACCAAGAAGCTGCGGCTGACCAAGCCCAGCAAGTCAGCAGCACTGCATGTGGACCTGTGCAAAGCCACCTCGCCTGCAGATGCCTTGCAGTACCTGCTCCAGTTTGCCAGGAAGCCCGTAGAAGTGGAGAGCGTGGAAGGAGTTGTCAGGATCCTGCTGGAACATTATTACAAGGTGGTGAAGCTGGGAGCCAAACATGCTTACTCCTTCTGCTCCTGTTTGCTTGGTGTGGGATGTTGAACAGGGGCTCACAGGCTCCTGCTGTGTTCCTGACTCAGTTGCCAGCAGCCTGGGCTGAGAGTGAACAGCTGTAGCCCTTGACCCAAGTGATTTCTGATTGTGTTACTTGGTCCCTGTGCTGGTGGTTTCAGCAGCCTGTGACAAGTTACCCTGCTCATGGCATGTGTGGAAGTTAACTTGGCAAGGGACAAAAGACCTGTCAAGTTTTCCAGGGAGCTGGAACTTTTCCAGCCGTGAGCCCAGCTGTCTAGAGCTGTTTCGGCTTTATCTAACACTTTCCTGACTGATGTGTCCTTACCTTGTTCTTAATTTTCTCTAGCAGTGGAGAAACCTTTTAGCTATTGCTTATGTGGTAAAAAGCAGCACTTTTAAAATCACAGAGTCATGGAATGGTTTGGGTTGGAAGGGTCATTAAAGATCATCCACTTCTGACCCCTCTGCTAGGGCAGGGGACACCTTCTGCTAGACCAGGTTGCCCAAAGTTCCATCCAGCCTGCCCTTGAACACTTCCAGGCATGAGGCAGCTTCCCTGGGCAGCCTTCTCTGGGCCACTACCTCACTGCCCTCTCAGTAAAGAATTTCTTCCTAATATCAAATCTATGAACAAACCGTCAGGGATCGGTCTCTCCTCCAATTAGCAAACAGTAGAACAAGGGAATGGCCTCAAGCTGCCCCAGGGAGGATTAGATTGGATATTTGGAAAACTTTCCACACTGCAAAGATTTTCAAGCACTGGAACAGGCTGCCCAGGGCAGTGGTTGAGTCATCATCCCTGAAGGTGTTTGAAAGATGGGTAGATGTGGCGCTTGAGGACAAAGTTTAGTGGTAGACTTGTTAGTGCTGGGTTAAGGGTTGGACTTGATGATCTTAGAGGTCTTTTCTAACATAAATTATTCTCTGATTCTATGAAATACAGAGTTCCTGGTCAAATAACACAGATTATTTATGCTTGAAGTTTGTTTTGTAGCTTGTATTAGAAGAGAGACTCATGAACCTGCAGACAAGATCACATGGACAAGAACACAGCCTGTTACAGAATCCAGCTTTTAAAAATATTGCTTTCAGAACTACCATAGCTGATGTTATTTCACTTACAGACAGAATTTTCAAAAGAGCTTTTTTCTTAGTATTCTGTAACACACTTTTCCTATCATTCAGAAACCTGACCCTGAAAGCTGTAACTGCAGTGGAAGTTATGTGATGATTTATTTGTTTGTAGTGTCATTGTTTTGTTTAAGATGGTCCTGTAGCCTCCTGCTCCTTCATCCCTATAGATTTTGGGTAGGGCAGTCCCCATACAGTCCTGATGACAGTATCCATTGTTCAAACACATAACTTCAACCCTAAAATAAAAAATGCTTCTCAGTTCAATTGAGAAAGGGACACTACTTTGGGTGTCACATTTGTCACTTGGAGGCTATGTGTGGCACTGAAGTCTCTCTTAAGCACTGACAGATACAACAGTTGTAACTGTAAAATTTCTTGTTGAAAGATGGGATATTTGTTACTATAATTTTTCTGCAGCCCTGTGTTCAGTGTTGCACAAATGCTTGGTAAGATCCATGTATGACATCCAGATGACTTTCTGCCTTTCTACTCTGCCTTGGCTATCCTTGGCAATACAATGAAAGAGAGACCATCCAGTTATGACCAGAAGTCTTGTGTGCATGAATCTCTAGAAGCCTCAAAATAAATCTTTAAAATGCATAAACTTTTGAAATTAATTTTAAAATAATATTAATTGATGAGGCGTACTTATGTAATTATCATCTCTGACAGCATTTACTGTTTCTTAAATGAGTAGATGTATGTAGGTAATATATGCGGCTTTCTTTTTTTTCTTTAACCTTGCTGTATTGGGGGTTTTTGGGGTGTTGTTTCCTTCCAGGAGAATGATGCCTCTGTAAGGCTGAAGATTGCATCCTTGCTGGGGTTGTTGTCAAAGACTGCAGGGTTTTCCCCAGACTGCATTATGGATGATGCCATTAACACCCTTCAGAATGAGAGTAAGTCTCACTTTTGATGTAGTGCTTGAGATCAAGGCGGAACCATGCTGTCAAAGCATTTGGGACAGTGGCAAGACCTTACATCTCAGGTGTATGAGTGGGAATTGCTGCTTAGAATATTTATTTTCTGGTTTTGTGAATGATGACAGATAACACCATGTTCTGAGGAGGAGAAGAATATTCCTCTGACCTGCCTGCTCTATATCTTTGTTCTAAAGGAGGGCAAATTTGCTTTTGCATTTCGATCTGAGAGGTGTTGCTTTTGAGGTTCTCTGTTCTACAGGGCAGTTTTGCTTAAAATGGAGATGTGTTAGAGGACGAGTTTTTTTATATTATGCCAGACGCCAGCTCATCAAGCTGTATCAACAAGAGTGTAGCCAGCAGGTCAAGGGAGGAGGGTACTATACCCTTTTACTCGGCACTGGTTAGGCACATCTGGAATACCTTATCCAGTTTTGGGTTCCTCAGTGCCAGATTGGTGCTGGTATGGTTGAGTGAGTTCAGCAGAACCACTGAGGTGGTAGAGGACTGGAGTATGTGATGTACAAGGCATAGCTGAGGGAGCTGGGCTAGTTCAGGCCTTGAAAGGTTTCAGGATGTTCTTCCAATGTGGCTCAGTCTGTGATCCTGTAGCTGGTAAGAGTCCAGCAAAGTAGTGCATAGCCTTTCACTCTTCTGTTTTGCAGAGTCTCACCAAGTCCTTGCCCAGCTGCTGGACACCCTGTTAGTGATTGGCACAAAACTCCCAGAGAATCCATCTGTCAGGATGAGACTTGTGGAGGTAGCCTGCAAGGTAGGGAGGCTTCCCTGGGCCAGGAAACTTTTGTCACTGCCACAAGAAAAAAAGAAAGGTAGTCAGTATTTAAATTATTTTCATTTTTCTCAACAAAGTGTTACAATACTAACATTAATAACTGCTGTGAAACATAGCACGATGTTTCAAAGGGCTGAAAGAACCATAAGAATCCAGTTACATCTGCTCATCTCTTGTTCCCCAGCATCTGACTGATTCTTCTCATGGTGTAAGGAATAAGTGTCTTCAGCTAATTGGCTGTCTTGGCCCAGTGGAAAAAGGTGTTGCAAAGGAGGCTGAAAGCCAGGCAGCCAAAGATGTCCAGAAGATAATAGGAGATCATTTTAATGATCAGGACCCTCGAGTTAGGACTGCAGCTATAAAAGCCATGGTAAGTATAGTGCTGGTACCATGGAAGAAATGGTTTGGGGTTGCATCAGGAAGCTGAGAGAGGGCTGCAAACTAACACAAAGGGGTTTGTTTTAGAGATTATTTTAATTAATTTAGTAAAAGTCCATTCAGTGTATCAAAATTACCTGAAAAAAATAAGCTAGGTCTTGAAATATTAGAGTAACATGAGAGCTCAAGGAGCATTTGAGTGATTCATAACTTCTGTTTCAGGTATAGCTGAAGAAGCTTTTCAACTTGTTCATTCTTTTGAGTGTGTGTGGCTCTTTCTTTTAGTGACAAATTTATTTCTTGATTTAGTATTGGTTACCAGTATAAACCACTACTGCTCCAAAATGCAGTAGGTATCTGCTTATGATAGGAAAACTGTGTGATAAGTCCAGAAGGAATTTAGTTTGTTTGTTTTAAAGCAAACATTTATGTTTTGTCTCATGGTTACATTCATTAGCATTCTCAAAGTGTTCATGAGATATACTCTATACTGGGATTTTTTGTATGGGGACCCTTCAGAAGCTTTTAGCTTTGCAGAAATGCAAGCGAAGACCATGCATTTCAAAGTACTGCTTAATGGGAGTTGCCTGTGAGTGTATGGGGATACAGAAGTTTCTCTATTACCCTTAAAGCTTATAATAATGTTCCATCTACTGTGATGGTCAACAAGGATCTTTGAATTAATGTTATTAAATTACAGAGAAAGAAGGAAGATGCATTTGAGGAGGTCAGATTGCACTTTAATCTCTCTGAAATCTCCCTCTCTTGGACGTTATACTTACTCATCCTTCTAAAAAAAACAATGTAGGACACTTTGTTGTCCCTGTGGTTCAGTAACAGAAAGATTGACAGAATGAGTTTTCATGTCATGTAAATGCTACTTTTGGATCCATGTTTCAGGAATGGTAATAAAGTAATTAATTATCTGCTTTAATGGTGGTTGAATATGGCTAGCACTAAAAAATTATTTGAATGTTGGGAGAATGAGCAGGCAGTGTATTTAATGTATATACATTTATATATATATATTAATTATATATATAGATATATATAATTATATATAATTGTTATATATATATATATAAATATATAAAACAATTTATATTAAAAATATTTATATATAAATTGTTTTTCCATAATCTAAGTATGAATGACTATGAAGCTAAAAAATTATACTGAAGTCAAGAATATTATTTAAAATACTTACAGTCAAGGTAGTGCAGTATTTTAATTATAGCAGCTCAAACAGAAAAACTGTGGTGAAAGCTTAGTCTGTGTCCCTTAAACCTGTACTTACACTTTCTTACATTGTTTTGTTTTTTTCCCCTGTAGCTACAGCTTCATGAAAGAGGGACTAAAGTTACAGCAAGCTATTTATAGTCAGGTAAAACCTTGTGTTTGTTTTGTACTTATCTGCACATCTTTATCTTTGAGTTCTCTGGCAGTGTGTTTTGTGAGGAGGAGGGCACTGAGCACAGAAGGAGTATTTTACATTTAGGTAGCAGATGTTCCTTGTTGTTGTATAACAGTGGAAATAAAAGGTTATTTTGCATCCATTGTGCTTGAATGCACTAAAGTATGTGCTTTGTTGTATATTGTTTGGGAAGGTGATCATGAGAAGGGCAAGGCATGATGAAGTCATTCCTGTCATCTGGAAGCCTTAAACCCTTGTTCATTGGAGAGTACCCATGAAGTTTTATTTGTTATATCAGTAAGGCTGTGCAGCTGCAGCCTGTATCAAATCAGTTCTATTGCAGACTCACATTTCATCCTTCTTGCATAGTACGGGCAATTCTGGAGTTTATAACATGTGCCTGGTTGACTTGATTAGATGTGATTGCCTGATCAAACTTGGAAATACTAGGGAGTAGCAGGGAAGACTGGATTCATTTTGATTTTTAATCTGTCCTAACTGTGGTGAGGATGTTGCTGACATTGTGGGAAGTGAATGACAGCTCAGGTGGAGATGTTTCAGATATATTGGACTATGAATGTTCTTTCAGGCCTGCAAGCTGTTGGCAGATGATTATGAGCAAGTGCGCAGTGCTGCAGTTCAGCTGATTTGGGTCCTCAGTCAGCTATACCCTGAAAGGTACGTTTTGCATGCACTGTCTTCAAAGTGTCCAAGTAACCACCTAATCCTGAGAGTTTTGTGCCAGTAGGTCTGAGGAGGAGCTGCTAGGAAACTGATGTGTACAAATAGCTGATGCCTGATGAGAGTGCACTGATGCAGTGAAGTTTTGGTTCCTGGTATTTCTTGAACATTGATAGGAAATCAGCATGGTTGTTTCTTATTGATGCCAGTATGGAATACAATCAACAAACTGATTTCTCTATGTCAGCATCGTCCCAATTCCTTCTTCTAATGAAGAAATTCGCTTGGTTGATGATGCCTTTGGAAAAATTTGCCATATGGTTAGTGATGGTTCCTGGGTTGTAAGAGTACAAGCTGCAAAGTTATTGGTAAGTTGCATTATTTTCTTCTCTAGCAGAGAATAGTTTCTCTGAAGTTACTTGACTTTTCATATATATTTGGAAAAAAAAAAAAAAGAATGGGAGGATGTTTAAAACTGTATAGGTAAATTTTTCCCAAAATTCTGAGGTGAAGTAAATGAGGGAAGTTGAGGAAACCTTGTAGGGGGATAGAACATAAGAAAATAAAGATAGTGTAGAAAGTAATCTTACCCCTAAGTTGCAGCAGGGCCAATTAAATTAGCAACGATTAGGAACAGGCCACAATTGTAACCAATGAGAAGAAGAGTGCTATAAAGGAGTGGGGTGGCTGGTTGAGGAGGGAACTGGAGTCAGTGGCTGCTTTGTGAAGAAGAGAGAGTCAGTGCTCTGAGGAGCTGCCCATGAGAAAACACCAAGAAGGTAGGAAACTTTTGTGATAAGGAGGCAGCAGTATGGAACGCCTGCAGTAAGATGGCAACAAAACCCGACAGTTTTTCAGCTCAACTGTGCAGTGATTCTTTCCTTGAGAGTAGATAGTTGAACATTAAAGAAAAAACCAAATCCTTGTCACAATTCCCTGCCCCTGCTTCTCTGCCGCCGGAAATGTGAACCAACTGAACTCAAGAAAAGCAACATTAATCTCAGTGGGAAAATTAGATGTTCTGATTTTTAAGTTCACTTTTTTAGACTCTGATGTACAATAGTGTCAGGTATTGCATAAAGCTGTTAGAATGAGTGGATAACATTGGGTGCTGTATGGGGATAAATCAGGAAATTATATGGTGTTGTTCCTTCCTTTTGGTACTTTTTTTTCTTTAGGGTTCTATGCAACAAGTTAGCTCCCATTTCTTGGAGCAGACCCTTGACAAGAAGCTCATGTCAGATCTGAGGGTATGTAAGTGTTTGTGTTTGTTTTTCTGTGTATAGGTGCTAAAATCACACAAGAGGTATGTTAATATTGAGTGTGCTTGTTCACCTTGTCCTTGCCTGAGGGTTGCTGAGAGTTAATTGATGATGACAGGTTTTGTTTTAGATTAAAGTCAATGAAGCAATTGCTAGTTTTAGATTTCATTAACCAAGCATGTAAGAAACAGCTCTAGGCTATTCAAGTTTTGCGACAGCTGAGAGGTAAACATTTGTGGTGTTCTGATAGTTTTTTGGCTAAAAGCTTTGCTTATTGTGTATTGAAAGATTGCATCCTAGTTTTAGGAGCAAGCTCTTGGAAACATCCTGCAACATCTGATCAAAAAACAGCAACGTTTCAAGAAACATGAGTAGCTAAAAGCTACTCAGCCCTGTGAGCAAAATTTTTCAGTAACGTTCCTTCCTTAACATAACCTTGAGCATGCTGCTTAATTTTTTTCTGTTTACAAAAGAATGATGAAGAGCTGCTGGTTTTTGTGTGCTTTGTAAAGGCTGTTAAAGAAAGTGCTGTGCAGCTTTATTTAGCATGTGTGGGAAAAGGAGGCAGACTAGCAAGCACACTGAATGAATATCCCATTTTACACATTGCTGAACTCTGGATAGTATTGGTAGCATTAAAGTATTTAATTGGAGTTTTACAAGTTGAACTACAAAGTGATAGCATTTTTGCAGATCACTTATTGGCTTCTTAACTAGATGGGCCTTTGTTCTGACCCAGTTTGGCTGTTTTTATAATGGTTATTTAAGAATATGTTAATTTAAATGTATTTGTTATTATCCTTTCCCTACATGAAAACTACAAAGATTTGTAGTTTTGAAACTGCAAAGTAGTTTTTAGAAACTAGAAAGTTTCAAACTGGCAGTTAGAAATAGCCATAGAAGAGTAGGTTTGTTTTTCTTAGCACTTGCATGTGTGTCGATGTCTAAGCCTCCAGCTACATCTATTTTCAGATCCAGTTTAATATTTTGTTCAATCATCTTTTGAAGTTGACATGGTTGTAACTGAAATGCTCTTTTGGACAGAGGAAGCGTACTGCACATGAACGAGCCAAAGAGCTCTACAGCTCTGGGGAGTTTTCAAGTGGCAGAAAGTGGGGAGACGATGCTCCCAAAGAGGAAATCGATACTGGTGCTGTGAACTTGATTGAATCAGGAGCTTGTGGGGCTTTTGTTCATGGCCTGGAAGATGAGATGTATGGTAAGTGTTAACTGGGCATGGAATGGCTAAAGGGGGGAGATCTGTGTTGGCTGATGAGCATCATTGTGATCTCTGATATGGCAGTTGTTTCAAAGGTGCTGTAGTGTTGCCCAGAACTTGGGATAGAAGTGTTCAGTTGGGCAGCAAAAGCAAATAGCTTCCTATAAATGGTAAAGTTTTAGTAACATATATGGTAATAAGTGGCCTGCTTCTGTTCTGCAGAAACCCGCTGACATTTTTTTTGTTGTTGTTGACTTAAATGTAACAGTTGCATGTGGACATAAATTGGCAGAGTTAGTTACTGCTGTTCAAAATTGGTATTTGTCAGCAGGAAGTAAATTCATAGAATCACTTAGGTTGGAAGATACCTCTAAGACCATCGATTCCAAATGTTAACCCAACACTACCAAGTCCACTACTAAGACATGTCCCTAAGTGCCACATCCAGATGATTTCTGAACACTTCCAAGGATGGCAATTCCTCCACTTCCCTGTGTAGTCTGTTCCAGTGATTGACAACCGAATGTTCTATCCATCTACACCTCTTCTGGTACAGTGTGAGGCTGGTATTTGCATAAGCCATGAAAATTCCAAACTCTGAATGTCATTTTTGAATTTGCTTGTAATGTTATTGGAAGGACGAGGTTAAGTTAAAACATACAAACCCGCCAAAACAATAATATTATAGATTGTATTGTAAAAGTGGGCTTATTGCTCCAGGAGTCCTGCAAATAAATGCACATTTTCCCAGTGGCTAAACTCTTCCTGAAGCTTGAAAGTGCGCCTTTCTTTTTTTCCTGACTAACAATAAAAAAAATGTTTCACTGCTTCAGCCCCTTGGCCCAATGAAACATGTTCTCCAGTTTCATGTGCCACAGGTCTTGTGTCAGTATGATGCTGTTGAGAAATGTGGATAAAATGAACAAACGTGAAATATACAAAGATCCGTCTCTCCACTGCAGCATTTTTAAATACTGCTGAGCTCTCCCTGACTGGCAACACTGCTTGAATTCCTTCCATGTTGTAACTTAAATCTGAGTTAGTGTGTCAGCTTATGAGAGCAATATCAGCAAAATGTTTCTCTTCTCTTAATACCTGGGTCTTAATGACCATGGAGACTCGGAGCTGTGACAAAAGCATCATTACTGAACAAGGAGGGGTCTTGCTGTCTGTGCATTTTTGTACTTGATTCAGAATCCTGAGGAATCAGATGTCTTCTTTAAGAATAGGCCTAAAAGCTCCACACAAGTTCAAGTAAATGTTTTCAAGATGAGCTAATTTGAGTGAAAACTAGATGTTTAAAACAACAATGTTTGCAAGACATCAGATTAATTACCATTTTTCTGATCCTAGCACATAAATGTTAGGGAAGCTAATGAGGATGATTTATAGGAAGAGAATCTCATCTCTGCCTAACCTTGATATATTTGGGTATTCTGGAAATTCCTGCAATGTTTTACAGCATAAGTAGACTCAGGATACTTTCTGATGGTTTTTTTTTTACTTTAATTCAAATAACTTTAATATTTAGGTGATACCTTTTCCCTTTGTCTTGAGGAATATGAAGTTAGAAAGCAGAAGACTTTCATTCTGTTAACTGCCAAAACGTTGATTCTCTGGGCTTTTCAGCAATTCATAAAGTGCTGCATTGCAAGTTAAAAATGCACTGAAAGCTCCAAGCAATTAAAATGTCAGGAAGAATAAAACAACCACAGTTTAATTAACTAAATTAGTTTGCTTAAGATACCAGTGTTAATGCTATGCTTGCAAAACACACTATGAAATATGCTGTATTTATTGATGGATTAGAGACCTGTTTTTCACCTGCAGGTCCCTTTTGCAGATGCTTATGGCAGCAGCAGGGGCTGTATCAGAAGTGAGACTTGATTTGAAGATTTGTCTGTGAAGAGGTCCCCAGTGGGTCCTTGCTTAGGGTCTGTTGCCCTCAGCGTTTCCTTAGCATCTCCTGTCTTTAGCCCAGCCCTTGAAGAGTACAAGACCTCACTGTTGGGTGAATGTCCTTTTAAACCAAACTGTTTTAATTAATTTACAGTTAATTCCCTGCTCCTCTTTTAACAGAGGTTCGAATTGCTGCGGTTGAAGCCCTGTGTATGTTGGCTCAGTCCTCGCCGTCTTTTGCGGAGAAATGCCTGGATTTTCTGGTTGACATGTTTAATGATGAAATTGAGGAGGTCAGATTGCAGTCAATACACACAATGAGAAAAATTTCCAACAACATCACGCTGCGGGAAGACCAGCTGGATACTGTGTTGGCTGTCTTGGAGGTAAGAAATTCTTGAGGAGGGCAAGAATTGCTTTCTGTTTTGCTTTGGGGTGCTTAATTATGTACTGCTAATCAGTCCCTTCCTCTGAGAGCAAACCCACCCTTTTTGGGGGTTTTTTGACTCTTTGAACCCCACCAAAGGTTCCGAAAACCTGGTAGCTTGTAAGCACTGGGACAGCAGAATACTTCTGAAATGGACAAATTTTAGATAAAAACTCTTTCTTTGATCTCTGTGCTGTTGCCTCCATGTATTTCCTTCTGTCTTGTGTTGAGTTTCTGCACTCCATGCACTTCATGTTGCATGCAGCTTCATTTTCTTTCTGTGTCCTTGGTTCAGCTGCTTTGGCTACATCTTTGCTCACCAAGCAGAGCTGGCCATGGGCCTGAGATCTGTTTTCTCTTGAGAGTGTTTGTCAGCATGCTCTGCTGTATAATTTTGAGTTTTCCCAACCAGCATCCTCCCACTCGGTGTTCAGCCAGGATTCGGGGAATAGCACGAGTCAGCTGCTCTTCTTGGTTGATGAGGTTGATCCAGGAAGAGATTTTGGCTGTATGAATGGTACTGTGTCAAACTGTCCTCTCACACCTGATTTATTTGCTGAGCTATAGCCCCTGAGGCATTTTTAAAATCTACTACTTGTGGTAGGCAAGTTCCTGCTTCTTTTGGGAAGTACCTTGGGAAATGCTGCAAATTCACTGTTTCAGTCTCTTCACCTTTTATTTCCTTGACCCAGGGCAGCAATTGCTACTTTCAGTTGTGCCTCAGGAAGTAGCAAACTAATTAAACCTATTTTATCAGTCTGTAACAAATGCTTTGGAGTATGATCTGACTTTGCAAATGCAGCAATGAGCTTTAGATGCCTCACATTTTTGTCATTATTTCATTTGTTTAAGCTGGGAAACCTGTGCATTGAGGTATGAAAATGTCCTGGTTAGGCTGGGCTCTTCTGTGCTGACTTACCATGTATGATAAACCGTACGTGTATTGTGGTTTATATTATCATAATTATCATCAGGCAGTGAGATAGCTTAAGTGTAGAATTATTAACATTTTAATGGATTTATCTGATTCTGAAAGATGCTTGGTGCTTTTCTGTAAAATCCATCTTCCAGTACAAAAATAAAGGATGTGGGAAAATACCATTAACTTTGGTGTCTGAATTGGTTCCAGCAGCATAAATATGGAACACCAGGGTATTGAGTGTAACTTCTGTTTTCACCCCACTGCTTTCATTTTATCAGAATAATTGTACAAGGTACTCCTCGCTTTTTTGACCAGACTTTGGAATTTGCTTTCCCTGTTGTCCTTGATCTCAGTTTCTGTTGAGTTGTGCTCATCTGTGTCCCTTCATGGTCTTCTGCCTTGCTTGTCTCTGTACCACATTTCTGGTGGTTTTTATTAGTGGTCTGGAGTATTTTATGTCTGTGGTCATTCCAGTCCTCAGAGTTTGTCTTCTCTGTGGTCATAGTCTGTCTGACCAACAAAAGCCTTTTGATCACTGAAGTGCGTTGGCTGTCATTTAAGAGCCTTTACAAGAGGATTGCTCTTTCTTCTTTCGTGTAAGACAGTGATGAATGAGCTGTTGATACTTAGCAAATTATAATTTAGAAAAGGTAAAATCCACCACTGAAAAGCATCCAGTTCTTGCATCCTATCAAATTTTCACAATGTGTCCAGTGGCACCAGGCAAATGCTGATAGGAAGGAACATGGTGATGCATGGATATGGAATGTCAAGGTGTTTTTTGGCAGAAGGAATGTAATTAATTCAGCTGAATATTCTAGTCTGTCCAGCCATTGACATGTCCTCAGTGCTTCCTCACACCCTCTGGAGGCTGCTGATCGGGCTGAAAGCCTGTGGAATTGAGCTCCCTGGGTTGAAAATGATAAAAGGCTGCTGTGAAAATGCTAAAACAATCTTTGGTGGTAGTTTTATTGAGTTGCCCAACGCCTTCCTTCTCTGTTACTGCAAAGATACAGCATCACCCAAACCAAGTGGTGATTTCTGCTCTGCTTGAGAGGTCAGCAGTGAAGCAGTTCCCATTCATTTCTGTAAAAGAAGCACACAGGAGAACGAGACCTGGAGTCCCTTCAGCACTTGCCTGGTCTGTCACTTCATCTGTGCTTAGCTGTAGTGACTAGAAACAGGCACTGCTGTTCACAGACCTCTTTTACTAACTCAGCCAAGGAACACAGGCTGCCACCTTTAAAGTAAATGTGTGTGCAGGCATGTTTCACTCAGCAGTGTCTGGGTTTTTATTTTAGGATTCTTCAAGGGACATTCGGGAAGCACTTCATGAACTGCTGTGTTGCACCAATGTTTCAACTAAAGAAGGCATCCATCTTGCACTGGTGGAGCTGCTGAAAAACCTGACCAAGTATCCCACAGACAGAGAATCCATATGGAAGTGAGTGTGTTCAGTGTCCTTGTGTGTCTACTTACTTTCCTCTTCTTTTTAGTAAGTGCTAGGAAATACTGAGCTTGCTAAGGAGGTAACAGGTGTTGCAGGTGTAGAGTCCTGTTACTCTGTAAATATGTACTTACTCATGACTGGTGTGGAAACTCTGTGTTGTTCTTGCTTGTCAATACTTGTGCTGGGAATCCAGATCTGATGACCGCTCCTGGAAATATGCCCCTATTCCAGGCACTCAGTGCATTCACAGGAAAGATGAATTCCATTTGAAACCTCATCTCTTCTATGCGAGTGTTTTTGCTCACTTGACATTGTGTTAAATAGTAATATTTACCAGCAGTTGACTGTATCAGTTGTGATAAGTGGATTGGCTGTGTGACATTGTGCTGTCTGAGGAATTTTTCTGTCTAAGTAAGAAGGAACTTTTGCAGCAGATTTTTTTTGTTGTTTAGTGGAAGCAATAAAAGGAATGGTGCTCCATGCACATGATTTGCGATGGAATTCTTAGATATTACTAGAAACACTTGTTTTAGCCTGCTTTGACTTCCAGTGTACTTTTACATTGTTTTTGAAGTTTGTGGGTTTTGAGGTTTTACCTCCTATCTTCCCTATTTCTGAAGAAAAAAAAATGCACTCAATCATTAGTCTTTAGTATAAAAGCTTCCTGGATTGTATAACTCCAAGTGTTAACTATTTTGTAGACACTTTAAATTAAAAAAAAATTAAATTACTGCTTGTCCTTTCCGTTTCCTCAGATCCAATAAAATATTAATGCAAATGGACAGTTGTAAAGAAACAGTGAGCTTGGACAGCAGGATTTTCTTGCTGACTGTCTAAAAGTGTTGCTGCAATGTAAAGTAGTAATGCTTTAGAATGCTGTATTTTGAAAAGTGCCTGTTTACTAACATATATTTCAATCTGTGTATTTCCAGATGCTTGAAGTTCCTGGGAAGCAGGCATCCCACTTTGGTGCTTCCATTAGTCCCAGAGCTGCTGAGTACACATCCATTCTTCGACACTCCGGAACCAGACATGGATGATCCAGCCTGTATCTTTATTCATGAAGCCAGCTGATAATTTTGACTGCAGTAGATTTTATTCATGATTTCCCAACTCTCACATTTCTTCAGCCATTTCTCCCTGTAGCAGGCAAACAATCCTGTGCCTGTTTCCGAATCCCTTTGCACTTAGTTTATTACTCAGCAAGTGATGGAAAAACTGTTAGCTGGAACCATCTTCATAAATGTCAGTGGACTGTAATTGGTCTTCTTTTTATTCTGTGATGAATAATCAAGCAATTTGTTAAGGTTTACGCTTTGCAGATGAGCCCTTTGATGTCAAAACATTTGTCTAGTTGCATTAGTTTTGAGGATGCTTTAGCTTTTAAATAAGAAGAATGTTTTTTCATATCAGTTTTCTTTTTACGTAAAAGTTTTTCTGTGCTCACTGCTGAGCAGTTTATAAAATAGCACCATCTCTAAGTACAGCAGTGCCTGAATCCCCATAATGCTTTGAATTTTTCATCTTTCTGAAATAATTCAATATCAGAAATCCTTACGTTATTGTTAGCTCTTCCAGTGCTTTAGAATACAAATGATTATTGATACACCATTCTCCTCAACAACAGGAGATGCCTTGGAAATGCATTTTTCCATTGTTATTCCCCTTGCTTCCCTTCTGTGTGATGGCAGAACATAGTGTTATTTCTGATGCATGCTGAGACACATTGGACTGGAACCTTCTTCTAGAAGCTGCTCCTTATTTTTCTCTCCAGTCACAGGCCATCGACCAGAAATTCTATACAGATTAAATGAATGCCTTGTGAGAATTGAAATGAGTTGGAATCAGGTGGAGAGAAATGAATCTGTAATTACATGGTTTAGTAATAATTTGAGTAAAGTTGTCCTGTGAATTGAGAATTAAAGGAACATTGCAGGGGGAAGAATGCTGTTCTTTAACTCGGTGCACCTTCCTGCCAGGAACCAGAGAATATTATGTTTTGGAGGTAACTTGCCACCAAATTTTACAGAAGCATATTATGTTAAAATAGGCATGTGAGCCAGAAGCTGAAGTAAACCTGAATGGCATGTTTCCAGTGTAAACTGATATTTAAAACATGGTTTTGTTTGCTTTGAAGCACTTAGGAAATTTGAATCAGAGGTTATGCTTGGGATCAGCCCTGTTGCAGGTGTCAGCCTTTGGGCTAATTTTGAAAGCCTTTGGCTGCTCTCTATTTCTGCAGGTCTCAGACTGGGAAAATGTGTTTTCTATTTCAGAATTATCTTTCCATGTTTGATTCTTTGGGTTGCTTAAATTCTGTGCAGAGTCATGTTTTTCAGGGCATCTTAGGTAATGCATCAATTTTCAAAGACTTGACAGTAAGTGTATAATTTTGGACGCTGTTAGGGCACCAAAATACTTGAGCAACCTGGTCTAGTGGGAGGTGTCCCTGCCCATGGCAGGGTGGAGTTGCAACTAGTGGTCTTTAAGGTCCCTTCCAACCAAACCACACTGTGGTTCTGTGGTGCAAACTGGTGGGCACAGTGTAAGCTCTGAGAAGAGTGAAACTCCACCTAATGCGCATGTTCTGTATTTGGGATCCCTGGCTCCTTTCCTTTGTGTTGCTTCTGAGCCATCCCATGTTGGCAGTAATACCCTTTTTCCAGTATGGCTCACCCTGTAATGTTTGCACTTTGTACTTGGTTTTCATCTGCTCAGACAGCTGTTTCTTCGGGTTTTGCTCAGTATTTTCCAACTGTAAAGAACTTCCTAGACAAATCCTGGCCAAAGAAAGGGTTGTTGCTGACTTGTTTTAACTTCCCATCCCTAAGGAGCCTTCTTGCTGTTTTTCATTTTTCTTTAACAATCCATTTGCAATAGACATTGCTGTTCTGGTTCTGATTTTTAATGCTGCTAAAAGTTGCCCAACAATGCCTGCCCTGTTCTCTGACCATACATTCAGACATTACGCGTATCTTCGGGACAGTCTCTCTCACCTGGTCCCTCCATTAAGAGTAAGTTGAACTAAGTAAGTTTGGTTTGGACTTTCACACCTGTTAGAAATATTGCCAGTCTCTTCCATGTTTGTCTGTGTGTAACACTTAGATTCTGAGAGGTTTTTCTCCTGTGCACCATGAGAATTAATATTGAAATGTTCATTAAGGCAGGAGAGACAAATGTTAAACTGTTACAATATGGAATTTGTAATATTTTGGGGAGAATATTAACATCGTTGCTCTCAAGTGAGAATAGTACCTGGTTTGCTGGTTAGGTAAGAATACTGGGAGGGCAGTATTCCTGGGAGTTTTCTATAGCTCCGTGTGTGGGAAAGGCCTTTGTAGATCTTCCAACATTTCACTTGTGTTCTACCTGAACAGTTTATTCATGGGTGAAATGTGTTCCGTTCTGCTTTGCAGCCTGCTTTTCCTGCATGCAAGTATGGGTAGGGTTGAAATTGGCTGTAAGTCTTATCACAGCTCATAAAATGAGTGGTGGTTTGTGCGGTCTCAGACTTCCCTTGGCTTCACAGTGTCAATTGTAAGATGAGGAAGATGTTTCCCTCAAAGGGATGTTGAAGTTTAGCCTGAGGACCTCTAGTGCAAGTGGATTGTAAAGTGGGGAGGATTCACTAACAAAGATGCAGATTTGAAAGCCTTGGTATAAATTTTGTATTTGAGAAATGAATTGGAGCTCTCGGTTTCTTGCTAAATACATGTCAGCATTTTGCAGTGTTGTTCCTTGTGGTAGTTTTTTCTCTTATTTTTTGTGTGTGCGCATGTGTTCCTTCTCTCTCAGTTGCCGGGTAGAAAGCTGGTGTCCTCTGCTGTCTCTCCCAGTATTATCCCACATGAAGATCCTTCCCAGCAGTTCCTGCATCAGAGCCTGGAGAGGGTTTACAACTTCCAGCACCTTGACCCACGGGGCATACAGGAGCTGCTGGAATTTACCATCCGGTAAGGCCTCAAGCTGCCCTCTTTATGGAAAGATGTGTTAGGGTGCTCAGCTACTCTGATGCAGGTGCTTTGCTTCTGAATAGGAGTGTTGTAATTTGCTGTCCAGCACTTGACTCGAGCCTTCCTTTAGAGACTGTTGTGATAAAAGAGTGTTCATGACCTGTTTTCAGATCAAGTGGATGGTCTCAGGTCTGGCACAGCCCCCCAGAATAATCAGTGTGCATTTTGGGTGGGGGGCATCTTTTCAGCATATGGTGAGAGTTAGGTAAGGGTGTTCTTTTTGGACTATTCACTTATGCTGAAATACACTCTCAGTTTTTATGGTTTATGGGTGACAGCCTTGTGTCTCATTCTCAGTTTTGTGTCCTTGTGATTTTGATCATATTATTTGTAATGTGGATGCACAAGATTTTCTTGGGTTTTTTTGTTTGAGGGGGGAAGGTATTGTCCCATTTGCTCTTGCATTTTCTGGGTCCTGTGGCCTTTCACTCAACAGGAAACGACCTGCTTCTGGAATTTTAGGTTCTCATTGCCAGTCCCACTTACAAAGGACTTGGGCATTCCTCATCATTTTTCAAATCAGAGAGCTTTTCCAGGAATAGAAAACATTCTTGCATGCTGCTGTCTGCTGCTGTATAGATAAGGGTGTGGTGTTGCTTCTCAGTGTGGGTTTTATGCTGCCTCTTCCATTTTTTAATCTCTAGACTGATTTGCACAAACAAAGCGCTTGAAAAGGATCCTTTCAATGTGATTCCTCTGCTTGGAAAGAGCAAAAGAGCCTTATTTTAAGAATTAGGAAAACAATCCAAAAATCTTTGTTTGGAATATGGAATTTTAAAAAAGCTTAATTATTTGAATTCCTCCAAAATAGCTGCCTTCTGTTGTGTATATGTTGCTGTGAATCACTGTCACACCCATCTGCAGCAGAGAGTAAACAGTGTGCTCCTTACTGAAAACCCAGCTGTGGGAACTGTGAGGTTTGTCCTCAGCTGTTTTGCAGCTGTTGTGTGCCAGCCTAAAATATAGTCTCAAAGCATTTAATGCACTAAACACTTGAAACAGGTAATCTCTAGGCCAAGCATCCAGAACCTCTCAGGCAGGAGGGTCTGGGAACCTTCCAGGCTATGACTGTTTTCACTTTTTGAGTTGATGGAAATTGTTGCCTTGGCTTTTTTTCCTGATGGGATTGCCCCCCAGGAAATCATAGTAAACTAACTGCTCTTTTCCATCCTTAAGACAAAGGGAGAGTTTTGACAAAGCCAAAAAAAGTGTTAAAGGTTATTTTGCAGAGGGCAAGATATCCCTCTACCAGCAATTTGGTTGCTGAGAGCAGACTGATAGAAGCAGCTCACAGCAGTGGATTTTGTCATGGAACATAACTCTCTCCTCCTTTATCATTGTCATCCACGAAAATAACAGACCTTGTGGAGTTTGTGTCTACTTGGGACTCAGAGTTTTGGCTGCAGAGCATGGGGGGAGCATCAGTCTGCACTGTGGTTAGAAGTGTAAGGCAGGCTGTTTAGCAAATCTGTCTGTGATTTAGTTTCTCCATCTATACAAGAATATTTTTTTTTTCTTACAGGGATGTTTAAGATTTGTAAGGAAATAGAATTAGTGGAATTGGGAACTGTATAAGACTGGGAAATTGAATATCTGCCTAGTTGTTAGCTGAGAGATGACATCCTGTTCCCCATTAGTGTGTTGTGATGGATTGTAACATTGGAATTAAGCACCCAGGAGCCTCCACTCTTCTCTCTGGACAGAGATGAAATGGAAACTCTGTGTAAGGTTGAGGCTGGCTTGGCTGTTGGTGCATTGCTATTGAAGGAAAGCACAACCCCTCGCTATGAGAGACATGGAGGGGCTGGAGTGGGAAGAGCAACAGAGCAGGAAGGGCTGGAGCACAGATCTGGTGAGGAGCAGCTGAGGGAGCTGGGGGTGTTTATCCTGGAGAAAAGGAGGCTCAGGGGGACCTTAACACTCTCTACAACTGCCTGAAAGGAGGCTGTGGCCAGGTGGCACTGGTCTCTTCTCCTGAGTGACAAGAGGATAGGTGGAGGCAGCCTCAAGTTGTGCCAGGGGAGGTTTAGATTCGATTGTAGGAAAATATCTTCATGGAAAGGGCTGTCAAGCACTGGAAAGGGCTGCCCAAGGCAGTGGTGTATTCACCTTTCCAGGAGGGATTTGAAAGACATGTAGATGTGGCACTTGTGGTGCACTTGGCAGTGCTAGCTTAATGGTGGAACTGGATGATCATAGAGGTCTTTTCCAACATAAATGATTCTATGATTCTCTGTTTAGGAAAGATTTTCTTTGGCTGCATATTATACAGATAACCTCATGGATTTTTGTTAATGTCTCGGGGCTTGGCAACTCTCTGGTTTGGCAGAGACAAAGATTCAGAATTGCATCCTAAATGCAAAGACAAATCTAAAATAAGCAAAAGAAAATGATCAGCTGAAAAATAAAATTAATAGATTAAGTAGGAAATGTGGAAGTGAGGTGCCAATTTTAATAGACTTTGGATCAAAGCAAAGTGTAGAGAAGAAAAGGCCACATCATCCAACCTATTTTCAGTTCTGTAAAATAACTAATTTTGTTTTTTTAATGCACACTTTAAGAAAACTTGGCTAGCAGTAGAGAACTAAAACCTTTTGGGTTCCATTAACTGACATTTTTTTTCTATCTTATTAAAAGCTGCTTATATTGCTGTATGATTTACAAGAATTACCATGCCTGGTAATGGTAACACACCATCTAGTTGGGCAAATATCAGTACCTCAGATTCTAGGTTGGCTTAAAAGGGCAGCTCTATTTCAGATACAGTTGGTTGCATGAGCCTAACACGTTCCAAACAACCTTTCTTAGCCAGCTTGAATAGTTTGATTTCCCAGCAGTGTAACACAAATGGGTCGTTAGCTGCTGTAGAGGGCTGGAGTGTTTTAAGTTAAATCTGGAGCTGCCACTCTGTGTGGTTCCCATGGGGCTGCAGAGTAATGTGGGTTGACAGACTTAATGCTTCCACTGCTGTGCTGGTGTCAGCTTCCCAGAAGAAGGGACATGCCAAGTCCCAAGGTGCAAACTGCTTTGTAGTGTGTGTTTTGCTGCTGTTTCTGGTGCTTGCTCTAATAAAAACAGGCAGCAGGAATAGCTGGCTTTATTGTCACTGCCTTCTGAGTGTGTTTGGATTAAACTGTTCTCTGTCTCAACATTATTTTCTCTTTTTTTTTTTCACATGCTTCAGTGATCTTCAGAGGCTTGGAGAGCTGCAGTCAGAACTGGCAGGGATGGCAGATTTCACTGCAACTTACCTTCAGTGTCAGCTGCTCCTCATCAAGGTTTGACTTAATCTGAGGGGTTTTTTTGTTGTTTTTTTTTTTTGAGGTATTCTTCAAAAATGCCCCCAGTCCATCACAGTGGCATGCTTTCATGTTTTGATGTTCATGCTAAAAGTGATGTGTGATGAAAAAGCAGGTTCTGTGGATTTCTGATAATCCTGCTTCTCTCCTGTGGCAAATAATTTATGCAGTAACTTTGCCAATGCAGACCTCTGCTGCTGTACCTAGGGCTTATGTTGGTTCACAAGCGTTTTGTCAGTGCAGAGTTTATTATCTGACAGAAATCATGCTGAGGGCTACTGTGTTAGGAGAGTAACTTTTCCCTGCTGGTGACTACTGGAATGGTTTTTGTTAGACTGCTGCCATTTTTATAGATGGTGATTTGCAGAGATAGCTTTATTGGCACCAGTGCCAGAGGAGTTCTTAGGACTTTATATCAGTCATGCTTTCTTTTATAGTGCTGAAATTATCTATTTAGTATTAGCAGGTCAAGTGGCTACTTAGACACCATTGCAGCAGCCCTTTGCAAAAGTCCTTTTTCAAAGTTAGCTTCTTGCTGTAAACAGGAGCTAATTTTTTACTTCATAAAAATCTTGAGCTGGAAAGGACCGTCTAGTTACAACACCCCTGCCATGGTCAGGAATTCCACTGGACCAGATTGCTCAGGGCTGTAAGCTGGCAGTAGTAGTTAAGTTAGTCTCTTGGCATTCTTTGGTGTTTGAGTGTAACTTACACACGTATAAAGCAAGAACTAAAGCAAGTAGCAAACAGGTTTCCAGAAGGGGCTCAATGAAAGCTTTGTTATGTAAAACCAAGGACGGATTGCAGTTGTTTTGCTAATGCATAGTTGCCAGTTGGCATATCTCATGGCAGGCCTCTAATCCTTGGAATATATTTATCACCCAAAGGTATTTCAGATGAGCAGTGGTACAGTTCAGTACAATCCAGCTAAATCCAAAGTGAAATGTGCTGTGCAGGCAGAGGACTAGCATTTGGAGATAGCTTTGTTGCCCTTCTCCAGGGTTTGACTGGAATGAACCAGATGGTTTTTGCATCTGGCAGAGGTGTGCTCTGTTTGGAAGAAGGGTAAAAGCTGCATCAGCCATTCTTGGCTTGAGCTGTAGAGTAGTCAATAGATCAGTGATGCAGAGGAGTCACTAATGTGCACGGAATGAAAAGTAACTGATAATATCAGGAATCACAGAATATCTTGGGTTGGAAGAGATTTTGAGAATCATCTAATTCCAGACCCCTTCTTACAGGCAGGGACACCCTCCACTCGTACAATACAATTAGAAATTTTGAGAACCTGAATGTCCAAGTAGCCCTTTTCAGTGGATTTCTTTCAGTTGCTTCTTTTCCCAACAGGAAAAAAGCTGCTGGGAGAAAAAGTATCTTCATTTCCCAGCCTCTCAAGGCTCAACAGGTTCCATATCTTTAAAGGCTCTACATACCCTGTGATTTTTAGGGGTGGTTAACTGGGATTTGTGGGCCAGCCTTAGTGAAGGATACAGTCTGTTCCTGAGCTTTGGCTACAGCCAGCCTTGTGCACAGCTGTGTCTAGGGACAGGCAACTTCAAAAAGGAGGCGGTGATAGATAGAAATCATCCACTCAAGCTTTCTGCATTTTTTAAAAAATATAAAGCAAAAAGGGTGTGGTAGACAGTTGGGCTTTTCTGTTTGTTTGGTTGGGTTTTTTTTTGGGGGGGGGTGTATTTTTTTTTCTTTTCTTTTTTTTTTTTTTTGTTGTTTGTTTTTTTTTTTGTTTGTTTGATTTTTGGTTTTGGTTTGGGTTTTTTTGTTTGTTTGGTTTGGTTTTGGGTTTTTTGTTTGTTTATTTTGGGGATGCTTTTTGGGTGGTTTTTTTGTTTTTAATACCAATGTCAGCAGCTGAATTAGACACAGTATTTGTAATAACTCCAGGATTTTGTTGAGGCGGAAGAAAGTTCAGAAATGTGGCTGTGGAAGTAAGTGTGTTTCTGGGGACAGTTGTTTTATTCCCACTTTTTGCCTTCTCTCTGAGATTGCCCTGATCTTGGTCTCAGGAGGGTGATTACAAGTGGCCTGTTTGTTTTCTTTAAGAAGTACAAGGAGTTTGGCTTGATGAGTCTCTCATTCACAGCTTTGTTAATAGTGTTCTCAACTTCCTTTATATTTTCTAGTTGTATAGGTATCTCTGTTTCTTTATAGAACAATGTATATTTTGGAGGCCTTCATTCCCTGTGTTATATTTAAAAACACAAGAGAAAGCTTTGGCATGTTTTATCAACCAACTGTTTAGAACTGAATTGGATATTTATCATAATTTCATGGGCTTTTTTGGTTTGTTTTTTTTTTTTTGTAGGCCTTGCAGGAGAAGTTGTGGAATGTGGCAGCTCCCCTGTACCTGAAACAAAATGCATTGGCTTCTGCTGCAGCAAAACAGGTGAGGTGGAAGCAGCTGAGCCTGCCCAGAGGCCAGGGTAGGAGCCTCCTTGGGCAGGAGACTTTGGTTGGCCATGGAACAATTACACACTTCTGACCTTCTGCTACCATAGTCTATCCAAGTAAATCTTAGTCCCCCAAACTGGGGTCATTTCTCTTCTCTTCAAAAGATGACTGGGGAGGGAGGGAGGTTCATGACTGCTGTAAAAAGGCAAACACCACACTTGTCTTCCAGAAGGGTAAAAAAAAAGATCCAGAAAACTGTGGGCTGCTTGTCCTTGCCTCTTTCCTGGGGAAGGTTATGCACCAAATACTTAAAAAAGCTGTTCCTAAACAAGATCAACAAAGCTACCTGGAACAGCCAGAATGCATATCTCAAGAATAAGTTATGGCTGATCACCACCACTGCTCTCTATGGTGAGGGGACTGGTGCTGTGAACAAGGGGAGGACAATGGAAGTTGCAGAGCTTGGATACAGTCTTTGTCATTTCTTTTGAAAGAAATAATTTCTTTTCACATAATTTCTTTTTCACCAGACTTGCAGGTGAACAAATAGGTGGCAAGGGTCCTGCAAAATGAGGAACCAGTTGATAAGCTGGAGGGCATGGCTCCTAGTCTGGACAGACTGGGGAATTGGGATGACAGGAACCTCATCATGTTCAGTACATTGAATATGAGACACTGCAGGAGGCCAACTGCAACTGGGATGACTTGGTCTGGGAAATGATCCAGCTCTGGGGAGATGCCATCTGGAGAATTGTGTTGTGTGTTGGCCTCCCCAGTAGAAGGAAGAGGCTGACAAACTGGGGCAAATTCAGCAGAGGGCCATCAGTGTGGTCAGGGTTGGAGCACATTACCTGCAAGGAAAGGCTGAGGGAGATGGAATTGTCCAGCCTGGAAAGAGCAGGCTTCAGGATAGATTTACTTTTGTCTAGCACTGCATTACTACAGGATATAAATGAGACAGAGCCAGACTACTCTGGACAGGAGGCAGTTGGCAAATTATCAGAAATTTTGATTAGCTATAAAGGGAAAATTTCCTTTAAGGATGGTTAAGTACTTTTGCCCAGAGAGGTGGGAGGAACCGCTGTTGTTGGAAGTGTTTGCAATCTGATGTGGCTCCAAGTTACTGGATCTAATGAGACCTGCTCTGGGCAGGGAACCAGGCTAGATGACCTCTGCAGATCCCATCCAGTCAGAGTTATTCTGATTCTGTGATGTAAAAATGATCAGATTCTGGAAAAACTGAAGCTGAGCCTTAAGCAAAAGTAAAGAAGCAAGCAAGGTATTCAGTAGTCTGGTAACAAATCTAGTGTCAAAGCAAATTCATGGATCTGTTAGGAAACTCTGCTGATATTGAGTCTTCAGATAATTAAGATGTAATAGACAGATACTGCTGCTGTGCATCAAAGCCTTCTGTGCTGTTGATGAGTAGAAACAAAAGCCATCCAGCTTTTGAAATCTTCCCTGATTGAAGTGTTTGTCTTGGATACCCTCTTGAGTAGCGTGTGAACCTCCTGGAAAGTGTTTTCTGTTGTGATGGTGAATGTAGGTCACTTGCTATCAATACAAGATGAGGGAGTATTCCCTGTTAAATAACTTGAAAGTTCTTTGGCATCTGCATCGTCATACTGAACTCAACTGTATTAATTTGAGCACTTCCTCTTGCTTCATGTGCTCCATGGTATGAGATATTAATACCAGAATCTGGTGATGATGGTTGTACCAGGGCTTAACAGTCTGATGATTTTTTATCCCTGTGGTGTCGGTCTGGCAGATCCTGGAAGAAACTTACAAGATGGAGTTCATGTACAGCGGAGTGGAAAGCAGACAAGTGGTCATTATTCACCACATGAGACTGCAAGCTAAGGCCTTGCAGCTGATAGTGACTGCCCGCACCACCAGAGGGTAAGCATGACCTGGCCTAAGGATCAGGGTTAGCTCTAAGATTACTGTCCTTAACCTTTGTTTAAAAAACCAGCAAGGATAAATTAGTCACATAACAGGCCAGTGTGCCAATAACCATTTGCTAGAGTAATTCAGAGCAAAGAACCTTCTTTTGCCTTTGATACAGCTGTATAAGGGGACAGAATCCTGAATTAGATGGCAAAACTATTGGGAAGATGGGTGTTGGGGGAATGAGTTCTTTCATTTATGAACATATAAATAGGTTAAAAACATTGCAGAGTTGATATTTGGGACCTGTTTAAATGGGGAAAAGTGATGTATCAAAAGAATGCACCAAACATGTTTGCTTCATTAAGTATTCATTGCTGAATTTTTAGCATCAGGAAAGTATTGTCCTCTTGACTGATCTGCAACTGCTGTGTGTGACTCAGACAGAAACTGTTCCTGTGCAGGCTTAGGTACATGAGAGGCTCTGAGTGGTTTGTTTTGGCTGCTGAAGTTAAAGAAGTGACACATGGTTGTAGAATGAGAACTCCAGCTGGTGGAATTAGAGCAAATTAGTTACTGTCCTAGTTTACTTCTGTTTCAGGTTTGTTGCCTTCAATTGACTGTGTTACCATGGAGGTCCATAATATATTTGCCTTTTAACCACTTGTCTTATTGGTGGAAAACGAGCATTTTCTAACAGTGGCTTTGGGAACTTTATTTGTGCCTTATGCAGATGGGGTTTTTTATGTGAGAGGGGGATGTTGATAAGTGAGGAATACTTTTTTGGTTCAAAAACTGTAAGATCTTCCCATTTTTAGGAGGTTTAATGGGGTACCAAACCACCTAAATGTGTATAGCCATAGAGCCATTTTTCTTTCTTTAAAAGTAAACCAAGGAATATTATTTTCATTACAGAGTGGAACCTCTTTTTGGGATGTGTGAAAAATTCCTCCAAGAAGTGGATTCCTTTCAGAGGTGACAAGCTCCATTGCTTCTTCACTTTATATTAGAAAGTCCCACCACCATTGTCATCAGGGGATATTCACTTTGTTTTTCTTCTCTTCACATCTCCCTTCCCTGCTGTCCTACATTGGGAACTGTCACGGGATAATAATAAAGCAAGAAGAACCTTTGTAGTTAAAGTCCTTAACATTAGGATATTATGCTGGAACTTCAGAAACATGTGCTCTGAATTAATTTTTTATAGAATAGCTGATTTTTTCCCTTGTATTTATAAGGATTTATCTACTTTGAGTAGATGCTGTTTTGATAAATACTTAATTTTTTAAAATTCTGTCTCCTGGAGTCCTGAGAGTGTTTTGACCTTTCAAGGATGAGTAAATGTACTTGATGTACTCAACATGTAGCAAAAAGTCAGACAAGAATTCTGCAGTATCTTTCCTGGCCCTGTCTACTGCTTTTGCCTCCTCTCAGTAGTCACCTTTACTTCCAGGGAGAGTAGATGTGTTGTCAGTTTGATGATCAGATTGATTCTAGTGAAAGGTGTCCCTGCCCATGGCAAGAGTGTGGGACTAGGTAATCTTTGAGGTCCCTTCCAACCCACATCATTCTGTGGTTCTGATTCTGTGAAACAATGATGAATTCTGCTTCTAAATTCCGAGAGTGAGGAAAAGATACACACAAAATGAAGAGTTCTATCCTCCAGCTCCAGCTGGGCATTAGGGTAGGACAGATTTGGTCCTGTTTTCTTATCAGTTAACCAGCCACAGCTGCCAAGCTTATAACAAATGTTAATTGAGTCAGAACTAGAAATAAAATTCTGCTCAGCCAACTAAAGATACTTGTATCTCTGGACTAGCTATCCAATTCCATGCTGAGTCATAAAATCATGGAATTATAGAATGGTTTAGGTAGGAAGGGACTTTAAAGACCATCTTGTTCCAACTCCCCTCCCATGGGCAGAGACACCTTCCACTAGACCAGAGCTCTATCCAGCCTGGCCTTAAACACTTCCAGCGATGGGCTTCCACAGTTTCTCTGGGCAACCAGTGCCAGTGCCTTACCACCCTCACAGTGAAGAATCTCCTTCTAAAATAGAATCTAAATCTTTCCTCTTGTATTTTAAAACAATTCTCATTTGTCCTGTCACGATCTGCCTGGTAAAGTCTTATTTACAAGCCCCCCTCTAAATACTAAAAATTTGCAATGAGGTCTCCCTGCATCCTTCCTTTCTCCAGGCTGAACACTCCCAACTCTCAGCCTGTCTTCATAACAGAGGTGCTCCAGCCCTCTGAGCATTTTCATGGCCTCCTTTGTTCTTCTTACACTGTGAACTCCAGAACTGGGCACAGTACTCTAGATGGGATCTCATGAGGGCAAAGAAGAGGGGGAGAATCCCCTCCTTTGACCTGCTGCCCACACCACATAGCCCTTGATGGTGTCAGTTTGAGCACAAGGCACAGTCCGAACACAAGTAGCCAAAGTCATCTCTTATGGATGAGACACAGCAGAAGAGGAAGGCAGGTATTCTGTCATTATAACTAAATATAAGGATTAAGTAGCTTGACTAAAAATAACAATACTGTGGGAAAAGTTGGGGAAAAAAATGATTTTTATTCTTTTATTGACACAGATGTTTCATCTCTGAGCTCCCACATATGCAAGGCAGTTTTGTAGATAAATTGCTGGACTTAATGCCCAGACTTGTGACATCCAAGCCTTCAGAAGTGGTCAAGATTCTTCAAACAACTCTGCGGCAGAGTACCTTCCTCCACCTTCC
Source organism: Calcarius lapponicus (assembly GCA_039654755.1). Lineage (NCBI taxonomy): Eukaryota > Metazoa > Chordata > Aves > Passeriformes > Fringillidae > Calcarius > Calcarius lapponicus. The sequence continues at coordinate 59,172,076 of CM077462.1, read as the reverse complement.
TCTGCCAGAGCAGGTTGGTTTAACAGAAAATAAAAAAGCAACATCCTTGTGGACCATCTTGGCATCTGACTACTTTCTAATACACCATGAAGCTTTTAGAATTCAGGGTCTTGTCAGACACAAATCTTATTTATTTCTTGTTTGTCTTCTTATCTAGCATCATCAGGACTACTGCTGAAAACATTAAAAACTTAGTAATTCCTGGCAATATTAAAAAAAAAAACAAACCAAAGTTTATGCAGGTCTCTGTTAAGAACAGTAGTAATTACGATATTACGTATTTTTTTTCTTTCCTCTTTCACCCACCTTCTGATTTTTGCCAATCACTTTGTCCCTAACAGCTGCATAGAGCCACTGCAAATATCATTGAGCCTACTGGTGAATCTGATAATCCCCTGAGGTTTACGTCAGGATTGGTTGTGGCACTGGATGTTGATGCAACTCTGGAACACGTGCAGGATCCCCAAGGAACTGTTAAAGTTCAGGTAGGCATAATAGTAATTTGACATAAATGCAAACAAGATTATGTCTTGGGGGGCGTTTCTTTAAGGATGTCAATACTTTTAGATTGCAAATAATCATACACTTTATTAGTAACAATGCTGGATTTCTGTGTTTTGACCAGTCATTCAGAAACTGGTTTGTCTGGAGTGCGCTGAGAGTTGACTTGGGTGCAGTTCTGAGAGTTTGCTTTGAGCACTTGGATGTCATTCTGTGCTTCCTTATGCACTGTGCATGTTATGGACATGAGCACCAATAAATGCTGGTGAGCTTCCAGCTGGTCTCAGGGAGAAGAAGCAGCAAAAGAAGTTGTTCTGAGTGGCACAAAATTACAAAGGCTCTTGGCTCTCTGTATTTCCAGCTTTTCTTCCTGCTGCTGAATCACTAGTTTTTGATGCACCTGAGGAGGTAGGAGTGGTATGATCCAAATAAAATATGCAGCATCACTGCTTAACAAAGAAACAAAAACCTCAGTTACAATGCAGAGGAAGAAGCTGATGTCAGTGTTGCCTTTTTTTTCCACCTGTGCTGTGGGTCCGAATGGCAGCATGTGGCTGTAATATCCAGGGCAGCTGAACTCCTGGCTCCGAGCTAAAGCCCACTTGTCTTGCCGTCCTAACTCAGGCAGTAAACAGCCAAGTAATGCACTGTTCCACTGTGCAGATCCTCTGTGCAGTTGTCATTCCTTTGTTGTTTTTTTTTGTTTATTTTTTCCCCTTGTTCCCCTAGGTGTTATATCCAGATGGACAAGCACAGCTAATCCATCCTAAACCAGCTGACTTCCGAAATCCCGGCCCTGGGAGGCACAGGCTGATAACTCAGGTTTACCTCTCTCACACAGCCTGGACAGGTAATGTTAATGATACAAGTTAACGTGGCTGTGTGGCTGCACTCCCATTAGACACAAGTTACATCCCCACAGTCTGGGGGGCTCTGAAGATCCTGGAGCTGTGGTTGGTGCTGCCCTTGGTGTTGTTTGAGCAGTTACAGCTCCCTGTTTACCAGGCACTGCTGCTCTGTAAGGAAATAGAGGGCCTGCTGTTTTGGGAGAGCCCTGGGAGCCTTCACATGAGAGCTGTGTTCAAGGGGAGGTCACCCACTCATGACTCAAAGTCAACTCTTGGAGCCAGGTCTGCATCCTCAGGTGAAGGCAAAGGATCACGGTAAACTGACTCCTTGTAAGCTATTGTTTCAGGTCTCACAGGTATCTGAGCATGGCAGGGAACAGTACAGCAGTACAATTTCATTGCTTATTCAACTGTCACCCTTTTAATGCCCTAAAAATCCCCCCTTTAGTTTTGATGATGATGTGACTCCAACATTCGCCTTCAGTCTCAGCTGCTGTTCACGCTTCCCTGTGGAAGCACTTCAGTAATTGGCTTGTGGACTTCAAACAACAAAAACCAAGTGTATTTCATTCACTGCTCCCTTTGTCCTGTTTTCTTTTAATCCCTTCACCTTCATTCAGATGTGAGGGTTTCCTCTGAGAGGTTTTTTTCCTAAGCAATTTTTCATTGGATTTGTTGATTATTTTTTTTTAAACAACAGAATTTGGTTTATTGCTGTGTTCCTTCACATACCCTTTTTTTTATATAGCACTCTCATGGTGTAATCACTCATCCTGCTGTTTTTGTTTTGTTTTGGAGAAGAAAACATGGTACTGTTTCTAGGACTGGAAGTGTCTGGGTTTAAGGTTGATCCTATTACTTCACCAGAGAGAGCTGAAGTCCTTGTTTCTACTTCTGCAGTGTTCACTGGAAGGGCATTTTGAGCATGGCCCTGAGGGATTCTGTTCTGGTGTCTCCTCTAGGCATTATTTTAATCATTAACTTTGACACTGGCACTTAGGCATATAAAACAGGGGGAAGACACTGAGCTGGGAGGGGCTCAGGAAACAGGGTCAGAATTGCCTTGAAATTCAAGTGGAGAAATTGCCTTGAAATTCAAGACAATAAAACTTGTTAAAGGCCAGTAGGAAGAGTGTGCTTGGGAAGGAGAATGCCCAAGTGCAAAGCACTGATTAACTGCCAGGTGTAGAGAGCAGAAGTGAAAGAGGTGACTGCAGGCTGCAAATAAGAGTTGGTGGACTGACAAAAAGGTGAGCTCAGGGAGGTGCTGGCTGAAGCCTGGAGTAACTGTGCAAAAGAGTTATTTCTTCTGTTCTATGTGGTGCTGATGATGTCTCAGCTGGAGATCCCCTGCAGTTCCAGATGTGGCATCTTAAAATCCTATGGGTTTCAGCAGGTTTCATTTAGGTTTCATTAATGTGGTCCTGTTATGGGTTAGCCCTGGTATACAGTTAAGTCCTGCACACCACCTGGTGCTCCTTCCCCGGTGGGATAGGTAGAGGATCAGAAGGGCAATGTGAGAAAACTCATGGGTATTACACTGTGCAGCAATAGCTACAACATCCCTGTGTTATTGACACTATTTTGGTCACAAATCCAAAACAAGGCGGCATGCAAGCTACTATGAAGGAAAATTAACTTTATCCCAGCCCAAACCAGTACAGTCCATTAAGAAAACCTAAACAAATCTGGTTTTCAGTCTAGAAAGGAGAACTTTGTTGTGTATGTAAGTCCAGCAGTAAGTCCAGGGTAATACTGTGTACACTGAAACCCCTTACTGTTCTGACCACTGTGAGAAGAGTAAATTGAAATTATCCTATGGACAGTATTAGGAACCTTGCTCTGCCCAGCTGCATAGTTGGTGAAAGAGAGGAAGAGCTTGTCTGGCATGCAAAAACTTCCAAAAAAAGAGAAACTTCAAGTAATCTCCTGTGCCACAAGTGTTGCCAGATGTCATCTGGACTGATCCTGACATAAATACAGTGAGCAGGGCCTACTAGTTCTCTGGGGGTTTTAATGGTTGTTATTATTTCATTGGAGTTACTTTCCAACAGTTATTTTAGAAGGTTGCAAGTTAGTGGTAAGATTTAAGTGATGACAGAGAGGGGGATAAACCTAGAACAGTCCTTAGCTCTGCTGTGCTGAATGTAATGCCAGAATCTTGTTTTCAGACATTAGACTGGATTCTGGTCCAGAAGAGCTCTGTACATACCCACTATACATGAAATTAAAATTCATTTGATGTTGATTGTTCACTGTGCAATGACAATCACATTTGGATTGTTCTATTTTTTTTTTTTCTCTGCAGAGCCATGTCAGATTGAAGTGCGATTGCTGCTGGCTTACAACTCCAACAGGAGTAAAGCATCCACCAGAATTCCTAAATCTACCTGGAGTGAGAGCTTGGAGGCTCTCCCACCCCCTGAAAATGGCATAGAGGGGACCATCCCTTTCAGCAAACCTGTCAAGGTGTATATAATGCCCAAACCTGCCAGGCGGTGAAGGCTGGCACTGAAAAATCTATTTATGGGGTTTGTTGTGTCCAAGATGCTGTGTCCAAGACAGCAAACCAAGCCAAAACACCCTTTATATGCCTAAAGGGACTCAATGCTGCTGAAGAACAGTTGGTCTCTTAAGCAGCAGGCAAATACAGGAGTTACTCAGCTAGTTAGGAGTGGTTTCAAGAAAATGCAGGTTTTTCTATATTGACTCAACAGAAACAGAACAGTTCACAATCAGCATTCCAGTAGTAATTCCACTGGGCTGTACCTTCAGTTTTTACCTATCAAAAGTCTCTCCAAGGCCTCTAGGTTTTCTGCTATGTATTTACCATGTAAATGCTTGGGCACATCAATCAATGTTATTTTTATAGTACTCTGAAGTGAATCTGAGGAGTTCAGCATTTTGTGTGGGGTTGTTGGTTTCTTTCTGGGGTTTTCTGGGTTTGGTTGTTTTGGTTTTCTTTTTTTTTTTTCTTTTTTTTTTTTTTAATGTCTAAAATTTGCATTTGTGTACTGGTACCTAATTTCTTAGGAGAAAAAATAATATTCTAAAAAGTACTGTTGTTCTTGTGTGGGAACAGCACCTAGGAAGGAAATTGCCAATTGCTGTTCTACATCCTCTACAGCTGTACTGAAGCTGGTTCAGCTCTGGGGAGGGCACAGTTCGTGGTGCAGGGGCAGGAGGAACCTCTGTGCAGGTGGCAGAAATTCAGTCAGCAGGACATGGAGTTTAACTGAGCTACAGCAACAAAGTAGTTTGTGTCCTGCTGCACCTTTGTACAGCTTGAGGAGCAATGTGATTAAGTACCAGTTGGAAAATTCCTAAGCACAACCCACTAAGTTTTACAGGATCTGTTCCTGTGTGATGATCCTGGCCTGAACCAGTCTTAGTGGGATGTGAAAATCTATGATTTTCAATTTAGCAGCACTTTTGGCACTCAAAGGCTTTCTTGTCAGTTGAAGTAGCCAAACATCCTCTGTTCAGCAGCAGTTGGGCAGCTTGTCAGTGTTCCCCTCTGGAGGTGAGCTGGGAGTACAGAGGGTCAAGAATTTAGTTAAAACACGATCCATCTGGCATTCCTGTCAGGAAGTGTCTGTGCATTGCTTCTGTGTGCCAGGCTTAGTGGACTGAGTAGCCTCCTATGATTTGTAGCAATCCTTTGGTAGGATTTTTTAGGAGGACCTAATGTGTGAAACGTTCTAGTGCAGCAGCCAAATGTTGCCTGTGTTCATGAATCAGTTGGGGTTTTTTCCTTTTTAAAAAGAGGTGTATTTTTAACAAATAAACAAAACAGTGAAGAAATACTTAACAGTTGTGTAAATAACCCCTTACATGCTTTCCTACAATAAAATTGGAAAACTCATGCCATTCTGTTTCTTTTTTTTACATGAGTGAACATGGATGCCTGCATGGTTCTTGGCTAGTAAGATCATTGCATGTTTTTTGTGATTTAAATTTTTTAGCACTGGTGAGTTGTAGCCCAAAGGCTCATAACCATAAAGCTTTGCTGCTGCTTTAGGTATCCTTGAATTAAATTTATTTTCTTAGCGCTTCTGCTCTTACAAACTATTTTTTGGTGTTTCACCTTTAGGGCACTGCTTTGAAAGTTGCCTGCCCATCTGACAGCTGAGTTGTTATTGTCTGACTTGTCTTTGGCATCCTCAGTTCAGTTCCCAGCAGACAGGGTTGATGTATCTCTCATTAGGAGGCTGTGTCTGGGCAGATATTTGACAAGTCGAGTGAGCTCATTACAGACTTTTTCCTTTTTCTCCCCCTCATTTTTGCACTTCACCAGTATTTTGTGCAGTTTGTCATCTAGTAGTGTTTCTAATTTAGATGGTGTCCATAGGCTCCAGGCCACAATGGATACGTGGTAGGCACAGCAGATATTTTCAATATCAAAATTTAGGCATCTTTCTCTCTTTTGCTAAGTACTGGATCAAATTTCTACTATTTTGTTCCCCTCATGCTGTCCTTGATCCCCTTCCATGTAACATACCAGGCAAAGGATGCCTTCTGTATTGCTGCTGAGAATCAGATACTGCAGGGCTGTGGAAAAGTTCTTCCATCTGTAATTTCAAGATGCCTAAAACAAGCTGAAAATGTAAGGCTGCTATGAACATTTCCAGTCTGCTAATGAGAGCATTCTGCAGTTGGCTTCTCTTCTGTAGATTTTTCTCTGATTCCTGGTTTGGATCATGGAAGAAATCACAGCTTTTCCTTTCCTCCTTCAGTTTCACCTGTGCAAGCAGATTACTAATTCATCATCCAGTCTAAACCTTCCCTCTTTCAGGTTAAAGCCCCCCTGTCTTGTCCTATCACTTCATGTCCTTGTCAGAAGTCCCTCTCCAGCTCTCTTGTAGCCCCTTCAGGTACTGGAAGGAGCTCTCAGGTTTCCCCATAGCTGTTTCTTCTCCAGGCTCAACAACCCCAACTCTCTCAGCCTTTTTCCACAGCAGAGGTGCTCCAGCCATTTCAGCATTTTCATGGTCTTCTCTGGATTTTCTCCACGTATCAACATCCTTATGTTGGGGGCCTCAGAGCTGGACGCAGCACTACAGGTGAGGTCTCCCCAGGATGGAGCAGAGGGGGAGAATGCCCTCTGTTGGCCTGCTGCCCACATGCAGCCTGGAAAGGCAGATGAGTCCTTTGAGCTGCCAGGGCACATTGTTGAGTCATGTTGAGCTGCCCACCCACCAATACCCCCAAGGTGTTGCCCCGCAGAGCTGCTCTCAATCCATTCTCCACCCAGCCTGTGTATGTGTATGGGACTGCCCATTTTGCACCATAGTCCAACATATGGGGAACTGGAAAAGAAATTTGCATTAAAAGCAAGGGTTATTGTAGTTGTTGAAATCCAGATGTTGACTTTTTGTTCCCATCCCCTGGTTTGAGACATTAAGGTTTTTCTGCTCTCAAAAATACCAGAGTTCATACTCTGTGTTGTCTCAGAGGCACTCATGCCATTCACCCGTTGTCCTTTAATTCTGGATAATTGTTGGGCTTCTGCACTGCAATAGCCTATAAGATGACTGATCTCAGAATGAAAAGAAAAACAAAGGGCTCTAGTCACACACAAAGATAATTTGCATCTTTTATCTCTGTTGAAGGGGGAACAGAGGACTTCAGATGACAGTCACCCAAGTATGGGGAGTTTCTGTTCTCTCAGATGGTTCCAAGTCTAGGAACAGTATGCCAGTATAGCTGCAGCCACAGGGAGATTAAGCAATCTACAAAGGAAGGGCAAATAATTTGCTAAGAACCAATGATGTTCAAACACCTCTCACCTCTGTGTTATACCTGCTAGTTGGATGGAAGCAAGAGGGAAAAGAATCTGGCAGAGCAAGGAGAAGAGAGGTAGGTTAGTTGGTTTGAAAATGTGTTGTTCTATTTACCATTAACTTTCTGGATTTAATTTAAATAAGGCATCTGTGTATGTGGAAACCCAGCTTTGAATGCTTTCAGTGGGAGATTCATATCCAGATTGCTGAAGTCCAGTGAAATTTGTTACACAAATTTGGAAGTAAATAATTCAATTACTGAGTCAAGAGCTCAAAAAGCAATGCATAAGTGTATTGGGAACAAATTTGAAGCTTATGAGACATTAACTCAGACCTGGTGTGGCTTTCACCTATCTTATTTTAAAAAGGCCAAAAAATATTAATGGGCAGGGACACTCACTCTAAAAAGTACAAAGCAAGTTCCTGGGAAGATGAATGAACAATTCATGCATTTAAATCAGGACTGCATGAGATCACTGAATCATTTAGGTTGGAAAAAACCTCTAAGACCATGGAGTCCAACCATAAACCTAGCACTACCACGCCCACACTAAGCCATGGCCCCAGGTGCCACATCCACACACCTTTTGAACACTGCCAGGGATGATGACTCCACCACGTGCCTGAGTAGCCTGTTCCAAAGCCTGGCAACACTTTTGGGAAAGATATTTTTTTCCTAATAGCCAATTCAAATCTCCTCTGGTGCAACTTAAGGCTGTTTCTTCTTGTCCTGTCACTTGTTACTGGTGCCAGTAGGGTGTCAGTCTCAGGCAGTTGTAGAGTGATAAGGTCCCTCCTGAGCCTCCTTTTCTTCAGGCTAAACACCCCCAGCTCCCTCAGGCTGCTCCTCATCAGACTTGCACTCTCCACCATGCTGTACTGGTCATTATCTTGGGTTCAAGTTCACAGAGATGATTTCCTCTGGAATCCTGTCTAAGTTATAATCACTTTTTTAATCTTATTTCACTGGCATCTTCCATTTTATTCTTAGTAACAGGCACTGGGAGTGAAGAAAAGGCTGTCTTTTTACTTTACAGTTTGCTAATGCAGTATCAGTGGGACTTCAAAATATAAAGTTTTAAGGCTTGTGGATGCCAGGCTTTGCACAAATGCTGCCCAATGTCCCTTAAAATGCTGGTCGTGTTGCATTTGGTGTCTGTGAGCCTTTTATGGCCTGTTCCTGTGGGCTGCCAGCTCACACATGCTGCTTCACAAAGATAAAGGCTGGGGACTGACCCACTCGGTGGCAGAGCAGCTGGGGTGGAATCTTCCTGGCTCCCAGCCCAGCCGCAGCTCGGCTTTAATTTCAGCGGCAGGGTGGGAGTTCACTGCCTACTGGGAGATCGTTTTCCTGGTGGGAGGCAGAGCAGTGGTGTATGTGAGAAATCCTGCCCGGTAAAAGTGCATTCCCATGATTTGGGCTATGAGCCCGTAATTTTAACAAATTATTTATGGCTCTAGCTGAAAGCAGCAATTTAACAAAGATACTGGTTTGAGCTCCGCTGGAATTTTTTGATGAATCAATCCCAGCTGCTTCCACCATTCTAGCAAAGCAATTTCAGGCACCAAGAAGGAAATCGGGCTTTCAGTGACTGGAGCAGCCCAAGTGGAACAGATGCTATTGTGGGAACTGACAGTGCTGACTCAGGAAGCTGTGACGGGAGCAGCAAGAGAAGACATGGATGGAAAAACTTGCATCAAATAATCTCCTTGTTGACACCAAAATTTTGTACTGGTGGTGAGGAAACTTAGCAGTTTACCTTTAAAAAAAAAAAAGTCCATTTCTTTGCACACTGCAGCTCCCTGTTTTGGAAGTGGAATCTTCTGCATCCTACCAGTTGCCAAATGAAGGGAAGAATTAAGAGCTGCAGCACAAAGCTGGGTAGGGTACACCTCAGTCAGCTGGCAATGCAAAATGAGCTCTGCTCCCTGTGTGCCTTGGGAGGACAGATCCTGTGGCAGCAGCAGGGTGAGGAGCCCACAGTATTTGTCTCAAATGCAGGACCTGAGCTAGGGAGCTTTGGTGAATGTGGCATCACCAATAATGTGCCACATTAACATGAAAGTATGTTTAAAAAAAAAAAAAAAAGTGAAAAACAGACCTGGAGGAGAAAGATAAGGTGTTTGCTCAACTTCTAACAGTGTAATACGTGTGGTTCCATTTTTTAAGTACTGCAGTGTTTTCTCAGCCAAAGCATTACAAAGCCTTTTCCCATTTGAGGCTGCCTTAAGGCCCAGAAGCTCATAAAATAACACAAATACATGACCACAATCAAGAGAGTCAAACCCCCTTCAGTATCAGATAACATTTACTGCAAAAAGTCTCCACACTGTGTGGGCTGGTAGGAACTCGTTCTGCTGCCATTCTCTCGGGGGGACCACAGTCTTCTGGGTCAGTAGTTCACCTTCTCCTTCGTACCAGGCAAGTTGTGCAGAAAAATGTCACAGCAGCTACAATGAGCATTATACCAGCTGCTGTGTCAGACAACACAGATGCAGCTGGAAAGGCAGTTTCTGCTGGGTTATGTAAGATTTTGCCTCAAATGTAGCTACACTAACAGAAAACACTGCTGTCATTAGGAGACTGTAAGATAAAACTTTCAAGTACTCACTTTCCCTTTGCTTTTACATCACTTTGTATTTTAGCAGATAAAAGGTTCTAAATGATTACTAGAGCAAACAGCGGAAAAAGAACATAGTATTTTGTGTGTCTTGGGAAAGTTATTGTGCTCTCCTATCAATCTAAGCCTCTCTACTACTGCTTGGATAGCTCCAAGTGCCTCAGGGCTTTTACAGCTTTGTCTTGGTACTTTCATTAATACACACAGAATTAATATGCACAGAACAAGAAATGGTGAGCCTCGTGGGAAAAAAAAATCTACAGTAGGTAGAACTGTTTGAATCTTCAGTGTAATAATGTTTGTTGGCACAACATTTAAATCATCAGATAATGATGACCAGTAACAAGTCTCACATGCATCCCCAGCTTGCCAGCAGTACCTTGCTAGCAGCAATTCAGACTGATTTCCTAAATATCAACATTTTATGCTGCAAACTCTAGTTTTGTAACAATTTCTGATTATTTTAAGCGTGTAAGAACTTTTGAATAGATATGTATTAGACAGCTCAATCCTCAAAACTGGCAGTTAATAAGAAAATTTTTTAAGGCCCAGGTTTTATGCTTATACCCTGCTGACATTTTCCCCCTTTTCCAGGCTTAACGAAAAATTTAAAAGTGCTCTGTTATGTGATGTTCATACATTGGCAAATACTCTGACTGAGGTCACCTGCAGGAGGTAAAGTTCTGTGTTCTGGGCTTGCTTTTTAATTTATTTTAACTTATTTATCCAGCGGTGGTAAAGTGCTTCTTTACCACCACTTCATATCTGCCATTTGATTGTGCTCATCAGCTATTTTATGGCTGCATACCAGTAGCCAGTAATGTAATAAAAGTATTCAAAACATAATTTCCTGATTTAGTGAACAGGTGAAAAGTTAAGTAACAAGACTATGGACGGCCTTCAGAGGAAAATTAGGTCAATCTCAACAATACATGGAAATGATTCTGTAATTAAAGGATTTAATTACATTAACAGCCCCGCCTTTTGTGAGCCCTCGATCTGTTTAAATCCTGAATTGATAAACTGTCTTTGCATTTTCGATGGTCAGTGCACAAATGCCTTGGCACGTAAGCTCACACTCCGCTGAGCGCAATTTGATCCAGCAGAGGTGTGTCCGTGATTTGGCCGCGGGCCGGGCGGGCGGCATGAGCTGCGCTTCAGCAGGTGGAATGGAAGACCCCGCCCACTCTGACTCCCTGAGCAGCCAGGGCATTGTACTCTGCCACGGCCTTCTCCGTTTGCAGCACCAGCACGTCAATCCCGTTCTTCTTCAGATAGTCCACAGTGGATGCTGGAACCTCGGAAGAGAAAAGGAAATCACAAAAGCAAGAATCAGATTATTTTCCCCTTAAACTGTAAGACTTGTAGAAAACCAGATACTGATGCCATTTGTTAAACATGACTAAAGTAACTGCCAGTAGCCAAAATGACAATGCTCAGATAGGTCTAAGATTGATTTAATTTTTTTTCTCTTCAATAAAGCTATTTTTATACACATAGCTCCCCCACCTCCTTAGCACACTTTAAAATGCAGCCCTCTCTCACAAAAATAAATAGAATTGGAACTAAAAGAATTTAATCTAAAGAAGGTGTTATTCATCCCACCAGAAAGACTTGCTTCTCACCAAGTAAAGCTCAGCACTTCTGATCTGAGCTTTCTGTAGCTAGTTTTATCTGCTGAAATGACAGCCTGGCAACAATTGTGACAAGAATGCCTAATTACCAAAGTATTTACAGCAGGCTAGAGAGCCAGTTATAAGCTATTGCAAGGGGAGGGGGCTAATGACATTCTGAAAAGTTCTTCTTGTTTCATTTGCTCCTGTAGCAGAACATAAACCTGTTTAATTCTTGACATGGACACTAATACAGAGGAGCTCAAATGATGTTTCTTTCAGGACCTGAGGGACCCCTGACAGGAGCTCATTCACAGTGATCCTCAATTTTTTCCCTCTCAGTGAAGCATCATCGATTTAATTTTTTTCCTCCTAATCAGAGGGAGAGGGAAAACAAACAGTTCTCTTTATGCTTGTCACAGAACAAAAACCTACCTGCAAAGCCTCACTCATGCCACGACCAATCACCACAGTTTTAACACCCTTCTTGACGACTTCTTCAAGGTCAGCTGGCTGCACTCCTGGAGAATGCTAAGTGTCAGGGAAGGAAAATAGTCTGTGTACTGACAGCATCAGCCAGGAAAGCTGTGTCTGTGTGTCCTGAACACAGAGCAGCAGGGTAAATTAGCAGAACCAGAATGTAACACAACCCTTTTCTGTACGTACGCACAGTAGATAACATTAGAAACTGAAAAAGGTATTTAATATGCAGATGAAGGATGATAACTAATCGATTGATGGCAAGATTATAATTCCTTTTTAAACAGTCAACACCAAAAAAATGCATTACAAATTTCTTAAACATTTATGTCTATCTTCTGGCATTTTATAAAAATTAACAGTTAAGGTAAAATCAATAAATTGCTGTTTGATTTCAAAATAACAAAATCTACTTGAAAGAAAGATGATTGCAAGCCGAAGTTTACTTACTTTAAATACAAATAACTCCTCAGATAATCAAAATTCTTAAATAATTTTCTTGTTTATTTTGCAAATCTCACCAAAGAGGACTGAAATTTACTGGTAGCTTCATTTCAGTTAACAGCTTGGATTTCTGCACTATTCTTTATTTTGAGAAAAGAATATTTGAATCCAAATGCCTCAGAGAAAGAAGGAACTTACACAGCACATTTACAGATGTTTTAAAAAGTACACCCATTTACTGCTATTATGCTTTAAACATATGAATGCATAAACACACCTATAATGTTAATATAAATCATTATTATGTTACCCTAATTTTCCTCCTGGATCCAGTTTCTATGTATCTCCATGTGGTCAAGAGTAAGATAGTGGACATCCTATGATTTGGCCCCTCTTTGGTGTGTATTTTTATTTTTGAAACATAAATATTATTTATGTTTTAAATATTTAAATATTATTATAATAAATAATAATATTTATTATGTTATATAATAACTTATTGTATTATAATAAATTTATATATTTATATACCAAATATGATAGTTAATAGTTAATATTTTGCATAATGATATACAACAATGATATAATAATATTCATTATGATAATATTATAATAAATATTATAAATATTAATTATGTTTCAAATAATAATCCTCCCTTTTTTTAAAGTAGAATTCTGAAGTTCAGAAGTTTCCGAGAGGTCTGAGTTTCTCACTTGAAGTAGGTAATGCCATGGTGGACTTGTGGAGAATGGAGCAAGTAAGACTTTCCCAGCTGAAATAAACACATGAGCTCCTAAAGCTGCAGGTGAAAAAAGCCTTCCATGGTACAGTGCCACTTCCAATGAGTGAATTAAACTTATTCCACAATAAAGTCCTTAGCATGGCTGATGTCTGAAATTTCAGTAACAGAGATGATTCACCTTTATGGTTCTCCAAGTTCACAGAATCATAGAACACCTCAAGTTGGAAGGGATCCATGAGAATCATTCACAGGACTATTTAAGGTAAACCATGACTAAGGAGCATCATCCAGATGCTTCTGGAACTCAGACAAGCTTGCTCTGTGACCACGTCCCTGGAGAGCCTGTTCCAGAGCCTGAGCATCCTCTGAGTAGAAAGCCTTCTCCTAACACTCCATCTGAATGTCCCCTCTCAGCCTGACTGCATTTCCATGGGTCCTAGTGCTGGTCACCAGAGATCAGCACCTTGCCTGCACTGCCCTGCCTCTGGAAAGTGTAAACTGTGATGAGGTCACCCCTCAGCCTCCTCTTCTCCAAGATAAACAAGCCAAATGACCTCAGCTGTTCCTCATAAGCCTTGCCCTCAAGGCCTTTCAGCATCTTCATCACCCTCCTTGGAACACAGTCTAACAGTCTGATGTCCTCCTTATGCCGAGGAGCCCAAAACTGCACACAGAACTCGAGGTGGGGCTGCTCCAGTGCAGAGCAGAGTGGGACAAGCACCTCCCTCAGCTCTGCTGTGCTTGACACATTCCAGGACATGTCTGGCCCTTTGGGCTGCCAGAACCAAAGGCTGTACTCTCCTTAGTCCATTTACATTCCATATCCACACCTGGAATGCAGAACTCACTTGAATAGGCAGAGCTTTCTCAGACCAAATCACTCTAAGTACTTGTTTACGACAGAATAGGCAATGCTTTTCCTTTGGGTTTTTTTTAAGTAGACTCAAAACTTAGACAAGAAGAATTGGTGTGTTTTTCTGCAATTACAATAATTAGAATTCTGGGGAAGGTTTGCTGTCACGTGAGAAGCACTCCTGGGACATTAAAGCCACGGAACAAAAGGATTTTCTTTGGTTACACAGGACACTTTGATGCTAGTAAGAAACTATTGTTGCTACAGGAAACATGTAACATGATGAAATAACTGTATCATTGTTGATTTGACTGCAGATTTTCTTGCATGCTCTGTTCTCTGGCCTTCATTTCAGCGATACCTATGTCTTTTCTTCTGCCATTAGCAGATGGCACTGAAATGCAGCCAGCCAGGGAGAGTGGGTGCCATTCATCCCCAAGGGTTAAGGCCACGATAACTGTTAGTGCTCAGTTACAGAACCTTGCAGGGCCTGTTATACAATTTTCCTGATGAAAAAATGCTTCACTAGCCAGCAGCGTGACAGCAGAGGAGGAAAGGAAGCAATTTATTTCCAACTAGAGTGTAGGACATGACCAGCACTGCTTGTTTTCCACACTTCAGTTCCAGCTACCTCCAGGAAAAACATGCTTAAGGAAAGTAGGCAAACAACTCCGTCTTTAAAAAACTGGGCAGAAAATGCAGCTGTTGAATCTTACTGTTTCCACTGCTGACAAAATTAAATTTTTGACAGTTCTTCTCAACATTGGAGATGCAGTCTAGAAAAAGCTTAATATTCTTAATATTTGTTGTTTCCTATTTATTTTAAAAGAAAATCACCTCACTCCTCAGCTGCAAGGACAGAACTGACCTAAAGCAGGAGCTTTACAAGTGACTTACATAAGGCCTTACTTTAGATATGTACTTTTTACTTCCTGATTGAATAAAAAGGATGCCAGAAAACCTACTTCTCCAGAGAACTCAACTATTCTTTTTCTCCTCCAATTTTAATTTAACATTGACTTGTTTTTCAAGTCCTCTAAAAACGTATGGATTTAAATGTTTTACTTGTGACAAGAAGATATTCCTTGTTAGAAACTTTCAAAAGAAAGCACAGCCTCCTAAAGTTACTAAGTGCCTATAATTTGAAACCAAAGTTTTCCAGTGGTTGGAATAAATATAAAAATGTGATTGGGATGGGAACTAGTTGGGAACCTTTTGGCTATTGTTACCGGTTCTGCTTCTCCAGCCATGTGCATATAAAGCACAAAAATGGTAGTGTCAAACAAGCAGACAGCAACTCTCACCACAAAACCCAGCCCTTTGAACAGGGAAAACTTATTTTTTAACAACCAGGCCATTAATGAAATATATTTTAAAAGGCTACATACACAGGTACCTTTTTCTCTGCAAGGTGCAGATATCTTTGCATGATAGCAGCACCTTTCTCTTGGTGTTACATATTCTGCATAAACGGAACTATGACGGGTTAAAAAAGTTCTATTTTCCCAAAGATTACTTTGAGTTTCAGTTGTGTCAAAATGAATCCAAGAGAGCCGCATCGTCTGCATGGATACAGCTGCAGGTCCTGGGCCTGGTCACTACATTGTTATTTTGTGCTTTAACTTTTGCTTTGAAAGTGTGGAACTTCTTTTTTCCTAGCCAACCATCCATCCCAGCGCAAGTCATAATATGGGGAGAATAGTCAACATCAAGTTCCTATCGCAATATTTGCTATACTGCTTCTAAATCAGAAACATCAATACTGCCCCATGTACTTCCATCCAATTCTGATTGCATTTACAGATAAACTTTAAAAATTACAAGGGCAAGCACTTAGTATATGGCTACCAAGAGAAGTCACTGTGTGATTAGCCAGACCATGAGCTTATCACAGAGAAAATAGTGCATGAGACATTGTATCTGCATATTTTTCCTCTGAAATATGTACAATGGACCCCAAGGAAAAGGATAAAAACTAAACCACATGCAATGTTGTCTTCCAAACATGCAAGGTCAGTTACTGTCTTTTTTTTTTTTTTTACTTTTCATAATTTCTTTTCCTATCTCATTCAAGATAACTTCTGTTTAGACAGTCTGAAGAGAGGTTGTTACTGGCATCTTACGACAACTGCACTCTTAGATGAGGAATATTGCTTGAGAGTTCTAAGGTGTGTGAGAGTTGTCTGGAGAGTTGTCTGGTGAGGGTCAGAACTCAGAGCAACAGTTGCTATATCCCGTTGCATGTAGGACATAGTGGGACTGCAGCACTCTGACCCCTCCACAAAGTCACCTCCAAAACATACACTCAGTTCTTACCAGGAAAATCTAATGACTAGATGAAAGAAAAAGGCAGCTCACTGAATTTCTGGCTGGAATTTTAACACTGTTCTCTGGACCATTCTCAGAATCCTGTTGTAAATGCAAGGTACTAACCAGCAAACTTACATTAGTCCCAGTTTCTCGCCAATCCCATGTCCGGCTTCCTCCCGGCCATACTTTGCAGTCCTTATACACTGTAGAACAGCCTTTCACCTTCATCTGACCCCAAGAAAGGGAAGCAATTTCAGGGGAAGACATCACAAAGTGGAACCAAAGTCTGGAAAAAGGATATTT
Source organism: Calcarius lapponicus (assembly GCA_039654755.1). Classification (NCBI taxonomy): domain Eukaryota; kingdom Metazoa; phylum Chordata; class Aves; order Passeriformes; family Fringillidae; genus Calcarius; species Calcarius lapponicus. Next base: position 59,155,577 of record CM077462.1, on the reverse strand, counting down.
AATACTTAACATCAGGCCAACATATGCAGCATGTTAATAAAAATGGAAAATTCTGTCCTCGCCCCAAGGAATTAGGAAGGAAATACTGTTACAGACTTTATCCACGTGGTTTTGTGACAACAGACTTGAACTGAGCATCAGGAGATTTGTTGAATTACCAGTCCTCTTGGGGATTTTGTGCAGGATTTTGGGCAAATCATTTTGTGCACTAAATCTGTTCAAGTATTGGATGTTCAACTTTTAAAACTATCAACAGGGATCAGGTCCCAGAATATCCTCTCACGTCTGGTTTTTAATCTTCTCCCTAAAACGAACAATGAGGATGATAATAATTTCCTAAAATATCAGAAATCTGCACTATTTCATTGGCCCCTTTCTTCTTTTACTATTAAAATGGTAAATGAGGTTAAAAGGAAATGCCAGGCAAACCCAACAGTAAAGCCACGAACCAAACAGTGTCACTGTCACATTGCTACAGAAAACAAGACTTTCAGCGATGTAAAGGGGTCGAGCCTTTCCCCAGACACTGCAGACAGAGACCAAGTCTCCCAGGATTATACATCCAAATAAGAACTTGTCTAATTGTTTGACCTCCATCTTCATTGTTTCAACTTAAATCCATTATTTCTAATCCTTTCTGTTGGGGACAAATAGAACAGCTTAATCTTTGTCTTTTTCATCTTTTTTGTTTTCTTGAGGATTTCACTCAGTATTTTTTCTTTTATTTCATTTAGATTAAATAAACATCCCTTCAGTCATGTTTTCTAAGTCTCTTGCTTATTTTCTCCCTTTTTCCTTTAGCAGCCAACCACTGGCACACATCTTCCTTTGATGTCTGTTGCCTAGAACTTGACAGAGCCTTATCAGTGCCCCTGTATCCCAACTGCTTTTTGGTGAGTGCTGCAGTGATGTTGGGATCCACAATCACTGCTGGGCACAAGCAGGGCAGGAACTCTGCCTCACAAGCTCCCTGTCAGCTCCCCACAGAAGGTTTCCCCTCCTCACAGTCGCTCAGGTACTGCAGTCTGATTGCTGTGGTGATTCTGGCAGTGGATGGAAAGAGAGGAATCACAGGGTGATGATAGCCTGGAAATGCTTTGGACTAGCATGGCAGTCCACTGACACCGCTCCAGGGCAGAGTCACCTTTCTGCCCTTCCAATTCACATGCTCTGAAATCCACATTTTGAAGAAAACTTGATGTTTCTCCAGTAAAAAGAGGTCCACCTCTGCCTAGTCCAGAACATCTCTGTGGCAGATCCTTCCAGATACACAGATTCTCACCCTTTACTGTTTAATTGTTTACATTCATCAGGAATTGAATAGCTTAAATTCATTATATGAACCCTGGCAGCACAGATTAAAGGCACTGCCCTTGCAGAAGATAAATCTTTGGATGACCACGCTTCCAGTCCTCCTGGAAGCCTCCCTTCCTGTCTTGCACGTGCTACAAAAGACGCAGCACTGCCAGACAGGACGTGCTCTCCTTGGACTGCCAGAAGGAGATCTCAGTATCCCACCTAAAACATTGCATGACGGAAAAAGTGCATTACTTTGGATTCAGCATAGGACTGGGTTTTCCAGAGGGGCTTCTTACACAGGACATTGGGGCAATTCTTCTCCTTCTCACTCCTGTGTGAAGTTAGTGGCATGTGTGTCCTGTCAAACAGGAAGCAAGGCAAGCAGCTAGAGGGATTAATACAGTCTAGATGCTTGGGTTAATACAGTCTAGATTCTCTTGTTGCACATCCATGATGCAATGGATTCAAACTAAGATTTGCAAGATTATTTTTCCAAAGGTCTACCTGAAGGGATATTCTAGCTGAAGAAATAAGCAGCAGTAGTTCCAACAGAATGAAATGAAAGAGTAAAGCACCCAGAACCTGCCGCTGAAGAATGAAAATAATTTTTGCCTGTGCTACTTTTCAGATGAAATGGTAGAATTAGACCTGGAGGTTAGACAGAGGTGAATGAACAATAAGATGATCAGGAATATCACGTTCCCCAGTCCAAACAGTATCACGAGGCTGGAATTGTACAATCAAACAGGCACAAACTGCAAATGGGAGAGCAAGGATTCCATGCTATCTTTTCCAAGCAGCATAAAAATAAGTAAATAGCAGAAATAAAGCAACAAAACTCACAATGCACAAATAAAAATTTATCCTCCAAAACTATTTCCCATAATACTGCCAGAGATTATCAGTAAGGTCAGGCCACTTGCATAAATAAGAATATCGTAAGAGTAAGAATGAACTCATTGATAGAAACTTTGGCCATCCTTGAGTGTAGACCATGGCCCAATCACTGAGGAGCAGGAAAACAGTTCTCAACCAAATTATTTCTTTAATTATTCACTGTGAGAAATGTAAAGTATCAAAATATACATTAAAACTTAAGATCAAAAGAGACCTTGAGTTAAATTACTTGCAAGTACTACCTAAAATTCCAATTTCTGCAAACTGCAGTAGTCCAAACACAAAGAGATGAGGAGCAGAAATGGCTCAGGACTCTACAAGGAAAGTCGTGAGAGTTTAAAAACATCGGAAATAAAGAAAGTAGAATTTAAAGGAGGCAAAATGCACGTTTATGCCAGGTGGCTATACTGAAAGAGAGAAATGAAGCGCTGGATAAGAATGGCAGAAGACAAAAGTAGCCGAGAAGGAAGCGGAAGCAAGCTGAGATTGAATTGCAGTTGGGCAGGCTGGTGGACTTTAAGATTGCCAGCGCACCTTTCCTCTGTGGAGGTAACCAGCAACAAATGGAACAAAGAGGTGAACGAGAGCAGTGCACCCGATGACATTTTATGGAGATACTGCAGAAGGAAAGGACGTTTTGTAAAATCCAAGGGTGAAGAGGATACAAGGGGAAGAGTAAATCGGTGTGCGTGAAGTTTTAGGCAGAACTAATTCCTGTAAAGGTGTCAGAAGGCAACGTGGTTCTCCAGCGCTGCCTGGGAGCAGGGTCAGGAGGGCGACTTCCCATTCCAGGGGATTCAGCAGCCAGAGGAAGGTCAGGATTAAAAACTGACAGCAGCAAGGCAAACAGAAAGGACGGGAGAAGTTTAGATCAACTGGGGGGGGGGAAGGAGTCAAGTTCACGAAGGAGGAAAACATACTTTGGGAATTCGGCAATTCCTTTTCGCTGGGGCGCCCAGTGACGGCAGTTAACCCGGGAGGTCACGGGAACCTGGTGGTAAGAGAAGAAGGGGAACAGCGCTTTGTGACTACAGCGGAGAGAAGCAAGGAGATCAGGACAGAGACCGCTGAGAAGCACCGCGGGAGGGGTGGAGGGAAGGATTTGGGAAGGGAAGGCGCAGTTCAGGACCGCCCGAAGCACGGCCTGGCGTGACAGGTCACAGGGACCGGGACAGCCCCGGCGCCGGCCGAGCGCTCCCGCCCGCTCCCCTCACGGAGGGTCCGTCACGCGCCCGCACTCACCGCCCCGCGCGCGCAACCCCACTGCCCCGCCAGGCTCCACCTCCGCCCGGCCCCGCGGGGAGGGGGCGGAGCCTCCAGGCTGCCACGCTCTCATTGGGCAGCGCTCCCTGCCGGCCCCGCCCTCCAAACGTTTCGATTGGTCGGTCCGTGAATCTACCCCCGCCCCTGCCCCGCCTTGTTTTCATTCCCCCTCGCCGCGCGCGGCGGAGGGGAGCCGGCTCGCGCCGCTCTGGCCGCCGCCCCCTGCCCTCCCCTGCCTTCATCGTCCCCCCGGTGCATTGTGGGATAGTGGCGGCCCGGCCCGGCAGCGCCCCCTCCTCCCTCCCCCTCCCCAGCTCCTTCTCCATCCCCAGGTCCAAGATGGCGGCGGCGGCGGCGGCTCCTCCGGCCCCATCCCCGCCGCCCCCTGCCCCGGCGGGCCCGCGCTGCCCGGGCTCCTGGCCCAACTTCGCCGTTGTCTGCTCCTTCCTCGAGCGCTACGGGGCCCTCCTGGACCTGCCCGAGCTGCCCTTCCCTGAGCTGGAGCGCGTCCTGCAACCGCCGCAGGAGCCCGGAGACCGGGGTAAGCGACTCCCATAGCTCTCCCGCCCGCCCGCTCCGTGGCGGCCGGCTGAGGGGGCCCGGGGGGCGGAGGGGGGGCCGGGGCTGTCCCCCCCCCGCCTCCTCCCGGCCCCGGGGGTGGAGCGCGCCGAGGGAGAGGAGGGGCCTGGGATTCCCGGGGGGAGGGGAGCCCTCTCTCCCTGTTTTTTTGGGGGGGAGCAGCTATTTGTGTGCGTATATTGGGGGGAGAGCTGCCTGCCCCTGCGGCGGGCTTGGGAAAGAGGTGGGGGACTTCCCCTTCCCCTCTCCTGCCTCTCAGTGCCGCCTGTGACCCCCCTCCGTCCCTCCCTTCCCCCTCCCCGTTTCCCTGGGTTCGTTCCCGAGCTCTGTGCGGGTGGGACTCCTTGTAGAAAACAGGCATAAGACGAAATAACTATTTTCGTTCAGCTTGGCGCTGGTAGCCGGTCTCTCTTCCACCTCCTCCCTTCCCCACAGCTTGGGGGGCGCTTCACAGCCTCTTCCCCCCCTCCCCCCAATATCTCTGCCCGTTTTTACCTCTCCCGCGAAGCAAGAAGGGCACGCACGCACCCACATGTACAAACACATGGGAATGTCTCGATCCCCAGTGACCCCCCCCCCCCTTCACCTCGGTGTATCTGGGATGAGGAATGGGGGTCACGGAGAAGCCCTGAGCCCCCCCACGGCTGCTGTTGTGGGCCGTCTCCTCCCCACAAACACACAGCCATTGTGTGCCACCTCCATCCCTCTTTTCTCCCCCCTCCTCCTCCCCCATCCCCTCTCCAGTGGCGGGGGGGACAAGCTGTGTGCTCGCTGCCGCTCCCCCGCCGCCACCTGAGACGTGCGAGGTGGAGGCACAGGTTATGCACTCCGCTGTTTGCTTTCGAGCTGCTCTCGCTCTTCTCTCCTCCCTCTCCAGTAGCAGCTTTGGCCGCCAGACTCTCTAATCCCAGCTGCCCGCGATGGATGCGGGAGGGCCCGGGCCAAGAGAGCAGCCTGGGCAAGGAGGGCTGTGTGGAGGCGGCCGCAGGAATAGAGAGGGGAGGGAGCTTGTTGCTCTTGATCTCTTGTCTCTGTTATTCGTTTGGTTGTTGCCTCTGCACTCTTGCCACATAGGGAGCCCGTGCAGCTCACGGCGCATGCTCGGCAAGGCCCCTTGGAAACTTCCTGCTGCCGGAGAAGCCCGGCTCGGGGCTGCTCTTGCTCCGGCAGCCCCTGCTGTTCCCCCAAAACGCGCTCGCTCTCGCCTCCTTCCCACCGAGCCCACCCTGTCTGGGGCGGGGAAGGGGGGGGAGGGGTTATGTGATTAAATCGGTGTGTAGATATTTCCTCATATAAAGGAAGTTGTGTTTTGCTAAGTGCAGGTGTCCTGTCTGTGAATTCACAGCAGCCACTGCTGAAACAGAATGAAATGTGATTAATGTGTTTCCTCCTCATGTTCTCTGTCAATATGAAAGAGACAGCTGAAATCTACAAAATTCTTAAAACAGCTTTGTGGAAAATTTATGTTTAGATTCAGTTCCCCACCACTCCTGTACCTCTTATGTTATATAAAGAACTGTCTCATTTTTGAGAAACCGTTTAGAAAAAATGTTGTTTTATTAAACTGTTGCAAAACTTATTAATAAAAACCACCAACACATTTAAAAATTTGAATTTTTAGTGAAAACAGTAATTTTAAGGTGGTGTTTGCAAAGAGAACTTAATGTTCTTACTGTGTTGCACGAAGTGAGTGGATATGTAAAAGTAATTTAGTTGTGTGGACTGCAAAATAAATTAAACTGAAAGGGTGAGATAGTGGCCTGTGTTTTAAAAAGATGCATTTTATTAAAAAACTCAAATGCCATAATTTCTGGTGACTTTTAATTGCATGATGGGGGTTGTCAACAGGGTGGTGTTTACTGCCTGACTCTTTTCTAAAAAGATTACAGATTACTTCTGTTATGGAGTTTGCTTTATGGGTTGATTTGATAATTGTCAAATGTTTAAACTTTTTTTTTGTATGGCCCTTCCTGTTTGGTAAGGGACAGGTTATTTGCCCTGCTTTAGAACAGTCCCCCCAAATGGGAGCAGATGCTCCTTCTGAAAATGTGATGTCTGAAGTACCAAGGTTCTTGGCTCGTGTCTGGTGTAGCTGATGTAATTGTAGAGATAATTCTCATCTCTAAAAAAGAAAGTGTGCAGGTGTGAAAAACAAACTTGGATAATTCTTGATGTTTTGTCTGATAGTTGGTAGGTGTCTTAGATATCTTTTACTTTGATAAAACCGACTTGTTGGGCTTGGTCTGTGGTCTTGGGCTCTGGTACACATTATTACTGGTGTGGTTTACATTTTTGGGAAAATGGCTGCAGTGACTAGGTTTCTCTACATGATTTTTACTTCAAGTAGCCCTCAAGGTGGTGTTTTTAAGGGTACAAGTCATAAAGTTGCTAAACACTGATGGAAAACTGGAGGGGTTCTTTTACTGCTGAATATCTGTAATTTACAACTGTATGTAGTTTTCCTTGGAATGCAGAGGGATTTTGATTTCAGTTTGCAATGTACAATTAGTTTCACTTTTGATACCAGCATTGCTCAACAGTGAATGACATAATAAAATCTAAAGGAATATCTATGGAACCTCAAAGTGTTGGGTTCTTTCTCTTGAATTTTTTAGAAACTGGAGCAAGTTTTAAATCCCAACTGCAACATAAAACCTATTTGTAACTCCTGTTCGTGTTATTTTTGCAATCAAGTAAGGGAATCAGTAGTTTGAGGGTTTTCTTAATTATCTTTAAAAATATTTTGATACTCAGCAGTTTAAAAATGTAGGGGGTTTTGTGTTTTTGTGGGTTGTTTGCCCTTTTTTTTTCTTAAAGCATGGCCTATATTGTCTTGTCTGAAGAGTTACTCTTGGGAGATGCCAGCAGAAGTTACTTCCTTTATATTAGGATCTCCAAGGAGAGCAAGGAGCTCAAGTTTTGATGTTGTTCAGTAGTTGTATAATAGTAATATTTTCTTTCCTGTTAACAATTAGAACAAAGTACTTGCTCATTATTAAGGCAGCAAGGTATAACCTTTCTGTACAGGAAGGGATGCTGAGCAGATGCTGACAGCTAGGAAGCTATCAGTTATTTCTTAGAGGTTTTTTAGATTATTGTTATCACATAGACAGCACTTGAACTTTGCTGTATTACTTCTCCTTAAGTGAGAATTTCAAGGCAGATAATAAGGACAGCAGTGCTCAGTTATGATTAGTTTTCAATAATAGTCTGACTAATTGAGATATCAAATTAACCTATATTAGTAGCATGTGAGATGTTTTAACCACCTGTACACAGATGGGATTTAGTGGGTAATGTAAAACATGCTTGATTGGGAATGTAAGAATGTATAGTTGATTTCACCCCTCAGTATTGAATAGTGGGATAAACTGATAGATCTGGAAACAGTCTGCTACTTATAAAAGCTCTGTGATAAAATAGCTTGATTTTTCTGGCTGGTGGCTCATTTAAGAGTTGCAACCATTCAAAAAAAGTAATATGAACTATAGTTATCTGGTGAAGATTTTATCTTATGAAGAATAATTATCTTGCCTTTATGGGTGCTTATTCTTGCTTTAAGTACAATGTTGTGACTAGGGTTGCACTTTTGAACTCTTGAATGTCTTAGGAAGAAGTAAAGTTGAGTGTCTGTCAAGATGGTGACAGTGTTAACTCACAGAATTTGCTAGTTGATATGCCTCCAGAAGTAAATTGTTTTTTATAGGGTTTATTAAAAAGCAACTGCTGTGATTTAACCCCAGTTGGAAGCTCAGCCCCATGCAGCCACTCACTCACTGTGCCCTGGTGGGATGGGGGAGAGAATTCGAAGGATAAAAGTGACCAAACCAGTGGGCTGAGACAGGCAGTTTATTAGGGAAAGCAAAATGAGGAGTTTGTTCACCACTTGCCATGGGCAGTCAGGTGCTCCAGGGCAGCAGGACTCCATCACATTGTAAGGGTGGCTTGGGAGGATGAATGCCCTGGTTACCAATGTTCTAGTCTTTCTTCTAGCCCCAGCTTTACATGCTGATCATGACACCCTATGGTCTGGGTATCCCTTGGATCATTTGGGGTCAGCTGTCCTGCCTGTATCCCTTTCCAACTCCTTGTACACCTCCAGCCCCCTCACTGCTGGGGTCTGTGAGGAGCAGCAAAAGCTTTGGCTCTATCTGAGCACTGCTCAGCAATAACAGAAGCAACTTGGTGTTCACAGGCACAGGTTGCCCAGAGAAGCTGTGGCTGCTGCATTCCCTGGAAGTGTTCAAGGCCAGGTTGGATGGGGCTCTGAATAAGCTGGTCCAGTGGGAGGTGTCCCTGCCCATGGCAGGGGGTTGGAACAAGATGATCCTTAAGGTCCCTTTCAACCCAAACCATTCTAGGATGATCAGCACTGTTTTGAGTACAAATCCAAAACAAAGCCCCAAACCAGCTACTATGAAGAATATTAACTCCAAGTCCAGCACAGGAACCCAATATATGATTTTAGGTGGAACTTCTGGTGGCTGAGAGCTGTCATTACAACCTCATTGCTGTACTTTTAGGTGCAAAACTAAGGTAATGCTACAGACCATTCTGCATTATGCTGAGGTACTGCATCTCCTTTGCCTCTGCTTGCTTCCAAAGGCAAAACTGCAGACTGGAACAAATTATCACAGGAAAGCAATACTTGGTCTCCTTGTTCTTACAAACATGTGCTGTAGTGGCTTTTTTGTTTGCTTGGGATTTTTTGGTTTAGTTGTTTTTTTCCCTTGGGTTGTTTTTTTGTTGTTGCTGGGGGTTTGAGACAGTTACTACTTGCCATACAAGTTGCAAATTTAAATAGTAAAAAATGTGGTAGAGGGGAGCAAAACCTATATTTGTATTTAGGGCTGTGTTTAAGGAACCATGCTATCAAGTCACCACCTCCTTTGTGTCAGTAAATAGCTTGAGAATCGGTATAAATGTTAATTAAGCACTTGGTCTCTTGTGAATGAAAATATTAGTAGAATGTTAGCTTGCACAACAGAAATCTAATTTTACACATGACTACGCAAAACACTCGCTGGTTTGCCAGGTTCCCTGGTGAGTGAATGGGAGAACCTCTCCCGGAGGTGAATGGCATCTTCCGAAGTGTGCTAGGCTGCATGAGCTCATCGATTTTTTTGCAGGCTTTTCTTAGCACTGTGATGTTTGATCTGTTCTCCATTGAAATGGTCACAGGTACACATGCTTTGTGTGTGCTTTCAGTAAAATTGCATCACAATCTTGTTGGTGAAGACCATGCTAAAGGTGGTCTTGAAAATAGCAAGTGAGTTTTGTGTGGATTTCCAATCTGAAGCACTCTTGCATACTCTCACGGCAGCTCAAACTTCTTTATCACCTTTGATTCTTGGCAGTCACCCTGACAGACTGACCTAGCCTGGAAGATTGTTGCTTAATTACAGCATGAATGTGTTCTGTTTATTTGGAGTGTTGTAATAAAACCGCTCTGCACATGTTGACCGGGGTTTAAATGATTTAAAGAAAGTCATGGTGAGGTGCAAATGCCTGGTGGGAAGTTCATTTTCTGGATATTTTCTCCCCTTTTCTGTCTTTGTAATGAATGCTTAGGTTAAGGGCAGGCAGCTTATGGAAAATCTGTGCAAACCATTTATAGACAGTACCTGTTACTACATCATAGACCTGAAAAAAAAAGTCTTTGGGGGTATCAGAACTCAGTAGTAAAGCAGCAAGTTCTATTTTATAAGGTTCTGTGTCTTTCTTGATTCTTCTGTACATCTAAAACTTTTTTTTCAAATTATTTTGGATATTGAAATAATTTGTTTTCAGTAGGTTTTGTCTGTGTTTTTTTTATTGTCATTCCAATACTTCTGGAAAGCAGTACAATGTTAAGCTTAAGGGTTCTTAACCATTCTCTGAAGAAGTTAACTATTAACATTGACTTAAACTACTGTTGAATATATATATATATATATATATATATATATGAGAAAGATACCTGGAACTTTGTAGCTGTTTAATATAACTAGCAAAGGCAGCTCTATCTAATGACAAGGAGCTTGATATACCCTCAAGCTCAAGATGAGCTGTGTTCCCAGTGATAAAGGTAGTGAAATGGTGTTCTGTTAATGTGATTGATTTTTTTCTTGTATTTAATGTTTGATAATCAAGCTTGTTTGTGTACTATTGATCAGAAGTTACAGGGGTTGATGTGACTCTTAGGTAAAGTTGTGATACGTTGCAGTAACTCATAATATCCACAGAAGATTGGTTAGTATTAAAAGTAGGTGATAAATGTGATATGGAAGTACTGTCAAACATTGCTTCACTTTAAATTTAATAATTGATATTTTACATAAGATTTATTATCTGGTTTCAGTGAAGAAGGATTAATTCATGTGGTGTCCTCTTATGTAAATGGCCAAGTTCTGACATAAAATGTTGGTAGTGTCTGTAGCGCTGGGTGGGTGGAGTTTATTCTCACTTTATATATTGCTGCATCTTCCTCATTAACATATTAAGTGTGTGGCTATATTGATATTAGAAGCTTTCTTCTGCCCTGAAACTGTATCAGGAGGTAATGCTTTTCATCTGCTCTGCAGGCCTGAGTGTTCATGTCTTTTCACACCCAGTGAATAAGAAATTTTAACTGCTGTTCTGAATCAGTCAAGTAGTTATCACCTTTATGCAGGCTGACCTGACTATGTTTGTGGAATGTAAGTATATAATAGTGCCTTCCTGCTGGATTTAGGGACTGAACCAAAACATTTATGTCAAAGCCATTAATCCACCACCTGTTAGTAAAATGCTGCATTTTTAACTTAGCAGCTAACTACTGGAGAATAAAAACATAGCTAGTGAACTTCAGAACTTGGTATATTTCTTCTATGCTTGTTTCATTTTTTACTGTGATGGAGGCTCTACACTCGTGTTTCTAGACACCAGATTAAATAATTTGTTGAAGGTACATCCAGTGGCTTGGAGATGATATCCTCAAAAAGCATAACAGGGTTAAATCTGGAGAAAATAAATAGCAGATCATTCTTGCACCAACTTCATGGCAAATAAGTCTCTAATGCAGAATAAACTCATCTGGCCTACACTTCAGTCAGTGTAGATTAATCTGATGTTAAGGTCAATGTGCCACATCTACACATGCTTTTTGATCATTCGTTTAAGGAGTGAAGTTTACCTTGGAAATAATTATCTTATAACTATTCCTATTTTGTTAGTTTTTCCATGGGGAGACGTCACATCTTTATGTGTGTTGAGCTGGCATGTCAGCTCATCGCAGTGTGCTTTCATATTTATGCTGTTAATGCAGTTTTAGGTAGACTCCACATCTCATGATCCAGTGTAGAAGTCAGGAAAGCACTGTACTTCTGGTGAGAGAAGCAGTTCAGTCTCTTGCCAGTAGCACTGCCCATCTGAAGGAGATGGCAAAGTGCCATATGGAATGGAAAAAAGGATCTTGGGACACTGCTCTTCAGGCACAGATGAGCTACAGAGCATCTGAGGCCCCCTCACAAAGCTCAGCCTTCCTAGGGATTATGCTGATTCTGTTGGAGCATGTGTCTCCATCGAGGAAGAGTGGTATGCTTTCAGTAGGTGGCTTTATTGAATTCCAGCACTGCTTGGATGGTACAGAACTAGAGGAAAAGCTTCTGATGTTACTTCCAAGTCAGAGTCTTACTCAGGACAAGTATATAAAAACCAAGAATATTGGTGGAAATTCTTGTGGCTGGTGTGAGATGGTGTTCAGTGAAAGAAGCTCCGTGGCAGTGCTGTACTGTAGTACATTTGTATTGGAGAACTTCATAAACATCAAGGTGAGTTGTGTGTGACCCCATTATCACATGGAAGGTGGAAGTTATGTTTTAGCCAGCAATCCACCAGCACTTTGCCTTGGCCAACTTCACAGGTTTGCAGAAACTCTAGAAGTTTCTCAGAATATTCTCCCTCCACCTATCTTTGTAGCTCAGAGTCTTCCCGAGTTTTCAGCACTTACCATGATCTTCTTTTCTCTTGTTTGGGATTACTTCAAGCTGTATTGTGTAATGTAAGAACAGTTAGCTGATAGACATGTACAATTATTAGTGCCCACTGCTTGGTACAATTCTGAGCTCATCCCAAAGCTGACATTTAGATTACAGAATCACAGAACAGGTCAGATTGGAAGGGAAAACAGTGGGTCTTGTGGTCCAACTTCTGTGCGCAATCAGGGTCATCCTAGAGCACATTGCACAGGACTGCATCCAGACAGTTCTTGAATAACTCCAGCAGGGAAACTCCACAACCTCTCTGGGCAGTCTGTTCTAGTGCATGGTCATCCATACAGTAAAGTTCTTTCTCATAATCAGGTGGAACTTCCTGTGCATCTGTTTCTGCCTATTGCCTTGTGTCCTAGTGCTTGGCACCACTGAGGAGAACCTGGATCTGTCTTCTTGGCACCCTCCCTTTGGATATTTACATGCATGAATGAGATCCTCTCTCTGCCCTCGCTTCTTGGGGCTGAACAGGCCTCAACCTTTCCTTCTAAAAGAGTTGCTCCACTCCCTTAATAATTCTCATAGTCCTCCACTGGACGTGCTCCAGGAGCTCCAGGTCTCTCTGTACTGAGGAGGCCAGAACTGGACACAGCACTCCAGCCATGGCCTTACTGGGTCTGAGTGGAGGGGCAGGATCACCTCCCTCGCCCTGCTGGCAGTGCTTTCCCTAAGGCATCCCAGGATACCACTGGCCTTTTTAGCAGCAGAGGCACTGCTGGCTCATGGATGGCTTGTTGTCCAGCAGCACCCCTGGGTTCCTCTCTGGAAGGAGCAGAGCTGCTTTCCAGCAGGTCAGCCCCAGCCTGTGCTGCTCTGTGAGTTTATTCTTTCCCAGGTGCAGCACCCTGCATCTGCCCTTGTTGAATTTCAAAAGTTCCTCCTGCCCATCTCTCCAAGGCCCTTCTGAAGGACTGCACAGCCCTCTGTGGTGTTGGCCACTCCTCTCAGCTTTGTGTGAACTTGCTGCAGAGTAATCTGTCGCTTCATCCAAGTCATTGATGGATAAGTTCAATGATAATGGGCTCAGTATAGAATCCTGGGGAACACTGCTAGTGATAGGCCTCCAACTAAACCCTGTGTTGCTGATTATGACCCTTTGGGATCTGCTGTTCCACCCTGCTGTCTACTCATCCAGTCCACACTTCCTGAATTTGTCTATGAGAATGTTGTGAGAGACAGTGTCAAAATCCTTGCTAAAGTCACAGTTGACAATATCCACTGCTTTCCCCTCATCCTTCCAGTTAGTTCTTTCATTGTAGAAGCCAGTTGGGTTGGTCAAGCATGATTTAATGAGTCTATGCTGACTACTACTGATCACAGTGACAGGAAGAATTCCTTTGTGTGGGGTGAAGCAGAGGACAGGAGCTACTGAACTGTCAAGAAGGGGCAGATGATGGGAAGATGATGAATAGATAACCTGATGAAGAATGCTGTGGCTATGTGTTCACTGCTGCCTCAAAGCCATTTGTCTTGCAGTTCTTTGGAAGAACCCATATTAATATCAAGGTCTCTCTCTGGGCCATACAATGCTTTTGGTACAGCTGTGCTCCTCCACGTTCATGACAGCTGGGAGTTGAGGAATTCAGGACTTTGTTTTATCTGCCATTGTTGGAACAAGTGTCCTCTGGTATCCTCCTAAGACAATCTGTTGTGCTCCTCTGGGAGGAAAAGCAGGAGTATGGCTGGTGAGAGAGCTGAACTTGCGTTCCAGGGATATCTCCCGATGCAGGCAGCGTGCAGTGGGAATGCAATATGCACTGCAGGGACCCATCCCGTGGTGAGGGAACTGCCAGGCTGCTGTGTGGGCTGCAGTGTGGTGGAGCACCCTCCCAGTGTGCTGCAGGCTCTTCATTACTCCCTATTTGAGCCCTGATGATGGGCGGAGCAGTGCAGCAGTGTTTGATGGTTGGCCATTGATGTTTCTTGAGTTCAGTAAAATGTTTAAGCCATTGAGAAATAATTAAACTTGTAAAAGGTGTGTATATTATTTTACATCCTCCAGCCTAGTGTTCCAGTTGTGGGATAGCAAGGTCTGTGGTAGTTCATTACACTAAGCTCATCTTTCTACACTATTTCATTACCCTTTCTCCTCTTCCATTTTTTCTCCAAATCAATGAACTTGCCTTTGCTTCAACTCATCTATAAAACTCGACTATCATTTTAGCATTAACAGATATTTCTTGGTAGCCTCTAGCATTTGTCAGTTGCTCATCTATTCCCCAAGAGCTAAACAAAGCTCTTAAAGCTCAAGCAGCAGAGAATTTCTCAGAACTACTGTAGAAATTCTGACCGTGTTGATGTCTAGTGGTCTGGGGGAAAACAATTTTCCTAAGTGAGAGGAGGCCTATTTTTCAAGATTCCCATGTTTCAGCAGCTTTGTTTAGTATACAGTTTCTTTCCATTATGATCATTTAGGTCTTTAAGTACTTTGGAGAAAAATGTTGCTTATACCCTTGAACTCACAGGCTTGGTGGATATTTGAAGAATGGAGATATTTGATATCAAGATATTTGAAGCAAATTGGACCTTACCTACCCTGATCTCTAAAATGCTTTTTTCCAGGAAAGTGGGGTTTATCAGCATGAAGCTCTGCCTGGTTTTTTGGTTGTCATTTTTCTATCCTAACAGTTGTCCTGAACCAGTAGTATGCTGAAATAAAGCTGGTTGTTTAGGTTTGTAAGTAAACACTTTATTTCCTACTCTACTCAGTGTCCCCCTGGTACTGCCCTGGCTATTTTCCAACTCATTTACAGCTATCTAGGAGCACCAGTGCCAGGACACATTTATTGCCTTTTAGTATTAATGACTATCAGGATTATAAAGGTTTCCTCCTGAGAACAAACTGCGATGGTTCACAAAAGCTGTATTAATTAGTGAATGATAAAGTGTGGAAATTTTAGTTTGATCCCAGAGCTTCCACTGTGGTATTCTTGTAGTTATCAACAGTATATTGCAGTAAAGCATCCAAGGTGGAGAGGTGTGTGATGGGTGCAACAACAACAAAAAGGAACACTTAAACCCCCCTCCCAGTATTGCCTGGAGGTTGGTGGTTAAGAGGGAACCAGTTAAGCTGGCATCAAGTGGCTATGTGAATGCCCTTCTTTACAAAAGACACTTCCATTAAGTGTCAAAATTATCCTTTAAACTGTATATTTAAGCTTACACAAAATCTGTAGCAGACAGCATTAGCTGACCTCCTAAAAACATGTTAACACTGTGTATAAAGGTTAAGGAAGTTTAGCAGCAGGTAAGAAAAATTGATATGGCAACAAGGGACCTTTTGGAAGACCTGACCTTAATAAAGGGAGACCAGAAGGAGTAGTCATAAGTCAAGGAATAAAAGCACTATGTCCTAGATGTTGGAACATGGTCACAAAGCTAGTAGATGTCTCTGAATGCAGGTTGGACAAATGGGAGTAAGATGGTGAGGATAAGTCTTAAGGGCTAAGGGTTGGTTTGTCTGCTGAGTAGAAATTGTTTGAAAGGTGGAAATCTAACCCTGCTGAAGTCCAGGAGAACATATTCATAGCTAGCAGTAGTAAGAAGTAAGCTAAAAGTCCAAGAGGAATTTGCAGAACATGTGGACAGAAAAGTGTCTTATGTAAAAAGAAGAAAAATCTAGGTGACATGGATGGCTAAAATCATCAACCACAATGCAATGATTAAAATAAGTATGTTACTGAGAACTTAAATAACCTCTTTGCATAAGGTGTCATTATTGGACTAATTCCTGATATCTTGATTCTATTGCCTTTCTGGCAATAATGATGAAATATGGTAAAACTGACATATATTAGGAAATTACGTAGAACACGGTTAATAATGTGGAAGCATGCTGAGCTGCCTGGATTAGGTATTAGTTTGGCTTTCTGAAAAGTTTAGCAGTACAGCTGGTAAAAAAAATAGAGGTGTGTATTTGAGTAAAGAAATGGAAACCAGAGTGACTAGCATGTTTTAAAGACTTCAACAAAGATTTGGAAAATCAAAAGCAAGGAGCTTTTACATCTCATTTTCATAAACTTCATGAAATTGTAATTTCATAGTTCTAATAGTTGTAGTAGTTATTCTCCAGAGAGACATATTCTGCTGTTTTCTTTTGAAGGCATGGATAATTCTTCTGAAGCAAAGATAGATGGCTCCTGTTTGACATATGCTTACATATGGATGCAGTCTTTTTAAAGAGGTCACTGATTAAGGTGATTGACTTGGCGTTCCAGAGCAACCTTATGTGGCATGACCCAGATAGTAACTCTCGTGCCCAGCCCTTTCTTTGATGTTACTCTTTGTGGCAGGAGGAATCAGGTGAGGCATGGAGAATGTTTTTAGCCTTTGCAGTCTACAGCCCAGCATGTTAATGCAAACTGATGTTACCACTGGTCTGTGTTCTCGCTGTGGAGGGGCTTTGCTTTCTGTCCAGTCCTTACAACCCTACCTGGCAGAAGGCTGGCAGAACATGAGGGAATGCATCACTCCAGCCAAGTCAACCACTGAATGTGAGTCAGTGTCCAGAGGGAAAGCACCATCATAAGCCTTAAACTGATTAAATAACTGGAAGTTGGTTAGAAAAATAGTTTATTTTTTATTGCTCTCTATATATACTACTATATACTGTAGTATAAATAAAGTAGAATTCCTAATTTCTTTTATTTTTTTATAGCATGGGCAATTAATTGCTAAGAAACCAGAAGGACATGAGTTGTTTTTAAAAAGATCAAGGTGTAAGATGGCTAATTCAGCCTAAGGGGAAACAGTGCTGTCAATAAAATAGTATTACCAATGGGCAACAAAACTTCAAATGTAGAAGAGTTGTAAATATATATTATAAAGGAAAATGTTTCTAACAAACACATCCCAGAATATTTTAAATTAGCTGTTAGCTCAGCAAAATACTCTAGGTAGTATTGTGATAATTCAGGAAAGCACGCCTATTAACATGGACATGGAGTTTTAAAATTAACAAAATAACAGATAGCATGAAGAGTGGGCAGAGAATTGTACTGAAACTTGGGGTATATATTATTTTGAGTATGTGTATCTACCTCTTGTTTTGTTTTTTGCTTGTTTGCCTCTATCTTGATTTTAGTGTTCAGTGGTGGCAGCTCCACCTTGAAAGATAACACGGAACGTAGAGGAAAGAGGACTGCATGGCAGCTTATACTGTAATCTTCAGAGGACATTTTTTAAAGTATTCAAAGCAAGGCTCCTAGAGTTTTGCATTCCTTTTCTGTTGTAAAACCAGAAAAACAGTGCATTGAATGAAACGCAAAAGTAATTGAGATTTAGATGCCTTTCACATGTTCTGTAATTGCAGCTGATTGCTGCAAATTATTATTGAGGTCAGAGCCCAGAAATATTTAGAAACTGATAAATGTTGAATTGTAGGGAAAATATTTTAAAATAAAACTAAGAACACGAACTTTCTTTCTTGGTTTTATGTTAAGCCAGGCTCTATGAAAAGGTGATTTAAAGCTAACCTAGAGGCAGGTAATTTTGTTACATGTGCTGTGGGTTTTCTTTACACTCATTCTGAAACGGCAGCTGGTGGTCACTGTCAGATGGAGTGATATGCACTATGGCTCATAATTTTCTTTTCCAAGTGCTGTGCTCAGCTGTTCTTACTGTTCAGTGAGTTTGTCTTCCTTTCTGTCTGTTTTGTC
The DNA here is from genome assembly GCA_039654755.1 of Calcarius lapponicus. NCBI lineage: Eukaryota > Metazoa > Chordata > Aves > Passeriformes > Fringillidae > Calcarius > Calcarius lapponicus. Next base: position 59,137,873 of record CM077462.1, on the reverse strand, counting down.
TTATATGGGAAGGGAAGGATTTGATGGCAGAAATTTTATGCTTTCAGATACTCTTGTGTGTTTGGGTTACTTTGTGGCACTTTCCATCTGTCTGCAGCCCGAGCCGCCAGGTTCTTTCTTCCCAGATCCTGATAGCATCTAGCTGTTGTTGTGTAGGTTGGAGGGTTTGTATCCTCAGACATGAGGACTGAGTGATGGCAGGCGTTATGGAAATGGTAGCTACAAATACAGTGTCCCTTCAGGCTGTTACCCTTGTCTTACTTTCTAACTCAGATTAAAAGTTGTGTAAGAGGTGGCTGATGGCAGCTGGGCCTGAGTTATTCAGAGGCAACAGGGCTGCCAGTCTGGCAAAGGGGTCTGAGGCTTTGAGGCTGCCTGGACAGACAGGAGATCATGTCAACCCTGAAACAGTCTTGGCTCCCCTGGGAAGCTGCAACAGCCCCACAGTTACAACCGTTTCTTGCAATTAAAAGAATTATGCTAACGGGGGTAGATATTTTAATAGTGTTGACAGGTCAAAACATGAGTTTGCTCATAGAAATTCATACCTAAGAGTTGGGCGTTTCAAGGAATGAAGCTTCTGTGAGTCTTCACTTTGTGCATGATTTGGTTACCAGCTCTCCAGAGGACATAAGTGGTTTGCTTTAAGTCTAAAGCAGTCTTCATTTTAGATCTAGGCTTAAGGAAGTTGGAGAAAATCACACTACTAGCACTTTGTCAGACAACTGTCTTGGACAATTCTGCTTCTTAAATTTCTATTCTTACACGCTTCCTGGGTTTCATTAGACATAATGGACAAAAAATAGCTACTAATTCTGAAATTATTTAAAAGAACCCTCAAATTCTGTGCCAATTGGGTTAAAGTTGTAGAATTCTTTGTTTGGGATCACGAATTCATCTGTAGAATGACTTTCATCCAGCCATGTGACTGCTACCTTGCACAGAAATCTTTGTCAGCTGCTAGAAATGTTCCTCTGTTATGATTGTTTCCTCCAAGTCTCTGATACGGTGCATATCATTCTGGCTATCTGATAGTTTTGTAAATTACTTTAAAATTTCACTTGCACTGCTGCTAGGTTAATGAATTGGTATTATCTTAGAGCAGAACAAGCATGCAGTTGCTTATTTCCAGCTGACCGGGAAGCATGTTCTGCATTACAGAATGACTTGTGTTGGCTTCACCTTCAAAGTTTGCTTATCCCAATCCTTAAAAAAACCTCATGCTCATATAATGCTGCTGCCTGTCAAATACCAAATGCTTACTGAGTAGTACTCAAATGTTTCTGCACCAGTTCATTGCTGCCGGATGTTTTGAAAAGCATAAAATGTGTGTCTTTGCACTGTAGTTTTTTTCTTGTACTTCTTTAGGGTCCAGTAAATAAAAATATTATGAAAGAAATTATGGTTTCTAAGACTAGGTTTTCAAAAAAAAAGGCGTCTGCAATATTTGACAGCTACTGAGAAACTACAAAGAAATATTTAGCTGTTGCTATGGTTGAGTAAAATTGTTGGAAGATAAAAGATAAAATGGTGAATCCCTGAGTATAAATGAGTTTTATTGGAAATACAGGTTGGATCACCAGTGACTAGAGAAAAAAAATACTCTTTCTAAAATTAAATCTGAAAAAGAACAGAAATGTCCTTTTCGTAGATCTTACATGATGTGTGGAAGAGGATAAATATTTGGGATTCTTTGGGGTTGTGGGGCTTAGTTTTGGGGTTTTTTTTGTTGGTTGGGTTTTTCCATCTGAAGAGAAGATTGAGGAATTGTAACCTTGGTATTGAAACTTGCTTTAGAAAAGTGAGTTTTATTCAACCTGAGTTTTTAATAAAATGGCAATATTAAAAGAGAGATATGTAGGAGAAGGTGATTTTGTGGTATAATCAACATCCTCCCTTTGTTAATGTTGTTAATATTCAGACTTGGACAGTACCTGAGAAATGTGGCAAAATTGACACCACAGGGACATTTCTAGTAACAAAACAAAGTAAGGGATTAAAATGCATTTACTTCTTTTCATATAGTGGAGTGAAAAAGGACTTTTATCCAACTTATCCTCTAACAGAAAGTGTTAAAAGCAGCTTTATTCATTATATGAATAAAGCTAAATAAAGTTGATAGCTTCTTAACTACTGATGTATACAACTTTATGCTCATGTGTACTAAATGCTCCACTTAGTTCACTGCACTGAAGATACTTCTAGTTTAACATAGCAGGATATAAGCTTTCATCTGAAGTTAAATGCTGCCATGCTTAGACATTTGGTTTTGTCTGCTGGAAGTGTTTGTGCACAGATAAAGTGTAGGAGCTACAGTCAGATTTGCAGTGGTAATTAATTCTCTGTTTAATGGGGAGTGTAAGAGCTTAGGGAAGGGTTTAAGAACAAGATGCAGCCACCCCCAGTACCTGATAATACTCCTGTATCTTGAAGACCTTACCTCACTGGAAGAGGTGGTTTTCACTGGAAAAAGTTGCCAGACACTTTATAACAGAATTAATCTCTTCAAGTGTATTTAGCAGAGCTCAGATGTTTTACTTCAAGATGGGCTGACTCTTCCTGAAAGTGTGTTTCTCTCTGTGGGTTGTAAATGGATTATATGGAATTAGCTCAGGTGTCAGTATCTACATTTGTAGATATCTGTCCAGGTGCTTAGATGAATCCTACTATGTTGCTGCCCTTTCCTATTTTTAAAGGCAAAATATCTACAAAACTCCAGAAGTTTAGTATAGAAATGAAAATTCAGGCTCCTTTTCACAGGTGTTAGAGCATTTCTTTTCTAGTTGCTTGCCTTCTGTCTGGGCCACCCTCCTAGGAGGAAGTTGTAATTTTGATCCGAGAGTGAATGAAGACACAATTAAATTTTACCACTTCAATGGCTGTGCAACTTCTTAGTGTTAGATGAAGAGGTGAACATGGTGAACTTTGCCATCCCAACTTCTTTTGCTCACATCCTTTCTGCAAATGTGAGCCTCCGTGATTGTAGTGGCCAGCAAGTGCCTCAGTCCAGAACTGACATCGGGGTGTAAATCCTCCTTTTGCTACTGATATTTCTGGAGAGGGGTTGTGCTTCCTAATGTGTGTCTCTCTAGCATTTCTTGTGGCAGAGTTGGATCAAGCCCTCTGATCATGCTACTTGTTCTTTTTGTGATGGCTCTTAACTCCACTTGTGCTTTCTGTAGGACACCTTTGTCCTAGCACAAGTAGAATGGGCAAGTGTTTTCTGCAGCATGCTCCAAAGGCTGGCTCCTAGTGCCTGAACTGGGCATGTTGATGCCACCCACTGCAGCTCATCTCTGCCCACTTTTTCCAGTGGAAAAAAAACCCAAACTACTGAAATTTCTCTGAAGTGAACTTACCCCGGTGTTTCCAGAAGCCATGGAGATGCATACTTGCAGCGAGGAGCTGTGAAGCACACTAGAATCTACTACTAAAGTGTAGTCTTTACAATTACTTTTCACCTTTGTCATACCTATACTTTATTTGAGAATTGTAATTACACAGTTCAGGGCTAAGGAAGGAAATGAGGAGGATTTTCTGTTCATGGTTTAAAAGTCTTGGTTAGATTGGAGACTGAGGTGCATCCGCAGGCAAGAGAATCCTGGAGTAATTTTAGTTTCCTCTTTGTATCAGCTACAGCGAAACTAGAATGGAAGATACCTGTGCTGCGGTGTCTTTGCTTTCATGGGCAGCAGTTTCAGTCAGGGCTTGTATCTGCTCAAATGAAGGATCAGCAAGTCAAGTGCACTTGATTTTAGACAGTAGAAATGTACTGTGTTGTCACTGCATGTGAGTTAACTGCCAGCAGTGGCTACCAGTGACAATTTTAAATGTTTACAGTACCTGTTTTTAAGGTCAATCTGCTTGTTTGCATATTGCTGCCACAGCTTGATTTGTCTTACTTGCTCTTCACATGTCCTAAGTTTGTAGACTAGAGCCCATTTTTTATTCAATACATTTTTTGAGTCAGTGAACTGGGCTTTCATTTGCTGTCTTTCCTGGACTATATTCAGTTTCTAAAATAGAGTCTGTGCTATTTTTTCCTGCATTGTTTTTCAAAGTAATTTTCTTTTTTTCTTCTACCTCCTATTCTTTTTCATTGCACAGTACAGCATGCTTTTCTTGCTAAATTTTATGCTTTTTTATAACATCAGTGCTGCTTTTGTTAACCTTTCTGCTGTTCTTTGCAATATATTAGCTTAAAAAGTCCCCAACATCCCTAGGCACTTAATAGCCAGAGAATGAAATAGGGGGCCTGTGAAAGATTTAGCTATCTTCTCTGTGCTAAAGGGCTGCTGAAGAACAGCTCTCCAGCAATTTTGTTTACTTTGATATGGCCTTTAATTCCAGCTTCAGGAGTTACGCCGATGACGATGAAAATGATTTTTTAATCTCAGTTTCATATACAGTGAGAAGGTAACTGCTGGTAGTGTGAGCATTAGAAAGCAAAGCATAATCAGATTGAACTGCAGACAGGGAAGGATTGGAGAATAAAAGATATGGGAGGAAAAGGTGCTCAAGGTGGTAAGAATGTTTGGGAATCTGTTTCTCAGGAAAGGACCTGGTGGTGTTGGTTGACAGCCACTGAACATGAGCCAGCTGTGCTCAGGTGGCCAAGAAGGCCAGTGGCATCCTGGCCTGTATCAGCAGTAGTGTGGCCAGTGGGACCTGGGCAATGGCTGTCCTCCTGTATTTGGCACTGATGAGGCCATACCTTGAATTCTGTGTTCCGTTTTGGGCCTCTCAGTGTCCAGAAAAGGGCAACAGAGCTGGTGAAGGGTCTGGAGCATAAGTCTGGTGAGGAGTAGCTGAGGGAACTGGGATTTTTTATCCTGGAGAAAAAGAGGCTTGGGTGTTGCCGACATCTCTTCATAAAAATCCTTTCATTAGGATTTTTCCAGCTGGGGCTGAGAAGTCTCAGCAACAAGATGTAAACAAGTTGTTATCTGCTGCTGTGGAATGTAACAGGTTCACCTGTGATTGGCCCATCTCTCATGTTTATAATTATTGGCCAATCAACGACTGCGCTCTATCGGACAGAGTCCGGGAGAGCTTCTTTGTTGATCATTCTTTCTAATTCTCTTCTTAGCTTTAGCCTCTCAGAGAAACCTTCTCTCTCCTTCCATGTCTTTTAGTATAGTTAATATATATATATATCCTAATATAATAAATTAGCCTTCTGATAATAGAGTCCACATTCTCGTCTGTCCTTCGCCCTGAAACACCATGAGATCACTCCACAACCGCCTGAAAGGAGGTGGTAGCCAGTTGGAGGTTGGTCTCTTCTCCCAAGTAACAAACAGTAGGGCAAGGATAAATGGTCTCAAGTTGTGCTGACAAGGTTTAGTTTGGATATTAGGAAAATTTCTTCATGGAAAGAGTTGTCAAGCACTGGAAAAGGCTGCCCAGGGAAGTAGTGGAGTCACCATTCATGGACATATTTAAGATGTGTAGATGAGGCACTTGGGGACATGGTTTACTGCTGGGACTTGGCAGTGCTGGGTTGGACTGATACAGTGAGGTCAGGATGCAGCTCTGCTAGCTAGGGTCTGTTATGCTGGTGATGCCACTTACTAAAAGAACTGGGGGTAGAAAAGGCATTTTGGTCCCAGTTGAGAGCACTTTCCATGTCGGTCATGATTCGTTTGCAAGCGGCAGTGAAAGAGGTGGTAAGCTGGGTTCCTCGCATGGGAATGTGTAGGAGGGGGTTTACCAGCAGGATAAAAATCTTACCTTTGCTGGCTAATGTTAGAGTGACCCGTGCTCTGAATAGTCCAGGTAAGAAGAGACTCTTCTAGTATGTTTTTCTACAGACAAGAGAGATATATGTTCTCAGATATTTGTGTGAAAATGATCTAGCTGGTGAGCATCCAGATTTCAAAGTACTTTCCTAGGATAACAATGTCATTTAAATGTGAGCGTGGTTTGTTTGTTTGTAATGCCTGCCAACAGTCTTTCTAGGAACAGGATATAAAACTGCTACTTGGTGACTTGTTCATTCTGTTTTGATCTGTGGTTTAATTACAGCATGTTTAATTGCTCTTTTCATTCACTTAGGAGGCAGAGCAGTTTCATTTTTTCCCGTTTCCTGTGCGCCTTTTTTTTTTTTTTTTTTGTAGGCACACAGTTTGGTAGGATAATACTCATCAAATGACTCAGAAAATAAGATATTTAGGTTGTCCTTTCAAAGAGGAACAACTGCTCTTTTTTCTTACAAGGTCACATGATTCCAATTTATTATTTTTATGCCAAACTTGCTGTGTGAAGATGAGGCTCCTTAGTGCCACAATTTTTTTATCAGAGGTTTACTGAATTTTCTTGCCTGGGTTCAAGCTAGGGGGTTTTGTCTTTCCATGTATTTATCATGCCAAGTTCATATCAAGCCTGCCATTTTTCTCTGATCTATAAACTTCTGTGAATAGCTAAAGGGGTCTCACATTTTCCTTATACTGAGTTAAGAAACAAGTTAGACAGTTCTTCAAGAAGAATATTTGTTATCATAAACCAAAGGGGAGATACTGTTCCCTTTCTTTTACTCAGTGTTTGCTAGTTGTTTAATGAAACAGATGAGGGACTTCTAGATCAGTTTCAACCAAAGAGAAGACATTTGCTGCCTCAGACTGCTTGTGGGACTTCAGACCTCACAGAGAAATTAAGGAGAATATTAAAGGTGCTGGAAATGGCGTCACATGCCTGTTGGGGACTCTTGTGCCTTTTGTAAGGGATGCAGCTGACTGGTTTCAAGCAAATCTATGCCTAAGGACCTGTCTGTTAAGGGAATTAACTGCACGCTTAGTGTGATGGGCTAAGTGGTAAATTATCATAGAAGGGTTTGGGTTGGAAGGGACCCTAAAGATCATTCCAAGCACCCTGCTGTAGGCCAGGACACCTTCCACCAGACCACACTCCTGCAAGCCCCATCCAGCCTGGCCTTGAACACTTGCAGGGGTGGGGCATCCCCTGCTTCTCTGAGGCGGCCACATGCTGACTCTTTACTGACGTCTGAGGAGATGCTCTTGCCTTTGTCTGTGCCTCCAGGACAGCTCCCTCTGGCACTCACAGCAGAGCCAGCTCCCTCTGGCACTCACAGCAGAGCGATTTGAGCAGGGTGGAAACCGTCTCCTCTTTGCCATTAAACTCCATGCAGGGTGCCAGTAGCTAATCCACATCAGCTGTGTGCAGGTTGCTGAGAGCTGCCTTCCTTTAACAGAAGGGAGGTGGGAGATCATTAATGATCTCATCAATTTCAGCTGTCCTCTGGCTCAGTGTGGTGTTATTTGACAGCGCAGTCATAGCGTGCAGAGGTAATTTTGGTCAAGGTAGAAGGATGAAAAAGAACATACGGTTAATGGAAATATTTGCCATGTATGTCTTATGAGTCATTTTATTTCCTCCACTTGCCAAAGCAAGTTAGCATGAAAAATGGTTTACTAGTGTAACTGGGAAGACCTGTTTGTGTTCGTGAAGCATGAAAACTGCCGGCAGCCTTTACATCCCAGAGTTTTATTTTTTTGTTCCCTCCACCCCAGGTTCCCCCAGCACGAAGAGTTCAGTGTTCTCCTCCTCCTGGGTCCCAGAAGGAGGGCAGTAGGCACAGGCTTTGTAATCCACATCAGTACCAGGTGCTTTGTGTACATCATGGTTCCAGTCTTCCTCTCTGTGTCCAGCACTCCAGATCTGCTTTTATAGCAAGGTTTTTTTGTTTATAATAATTTTAAAAATAACAGATTCCCCCATCCTCCTTCTGGACTCAGGACTTGGTCATATTTTCTGTTTTCTTCCACTGTTTCAGGTTTTTATAGGTGAGTTGTAAGCCTTTTTGTTTTGGCAGAGAAAATAAATAGGGGTGAAATGGGATTATGGTTACATGAGTTGTCTTTAATCTGTGGTTGTGTAGGTGTTTGAAAGTTACAGCTCTTCTAGCCAGCTGATGAGGTTTTCACATGTTTGTTTATTTTCTCTTCCATTTCAATTATTCTGATGTTCCCTAATTTATTAGACATGTGGCTGATGTATAGGATGCTCCCCGAAATGCTGGAATAGACAGAATAGTGTTCAAAGGACACTTGTGTGAGGCCCAGATGACATCTTCCCCTCCAGGGAAGTGTAGGGTTTAACAAATGGGCTGAACTCCACCAGAAGCCTTATAATGGTTTAGGGTGACTCATTCTTCCTGGCTTATGACTTCTTCCTATGAAAAGTATGTATTTTTGAATATCTAGCAGAATGCACCATGCTTTAATTATAGCGAATTCTTTGAAATATTTGTACAGCAATTTTGTAAAAGAACTGCTATTAGCCCTGTGCACAGTCCTGATGTTTTCTCCACTGCTTAAGCATATTCTGAGAAAGTTTTAGAGAACTCCTGTATTACTTTCCAGAGAGATCAAAGTTTTATAAAAGTTTGAGAATCTAATTCATATTTAGAGAGTTTTTTTAATATGTTCCATCATGCTTTTTTGACCAGAACCTCACACACAAAGGCAATTAAACAAGAAGGATGCTGTGTATTGTTCCTTCCCTTATGTGAAATTTTTACATATGCAGAACATTGTTACACAAGTTCCTGAAATGAGTGATGCAGGTCCCACATAAATGGAGATGAAATTTTGCAAAGGAGATGAGATAATAATCTACTGTTGTTATTTGCTGAAACCAGCCGGCAACACAACCCAAAATAATTAAGCTCATTCTCTTTGGTGTTATGTTCTTTCTTTTACATATAGGATAGAACAATTTTGTAAAAATGATCCTTACTGATGTCTCAATTCAATGAACTCTTGTCAGGAATTCTCTCTATGGTCTGAACAAAAGTAAGTTAATTTAGAGTTACGCAGGTTCAATGCATTTCTGGGAGGATTGAAGTTTTAGTTGTGTTTACTAGCACAATTTTACTCCCTGCCAGCTAAGTGCTTTGGGAGAGATTTGCCACCACTCTTTAGCCTTCCAAGGCCATCTCCTTAGCTGGCATCTTTGGACAAGTCAGGTGTACATCCTGTATTATTTACAGTTACTTTGGATTTAATACAGTTTGTTTCTCAGTCCTGTAGGCTTCTGTTCCTGTGGTTATTGGGGCATGTGGCTGGTCAGGCTGCACTTCACACACTCCCTAGAGAGTAAACTAGACATCAGTTTTCTTCTCCAAACCTCCTGCCCCCTTCATTACACCAGGTGTGTACTGTGGGATTCCTCTCAGAGAAGGGAAGAGGTGAAAAAACAGCCTAGAAATTCAGTCAGTAATATTGCATAATACATGAAAAACATCTTGAAAGGGTAGTAAACAGAGAATGGATATGAAGTGAAATTTGTAAAAGTCATCTCATCGATGCATTATGAAGATCCTAGAAATACAAGAACTGAAATGCTGAAACTGAGAGAAGTGACATTTCTGTAGATACTAACACAACTCACAGGAAGTGCTGATCCAAGAACATGCATATTACTCCAATCTAAAAAAAATTTCATGTTCTCCATGTTTTTCTCATACTAAAGCTCTAGCAGAGATTTTTGTGGTGACTGGGAATTTGATTATTTGAAGCAAATCACCTGTGCTTCTTTAAACTAGGACTCCTATCAGTACATACCCATAAAAAGGTCTGATTAAAAGCAAACAAAAAAGGATGCTGAACAAAAGCTTTGATTCAGGAAGATTTTGAATACTCTGACTCAGTTCCATGTCACACAAACACAAGCAGAGGTTTAATTGTATGACTTAAAATAGATAGAATTGCTCATGTGTATAAAGGGCTTTGTGCTTAATTTTATTAGTGCCAGCTGCTTGGCACTTATTGGGGTTAAGATCTTTGATCTTGTTCCCTTTAAAATAGGTGTTAGTTTAAAATCATGAAAAGCATCAGTTTTCAGAAAAAGCAAGGAGAGGTACTAGGTGTCTTCAATACATAAGGGAAATGTTATATGCAAATGGAATGAAAAAGAACAAGCCAGGACTTGTTGCTTATGAATTACCTATACTGAAAAGAGGTCTCTTTGAGGATACCAGGCTGGTACCTTTTATGTTTATTTATTCAAGGAGTTTGTGTATGAAATTTCTTTATTTCTGAAACAACACAAGCATTTTCGTCAAATTTGATTTTTTAGCAACTCAATATGTTCACCTGAAAGTCAAGGCATTTGATTGAAAGACAAAGAAAGATTGGGTGAATTCAAGTTAGATATGGAAAAGATTCACACAGGTAATGTATAAATGAGTAAAAGAACAAATATCTCAGTGGTAGCTACTTTAAAACACACACATTTGATGTCCCAGCTGTTTATCCTATGTCAAATAATGCTACTGGACCAGCATAAAAATCATAATAATAATAAATTATGAGAATAAAAATGTGTTTAAAGCTTTCAGCATATGTGTGCATTAAGTACCGAAAATGCTTTTAGAACATAAAATTGTATGCCAAGAGCAGAGAAATAAAATACTTAAAAAGTTAATTTTTGAAGTTCTTCTCAGTAAATTACAGATAAGAAAGTGGATGTCACTGGGCATATAGAATTTCATTAATAATTACCAATTACATATTTCTTAGAAGCTGTGCTACTCATTAACTTATAAAATCAGTGTTCTGCAAATTTGCCACTTGGTGGTGCTAAATTGATTTATAAATCACAGATGTGAGCTGAGAAAAGCTGTTGCAGTTGTTTCTGAAGCATGTACACTAAGAGATATATAAATTTGCTTGGAAAACTTTGATTTTGTGACAGCACTGATGCAGCTGTACATGGCAACACTTCTGGCAACCATTCCTCCAGCCCCACATCTGGGGTAGCTCTCTGTCCCTCCAGTACATGAGAGAGTAAGTGTATAGCAAAGCTGTATCTGTGAGAGCAGAGTTTCAGGAACATTTCTTCCATACCATGCACCTGGTGAAAAATAACTTGGATCCAGTGATATTCCAGGCATGGTGCAGAATATGGCTTTGGGGTTTCTAGAGGCAGCTGCAGGTGTTCTGCTCACAGTATTATTTTTGTGGGTGTTTGACTGGAGTAGTTCCTGTACAGTTGTGGTTTTAACACTGACAGAATTTCCACAGGTTTATCACTGAGCTCTATATCCTTGAATTGAAGGATGATTATCCTAAATGTAAATCTAAACAAAAAGAGTCATGATTAAGTTAACCTTCCTCCATCTCTCATTTGCAGGGCAGCTCTTCAGCAGGCTTGAAGTTTCTGTTTTATTAAAATGTCTTAATATGTCACAGTGTTTCAGTGTTATCAGTATTTAGCATTGAAGAATATTTGCACCAGACTTAACAACTTCTTTTTTTATTTTTCTCTCTCTCAATACTACAGTCCCAAAAGAATTGGTGGAGCTTCACTTGAAACTGATGAGAAAGATTGGGAAATCTGTCACAGCAGACAGATGGGAAAAATACTTGATCAAGGTACAGTATGCATGTTGTATTATTCTGCAGTGCTGGAATATGGTTGTGATGAGCAGTTGTGTGAGCAAGCCCTAGTATGAGCTACAGGAGCCTTGGGCTGTGACGGCATCAACACACATACATCAGATCCCAGCTTAACTTGCAGTCTGCTTAGGCTTGTGAGAAAAAGGTCTCTGAAAATAGGCACCATCCTCTGCATGTGAAAGAGTGCCCACACTCATAATTGGCAGGAAAATACTTTCTTGAATATTAAGACCCTAAATAAAGAAGATTTAGTATCCTACAAATGGGTCAAATTGAACAGAGATTTATACAGTAGCAGTTCATTGTATATCCCTTGTCTGAATATGATTTAATTACTGTGATTTTGCTGATATTCATACAGGAACTGTACAGAAGTCTTGTAGCATGTGTTAATAATAAAAGAAAGTATTGCAGTGATTTATATCTGCATGCTCAGAATGGCACAGCTAAGATGAAAATGTAATTATGCATCAGTAAAAATAGAGCATCCCATTGTTTTGCATAATTCTGTCTTGGTATTTTAATTGCAGCTGTGTCTTTGTTGACACTTTACATACAAATAGTTTCCAATTTAAATAATTTACACTGCTTCAAAAAATAAGGATATATGGATAGTCAAACTTAATAGGTTACCATTTCCCCTCTGGATATGTTCCATGTGTCTTTTAATCTACAGAAATGTAATCTTGTTATTGTCTGTACAGCCGTGATCACATCTTGCTTAGAAATACAGCATCTTAGTAATAGCAACCATACAAATAATGACACTTGGCAAATCCAGCTGCAGGTGTCCCCCTTAAATGCTGTCTGTAAGCTCTACAGAGGTATGAATTTGTCTTGAGGTTTGTGTACCCTTTAAGATGATGATGTTTTTAGGGGCTGGGAATGTGTTGAAGAATAACATGTTAAAGGGCATTTGTTGATTCTGACCTATTAACCAACCATAAAGCATTGGTGATAATCTTTAAAAATAATAATGTAATAATTTATGTAACTTGTGTGTACTTTGTGTATTACCAACTGCTGTGGCTACTAAATTGTGTTAAATTCCTTAATAAATCCAAAAACCATTGCAGCAAACTGAGAAAACCCAGCTCTGGCTCATGAACTTATGTACCCCACTGGAGCCACTTACCAGTTGTGTGGTAAGCAGAAAGCAGGGCGATAAAACAAGTTTGAGGGAGTAGTTTGGAAAATCTTCTTCAAAGCAGTTTGGAAATTCTTCTTCAGGGAAGCAGTAAGGAAACCCTCCCTCACACCCCTGTTAAGACCAAGTAAGTGTTAATAAATTCTACTTCATTTAACAGTCTCCAGAGCTAACTTGAAGCTTATTCTGGCCAGTGGTTCAAAGGAACCTTGAAGAACAAAGGAATTTGAATATAACTAATTAGAAAGGTATGCTAATATTGTCCCCAATTTAAAGGAGTATGATTAATTTAGAAAAGCAAGGAAGAGTACTGGGAAATGCCACAAAAGCCAGGAAAAACTGAAAAGGTGTGGAACAACTGAGAACATTTTTCCTTGATGCCTGCAGTATTGTTCCACATATTATTGATGACACTCTTAAGAGGCAAAGTTGACCTGGTTTTCCTTTGTTAGAAACTACTGATGTGTTGCTTTGATAAAACAGGGCTTGATATATTCTAGATGTTCTTATTTAGGCAGAAACTTTAGTGGAGGGCATTCAGACTTACATGCATAAAATATTAAGAGCATGTATGTGTTATAATATTTTGCTTATATACCAACTAATTATAAAATGTGCCTCACTTGACTGTTTTGTCCATATAAAGAGTATCATAAAAATTGTCTCTGAGCTGTGGCTGGTATTTTGACAGATGGATATATTTTGGGATAGGAAGTGAACATGGTAGTTGAGAGTTCTTTCCCTTCCCTCTTCTGATGGTGGACCACCCAAGTTGGATCCACCAGCATGTGCACGTGCTTTTTATGGAAGAAAATGGCTGTAGGTCTCTGTGTGCCTGACTTCCATCCTCTGCACAAGGAATGCCTTGTGGTCATGTGTGGCTGAGGTAAAGAAATGCCTGGTCCTAAGCATTCCAACAACCAAGAGGGAATGTCCAGCTTAGCTGATTTTGAGAAACATGTCATGAGGTCACATTGCACTGTCTCCTGACAAAGTGTTTTACTTAACTATTGTCAAGCATAACTTACATTTTTATACAGAGAAGATTTCTCTGCATTGCTCCATCTGAAACCTTCAACATAAAATCAGCACATTCTGAACACATTTCTGATTGTTAGAATTCAGGTGTTTGTAGTCCCACCCAAGGAGACCCCTCTGTCAAGGAGACTCCTCTTTCTTGTTTCTGTTTTCCTTGTTTAAAGTGAACATTTGGCATGTTAATAGTGTTGGATGCCATCATAGCTACTTTGGAATTATTTGAGAGAGATGTTTCAGCATTTCTTGCAGGGTGGGAAGGTGCTGACCACTCTTAGCATGCAGAAGCCAGGAGTTTCTGCAAGCAGCAGCTTTGTGATCAGTGTGAAGCATCCTCTCTGGGAAGGCAGAGACTAAGATTTCAGCAGAGCCTGGATCAATGAGATGTGTAGTTCAGGGTTGTGACAGCACTTGTCAGGAGAAAGCACAATTATCTGGTTTTTAATTGTTGAAATGTAGTCATTTCAGTTTGAACAGATGCTTCATCAGCTCTGATGTCTCGAAGCTTTTGCTTTGACAGTCGCACACTTTGTAGCACATGAAGCTTCTCATTATTGCTCTCATTCTTAATGACTAAGTAATGAACAGCAACTGGGATATGCCCTGAGCAAGGGTTTTGATATAGAGTTTCCCAGTGTTCTTCATATTACATGGTTGAAAAGGAGAGGGAAAGTAGAATAGCTTCATTTTGTGAGTGAGCAGCGATTGTCTCCTGCTGTGAGCTTTGGCTTGGCATCAGAGAAGTCCCTGTGTAATATTCTTTAACCTCAGAGCAGGAAAAACTGCTCTTCAGAGGAGCCCTTGTGACCAGAGTGCCTCTTCACTGTTTTCTGTAGGTCACAGCTTCAAGTCACGCTTTATGGTGTGCCTGAGCTGTCCTAACTGCAGGCTTATCCTTGTGCCACCTGGGAAATGGTGTCAGTACTGGGATAGTGGAGGGTTGGATGTGTGGCTGTGGCAACAGGGGAGGGGTAGCAGCCCCTTTGCTTGGTTGGAGCCCAGGTGGAGTTTTACATTATGAATCAGTTAATCTGTGCCTTTGGTGGGTGAAATTTAGGATTATTTTTGCTGCTGTTTCTAGAGAAAGCTGCATTCAGATGTGATTGGCAGGTTTCTTAGTAGCTTGGTGACTGTATCTTATGTCAATAATAATTTATTGACTGGGAGACTGCACTGTTCTGATTGAGTCCAGCCTTGTAGACTGACAGGCAGCAGCACCTCATGCACTGATTTGACAGTTGTGATTCACCGGTGACACTTCAAAATAATTCCAGCTGGAGGTATAGCTGTGATCAGCTTTTGCCTCCTCATGGTTATTTCCACTGGAATAGCCTCACTGACTGGAGATCCCACCATGTGTCCTCAATTGATGAGCAGCTTGTCTCTTCTCTGAGTGTTGGCTTAAGCACATCTGAGTGGTTTAGGAGGAGGGGGAATTTATTATTCGCCTTTATTATTCAAGCTCATGCTGATTCAATCTATTTCTCCTCTAGTGCTGCTTTTTCTGGTGATAGAATTTTTTCCCCCATATTGGTGGGGTTGAATTTATTTGCTTTAAATAAATTGAAATTGGCTATATTTAAAATATTTTAAAATACTTGTCAAGCAGCTTGAAGCTCAAGATATTTTGTAAAGACTAATAATTCCACAGTGTGGAGTGAGTAGCAGTTGCATTTGTTATCTGCACTACAGTTGAAGGACTTATAGAGGGCCCCAAGAGACCCTGGCAACTTATCTGTTAAGTGCTGCAAGGAGATATAATAGAAGTCATGTCTACTTGAGGGAATTTATATTCTAAATAGACAGAAATAGAAAATGTGAGATTTGTGCACAGCAAAGACAATTATACTTTCCTGTTCCAGAATCATGGTACCTAATTTAGGATGTTTAGAGAATGTGGTGGTGATCAGGACCTTGATGATCTCCTCTTCCATAAAAATTCAACAGTGCTTGCTAATGTGCCTCAGTTTTACTTTTTGTTTTTCTGTAAGACTTTCTGACTGCAATCCCAAAGAGATCATGTATAATTAATTATTGTAGTAAGGTACTACTAATAAAAAGTTTAATTTTTTTTCCTAACCTTAGAAATATGCTTATTTCGTTTGTAACAGATATGTCAAGAATTCAACAGCACTTGGGCTTGGGAGATGGAAAAAAAAGGATACCTAGAAATGAGTGTTGAATGCAAACTGGGGATTCTGAAGGTACACATTCATCAGCTAAGGTTCTAAATTACTGCTTCTTCACTCACTTTAAGGTCTTGCAAACTTAGCTTGACTGAACCATAAGCGCATATATTAAATATAGAGCTGATCTTGAACAGACATAATATTATTCATTGTAGTGGGATGGACCCAAACTGCATGTAACACTTTGTTTGCATATTTTTCACACTTTGTATGAGAATAGTCTCATGCTTACTGCTTTGTCAAGAGCTCTTTGCCTCCGTAATACACACTTTGAAATGTGTTTGTTTCCTTGCTGAATTCCACAGGCAAAATGGGACTTCATCTTTTCTGGTCTTGACAAAATTGTCAGGGTTGGTTCCAAATCATGTATGGGTTCTATTGTAGAATGAGATAATTTGTGCTATGTAATAAAATTTGAGAATAAGCTTTCTAAGCTAGCCAGGTTAAAAAAACCCAAAACCAACCCAAACCCTCGTCTCTCATTTAAAAACAACATGGTCTGGAAAAAACTTATAGCTACAGCTGACACACAGATCAAACAGGGAGAGGCCTAAAAACAAATCACACTGAAATGAAATGAGCTGATTTTCTTCTTTCTGTTTATATTTTTGATATCTTACCAGTCTTTTTACTTTTTCAGTATCTCTGCGAATGTCAGTTTGATGACAATCTAAAGTTTAAGAATATCATTAACGAGGAGGATGCTGACGCCATGCGTCTGCAGCCCATTGGTCGGGACAAGGACGGTCTCATGTACTGGTACCAGCTGGATCAAGAGCATAATGTCAGGATGTACATAGAAGAGCAGGATGACCAGGATGGATCCACATGGAAGTGCATTGTTAGGTATTCATTTTTTTTTATTTTGTGGGTTTTTTAGCTGTTTGTGACTCAGGCTCAGAAATGTCTTTCAATACATCTTCATTTCTCACACAGTAGGATTCATGACAGTGGGATTTTCTGCATTGACATCTATGTTCTAGTGAAAAATCATGTATAGAAGTAACTCACAGATTTGCTGGTAGCAGCCGTCACATAATTTGTTTCCTGCTAGTTCAAGCTACAGTGAATATGTAGAAAGGGTAGCAAGAGAAGACTGTCTTGAGGATGACAGCTCCATATTCCTTACTGGCCTTACTATGCCTTAGAAAACAGAACACTCTTGCGTCCTTAACTTCAGCTTTGTTAGGAAAGCTCCAAGTGGACAGATTTGTTCTTGGGGAAATTATATTGTAATTACTCCTGTTGGAAAGAAGTCATAGGAGGCCAAGGAGATGCTCGGAGGGCTGTAGTACCTCTCCTGCAAAGACAGGCTGAGAGACCTGGGATTGTCCAGCCAGGAGAAGAAAAGGATCCAGGAAGAACTCAGAGCCCTTTCTAGTGCCTAAAGGGCCTCAGGAAAAGGGGAGAGGGATTTGTTAGAGAGGTGTGTAGTGACAGGACAAGGGGGAATGGCTTCAAACTGACAGAGGGCAGTTAGATTTAATATTACAGAAGATATTATAATATTTCTGTGAGAGTGGTGAGGCAGCAGCACAGGCTGCTCAGAGAATCTGTGGCTGCCCCATTGCAAGAAGTCTTCAAGGCCAGATTTGATAAGGCTTTGAGCAACTTGGTCTTGTAGATGTCCCTGCCCATGGCAGGGAAATTGGAATGAGTTGGTCTTTGAAGGTCCCTTCCAACCCAAACTGTCTGCAGGTTATTTACACTGCCATGACTTCAGTAACTGAGGGAGTCATACAGAAATATTTACACCACTATCAACGGGCCTTAAAATGATAAATATCACTACGAGGTACATGTATACAGCTGTTGTGGGGGAATAAAGTAAATGTGTCCAGACAAACAGATTAAGAGCTGATCCATGCATCATCCATCTCTTCCATGCATTATAGACTCCAAAATTCATTGCCAAAGGAAGAAGAAACCTGGGTTCTGCTGGGAAGGCTCTAACATTCCACACTCACAGCAGAAAACCACAGTAATGCATTAAGAAACTTGAAATGGTTTTAAAACCTGTGCGACTCCATATATTGTGATTGTTGCAGGCTTCCTTTCTTTCTATAAACCTGGGAAAAACAAATTGCTGAACATTGACTTTGGAAAACAGATGTGAGAGCCTTATTATTCTAGTCTATTAAGAAAGCAATGACTGTTCAGTCATGGCTCAAATTCTTTATAAATTAAGGTGGATTTTTCTAATAGTTGGATATGCAGTTTAAATAAGGAGTTACAGTGCGCTGAGATTCACTCTCAGACAGATGTGCACCAATGATTTTGCTTTCATAACTTGAGTTGGAGTTTTCTAGACAGATTGGTGTTGTTTGTTGCATGCGCTAAGGATAAGCACTTGCAAAAAGTATCTAAATTAATTTGCTGTTTGCTTTTCAAATTTCACTCAAATTATATGGTTGCTTCTTTGGTGCATGAGCAGAGACCTGTTGTTTGTTCACTGCTGAGAGAAAAAAAGAAATAGTAAAGGATAATCAGTGATGGTTAACGAGAGGGTAATTAATAACAGAACAAGTAGCAGCTTGGATCTGGACCCAACAGGAATTGAGATACTTAAGTAGGTAAGGTCCTTCCAAAAGCAATATTTTTATTTTGGTATGGATAAATTGAAAGGTTTCTGACTGCAAAGGTGCAGTCACTGGTGGGACAAGCATTTCAGTTTGCTTGTGTTTTCACTATATAACTCTATAAGGTTTTCAGGGTAATTAATTTAAGCAGATAATGTTCGTTTTCTCTTCATGAATCCCTTTGGGGTAAGCAAGTGGCTTATCAGACAGTGTGTTTTTCTCTTCTAGAAACCGCAATGAGCTTGCTGAGACCCTTGAGCTCTTGAAAGCGCAAATTGATCCTGCTCTGCTGAAAAACAACAATTCTCAGCAGGAGAATTCATCACGTGAAAGTCCAAGCATAGAAGATGAAGACACCAAAAAGGGTGAAGAAGCAGCTACACAAGGTTTTCAGCCTTCTTTTCTCAAAGTTTAAGTGTTTTGCTGTGGCAATGTTAGAATTTTCAGCCTCACAAAAAGTTACTGTGTTAGATTAGGACTTTAAAAAAGCAAATCAAATAAATATTGAATGCTTTGAAACTCTGAATATATTTGGAGATTTTTCAACACATATTTTATCTCAAACACTTACTTATATGAAGAGAGCTGTGTAAAAAATATTTTTAGTAGCTATTAGCTATTTTTTTCTGCATATTTTGTATAATATTGTAAATCCTCATTATTGTATGTTTTTGTGGAGCATTGAGCAGCTGCCAAACTTCTCCTGTTTTAGCAACATTAAAATTTGAAAAAGAAAAGAAATCTGCTTGTGCAATGCCATGATTGAAATCAAGACTGTTTTGGGTGTGGTGTTTATTCTTGCTTTTGAGTTAGAAAAATATAGGTTATTTCCTTAAATGTTTCACAGTTGACACAATATTTCAAGAAGACATGAGCTTAAGTTAAAACAATATAAAATGCTAAAACACTGTTGAAGTGAGGCTGTCCTTATCTGCCTCCATTATATTGTTGTTATTAAAATCACAGAATTATTTAGGTTGGAAAAGATCTCCAAGATCAAAGCCAAGAACTTTTTTCCTTCCTTATTATCATGTCATTGCACGTATTTAGTAACTTGTCTGACTTGTTGGTTTGTGCATTGGTTTTGCTAAGTATCAGTCAGCCTGAAGTATTTGACTTTTTAAGAATCTGGTCTTCTTTCAGGTCATGAAAAACTAGAAGACTGTTATCCCAAGTAATTTTAGCCCAGTTTTACTACCTGGTCTTATTATTTTGTTAAAATGCAGGAAAGTATTTTTTCAATCAGAAACAAATTTTAAGTATTCTAATGTGTTAGTCGGTGTTTCTACAAATGTGTTGAAGTTAATTGGATATATGGAATTAGCCAAGGCTTGTCTTGGTTTTGAGTAACAGAGAGAAGGAATTACTATTCTATTTTTCTTTGCAACAAGCAGTGTAGAACAGAAGAAATAATTACTTAGGTAAAATTTGTGTTGTTGCGGAAGTACTAAGAGTTGATTGTAGAAATGACAGTAAATTGTGCCAAAACCCACCAGAATTACCTTTCAGTCTAAGGCATTTCCAGTATCTAACTCTGCATGTAGGTGCCAACACAACCTGCATAGTTACCAACACTGCAGAATTAATTCCATGTACTGATTGTGCTTTTGTCTCAGTCAAGCCAACTTAAATCACCTGATTGAGACCTCTTCTTTAGATACGACTTTGCTTTACATTGAATTCAGGAGCACCCATTTGAAAACATTTTAAATGTTCCTACTGTAGATAATTCCTCAAATCCTGTGGCACACTCACCTGGCCCAGCACTTGCATTAGGCTGTGTATTGGTGTTAAGTCACCTCTAGGCACTAGTTGCAGAATCATAGAATAGTTTGGGTTGGAAGAGACCTTTAAAGGCCATCTAGTCCAACCTCTCTGCAATGAGCAGAGACATCTTCTACTGGATTGATTTGTGCAGAGCCCCATTCAGCCTGACCTTCAACACTTCCAGGGATGGAACAGCCACAACTTTGCTGGGCAACCTGTGTTTCACCACGCTCACAGTGAAGATTTTTTTCCTTATATCTAATCTAAATCAATCTTCTCTTAGTTTAAAGCCCTTCCTCCTTGTCCTGTCACTCCATGCCCTTGTCAAAATTCTTGTAAGACCTCTTTAAGTACTGGAAGATGCCATAAGGTCTTTCCAGATCTTTCTCCAGGCTGTCTCTCAGCCTGTCTCCACATCTGAGGTGCTCCAACACTCTGAGCATCTTCATGGCCTCATTCCTACAGGTCCATGTCCCATGTATGTAATGAATAATGAAATAATTTACATTTGCGGTGATTTGAGTGCTGTCATTGTATTCACAGAACATTCCTTAGAGCCTTTCTCTAAGGAGAAACTGTAGTATCTCCTCCTTGTAGTTGAGGAACTGTAGTATCTCCTCCTTGTAGTCCAGGGGTTGCACTGAAGGCCCTACTAAGATGTAGGGGAAACAGGCTGGAAGACCTGATACTTGTTGGCTTTGGCCATTTTCCACGAATCATTGAATTAGTACATGCAAATACATGGTAACCTAACGCAATGCTTACATGTTTACTGGCCTGACTAATTTACAGTAGTAGCATTAGGAGAGCTTGTGGGTTGACTGAGTCATTTTGTGTCTGTGTGAAAGGTTTTGTGATTAGTTCAGGGAATTAAACTATTGAACATCTGCTGATTTTTGGTATGGAGAGGTTTTGGGATTCTGGTGATCTTTAATGAAATTTGGGAGAAAGCTGTAGGTGATGGGAAGAAATGGCTGAGCAAAGTTTAGACAGACTGAAATAGAGGGGAAGTGGAAGAATTTGGATACAAAGATCATACCTCATTCTCACTGTTACAGACAGATATCTTTGCAGAGGCAGTTATAGGGGCTCTGAACGGGCATCACTTCTATGAAGGGGGAAAACCCAGCCTTGAGCCTTCAAAATGTGCACCTCTAAAGCACCTTGCCACTACTGGAGCCTTAGAGATGCATCTTTACTGTACTGTACTTTACTGTACTGATACCGAGGTTTATCTGGATACATGCCTTGTATTTGAAAATAGAAGATCTGTGAATTCCTCCTCACTGTTCTTTTCTAAAATGCTTAATTTCTTCAATGTAATCATTAGCTGTCATGTCCTTTCCCTTGTATGTTTTTAACCACATTCAAAAGCTCTCATCATGCAAAAAAACCTGCACTAGCTCAGTTGGAGAGGGGTGAGGTAGAAGGAAAAAAAAAATAATCTTTTTGTTTGCAGTTGTGGCACACCTGCAAAAACATCTTCAGGTGGCAGGAGCTGCTGTTCTGGTATATACAGTGCCATTGTATTTGCTTCTTCTAATTAGTTCTTTTTCTGGCTGACACAAAATGATTGGTAAAATACAAAAACCTAAGTATCAAGAGGCTGTGGTGAAAATAAATAACAAGCTGAAGTTCATAGTGACAAAATAACTGTATGGTTTATTCTAAATGCTGAAACTGTACTTCAAGCCCTAATGATCTAAATCTGAGTTAGCAAAGTGGAATAACCTGATTCTTTAAGCTCTGCAGATTTCCTGGGATATGCTATATTCATTGCTTGTTTTAAAAACTCTAGATGAAGTGAGTGTAGAGTATTGTCTGCATGTAGGAGATGTAGTCATTGCCTGGAGAACCTGGATGAATTTTGCCGTAAGCCATAATGCTGAATGTCTTTTCTCTGAACTGTTGAAAGACAATAGTTAAGTGTATCTTGAAATAAAAACATGTACAAACAGGGGACTCATTTCTCTGAGGAATTTCTCTTGAAGGCCATGGAATCTTACACCATGTTCTGTTTTCTGAAATAGCCCAGAGACTCAAGTGAGATTTCATGCCTCTGCCTAGGTTTTATGTATCCTCTGGAAGTATTGTGGTAATACTGAAGAAGGGACTGAGATGTGTGTTGAAGGAAGGATAAATCTAGAGTTCTACTGCTGGCTCCTGAAATTTAGGCTTATCTTGATATATAACTAGACTGAGCAGTGGTTCTATAGCTAAAAATTGTCAGCCCACTTGTTTAATGACAGTGTTAGACAAGCTAGATCTCTACTAATTCAGTAAGAGGAGAGTCCTCTGTGCAAGACTTGGGCTGTTGGGTTTTTTAGGTATGCCTCTGTTTTGATGAAGTTCTCTGTAATCCTATAGGTCTCTTGGTTGTTTCTTAGCTGTTTTTCTCTGTCAACAGAAAATCAATTGAAAATCAAAGAAGAAAAAGAGGAGGTAGAGGAACAGTCAATGGAATCGGAAAGCCTTCCTCCTCCTGTGGTCAAAGAAGATGAAAATGCACTTAAAATTGAGAAAGTGGAAGAAAAAGAAATTATAAAACTGCCAGTAATAGTGAAATTAGAAAAACCTTCAGAACACAATGAGGAAAAGCAAACTGTCAAGGAAGAAAGTGACTCCTTTAAGGAAAATGTCAAGCCTGTTAAAGTAGAGGTGAAGGAAAACAAACCAGAACCCAAAGACCTAAAAGAAGTGAAAAGCTGTATGGACAAAATAGCAGTTCATGAGCCAGAGAGGTTAGAATTTTGTGTTAATGTCAAAACTCCACAAGAAATTGTGGAGAAATCTGTGGAAGAAAGTGAAAAACTTAAAAATGACCAACAGGCAAAAATACCACTTAAAAAGCGAGAGATCAAACTGACAGATGACTATGACAGTCCAATAAAAGGGCCCCTGTGTAAATGTGTTACTCCAACAAAGGATGTCTTGAAGGAGGAAGGGAAACCAGAAGAAGAAACTTTTAAGAGGGTCCCTACCATTACTGCTCTATGTCCTGATGGGAAAGTACTAGTAAATGGAGAGGTTAGCTGTGAAAAAATAACCCCGAGCGTCATCCAAAATAGTAAGTCAGAGCACTCTGCAAGTGCTATGGAAGACAGCACCTCATTAAAAGAGAAAAATGGAAAAAGTGGGGAAAAAGTAGCAGACTCCCTAAATTCTGTTATAAAAACATGTGAGATTGAGAAAAACGCAGTAACTGTGCTGAAAGAGATCGGGGCTGTGGTCTCTGAGGTTTCTAATCAGAAAGTGCCTTCAAAGGAGGAATCTAGTCCTGTGGAAAAAGAGTCCCTTGACAGCACAACTACTGAGACGGTAGCAGAAGAGGCTTCAAACTCTGAAGACTGTGCCAAAACAACTGAAGAGCAACAAGCCACTGATCTCAAAAACGACAGCGTGCCATCACCCAAAGAGTGTTCAGAGAAGCTAGAGATGTCCCCAAATGCATCTGCTCCTGCAGAACTGCCTGCGGTTGCAATGGCTGATGAAGAGACTTTGAAAAGTAAAGATGAGCCTGAGGAGAAAAATGACTCTCCAAAAGCTGCTGAGATACCTCCTGCATCCACTTCACCTGTTACAGTAGAGAAACCTGTTCTGGAAAAGGAGGATTCTGATAGTAAAATGACCCTACCTGAGGAGAGCAAAGTAGAAGAAAAATCCAGCCCAGAAAAACAAGAGGAAGAGCCAGAAGCTGCCAAAACAGAGCCAGATAGATTAGATGATGCCCGTGCATCTAATCTAGAGGACTCCTCAGAGGGTAAAAAGGAATCTCCAGTACCTAAAAGCAAATTTAAATATAAGCTAGTTTCTGAAGAAGAAACCTGTGCAACAGAAAATAAAGAAATAACTTCTGAAAGACAAAAAGAGGGAATTAAATTAACCATCAGGATCTCTAGTCGGAAGAGAAAGACAGAAGCACCGCCAGAAGAGGTCAGTATTGGCCGCACGTTAAGGCGCTCACCAAGGATATCCAAGCCTACTCCAAAAGTCGTGGAGACTCGGGATCAGAAGTCTGAGAAGAGGCGACCTGAAGAGGAAGAGGAGAAACCTACAGCAGCACAAAAACCAGAACGAAAAGAAGATGCAAAAAAACAAGAGAAGGAGACAAATTCTAAAGTTAACAAGGTAAATACAGTTTTATTATTTGGGAGTAAAGAAAACCCCCAGTCTTATCTATAAGGAGAATATTCTCTTACAGAGGAATACTGAGAATTATATTCCTTTGGTCAGCTTTTGCAAGAAACTAGCTTTGCAATCCAGTTAGTGATCTCAACCAATTTAAAAACACCCCCTAAGAGAGTGCTAATGTCTGTTGACTTTTTATAAACTTTGACGGTTTATAAAATCTGTCACTTAAACCAACCTAAGTAGACCAAATCAATCTGAGTGAATTCTTCTAAAAAATGGCATGATCAGGTGTGAGTCTGTCTGGCTGTGTGGCTGAATAGACACTTGAACCCCTCTGGATTTACTAGATGGATACTTGTTGGTGTCTGGTTGGTCAGTATGATCATAAGCTAAAAAGGAACCAACAAATGGGAAAGAATAAAAATATTGTGACTTCTATTTCTAAGTAAAGCTTAAGGTATTGTTGTGGTGAATTCATGATATAATTTAGCTTTTCTCACATATGTGATACACATTTTAATGTGGGTACAGGATTTTGCTTCATATGCAGAAGAGATCTTTAAAAGTACATGATGTAAATGTATCACAGAAAGTTAAAGATCCATTTGTATGGTGTGCTTCTGAGACTGTATTTATAAGTAACCCTTTATTAATTTCTCTTCTGTTTTCTCTGGATATGCAGCACAAAACAAAAGACTAATGATGAGTTTGTATTTTTTAAGTGCGCTTTTTAAAATCAACTAGTAAAATTCTATTAATTTTCCACTGCAACGTATTTTTGACTGATGTAGTTTTCCCAAAGCATTTACTCATTTAGAATGTGAAAGAAAGTTTCTTTCACATACTCGTATGTTGGATAACCTTAATAAAATGGACAAACAGTTGATTTTTCAGTGAATGGTGACATCTATACTGAAAAATGCTGTCACATGCACGGGGAAATGAAAACCAAATTTTTCATTTGAAGATTTGAATTAAAAAAGAAAACATATGAAAGTAAGAGGGATTGTAAGTCCTGAAAGTTATTTGAATTTTGAGGTTCTGTTGCTAGAGTTGTTTTAACTGTTTTAACTTGATTTCTATTTGTGAAAGAGCAAGAGATCTAAAGATGTTTACTTTTCTAAAATAGTTATGATAGAGGAAGAAGTTTGAGGCTGTTAAGCTTCTGTCATTTAAACAGGATGAAGAATACCAGGATCTTTGATAGCTCACTTTTTATCTTGGGGTTCCTTTTCTTTGTAAAGATGGGTCTTACGAAAACTGATTGGAAGTTGTGATGCTGTATGATGAATCCGTAGCCTAAACTGAGACTCTGTAAGGGATTTGAAGTACCTTTGGTGCTAAAGCTTAAGGAACAGTAAAATCTTTAGACAGGTAGAAACTGATGTTAAGAACCTGAAACAAATTTTACCAATATGACAAATGCTCCTTTGGTATGAGTCCATCCTGCCGGAGAAGTAGACTATTTTGTGCATTTTAGTTTATTCAGCTTATTCAGGTCTGTGAGTACTTTAGTCAAAATCCAAACAATATTTTGAATTTAAAAAGCTGGGAAAATTATTTTCCATTTTCAGTGTCTGTGGGAAGGGGGTAATAAGTTGTGAGAGAATTATGGGTGTGAGAAACAAGTCAGTCAATGGGAATAAAAGTTTTTTCTGTTTGACATGTTGCTTTAAATCTAAAATATCTTAGTTGCACAAAGTAGTTTAAGTAATTCAGAATAGTCTTCTGAATTTTAATTGAAACCTGTTTTTTTATTCAAAATATGGTAATATATATATATTCAAAATATTTTAATTCATAGTATGGTATATGATAGAAGGGGGTAGATGCCCCTTTGATTAGCAAAAAAAGAATCACCAACTGAATCATGTTTCACTTAAGGAAAATAATGAAAAAGTATAAATGTGAAAGAAGACCTAGATAAAAGTTATGCACTTAAAAGGTGCAGTGATCTTATTTCAGAAACAAACACATTTTCCAAAGTAAAATAAAATGCATAAAATCTTTGGGAGGCAGGTGGGGGAAAAAAAAGATTCTCTTTGGGTTGAAGCAAGTTACCATGAAAAAGTCAGAAAGTTTAAGTGTGAAATTTACCATGTTCACTATGAATTTGGCCTTGTCAAAATAGAGAAAAATTATCTGAGTGGAAAAATTTGTCTCCCTGCTTTTAAATCTTACTTGAAAATTTCTTTCTGCACGTAGATGCAGTTTTTCCCCCTATCTGGTTGCAGTTTAAGGATCTTGGAAAGACAACATATTCGTTGAAATGCTCTGCTGTAAATTTACTGCAGCTATTCTGACTGAAATGAATCACTTTACTCTGGAGGCAAATATTTTTTTAAGATCTGGGAAGAAACTCTCTGGGCTTCCTTTGTGTTTTTTCTTTGAAATGGTGTCTCATAGAGAAGCAAAGTTCGGTGGACAGGTACACGGACGCGTGGCAGGTGGAAATACTCAAGTAATGAAGAGACTGAGGACTCTGAGAGTGAAAAAAACTCTGAGGAGGAGGAAGAAGAGGAGGAAGAGGAGGAAGAAGAAGCTCCACCTGCTGATGACGATGAACCCTGCAAGAAGTGTGGCCTTCCCAATCATCCTGAGCTGGTAGGATTTGGGGGAAGCTTCTGTGGGTTATTGTGTCAGATTTGGTGGATTGGCTTTGATGGTGTCTGAAGGCGCATCGTCCTTCAGGGCAGCCAATGGGAGTGTGTCTTCTAATTTTTAGGTGGTAAACTCAGGAGTAGGTGAGTTACCTTGAATAAGGAGGGAAAGAAGTTATTTTTCCTGTTTGCCAGAACAAAAATAGCATCTTTTACAAGGTGTGATGCACTTAGCCCATTGAGAATCAGTCTGGGTGAGGCTTTGAGGTTATGCCTGCAGTTGCAATGAATACAGGGGAAGCAACATTAAAAAAACCCCAGCAAGGCATCAATGATGTCTCCTTTACAAGGCATCAATGACAGAGCCACACAGCTGCATGGTCATCTTCATTGAAGGGAGCTGCATCTCACCCTGAGGACTGAGTACAGTGAAATCCCAGACAAATCACAACGAGATTTCACTACTTCTTGTGGTTCTCACTTATTTGTGGTAGATACCATCATGAATTCCTCTGTTTATCTGGGAAATCATCATGTGCAGTCCTGAATCCAGAAAATAAGCCCACTCTTGGGTGTTTGACAGATATCCTGGCATAGCTGAAAGTTTTCCCTTTAGGATGTTAGAAATAAGTATTTCAGTAGATATACAGCTTACACCAGCTTTGTTCTCAAGTTTTATGGAAAGGGATATCTCAAATTTTACCCAACTAAGTATGAACTTATAATAGTTACCTAGTTTTGGATTACCTGCAAGCCTGCAAGACTTTGTCCCTGCTGCCCAGGTCATAAAGTTATCCTGACTGAGGAAAAAGGCCAGGTTTCCTGCATAAGAGAGCACAGGGAAAGCAGGTAGTACCATGTCTTGTTCAGATGGAGTTTTCCACTTAGTCTAGCATCTGGAAAACATTACTAGATTCTACACTAAGGACACATAGTCTATATAGTCCAGTAGTACTAAGTACTGAGAAGATACAGTAAAAGGAAATGTGGTGCTAGCGTGGAAAGCCGTGGTAAATAAACTTCCCCATGAAATCACCCTTGGCCCTGGAAGTGTGGTACAGGGCTTTTTTTTTTGTTTTGGCACAGTCCAAACACTTCTGTGTTGGCTGGGGAAATATTTGTGGAGCTTGTTACATGTGAATGCCAAAAGATACTCATGACATGTTTTGTTTGTACAGATTTTGTTGTGTGACTCTTGCGACAGCGGCTACCACACAGCCTGCCTTCGCCCTCCGCTGATGATCATCCCTGATGGAGAGTGGTTCTGCCCGCCTTGCCAGCATGTATGGTTCCTGTGTGACTTCACTCTTGCAGCTTCCCTTGTGGTTGTGGAGATTGGCTGGGACTTTAACAAGTCCTTTCTATAATCTTTCTTGTCTGTTAACAAATAGACTGGGATAATAAATGGTAGGACTGCTGATCTTCCCTCCTATCCATTAGTAAAACTGAATTTGTGACATGCTTTTCTCTTTCTTAGTTCTGCTAGTGATGAGTGACTGTTGCTGATTTTTAGATGGGAGTCTCCGCTCACATTGATTATCTCCCATCTCTGATTAAATCACAAGACTAGTACAGTATTAATATAATTGATATAATGTCTTAAATTTTCCCAAAAGAAACATTTAAGTTATTGTCCAGGAGGCAGGAGCAGTAGGCAACAAGGGATGGATCAGTGACCAGAGCAAGCAGCTGTTTTTGAAGTGTTATTCCTTCTTCAGAGAAGTTTGCTCAGAAGCTGGCTAGAGAAAGCTGCTATTACTGATGAATCTCAGGGTATAGTTTGTCTCTGATGGGAAAGCCAGGGTTGTTCTAGTCGAGTAATAGACAAGTATGAACCCTTATTCCAGGGTTAGAAGCAGGGTTGGTACTTGGGAGGATAAGCAGAAAGTGTGTGATGCTGCTCTTGTTAAATTAACGGGAAACATTTGTACACATTTTCAGAATAATCTGCCTGATCCCAACCCGCTTCCTTGGTTTTATAGAAATTCTGTGCCAAAAGGGCTGTTACCTGACAGTAAGCTAGAGACATTGGGCATGATGTGAGATGACTCTTATTTGGTGCTGGTTTTTAGTTGTCTTCTGAGGAGTGTTTTTAAGTAGTGATGATTTTGAATATGTAAGAATGTTTTCTTTATACTTTTAGTTATAGCTTATCCTTGTTCTGTTGCTATTAAAGTACTCTTCATTATGAAAAAGGACAGTTTGTAAAAGGGTGAAGAGCGTTCTTGGAAATAGTATAATGAGGGCATTAACATGGACTAAGGCACAATTTGTCTATTAAAAGTCATTTTTGCGTACAGCTTCTTAAATATTTGATAAGGAAATGATCCTAAAGTGTATTTCTGCTTTTTGCTGCAGTGCCCACTGAACTCATCTAGTTCCAACCTCCTTTGCTATGAGCAGGGACACCTTCCACTAGACCAGGTTGCTCAAAGTCTCACCCAATCTTAACTTGATGGTGGAGCTCATGTTTTTAAAAGACTGGCTTTATTGTAAAGCCTTTTTCATTGAATAGGAGCCTCCAGTATCAAGGCTTCTTCCAGATACAGTCTGAATGAATGAAGAGTCTGAATGTTACTTCACAGTTAAAATTGCTGGTTATGAAATAAACTAATACTGTGTTTCCTTTCTTTAGAAATTACTCTGTGAGAAATTAGAGGAACAATTACAAGATCTGGATGTGGTCTTAAAAAAGAAGGAACGTGCAGAACGCAGGTACTGTTGTTTGGATGCACTCACAGCAGTGCTGTGCTGGGAGTGGTAATAATTGAGCAAGCATTAAAATAACTGGGGACTGGGGAGAAAAGCAGTGATGAGACTGGGAATTGGTAACACCAATTTTGACTTCCCACTAATTATTCCTGGCTCAGTACTGGGACAGCTTGTAAGAAGGGAGGAAATAACTGGAAAAGATAAGCAAATATATTTGTATTAAAATTTGGTTAAAGTGCCTGAACACAGATTTGACTTTCTTGTACCAATACGAATCCTTTCTTGTTAAAGGATTTCTACACTGTCAGTCATGTGTAGAATTCCTGCTGTAAGCAAGTTTAAGTCTTGACTTCGTTGCAGAAGTCATCCAGATTATTGTGGGATTTGAGAGTTGTTACTTCAGATCCTGTTAAACTCTGCCTAATGTACAAGATTATGCAGCAACTGCTGTAGGACAGTGGGTCAGTGAAGTTTCACAGAGTCACAGAATATTCTGAGTTGGAAGGGGCCCACAAGGATCATAAAGTTCAACTCTTCAGGGAATTGCCCATGCAGGGATTGAACCCACAACCTTGGCATTATTTTCACCCTGCTCTGACTAGCTGTCCACCCCTGCCTTTACCAAAGGCTAAATGCAAACATATTTACTTCATTTAGGAGCAACAGCCTTAACAGTTGGAACATTCTATTGGCAGTTTTCAGACCTGGAAACGAGGAACACGAAACACATTCTGCATAATTTATACCTTTTAGGACATCTATTGAATACTTTGCAGAATTTAATAATGTCTGTATGCATTATTAAACAAAACTTTGCATGAATTTTATCTTAAAAGGCAAATTTCACCAGAAGGTGAAGCTCTTTTAAAAAAAGTAATTCTGCAGGCTTATATTTGTGGCAGGGACTGTAATATTACATGAGATGTAGTGAGTCAGTGCTGGGAAGATGGGAGCACAATCTGTGTCTGCTTTCAGCTTTCTCAAATCTGTTTGTTATTGCAACAGCAACAATGATAGTGACAGATCAAGTACCAACTGTTCCTGATGTTACTACTTCTGCTCAGAGTGTATCTAGATCATACTGTGGTGAAATTATCCATTGCCAATTGTGCTGAATTTGTAGCTGTCGGAATGAAACTATCAGCTATTTTTATGTGTGAACTCAGCAAATACACAGCCTCCATCTGTGCAGGATATGGGACACCCAGGAACTCTGCTGTTTTGATTTATGGTGGGAGTGCTCTTTATTATTGAACAGTATTTTTGGACCTACTTTGGTAAATATTCTGCTGGCAAACATTACGTGGAATACTAGCTTTTGCCAGTCTGTCTTGCTTTCTTGAAATCACCAGTGTTGCATAAAAACACAATGTTCTCAGAGCAACAGGAGAGCATACAGTTGATGTCATAGCAGGTTTCAGTGTATGAAACAGCTGTTTAATAACTGTTTTACAATTTGATCCTCATACCAAATGAACCTAATGCTTTATAATGTATGCCATAAAACTGAGTTATAATAGACTTCACAATGAAATAGTTGAATATTGAAGTCTTCCAGCTTAATGCTGTATTGTTGCAAATAATAAGGTTAAAAGGCTGAAGAATCATAATGCCAGAAGAAATGAGACTCGTTATTACAGCTCAGTGTATAAGTTAAAGCAGGTTGGTTGCTTGGGGCATACTTGCATGCAGTGTTTCTGAAAACTCAGTATGTGGTTGGTGTTTGTCTTTTTGGGAAGGAGAAGCAATCTGACTCTGTCATTATGGATTTGTCTACCTAATAGGTTCTTTGAATCAGTGTTGCTATCATGCTTTCTGAAGTAGTGATGTTGTTCTCTTTCCATCTCTCAGGAATCTGACTGAGGCTGATTCAGCTGCACAGCTGTGTCCTTGTACATCCCCAAACTGTTACGTCACTGATTTTTAAATGAAACCTTCAGGTTTCCTGTTGACTTACAAACACATGGATGAAATTATACCCTTTTCCCCCACCCTTCTTCTGTTTATGAATTCAAGGTGCTACCACAACAACCTGGCTGAATTTCAGGTTTCTCATGTACAGACTAATTTCTATAATCATGTCCTACCACCAGCTGGAGGGAGTGGACATTAAAGCCTTCTAGGATCTCCCTTTTAATCCATGTTAGATACTCTGAGACTTCTTGATGGAAAATCCCTCTAGGAACTACTTGTCTAATTCTCCCAGGCCAAACCAGGTGGAGTAGTTGCTTTCATACACACTTTCATGACTTCCCTGCCGCAATTCTTGCAGCCACGTAATTGAGATAAAATGTTATCTTGAATTTGCCTAGGAAGATGTTATAACCATCCAGTGTTTCTCTACTGCTGCCCTTGGAGATGTCTTGGTTCAAATGCTTACACTCTTGGCTAAAGTCTTGAGGTCCTGTCTGCCACACAAGGAATAAGGAATTCATTCTATATAGTTCCTGTATTTCATTTCAAGACCTTGACCTCAGCAGGATTGTCTTGTTCCATTTGCTGAGTTCTTAAGCAGTGTATACTCAAGCCAGGGAGAAGAACAGCAGAACTGGAAGACTTTGCTGATCATGATTAAAAACAGATTAATTTTTCTCATCTCCTTTCTCTTCATGTTTTGCATTACAGAAATGAGAAATTGAATAAACCATCAAAGAAACTTGCTGAATACTAAAATGTTTGCACTTCTAGTTCCTTTCTCATCTCTGTAATTGTATTCCTTGCCTTAAAATGTTACTTTAATTAATTTTCAAGGGCAAAGAGATTTTGCACAGCTTCCTTCCTCCTCATCCAACCAATCTAATGGTGCACAGTTGGATGAGAATTTCTTTTCATCTGTCATGTAGGAATATTTATATTAGGATACAAAACCAATTCCCTGTATAGACA
Source organism: Calcarius lapponicus (assembly GCA_039654755.1). Classification (NCBI taxonomy): domain Eukaryota; kingdom Metazoa; phylum Chordata; class Aves; order Passeriformes; family Fringillidae; genus Calcarius; species Calcarius lapponicus. Next base: position 59,105,407 of record CM077462.1, on the reverse strand, counting down.
GCCAATCATTTCAGTAGGCATGATACCAAGTTGTTGAAGTCTGTGGTCTTTTTAGCTGTAGCACAACCTAAAATCCATTTTTACTCTTTGTAAGTATTACTTTAGGAACTGTGCTTGTTCATTTTATTTAAGAGTATTATGCTAGAAGGTGCAGAAGGCTACTCAGAAGACTTACAAAATATACTTAGATTCTTTAGAACTGGATGAAAGTATTGGAAACAAACTTTTTTACACATAGATGCTTCTAATAACACAATAAAGTAGACATATCTAAAATTAATATATGTTGTGGGCATTGTTGCAGTTATGTGCGTGATGTGTCCTGTTGCAACTCAAGTGTAGAGTGACAGGCTCATATGAGCACTCACTGTAACTTCAATAGTGTGATTCTGGTTGATTGAGACACTTCAGTTCAAAAATGCAGAGTCTTTCCAGACACCAGTAAATGCCACCAACTTTCATTGTGCTCTTAATGTCTTTAAATTACCCCTTGTTTTCCTGGAAAAAGCTAGTAGGGACCTATGGTGATGGGAGTTTGGTTACACACCCTAGTCTGCTCTAACACCTGGCTGTTCTTCCTCAGAGACTGTTCTTTGAAAGCTCAGTTCAGAACCATGAAGATTAACATGTAGTGCTGCTTTTGAAGTGTTAGGAAATCCATCTCTAGTTAAACTGACAGATACAACAGGACTTAGAGAAGACTTGTGTCCTTCAGGAGCCAGAGTTGTCCCTGAGGCAATTCATACGACGCAGAATGTCTGTGTTGAAGAAAGCTAAATCTAGACTGAATTTTGCTACTGTAGATTTAACCCTGTAACACACTGTTGACAAGGAGGACAGCCTGTTTCTCCTTACAAGAGTCCTATATTCGAGTACTTCTCTATCTCCCATCTTTGGTCAAGTGTTCTCTACTCTGATCCATCCTGTTTTTTCAGCCCTTCTCTATAGGGTGTGTCTGCTGCCCTCCAGTAACTCCCACTGGCTGGCTCTGAACTCTTCAGCTGGATCACGTTTCTTGGAGAATGTGTGGTGCCCAGATGGCTCTAAGTGCTCCAGCCAGGTGTGAACAGGACTGACTGCCTTGGCAGGTGTCCTTCAAGGTGTCCTGTCAGCTCTTGTCCTATTTGCACATCCATCTGTCATCGTAGCTCTTTGAGCAGCAGTTTGACTCCGCTGATCTTTGCTCAGGCTGTTCTTCTCTGGCAAACAATTGCTCTGTAGGCAGTTATTTGTCCCCTGGTTCTTCTGCTTGGGTCCAATATCTGGCATTTATCCACTTTGGATTGCATCCTATCTTTACATATTTTTTCCAGTTCAGTGTGATTCTGAATTCCCATTTTATCTTTCATCACCATCATGATTGGTGGTAGTTACAGATCTGATAACATAATCTTCATCACAACATTAATATTTTTCAGTTGATTTTGATTTGCTTTTTATACCCCAGATTCAATAATTTTTGTGGTCCCTGCCCACAGTCTTCAACTCCTGTTGATTGTTAGAACTCGTTGGAAATCTTTTACATTATACATGCAGAAAAATCTAATCACATGAGAATTAGCATATAATCCCAATTTCAATAACTGTTCACTTGAAACATCCTCTTGGAATGCTTCTGCCTAGTAAGAGCTTCAAATGGTGCTAATTATAGCTTTGTTTTAGATATCTGCAGACTTTCTGTAAGCTTATTTTCATTTTCTTTCTCTCTTCAAGAAAAGAGCGTTTGGTGTACGTGGGTATCAGTATTGAGAACATCATTCCACCTCAGGTAAGCTAGTGTGTCTATGTGGTATTATTGCTTTATTTTCCAAGGTTCTCAGGGAAGAAGTCTCTCAAGTGCTGTGTCAGAGGTGCTAGTAGCATATTGGAAAGAAAAATCAATCTGTACACAAATCAGAAATAATTCTAGACTTTTCATTTTACACTGAATATAGCAGAGAAACCAAGGGAGCTTTATGGTGTTTATTGGAGCCACCTGATGCTGCCCAGAGTCCTCTCCCAGTGAGGGATTGCAGGACTACCTCCCTGCCCATTACAGTTGGGTTTTGAGTTGAGTGTTCAGTACTCAGTACTTTGTAAAGGTGAGAATCAGTTATTTAGCTCTGGTATTTGCTGTGCAGTTACCTAGGTCTGAGCTAATTGTCATGACTTTCCTTTGGAACTGATGGAAACAAATGTTTCTGGCTTATGATTCAGAGGGAATGTGTAGTACCTCTAAGCAGCACAGCGTTTGCCTTCAGCGAGTGGATAAGGTCACATGATTAAAACCCATAAACATTTAGTGTTTCATTAACAGATGCTTTTGTATGGTTTCCCTTGAGAAAAGAGGAAGAATGCTTTGATTCACATGAAGAGCAGCCTCTTCTCACTTAAATACACTTTAAAGCAAATCTTTTGAAGTCTTAGCCAAATGCTTTCCTCTGGAATTATATAATCTGTTCCTTGCAGTTCAAAATGAAACTTTTGTTCATTTTAAACACAGACTTTCCACTCTGCCTGGCTGTAACAAGTCCAGCTTTTTCTCCCTGTCCCTGAATAACAGAAAAACAATTACAGATTTTGCAAACATGCAAAAGAATCTATGGCTGAAAGCAAATATTTGAAAAATGCAGCCTGGGGGCAGATTATTTTGCTTTAAAATAATAACTTGCAAACAGTATAATAAAACTAATCTGCATGAAACTTTATTGCAACTGCACTGTGTACAGGTATCCCTGTGCTCAGTATGTAGAGGTGGTGGCCACAGTTTGTTTAGCTGCTACATTTACTAGTCCTAGGAGTATCACCTGAGGTGTGATCTCAGCATTGCAGCATAAAGACAATGATCCAGTAGCCTGAACCCTTAAATTCTGAGTTTGGAAAGTTATGTAGCCTGTAAGGGCAAAATGTGCAAATTCACCTGAACTTCTGCTGTAATAGGTCACTATATTACAAGTTAAAATGTGCTGTGTTGGGCATATGAGCTTTCTAGACAGAAGGAATAATCTGTATTACAGGTTCAGTCATAATGAGTGTGAAGGGAGGGAGGAGGTAATGCTTTTTTGACACTTCTGTCTTATCTGAACAGGAGCCAGAAATACCTGAAGGACAAGAAGAAAAGAAAAAAGATTCCAAAAAGCCCAAATCCAAACTTGAAAGGAGATCTACCAGAACCCGGAAGTGCATAAGCTACAGGTCAGCAGCTTGTTAAAATAGCGTGTACAGCAAAAATCATACTGTTGTTTCCTTTCTGAATCATCCCACCACCTCTCGTGTCAACTTTTACATTTAACAGAGAAGCCCAACTAAACTGTCTTTGTTCTTTCCTCTGAATACTGGTTATGCTCAGTGGTTATGAGAGCATAAGGTGGTATAGTGAAGGGGTGATGCATTAAAAAAATGAAAATGTGTATGGTGTTTTGTTCAGGAATACTAGAGAAGGTTTTGGTACTACTGCAGTTTCTGGAGAGAGTTAAAGCAGGTGAATTAAACATTTCTTTTCTCTTGCATGGGAGACTTCTGCTTGTGTCTCAAGGCCTTCAATTCCTTGCTCTCTTCCCCTTCCCCACCTCAGACCTTCCTTACAAGAAAGGGGCATGAAACTCACAATGTAATTATCACACAGTGAATCTAAAAATGCAACTCTTTGGAGAAATCTGTAACTCTGTAGAGAAATTTTTACAAAAATGCAATTAGTAAATGAAAGTGCCAAGATTCTGCATTCTGAAAGTAGAATAGGTCACTAAGGTTTTCAAAATTCAGCATGATTTTAAGAACAACTTTTGGTTCTCAGTGTGTTACCAAGTTCTTTTTATAAACTGCTTTCTAAATAATACCTTGTGACACTCTGTATCATCTTCAGTCCACCAGGCAAGTAAAATGCTCTTGGGATTAGAAAATAATGTGGTTGCCAGAGAGATTGTGGCGGTTTGTCCCAGATGCATTAGGAATATTAAAAAAACCCCTCTGTCTTTCCAGTAGTTCTCTATGTAAAGCTTTATCATCAAAAACTTAAACATTCCAATACTAGAATAGCAAACTTTCCAACAATAACCATCATTGGATTTATAGTCAAGCTTGTTTGGCTGCTGAGGAGTGGCATGGCGTTTCTATAGCTGGCTTTTCCAGCCTGGTCAGAATGCTCTGTCTGACTTTGCTTAGCTGTTGCATTTTGGTAACTTTCTGAATGAACAGCAGAAGTCACACTAATGAAAATGCCATTGCTGCTTTGGGAAATTAAGCATTCCTGTATGGAATTCCTGTAGGGAATGTTGTGCTAGAGGCAAGACTACACAGGTCTGCTATTATGTTAATGCCAGGTTGGGCAGCATCTGACCAGGAGAAAAAAGCCCCTTGCCTGTAGAGTGTGTGTGGCACAACTTCCACAGGACTCATGTTGTGCAATGACAGTAAATTTTTATTGAATATAATGTTTCAGAAAAATCAGTCTTCTGATAAAAAGTGATAATCTTTCTTACAGACTACATCACACACATAAGTTTGAGCTGGTGAAGGTATTACACATCAGTGTGTCAGATTTATATGTCGGCAGTGAAGTTCCACTGTTGTCACTGAAAGTTGTGACAGCAGGGGAAAATAAATGCTTAAAGTCTTATTCCACTGGGAAACAGATCTGTATGGCGGAGCATCCTGGTTGGGATGGGTCTGTAATCCCTTTGTATCACCCTTCTGTTGAGTCCTCTCATGAGCAAGTTAGCAATAGCGTGCATCATGAATAAAGCAGCAGCAGAAGAAATTATGTGTTCCATTACACCTAATGGACGAGCAGATCTTACTGACGGAATAATTTCAGAGTTATTTCCTTGCTGGGTAAAGCAGCCTTGAGAGTTGCATGCACTTGTTCCTAAGAATTATAAAGATATCAGAAGTCCATCACCTTATTTTTAAAGTAGAAAGTTTTTTATGCTTACTATTGGGATACAGAGTAAAGTATTAGATTTCTTTTTTTCTTGTACTGTGGGAGGTTTCTATGGAGGACCAAGGTAAATATAACTGTAATCTTTCATGACTGAGAAGTGGAATCTTTAATGAACCTATTGTCTAGTTGTTAGTTGTGTGTATCTGAAAAAATACAAATAACTTTTTAAAAAATGAGAAGAAGAATTTGCATCTAAATAAAAAAATCTTTTCTATATAGTTAATAAAATTTGTACTTTTGCATGTTGGAGCTCAAGGCATCTATTTTTTTGAACAGGTAACGATCCTTTTTTATGGAATTTGAATTCATAACTGAAGAAACAAACTGAGGTCATCTGTGTTGAAAGGATTGGATCTTTTTTCTTCAGTTTGCTGATCTCTTTAAATGAGCTACTCAGGGTGCAGAGATTTAGCCAGTTTTAGAAAAGCTTTTGCAGGACAAGCAGATTCAAAGACTTTGCTTTTGTTTGTCCTATTCAGTTATGTAACATTGCATTACAACTTACTTTTGTAGATTTATGAGGAACTTTGTGTTTTATCTGTTCAGCTTAGAATGCAGATCCATAAAGTATCATGAGCTTTAAGAGTAGAAAGCAGCTATGTGAAATCAGTTCTGAAGGAAAATGTGGACAGAAAAAAGAGTTGTACATTGAGTTTAATAGATGATTCTCAGGCTGTTTTGAAGGTTGGTAGAGCTAATGTTATCTAATAAAAGTTGTGGAAAAATGGTGAATACTTTGTGTGAAAATGCTATTGAAACCATTTTAAAGAACTTTCAGATTATATATGTTCAAATTCAGAGGCATGTTATGTAAAATGGGAGGGGATTTCTCTTCATGTAACTCAGTAGTAAGACAGGCCAATGGTAAGTAATCCGCAGGCAAATAGAAGTAAGAAACACAACTTCGATAATAAAATAGCCATTTTTAAAAAATTCTGGCCCATTATTTCAGTTAATATGTATCTAGCCCATTCTGTGCAGTGTAATTTCTTCAGATTTTGAGGTATGTTTTTGTAACTATTTAATTAAGGTTCACTTCAAAGTGGTAAATGGAAGCTGTTATTTTTAGGTTTGATGAATTTGATGAGGCAATTGATGAGGCAATTGAAGATGATATCAAGGAGGCTGATGGAGGAGGTATGTTTCTGATGTTACTTGTTTTGCATTGCAATGGTGATAAGAAGATGGAGAGCAAGTTTATTTTGATACGAGAAGCAACAAATATAACCCTCTCTCTTTAAACTCTGTCGCTTGCCAGGGATTTTTTTTACTGCTGTATTTTTGGATGTGAACTAAATTATTTCCATTAGGAGTGGCCACCCATGCTGCCAAAAGATGTAAGAAAATTAGTAAAAGTTGATAGTTAAATCTAGCCTCTACAGGTTTTTATATATGTAATGAGTAAGTTTTGTATTTGAGATTGGAATGGCAGCAGTGCTATTGACATTTGTCCCCTGTAAAAAGAGGGCTCACAAATTGGTCTGCAGTTGGATCCCCTAAAAGACTGGGTGTAGCAGATTGTTTTAATATTAATCCAGCTGTATTAGCACTTCTTATCTGAACACAAAAAAAGTGTGTTCTTTGTTGCCTGTTAAGGCAACATGGGACCAAACCATAGATCTTCGGCACTATCTGAGAGGGATGGAGGTGGATTTGTGCTTCTGCATCACCTTAACTTACCTGAAGAAAACAGCCATGAAACATTGTCCCTCAGTTGTTTGGCCTGTGGCATCTCCAGACACTCACCAGTTTCAGAAGCTCCTGGATGTGGGCAGACAATCTGAAAATCTGTGGGTGTGTAACACAAGGTCCATTACAGTAAACATAGCTAAGTCTCAACACTAAAGTACCGTTTCAAAAACTCCACTTCTTGGCCAAGCCACAACTCAAACCCTTCATCTCCCAAGAAGGATATTCAGCATTATGAAAAAAGCATATTTTCTGGTACTTTCCCTCTCAAAAGGCACTGGTGTGGTAATAGTGTGGTTTGGGGCTGAGTATTAGAATGCAGACACTTAACCATGACCTTCTGCATCGACCTCGGTATTTCCAAGTGACCACATCAGGGCTGTTTATGTCAGCAGCAAGACTCTGGTCAGAGGTATGTTTTTGTAATGATTTAATTAAGGTTCACTTCAAAGTGCTAAGAGTCTTGCTTGACAAGAAGAGTCTCTGGTCAGAGTCTTGCTTGACAAGAAAATATTCTGCTTGACAGAAAATAAACTGAAGGTAGGCAAATGCAAGAAAGATCTGTAGAAATTTAAACAAGAAAATAAACTTGCTGTTGTTTCCCGGTTCTGTTACTGAATTCAGGCATTGGCAGAGGCAAAGACATGTCAAATATCACAGGTCACCGTGGAAAAGACATTTCCACAATCCTAGAGGAAGAAAGGAAGGAGAACAAACGACCACAAAGGGCTGCTGCAGCACGACGCAAGAAACGACGGCGACTAAATGACTTGGATAGTGACAGTAACATGGATGAAGAAGAGAGTGAGGATGAATTCAAGATCAGTGATGGGTAGGTCTGCAATTTAACTCCCACCACAAGTCACTGACCTCTGCAGGCTTCTGTGACTCTGGAGTCCCCTTGAAATTATCATCAGGAGCATGTTCCCAATGCTGGAATGGCACTGTACATTGCCAGTAAAAGTCAGAGAATGATAGAATGGTTCGGGTTGAAAGGGACCTTAAAGATCACCCAGTTCCAAACCCTCTACCATGGAGTCTTCCTGGCGTAGGGGAATATTGTACTGGAAAATGGGTCCATGTGCTGACATCATCCAATCAGTATTTTTGCATACTACATACTGGAAATATTACTGAGATGTTTGAGGCCTTATCACAAGGTTCAGTTGGTGAAGGAGCCAGGTGGGCTCAGTTGTCTGGCTGATGTGATTGTCGAGCAGAAATCTGTAACAAAAATGTAGCTAAATTAGTCTGGTTATTCCCTTTTAAAAATTAGAGTTGGAAATTCCTATTTTGGATTTTTTTGACCTGATTGTCATTTAGAAATTGGAAGAGGAAAATTTTCATTATTTAGAGCATACAAAACCTGTCAGGTAGATTCTGAAATTAGTTCTTGATTGCTCCTCTGTAGAAGGCAGATTTTGAAAACAGTCAGAGAAATGGCTTATACTGTAAAAAACAGATACATGTCATTGATCTGGCTGACTCTGAAAATTCTGAAATTCCACAGAATTTCTCATCATTCATTTTAACATCTGGGCAACTACTGATGTTAAAAAACTTGATAATTTTAGATTAACTTTATGCCTCAATGAAGCAACATAATAAAGCAGGCATGAGTCTGTAGGCTCTTTACCAGCAACTTTTTAAGCTTTACACCAATCATTGAGTCAATTTACTAAGTGTATGGAAAATCTTTACAAGATAAATGCAAATTTTGAGCTTTGTTTTTCACCTGTGACCATGCTGAGGACATTTCATTGGCACCCTGAATAATTGAGCTACACATGCTGGAAATTTCCAATCAATGAGTGCAGCTTGTGGAAATGTCACAGAATTAATATTGCATTGATCTGTTAAACTGTGCTCATGCATTTTCAACTCCATCCTCTGCTTAGGGCCTTCTGGATCTTACACTGGAATTTAGATTCGGCTGGCAGCCAAATGCAAGTGACTGTGTACCTTCAGTGTTCGACGGTTTTTAAAAAAGCCTGACTCACTTGAAATTATGGGAATGTTACAAGTTTATAAGGTTGTGAGATGCATGTTTTACATTAGAGCCATAGTTTTGTACGAAGACAATATTCTAATTCTCAGAAATTGTGTGGGACAGTTCTGGGTTTGTAAAGGAAATGTCACCTTTCCTAGAACATTGTTGGTGGTTTTTTCCCTCCACAGTTACTGCTGTGCAGACATTACATTGCAATGAACAATATGAACACTCTAAAATCTGTCCTGTGTTAATGCCCCCTGCAGTGTTGGTTTGACAGAGTGTTTATGTCCACCTGCTGTTGTAGTCAGCTGTGTAATGTCATGCGCTGGAGAGCCATGTCCCAAATACACAGCTGAAACATCATGTCAATGATCGCAGCTTGCTCTCTGCAGGTCTTTGCTCATAAGATTTGTGCTTTTTTTGTTTTGTGTAAAATGATACTTATCACTTGCTTGTAAAATACAAGTACTAGTTCAATCTTTTGGTTGTAATACCCATCTCTGTTGTCTGGGGTTTTCCTTTGAACAGATCTCAGGATGAGTTTGTTATATCAGAGGAAAATCTGGATGAAAGTGAAGATGACCCACCATCAAATGAGGACAGTGACTCTGAGTTCTGTGCCCGCATATCAAGGCGACACCTCTCCAGGCCCATGAGACAAAGCAGGCGGTTACGAAGGAAAACAGTCAAGAAAAAATACTCTGAAGATGATGAAGATGAAGAGTCTGAGGACAATTCGAGCAGAGAGTCTGGTGAGTTGAAGCAATCTTTGATATTTTAGATACTCTGTTCTGGAGAGAAAGAGAATGGCAGTCCGCATTTCTGTCATGACTGACTAGTTTGTTTGCTTGTTTTGGTCAAGTCAGATGTCATCTATGCTGTGAAGCAGTTTGCTACTTGTTCTGCTGTCAGTATTTTTCAGGAAACTGATACTGAGTACTAGGTTCTTGGCATTTCTAGGTAATGGTGTATTTAAATAAATGCTTGTGCTATGATTCTGGAGGCCACCATTGTGGATAGTTGCAGCTACCTCTACCTCCCCTGTTTGGCACATGATTACAGGAAAGAGGATGGAGACAAAAGTGTGCTTCTTTATAGCTAGTAGAAGACCTTCTGAACGCAGCTATGAAAAAGATTCTGAAAGAAACATCTTCTGTCCCTTCTATGGAAGAAAACTTCAGTTGTATGGCATTCTGTGTTTTCTGGGAGTCTTGAAAGCAAAGAATAACACCTTGAATCTCTCTCTCCTAAAATTATCCTTAAAATCTTTGGTAACTGAAGACTCTTGCATCACAAGAGAACCTAATAATTCACTGTATTCTACTTATCCTTCAACTACTTCATTTTCTGTTGGCATGGTTTGAAGTGTGAGAATAGTACCTGTGCGCTACATAAACCACTTCATGATCAGCATCTTTCTCTGAAGACTGTTCTCCTTGTTTCTGCTTCATTTGAGACACAGACTAGAAAGTGCCATATATATAAGCACTCATTTTTTCTCACTCTTACTGTGAATTTGAGGTTCTAACTATACTGGAGTGTTAACTTACTGCAGTGTGTTTTATGTTACCCTGTTTTATCTGTCTAGAATATAGATGATGGACATGTTGGAGTAAGTTGGAGTACTGATTTCCAGAAGGAAGGTTCATATGTGGACAGATGAAGACAACTATAGGAGTGATTAGAGTGATTGTTATCTCCCTGTCCTCAGTGCATCATTGCACAGATCATAAGCTCTTAGCAATAAAGATACTGGCAGAAGTCTAAAGAGATTGCTTATCTGTTCTGTAATGCACAAGAACAACTGTTTGTTTCCTGGTGGACACACATCGGTGATAAAATCAACTGATTTCTGTATCATTCCATATATATCTAAAAGATTAACATTAACTCCATGTTTCTGATTCCCTCTTACCCTCATTATTGTCCATCAGGATCCAGCTTTAAGCCTGTTTTGAGCTAAGGAAATCAGCTGCCCTGCAAGAGGCTTTATTTTCAGTCTTCAGAGATGGAATTTCTTTCTGAAGCTGGTTGTTCTTGCTGACTTGCTCTATTTCTTAGTCTAATATTTTAGGAAGTAAAGAGGATGCCACTTTGATCTGTGGCTCATGTCAATCTCTAACTTAGAAATAGTGTGTGACTTTTATAGAAATGTATCTTGGGATAATGGTTCTGGCATAGCTCAGTGAAAAGCAGATGAGTTGATTTGAGGCTATTTTCAACTGATGTAAATAAATTTAATTTTTGAAGACTCTAGCTGCAGTAGACTGGTGCAGGAAGAACTGTGATTAATGGTAAGTTTCTTCTGTATGGTTTCTGTTTTAAGTAGACCTATGACTGAGTGAAACTGGTTTTTGTTGTTAACTTATATAACCCAGGTCTTGGAATTTCATCTTGTCAGTCATTTTTCATCTACCTATTCTTAAAAGGCTTCTAGTAGAGCACACATTATTTAAATTTTAAAATCAGAACAGACTCTCCTGAGACACTGGTAATGTGTGCCATCAACTGCAATTCAGTAAGGTTGTTTCCACTCTCAGGAGTTGTAGAGACATCTTTGACACCAGTAGAGATGAGGCAACAAAAACTCCATAATGAAACTATCTGAATTAGGAAACTTAGCTAAATTTTCTATGTGAGGCAGTTTTACTTTGATGGACTAATGCACATCACTATTTTGTTCCATACAGAGAGTGGTGATTACACAGATTACAGTGATGATGATTACCTGGAAACTAGGAGGAGAAGATCAAGACGGAATCAGAAGAGACAAGTTAATTATAAAGAAGATTCAGAAAGTGATGGCTCACAGAAAAGTGTCCGATATGGGAAGGAGTTGAGAAGAGTTCATAAACGCAGGCTCTCCACTTCAGATAGTGAAGGTAAAATAAACAGTCCAACACTTCCAGGAGCATGTGTATGTCAGCATCAGCGTGAAGGGAAAGTTATGCAATTCCAAGATTTCAGAGAATTGTCTTTCTAGAGTTCCTTGATGTTTCTCAGAAACTCTCCTTCTGAAACAGCCCACTGGTACTTTATGATGCACTGAGTCACTTCTCAAATTTATCATTGCCCCTAATCCTGACTTCTAGGTCTGAATTTACTGCCTGACACAGAGTGTTGGGATTCCAAAACTGGCAGTAATACAGCTGTTTCACCACTTTTCATTTAAGGGGTCACAAGGCTACATCCCACCAGCCTCTAAAGAGGATTCTCTTATGTAAGAGGAAGGGCATTGTCACTGGTGCCCTGTGTTTGTGCCTGTGGTTCAGACTCGTTCCATCTCCTGTTTAAGGAGCTGTGCCAAGTGCAGAGGAAGCCTCTCTCAGTAATGTCAGGCACACCATGAGTGATTGAAAAGCTAATTAATTAGCTTTTACAAAATCAGCCAGTTACTTTTGCTGTTTTGGATTGTGGATGCCTGGATTATCAGACCTTAGCTCCGGCTTTCCAAATGCTGAGCGGTACAAGTTGCAATGGATACCAGGCTTCCTCAGAAAATGAGCTGTCCCTGGCAGCCTGAGTGCCTCAGTTTTGGAAGGGCTCTCCTGAGATTACAGAGTGGTGGAGTATCCTCTAGGTGAAGGGAAACAAGTATGTGATGCAAGTCTGTAGTGTCTCAAAAACATGATCTTCAATACAGCCTGTTCTCAGGCTCTGTGGTGGCTTTTTTCTGCCAGCACTAGTGGCTTTAAACATTCCCTGATTGACGTTGTCTTTTCTTCATGAAGTCCCATTTCCTTGGGTATTTTAAGTCTTGGCTTTCCATGTATTAAAATCAGCACCATTTGGCACCTTTCCAGCACTGTCACACAGTTCCCACAGTATATCATAAAACACATAACAGTGTTACTGGAGTTGTAATTACTTTAAAAATAGAAGAACACTGACAGTCTCAATCAACTTGAACCTACATTAAATAATACCCTTTAAAATGAAAATCCCCATGATTTCTAATAGGAATCACAAAGAGACAACAAATTATGTTTGCCATTTGATTTTTCAGTTTCCATCTTTTCTCACCACAGCCACCAAAAATGAGTGTAAAGGCTGTCAGGGTGTAGGCAGTATTCCAATTTGCCAAAACACCAAGCCTCCCATTAAAAGAAGAAGTTGTATATAATTTGGGGGTGGCAGGGGTATAGCACAGCTTTGTGTGTTTGTGTAGATACATGAATGTTATGATAGAGCAGCCATTATTTGGGTTCTGAGTTTCTGTCAGAGTACAAATTAAGTGCATACGATTAAATGAGGAATGCAGTTCTGTGTTATTCCCAGCATGGAGTTACCAGTTTTAAGGGAGAGCACACCTATTTCCAAAGCCTCTGGTATTCCTCAACTTGGAAACAGAATATCCATAAATTATTAATACTTGCTACATTAGAAGTTAGTTTAAAAAGTAAAAAGAATGCAAGCCTTTCAGCTTGGTTGGGGAACCTGGGGAAGGAGGCAGAAACGTGTGTGCTCAGAGAGCTGTCTTGTTGGTGAGTGTGAAAGATGAACAATAAATGTTGCACTGAGATTTGCTAATGGCTCTAAGTCTGCTGCTTCTTCCAGAGAGCTACACATCTAAGAACTCTGAAGATGATGAATCCACAAAGGAGTCCAAGCGATTGATTCGAAAACGTCGGCGAAGTACAGACGACTATTCCGAGGAAGAAGGAGAGGATGAGGAGGAAGAAGGGAAGCCTGTCCGCAAACGCCTGAATCGAATTGAGACTGACGAGGAAGATGTGTGTGGAAACGCCAACGACGACGCAGAAACCCCCGCTCCTGCAGATAAGCTGCCAGCAGCACAAGCCCCCCCAGACAACCCCAAGAAGCACTGCTACCGGATAGAGAGCGATGACGAAGATGACTTTGATAATGTAGGGAAAGTAGAGAGCCCTTTGGACTACAGCCTGGTGGACTTGCCTTCCACCAACGGACAGAGCCCAGGGAAAACCATTGAGAACTTGATTGGCAAGCCAAGCGAGAAGACCCAGGCCCCCAAGGACAGCACAGCCAGTGCCAGCCTGGCGCCCAATGGGACAGGCAGTGGGCAGGAAGCGGTAGGGCCGGAGGAAGATGAAGATGAACTTTTGAGAGTGACTGACCTTGTTGATTACGTCTGTAACAGTGAACAGTTATAAGACTTCCATTTTTGTGCTAATTTATTCCACGGTAGCTCATACCAGCGGGCCAGTTATTAAAAGTTGTTTTATTTTTCCTAGAAAATTCTCCACTACAGTATCACTTTCTAGAAGCAAGAATTTCACCAGTCCTGCAGTCTTTCTGTGAAGTGACCAGTTTTGAACTTTGAAGACGAATTGCTGTAAATTCCCTCTCTTACCCCCCCTTCTCCTTCCAAGTCCATGGTCCTGGGTAATTTCACTCACAAAAACCTTATAACAACAAGAGATTTGTATATTTTTGACTTTATATTTCCTGAGTGCTTACAAATTTGTGGAAATGGGTGGCCTAAGAAAGCATTCCAAATCAGTCAGGGCCCAAACCAGAACAGGGGTGGGTTTGGCTCAGGGGGTGGGGGACGGGAGGGGGGTGGTGCAGAAGCACTTGTGCTTTAGCTTTTTCATATGAGATATATATTATATTTAAATGTTCACAACTTAGATTACAACTTAACAGACAGTTAAAAACAAAATTAATGTCTGTACTGTCGCATTTTGTGAGTTGTAGGTTAACATACCATAGCTCATTTTAGTAATCACCTTCATGGAAGCAGTTTGATTTTAATACTGGAGGCAAACAGAATTATTAGAGGCCAAGAAGGTACCATAAACAAGAACTCTGCTATTCATTATGACTTGCAGACTTTCCTAATAAACATCCTTTAAAATGTTTGTACAGTGAAGTGTACTGTAATGAAGTTTTTGACAGTCAAAACACTTTAGCCATGAATTTCTAAAGTGATCTCATGCACAGTTCATCAGATGGCCTTCAATGCACAGTGTCTAGTGGGAGGACGTATTGATGTCAAGTAAGTCTGTAAGCACTGCAGACTTTTACAAACAAAAGAACCCTGCAGTCGCTGCCCGGCCACGTGAGTGTCATAACCAGTTGGAGTATTCTGAACAAAATGTGTTTGTACAAATGGCATTGACCACAGAATGACAGTGCATAAGAGGATGGAGGGATTTTCAAATAAACCATGACTGGTCCATTCATGCCCTTAATATCTACTTCAAATTGAAGTAAACAAATGGAACAGTTTTCCTTTTGGAGGTTTCCTGTTTGGGGTTTGTGTGTGTTTTTGTTTTGGTTTTGCTTATCTGCCTGGATGTCTTAGCAGGTTTTGAATGTAGTTGTTGGCCTTTGGCCATTAGAATTTTCTTAAAATGCATTTTAATAACAGCCATGTGACCAGCTGATTTCAAGAAGGCAGAGTTTCTGAGAGAAAACGCTTGACTCCAAGACATCTCATCAACTTTTCAGCAGGCATGAAGTGATATGTGCTTTTATTCAAGGGGGGGGAAAAAAAGACATTGGAAGAATAAAAACCCCACCAAATAAACATGGGGCACATCAAGAGCATTCAGTTTTCTCTGTACTCTGATTAAGATGCATTTGTGCATGTTATAGACACAGACAGCTCAAACAGATCTGCCAAACATTGAAATCCAAAGAGGTCACATCTATTAATCCTTTTGCTCTGAGATTTGGATTTTTGACTGGTGTTTATGTCCATTGCCGGCAATGGATGCACCAAAGCTGCTGCTGCCACTGAGGAGTGAGTTCTCCTTTCCTGCCCCACCTGATTCCCTTCCATTATATTGTATTTACTAGTTAGTCATTAAGCACTTCTGTTTTCTTGTACTAAAACCAGCATTAGGCCTTTACTAAATACCTCTCTAGAAAACCTAGATCCAAATTTTACCTACCTTCTGGCCTTTAAAATCTTGGTTTTGTTTCCCCACCTCTTTCTCCCCAAGGTCTGTCAGAACTACTCTGTGACTTCTACTCCTTTGGGTTCTAGCAGTGCACATATCATCCTATAAAACTAGGATCAGAAAGATGCAAAAAGATGGAACTTGCTCATTATCTGCTGTGCTAAGCAGGCTTGTGATTAAAAACAAAGAGAAGTCACTCTCTACATGACAATTTAATTTCATCAAAGATTAAATGTTTTCCTACCTTATTGACGTTAACAATTAACAGTTAATTTATTAAAATGGGTTAGTGAAGAGCCACAGAAGCTTAGAATGAGTTCTTAAAAGCATATGTAGCATTTTAAGCTACTCTAGTGCTTTTCTTTGCCTAGGTGATGCATAAATGCAGTACTTCTAAATTCTAATATACTTGTGTGTTAGAACAAATAAGAACATAAGGCTTCCACTTGTCCATGATAGTAGTTGCTGACAATTTTTAATTCTTTTAATTCTTGCAGTGCAAACTGATTCACATCCATCAACTCTGTGGAATCTATAGTTCCTCATTTGTATTGCCAGTGCCATGTTTTCCTTTGCTGCCTGATGAAGCCTTTCATTATCTGATCAAACATTTTTGCTGGTAGAGTCAACTCCAAATGCTGAATACTTAGTGGGGAGGTACTTGTGTATGTTAGAAAATACAAAAGAGTTACAATTCTGGATATACCAGTCATGAGAAGAATTGAGTACTGAGAGCAGTGTAAAAGCAGGAAAGACCAGGAAGCAAAATAGGAGCATTGAAGCTTCATCAGAAGTGTAATGTTTTAAAAATAGCCAGTTGTTACCAAATTGTACTTTCTATAGGTCTCTTCTTAAAAGCATCATTTCTGTCTTCTAAGAAGTCACCCGCAGTACCTGAGATGGCTTCATCCCACAGGATCTAGAGTTCCTCCTCAGATCAGTGGGAATGATGTGCAAGGAAAAATTGTAAAAAATGCTCTGGAAAGTATTACCGTTTTAAAACTTGGTATTTTTGTCATTTTTAAGGCTTCCTGCTTGGTGGAAAAGGTATCATCTCCTATTGGGAAGGTGGCATTTTCTGACAAGAGGCCAGCTATCACATGGGGTTCATACAGTTACAGTATGTACATGTGATTCCAGAGTGAAAATGTCTTCCTGGTGTCCTTACAGTGTTGTGCCCTTCTGTGCTCAGTGTGAAATCAGAAGTTAGTTGTCTATGAACAGTGATATTCAGGTGTAGGTTTGAGCTTAAAACTCAAACCATATGGGAAACGCCAGGGATTGTTTGTAACAAGACCAAGCAGATACTGGCTGAACATGTTGAGCGTTTCTTCAGCAAACTCTGTTTATTCCACACAGATTATCACTAACAGCTTTGTCTTTTTTTACCAGCAAGCTCTTTTGTATGTAACTGAATGGGAGGAAAGCTGATTTCTATGTGTACTCTAAGTAGCACTGCTGGGAAGAAGAATATATAGATCAAGTGGAAGAGTGGATTTTTTTTTGTGCCACCAAGATAAGTGCTGGCTGTTTGCTACCCTGTTTGGGGCTTCTGTGACTCAGTGACAAAAAGCACACAAGCAGGGCCACTGTAGTAATGAATGGGGTGTGTTAATCTAAGCAGAAGGGGGATAGAATCAACAATTGGGTTGGTTTCACCACAGTTGCTGTCTTCTGGTTGTTGAGTCTGATAAACCTGAGTATATTCTTCATATAAGATGGAAAGTGACATCATATTTAACAACCCTTAGTTAGCAAGGTCAGTGCTAAACAGTCAACTCTTTGATACTTTCATTTTGTACATACTGAAATTACATTTTAAAATCACTGCATCTTCCTGACTATTTTTTTGAATGAACAGATTGTTCTGGTCTAGCAGCACTTAAGAGAAACGAGAAACACTTTTTTCTAAAAAGCTCATTTTTGATGTGTCACCTTCAAGATTTTGTTATATTAAGTGTCTTGGTTTCTCTCCATATTATGGGACCTAATGACTTAGTTGGACTTGTTTTCTGTTCACTTCTCTTTCCTAATTGCTGTGTCTGAACTTCTGGTGAAAGACCTTACATTGAGAAGCTCAAGGGGCAAAAGATGTATATTCACAAAAGAAAAATTGTATGGTAGTGGTACACTTGTTCTGATTTCTCTTTACATCTATTATTTAAACTACACTGGTATCAAGATGCTGCAACTGTGTAATAATTTTAATCCTTCATTATCAGGGGGTCCATTTTATACCTCTGTTTTCAGGTGCTAATAATAACATAGTTTTCAGTTTTTTGCAGTAGGAAGCTCTAGTCTAAACCTTCAAATAATGATTTCAAATCACATATTTTTACAAACTTATTTTATGAAAAGTAAACAAGGAGTTTTTATGGCACCTGCTTTTTAAAAATCACTTTGTATACAGTGATTTAAATAAATCATGGCAGTAATGCTTGCCCCCAGAACTGGTCTGACAAAGAGATTTGTATCATCTAATTCAAAAAAGCTTTATATAAGCCTTGGATCAGTGTGTCAGAACTTAAGTGGTTCTACAAGGATAAAGTCCTTCTGCAAAAACATATGAAAATTTGGTTTGATACATGTGCAGTGACTACTATTCACAAACTTGTAATGGGATTCTGATGTGCAGTGTGTACCCTAGGTATGTATTTGTATTTGATGTATGCTTCTGATCTGGTGGGTAGATAAATATATATAAATGTATGTAGAAGATCGAGTATCTTCAAATGAAACAGTAACTTTGGGGGGAAAATTGCATTGAATATGGTATGGGAATCTCTAGAAATAAGGCAGCAGAATTTTGCAAGTCCTTAAGTGTTCAAAACTTCCATAGAAGCATTTAGGATATTGTCTGAAGTAAGGATTTACAGGATCAAGATCACATTTGCTGGTAGTGTCTTCTGCCTCCCCTTCCCTAACAGCATAGTGACTGTGTCGCACATAAAATGTTGGAAGGCAGAAAGTAAAAAAATCCAGCAGAAATTATCTATTTGGGTTTTTTTTGTTGTTGTTGTTGTTTTTGTTGGGGTTTTTTTGCTGGTATATCCTGATATAAGAAAAATTCTGTGACTAATTTTTGATACTTTACCCAGTCTGAGACACAACAGAGAGCTCTGGCTTCAGAAATATTTATCAGTTGGAAATTATTTCTAGAGACCCAGCAGTTGGGGTATTGAGGATTACTAGTCACTTTGGAAAGTCTTTGGAAAGTCACTTACCAAGCTCTTCTTTTAGATTACGTGTAACTAACTGAGGTAGTTGCAAACAACAAAAACATGGGAATGGTTGTCCCAACACTTCAGAGTAATTTAACTTACTTTGTACATTGCAGAAGATATATATTGCTTAGTATAACCCATAAATAAAAATTGCAGAGAGCTTCTGGGGGAAAGAATAAAACACTCTACAGTGGATAACTTTTTAGAGTCGAATCTGTGGTGTAAAGCATTCAGATTCAACTGCAATTAAAAGCAAGTCTTACAACTTGGGGTTTTGACTATCCTGTTGTACATGCTCAGTCCCCACACCTGAGCTGAGGAGCAGAAGAGGGGACAGCATTGCAGTTAGAGGGGCACACGTGCCTGCCAGTAGATCTGCTGTTGCTCCATACAGCCCCAAAGGTTGCTAAGGAGAGCTGAGCGCCGGCGCGGCTCCGTTTGTTCGGCTGGTTTACTTTGTGCACTTTGCAGCACTTTGTGTATAGTCAGTCTCACTGGGTCCCCAGGTGCAGACAGAGTCACTTGCTCCTGCTGTTGGGATGCTTGTTCCAATAACAGAGAGATGGGGAATGGATGGAGGGAAGTGGAAGGGAATAGTGTGTATGCAAACTCTTGCCATTTGCAAGAGAGGTCGTGGACAGGCCTAGAAACTACTTGTGACTTGCTCTTTACAGGTGGGATTTCCAAAGGAAGGTCTCCATTTAGGAGAATCATCCCGATACCCTCCTTTTCTCATCCTGATTTTCAAAGTAACTGGAAAACGTACTTGATGTCTCCTTCCTTGAGAGAATAAATAATGTTCCTCCATCAGTGCAATGTGGATGTAGAAAAAATTAGGATCAGTCTGTAGATTATTATGACAATGTTTGTCTCCAGAGGTGACAGTAAAAGTCCACACAGTTTGCTTTCTTGTTTGTTCTTACTGCGTCCCACACAACTGAACTTGGATCAGTCTGTCAGAACTTAAGTGGTTCTACAAGGATAAAGTCCTTCTGCAAAAACATATGATAGAGCTAGTAACCAGTGCACTGTTTGTTAGTTAGAACAGATAAAAGTCCTTAATAGATACTGATCTGCCACTCAAGGTAGTGGTAGGAAAGGAAATCAAATCATAAAGCTGTAAGCCTTGTTTAGTTTTCCATTTTGTACTCATTATATGGACTCTAAAATCTTGTACAGTACCTTATTCCTGTCCTGTATTCAAAGGATGCTCCTCCCCTTAACTGGCATTAAACTGCCATTAACTGTTGCCAATGCAATGGCTCGTTCCTGCCCGTGTTTCACAGCACTCCTGCTTCAGCCAGGGGACAGATGGGACTGACCCAAACGCATGATGTTACCATTCCTGGGTGCAGGGCAGTTCTCACACAGGCACAGATCCTGTCCATGAGACAAACGGTGGGGATTCTCAGTGTCCCATGTGGAAGCTTACCCTCCAGTATTCTTTTGACAACTGGATCAAATCTGCCAGACAGGTCTCTTAAAATTTAAGATATGCTTACATGAAATACACTTTTGTCTTGCTCCCATGTGCTGTTTGTGTGTTTGCAAAGACACCTTGAGTTCCTTAAAAATGGTCTCCACAGCTGGCCTCATCTTCTGTTTTCTTTCTCTCAAGAATTAACACAGTAAAATTCCACAAACAGAGCTCTTTATGTAGCGTTTAATCCTGGTGTTTTTTGAGTCCTGAACCTTGTTTTTTTCAGTCTTTCTTTAATCATGACTTGCTATAATATCAAAGGGAAAGGACCCGGGGACACACACTGTGTGTGTGGGAAGGGGGGGGAAATACCTTGAAAAAACTGGAAGTGTTATTCTTGTTGCACATAAATTGGGTGGTGCTTTCACTGTCTTTTCCCTCCCACTGGTAATATCACGTGCATGTAAAACATGCTGCGTTAAAACTTTTTTAAATGGAAATCATGGTGGCATAGTGCTCAAAGGGTTAACTGCAGTTTATTAACAGCTAATGTTTTTAGATTTGCAGTACACAACTGTTTAAATACTGTATTCCTTGTAAATGAAGTAAGAAAAAATGTTAAGGCTGGTGCCAATATTTTTGTTAATGAATTGTTCAGCGTTGTCTCTCACTACAGTCTGGTCAGAACTCTATGTATAAGCTGGGCCTGAAGCCATTTTATAGCTTGTAGGCCTAATTGTGTAACTTTTCTTTCATAATGGTTTTGTTATAATATCTACTGTCATTTCTTTCATATAAATATGACATGTAAATTGTCATAATAAAAAAATTGAAATAACTTGATGTACAAAGTATAATGTGTATTGCAGATACAAGTGCTTTTTAATGAGCATTACACATGCACATACCTTTTTTAGTTTTCGAGCAAGCTGTGAGTAATGGCTGCTGTGTATTGTTCCAGTTGTGATGGTGCCACTGCCTGCCATGGGAATGGGCAGCTCCTGGTTATGTTGGTTTTGTTGCAGCAGCTCAGCTGACAGAACCTTCCTTTCTTTGAGCAGCTCTGGCTGATGGTGGGGAAGACCTGATGGATTTGTTTTTGCAGTCATGATGGTTTTCTCTGTGTGTTCCATCTTTTATATACTTTTTATATCTCATCTTGTAGTGATGTTGCTGTCCCTTGACAAAAACCAGTGTGCCTGCAGCCAGCACTGTACCCAGGAAGGCTCTGCTAGCCATGAGATGTCCATGTGGTGCAGAGAGGAGCCAGATTCATTTATTTAGGCTGAGATGTGTGAACCTTGGAAGAAATGGGAAAAAACCAGAAGTTTGCAGAGACACATTGAAGAAGCAGATGTTCTGACACATGACAATGGACAGGGATGATATTTCAGGACTTTAACAGGAGAAAGGGAGAAAGAAACAAATCAAAGAAGGGAGTGGCTTTTCTGTGAGAATTGCTGAAGCCTGTCTTTATTGTGGCTGTGGCTGCAGTCAACCTGCTGCCTGTTTCTGTAGTGATGAGAAATTGCTGGGAAATGCATTCTCTTGCTCCACTGCCAAAACTTTACACTTCCATTTTTAACAGATTCTGTATATCTGAGTCTGAACTGGCCACCTTATGGCAGGCCAGTGCTGTGGAGAGAAACAAGCTCCCCTGGATGGTGACTCCTGCCTTCTGTGCTAAGGTGACAGCCCTGTGAAGGTACCTGCTGCTCTCCATTGCCTCTGAACACGACCCTGGTTGACTAAATCACTGTTGGACATCCAGTGTTCAGACCTCAGTGTGGGGCTGGATCCGAATTCATTTCTTAAAGCTCTTGGAGCTGAAGGAAAGTTTTCAGGTAAGGCCATTCTGTTCCATTCTGACTTGGAGGAAACATCTGCCTTCCCCCTCTAAGCTGCAGCACTCAGTACTCTGGTGTGAAGTGTCTGGATTGTGTAAATTAAGGAAGATGTGGATTTCTCCTCCTCTCTTAATGCCTCATCCTCAAAACCAACTTCCTGCCTGGGCTTATAGTATCCCTTTTCCCATTTTCTTTTGGAAGAGTGATATGCCACAGAAGAAAGACTTGCATTTGGATGCAGGAAAAGAAATTATCTCTGTACTACTCCACTGCAGTGGCGCTTCAATCAGCAGTAATTCAACCCCAATCACTCAGAAATCTTAATTTATAGTGGCCTAAAGTTGTTGTGTGATGTGGAGTTAACTACAAAGGTGTGAGAACTCTCTGTGGCTGATATGACAGCCACATTAGGTAAGAGGGGGTGAACATCAACAGGAGCATTGCTTTATAGCCACTAAGCATAGTGAATGGTATTTCTGTGTATTTGGATCTCTTCCTACCTGCTACCATAGTCTGATTTGTGTTCTTGGATGAACTGCAAATTTTTGTTTCCAGTTGACCACTTGTCTTGATGTGGCAAACTGGAAGATGGTTGAGAAATCTCCTGTTGCCTCTGTTGTTTTTTTTCAAGGTCTTCCAGCAGTGTTTAAATATCACTTCACTGTGGAATTTGCTTTCATTTCATTCTAGGTGATTATTTGTATGAGTAACAATTATTTGCATTATTATTTCCTTAATTAAAATCCAACATGGGTAGGCATGGCTGACCAGCTTTCCAAAGCATTGTCAATACCTCTGACTAAGAGAACCATTTTATGTTCTTGGTATTTTTGTCATTTTTAAGGCTTCCTGCTTGGTGGAAAATGTATCATCTCCTATTTGGGAAGATGGTGTTTTCTGACAAGAGGCCAGCTATCGCACGGGGTTACAGTATGTATATGTGATTCTGCTCTTTGCTATCCAAGACTGTAGCTAGGAAAGTCCAGAGAAAGAAAAGATGGAGACCTAATCTTGTTAATAATTAGTTCATGTTTGTGAGAACCTGTGTTTGCACACAGGTAGCTAAATGTCTCCAAGAAAGTAAATTTAAACTGATAAAAGGGAAGGTTAACATCCATGACAAGCCAACAACTTGCTTTTGGTACATTGCTAAGGCAGGAGCATTTGCAGTCCTGACAAATCAGGGAGAAGGGATGTTTGCAGTGATGCTGTCTCACTGATGGCATTAACAGAAGCATCCCCTGACAGAGATGTACTTCACTGATACATCGGTAATTCCTGTTTCTCACTGCAGTAGCAAGAGGAATGGTGTAAATCTGGGGGAGAAGCAGGACCAGTGCTCATGAGGGGGTGGCAGCCTCCCTATCCCTGAAATGTGCTGTCCTGTGACACCCCCTGCTCGCCAGGTACTGCAGTAGTGTCTGCTCCTGACCCCAACTTCATCACTGATGAGGAAAATCAGCTGGATACCCTTTAAGCAATTCAGGTACTTAGGATTTTCCTTTTCTTCTCTGTGTGCATTTATGAGACATTAGGTGCTGATCACCCACCAGAAATTCCCTGTCCAGCATCCAATAATGGTAATGGTGAACCTGCTGTATTATTATTTATTATCTTTCCCTGTCACCTGTCCAATGAGACTTACAGGCTAAAATAGCTATGGCAGAGATCAGAAGCATTTGTACAATGCTCTCAAGCACAAGGTGATATTGTTGTGGTGTCCTGTGCAGGGATGGGAGATGGACTGGATGATCAATGTGGGTCCCTTCTAATTCTGGATATTCAATGGTTCTGTGACTGCTCTTAGTACTGTCGATTAGAGAATCTGAACATTTTGGGTTGGAAGGAACATTAAAGACATGTTCCAACCATCTTGTTCCAAACCCCTGCCATGGACAGGGAGACCCTCCACTACACCAGATTGCTCAGAGCTGTATCCAGCCTGGCCTTGAACACTTCCAGGGATGGGGCAGCCACAGCTTCTCTGGGCAACCTGTGCCAGTGCCTCACCACCCGCGCAGGGAAGAATTCCTTCACAATAGCTAATCTCACTCCGCCCTCTGTCAATCTGAATCCTTTCCCCCTTGACCGATCCCTTCATAGCCTTGTCCAAAGTCCCTCTCCAGCTCTCTTGTGTCCCTCTAGGTACTGGAAGGGGCAGTACGGTCTCCCTGGAGCCTTCCCTTCGGAGAGCATTTCTCAGCCTGTCCCACAGCAGAGGTGCTCCAGCCCTCAGCCATCACCTCATCGTTCCCTTTGCTCCTCTTTTCCGAACAAAGACGATTGAACTCGGACCCCACTCGCGGCACCCACAGCCGCGGCCCCACCGGGCCGCGCGGAACGGGAGCGCAGCGGCGACACCACATCCCGGGGCGGTGACATCGCGTCCCGGGGCGGTGCCATCGCGTCCCGGGCGGAATCGCATCACAGAGCGGCGCGTTCCGCTTCCGGCGGCCGCGATGGTGGAGCAGGGAGGCGGCGGCGGCGCCATGAGCTTCCTCAAGCGCTTCCCGCCGCCGGCCGACGGCGTCCGCCACCAGCAGCCGGACACGGAGGCGCTGCTGGCGGGGCGCAGCCTGGGCTCCGGCACCCTCTACATCGCCGAGAGGTGCGGGGACACGGGGGCGGGGCTGCCCGGGCGGCCTGAGGGGCCCGGGATGGGCGCTCGGGTGAAGGGGCCGTGGTGGGGGGGAAGCCCTCCCTCGCAAGGGCTGTGAGGGTCTGCGGGCCGCCCCGCTGCTCCTGCTGGTTTTAAAGCAGGCAAGCCGGAGCAGCACGGCCAGGGACCCGGCTAGCTGAGGCTCCAGGGCCGGGCTGGATGGGACTTGGAGCAGCCTGCTCCAGTGGGAGGTGTCCCTGCCCACGGCAGGGGCTTGGAACGAGATGGCTGTAAGGTTCCTTCTTACCCGAACCATTTTGTAAAACTCAGCACGGTGGAGAAATGTGCACTTGCAGCCCAGAAAGCCAGTTGTATCCTGGGCCACAGCAAAAGCAGCGTGGCCAGCTGGGCAAGAGAGGAAATTCTGCCCCACTGCAGTTGTGACACCCTGCCTGGAGTGCTGTATCCAGCACTGGAGTCCCCAACATAAGAAGGACCTGGAAATCTTGGAGCAAGTCCAGCAGACACAACAAAGTTGATAAGCGGACTGGAGCACCTGTTCTATGGCGACAGGCTGAGAAGTTTGGGGTTGTTCAACCTAGAGAAGAGAAAGTTGTGTGGAGACCTCATGGCAACCTCTCAGTATCAGAAGGGGCATGCAGGGAGGGCAGGGAAGGGCTTTTTGACGGGAACTGTTGTGATAGGACAAGAAGGAATGGCTTCAAACTGAAAAAGAGCACTAGATTGATGGTTAGAAGAAAATTCTTTACTGTGAGCAGGGTGAGACCCTGGCACAGGTTGCCTAGAGAAGCAGTGGATGTCCCATCCCTGGAAGTGTTCAAGGCTGGGTTGGATGTGGCTCTGAGCATCCTGGTGTAGTGGAAGGTGTCCCTGCCCCAGGCAGTTGATCTTTCAGGTGTTTTCCAACCCAAACCATTCTATAATTAAAACAATGGCAGCTCTCCTCTTTTGACAGGGGAGTAGATGGGGCTGTTTGGTTTCTGCTGTTAATAACTACTCTAGTTCTGTGAAGTCTTTCATGTTGCATTAATTATGTGGAGCCTGTTCTTACTAGGCAGAAATCAGTCTGGTTATTCTGGAAGGTGTTATCTGAGCCCTTTATTGTCTTCTTTCAGTTCTCCCTGCATTGTATAGCTCAGGGAGACAGCTTGATGATTAAAACAACGTAATTTCTTTAACCATGGAAAGATACTCATAATATATTATGCAATTGAAGAACATTGTTGGAACAAAAGCATAATTAAAAATATGCACTTTTAAAAACCTCAAACTAGGAAACTTTTTTGAAATGGCCAATATTGTTGGAGGAGCTTTTGTCCCACCTGAGCTTGTTAGTGCTGTGTTGGAGAGGAATCTCTCTGGAATTTTGTTTACTGTTTTATTTCGTTTGGTTACAGCTACCAGGACTTCTGTTTGTGGGGTATCTTCTCTGAGGATGTGTAATGTTAAATTTCCTTGTAAGTTGCTTTCAGTAGACTTTTGTGCGAGGCATCTGCAGGTCTGCCAGCTTCCTCTCCACGTGTTTCAAGTGCACCACAGAGCTTTCACCAGAGCCACTTGTTGGGATGAACAGAGAACACCAGCATTTGCAGGAGTGCCATGGGAGAACAGGGCATCCAGGAGCAGAATGTGGCTCTTGATCCATGTACTGACTCTCCACCAGCAGCTGTAAACATTGAGGACTGGGTAGTTGAGGCTAGGAAATAAACTCCTTGCTCCCACTGTACTAGCTCTTGCTCTCAGCCAGTTTTGCAAGGCCAGGAGTCTTGTGTGAACTTCTTGTTGGTTTTGTCCCACCACAAAAGCTTGTGAATGCTGAGTTTTGCGTGTGGTGGAGGTCTTGCTTTCTGGCACTGAGTATTTCTGTTCACTGTGTGACATCATTGATTACAGGCACCCAAATCTAGTTTGAGTTTGATTTCTCAGTGTGTAGAAAGATGTTGATTGTTCTGATACAAAGGAGGCAGCATCCTGGTGGTGACAACCTGTGCTGTCTCTTGCTGTGGTTAGGGATGACAGTGAAAGTGGGGAAAGCAGAGGCTATGGCACATAAGTTGTGACTGGAGGAATACCCATAACCTGGCTCTGCTAATCACAGAACTGGCTGTTTTTCTACCTACTGCATCAGATCTATAATCCTCTAGGAATTATGACACTGACTTGACTTTCAGTGTCCTCTTTATCTTGGAAAACCACATTTAACAGCTTGAGTTACAAATCACGCTCTGGAACCTCTGTAGTTGACTTAGGAATGATAGATATCTGCAGGGAGGAGAAAACAGAGAAGCAAGGGGGGAAATTCAGCATTTAGTGCAAATGTGATAAAGCTGTGATGTGTTTTGGGTTCTTAGCTTCACATTCTTTAGGCAAAGGTGTCTTTTACCTCAGCCATCAGTTAATGCTCTTGCAAAGTCCTGTTAAGGCAGGTCCAGGACCGTGTGTGCCCGCAGAGTGGGCTAAGTGCCTTGTCCACAATTACTCAAGTTTTGGGGTTGGTTTGCTTTTCTGCAGGCTTGAATCTGATACTGTGAATTCCTCTGTTAGTTTCTAACTTGTCTCTTCTTTTTTTCCTCCCTCGTTAGTCGCCTGTCTTGGCTGGACAACTCTGGAGTTGGCTTCTCCTTGGATTACCCCACCATAAGTTTGCACGCCGTCTCCAGGGACCTGAGCGCCTACCCAAGGGAGCACCTGTACGTCATGGTGAACGCCAAGTTCGAAGGTAAGGAGTTGCTTGCTGCTCCCATGCAGTCATGAGTGACAGGATTTCCTCTTCAGTAGGAGGAAGTGTTGATTTTAAGTAATTGTTTGTATTTTCTTTTGTATTTTCCTGAAGGATAGTCATTGTAGAAACACAGCTTAGAGTCACTTTGTTTAGAGTCACTTTGCAGTTCTGCTCTCAGCTTGTGGCTGTGTACACTGAAGTTGCTGAGAATCAGTTCTCTGCCCTTTTACACTGTTTTAAATAATTTAGTTCCTCTGCCAGTCTCCCTGTGATTCCATCTTGAGTATGCTTTTTCTTTATTGAATTTATGTTAATGTTGCTGCCCTCTCCAGGCCTGATGAATTCCTGCTGTTTCACAGCCAGGGAACTTTTCATTCATTTTCTCCCACAGCTTGGTTAAATACAAACAAGAAAAGGCAATGTTACCAGCCTTTAATGAATCTTTGTAGATGGCCCACAAAACACACCTTTTTGACCATTCTTGCTTTGATGTAGAGAAAGCAAGCTTTCTGTTTCATTGTTTATATGAAGATTGCATTTATTTTTTTTTTCTTCAGGCAGACCTGTTAATAATTTAAGTGTGTCGAAAACTGTCATTGCAATTGGAGATTAAATGGGTGTTAGGTCCTGAGCAGGTCTCCTTTTCCCCTTCATGCCTACTGGTCATCACAGCTAAAGGTTAAAATCTGGCATTTAACTTTTTTTTTTTAATGTATCCAGAAAGTAATGACAAGACTCTGAGGAGATGGAGATGCTTTTAAGCTATTAGTGCATTATTTCCTTCTCTTATGTTACTAATTTTCTCTGACAGCCTATCACTACAAATAATAAGAGGGCATCTGCATATGCCTCTTGGTTCTTCTTCCTCATTCTCCTTTAACTGTGGTTATTTTGAAGTAAAAAGGGCCTCATCTGAAGAAGGATACTGTTTGTAGCTTTTAATTCATTCTGATTATGTCATTTGGAAATATGGATATCCTGTGCAAGCCTTTATCTAGAAATCCTTAAAAACTGATTTTTTATGCGGATTTTTTGAGGGTATATTTTTTAGTATATCAACTCTGCCTACAGTAAATCTTCCACAGCAGACAAGTTTTACTTTTCAAAGTCTAGCCCTGGCCTGAAATTTTAACTGCTGAATAGTGTTAAACCTTTCCACTGAGTTGGCTTCAGGAGTCTTCATTCGCAGTTGTGCAGGGTACATTGTGTTCTTCCTCTCAGAGTTTTGCATGTGTTCTCTGTGTGTTTGTGCCTTGTCCTCACCCCTTTTTTAGAAAAAGGCACTCAGAGGTTGACTGCATTGAAAACAAAGAGCTGGACTCAGCAGTAACAAGCTGTGCTTGCAGGGGTCATTTGGAAAAGAAGTGGGTAGCTTCCTTGCACACTTCATTTTTGGGGCAGCTGGCAGCTTCTTGGCATCTTCCTATTCTTGGTGGTGCCAGTTTTGTGTGTGATTTTGAGTGGTGCCACTCTCAGTGGCACAGCCTCTTCTGCTGTAGAAAATAATTGTGCACTTCTGAGGCTGTCAGTGCAGTGTCCCCAGCCCCGAAATGAGGAACTGCAACCATTTTTGTGGGGTTTTTATTCACAGAAAGTAAAACACCACACTGATGCTTATTTATTCACGTACATGGCGTACAGAAGTCAGGAAGCACCAGAGTTGTCACTGGTTCTGGGTGCACTTTGTATTTCTGACATCTTTCTGGCTGACTAGGAATGTTGGAAATGGAGCAGAGATCCTCTGCATATGTCAGGGTCCCCTCTGAGGGGCCGCACTGGAAGCTAGCTGATTTCGTGACAGTAATGTTAAGGATGCTGGATGGTGGATAAAAAAATCTGTGTGATTTGAAAAATGGTAACAGTTGTGAATGGAGGGGTTTTGAGCACTGTTTTTTTTAATAAGAATCAGGCAGTTTTCCTGAAATACTTGAGTACATTGTGTGACCAGTACAGAAATCTTTACTCCTTAAGTTATAAACAGAAGATTTCACATGTGTTGCAAGTATTGTTGAAGTGCTGTGAGAGGGCCTCATATATCCATGTGGGTCTTGGAGTGTCACAGGGGTTTTGGGAGAGCAGAGTGGAGGTTTTGTGCCTCTCCTAGGCTGTTTCTGATTTGATGATGTGTGTGTTCCTGAAAGAATAAACAGATGTGACTTTTTTTTAAATAAAATAAACACGTTTCTTCTAAATCTTTCAATTTCTTAAAGAGGAGACAAAAGAGGCTCCCATGACTGAAGGGGAGGGGGATGACAGCGATGATGACGTCGAACCAATTGCGGAATTCAGATTCGTACCTAGCGACAAATCGGCCTGTAAGTGCGAATGGGAACTGTGTTTTACTTCCAAGTCCTGGTTATATGTGGGAGACACTTGTGTGCAGAGGTGTAAATACCATGATCCTTCAGTGTCCTTCTCTAGTGACTTGATTCCTGTGTGCTGGAAAGAATAAAGCAAATTGTTTTATCTGGCTTGAAAAATGGATTCTTTCAAGCAGCTGCTTCTCAAGTGCTTTAAAATAGAAACTATTGAGTATAAATACACAATGAGTATAAATACACAATATGGATAATCTCACTTGTATACATTTGCAGAGAATATGTATGGGAAATGTCTTTTTAATTACAAATTCAGTGATATTTGAGTCAGTGACAATTTCATTAGAAACATTCTAATGTCATAGAATTGACACTACTACTGGAAAGCTGTCTTATCCTGTGGATATGACAGTGGAGCTTACAGTTGGATTCAAGTTGTAGGAATCTGATGGATGAGATGTTGCAAGTTTTTCTGTGGTAGGTAACCACAGACATAACTGTCCATGCATAACCTTTATCATCAATGAAATAATACAAAAGTGCTGTTAAGAGGTTAAAGCACCAGGCTGGATCTCTGAAACCTGATTTGTTTCTTACATGGCTTCTGGCTTGTTGGATGATATTTTCAAATACAAATTCAGTTGTGGTTCTGCTAAAGGAGTATTCTGACTCCCTCTGATCAGTCAGAGGGGGGTTTCTTGTGTGTTGCTTTGGAGTGTTGGTGAGGTTTGTGTTCACTTGTGTTCCTGCAGTGGAAGCCATGTTCTCAGCGATGTGTGAGTGCCAGGCCCTGCACCCAGACCCGGATGATGAGGACTCAGACAACGACTATGAAGGGGACGAGTACGATGTCGAGGCCCGAGGTTGGTAACAGTTGCTTCTTTTGAAATACCTGCCAGCACTTGGATAACCTGGTATCTGTCATAATTGTTTATTACTCATTTTGCCTGAACATCCCGATTGTCACAGGCACAGTATAGAAATTCATAAATCTGCAGAAAACCTGTCATTCCTGTCACAAATGACAGAAATTCAGCAAAAGCATTGCTCTGGCTCTCCAAAGCCCACAGACACAAAGAGCAGCCTTTCCTCTTCCCAGTGGCTGTGCTGGCCCAGGTTCAATGCCTGTGCTGCTTTGTGGTCAGTTCATATTGCTGTGTGTAGTCTCTACCTGATGTAAGCAGCTTTTTAATCTGTCAGTTAATCTGAGCATAACTTGCCCAGCTGCTCCCCTATTCCTCCACTTCTGCATTGTTCTGGCTCCTAAGCTTGAGTCTGCTAAACATAAACTTGTTTTTGCAGAGCTGGAACAAGGTGACATCCCAAGCTTTTACACATACGAAGAGGGATTGTCACATTTAACTGCAGAAGGGCAGGCCACGCTGGAGAGGTTAGAAGGCATGTTAGCCCAGTCTGTCAGCGCCCAGTACAACATGGCTGGAGTGAGAACAGAGGACTCCATAAGGGAGTTTGAAGGTAAGACATGCTTTTCTTTTACTAAACAGTATCTCTTCATCAGTGACACAGCCAGTGGGATCGAGTGCACCCTCAGCAAGTTTCCAAACACCAAGCTGAGGGGTGTGATTGACACTCCAGAAGGATGGGATGCCATCCAGAGGGTCCTGAACAAATCTGAGGAGTGGATTCATGGGAAGGAATCTCATGAGGTTCAACAAGGCCAAATGCAAGGTGCTGCACCTGGGTTGGAGCAACTTCCAGTATCAACACAAACTGGGAGATGAAGGGATTAAGAGCAGCCCAGCCAAAAAGGACATGGGGGTGCTGGTGGATGAAAAAGTTTCACCTAACCTGGCAATGTGCACTTGCAGAATGCCAGTCATGTCCTAGGCTGTAGCCAAAGCAGCGTGGCCAGCTGGGTGAGGAAGGGCAATCTGTTCCTCTGCTCCACTCTGGTGAGACCCCACCTAGCGTGCTGCATCCCGCTCTGGGATCCTCAGCATAATAGGAGAGGGACCTACTGCAGTGAGTCCAGAGGAGGCATTAAGATGATCAGGAGTCTGGGGCACCTCTGCTATGGAAACAGGCTGCGACAGTTTGGGTGTTCAGCCTGGAAAAGACAAGGCTTTGGGGAGACCTTACTGAGGCCTTTCAGTACTTAAAGATGGGGACAGACTTTTTTGTAAGGCTGGTTGTTGCAGGACAAGGGGGAGTGGCTTCAAACCAAAGGAGGTGAGACTCACATTGATAAAAGGAGAGATTTTTTACCATGGGAGTGGTGAGCTGTGGATGCCCCATATCTGGAAGTGTTCAAGACCAGGCTGGATGGGGCTTTGAGCAACCTGGTCTAGTGGGAGGTTGTGGAGGGATAGAATGTAAGAAAATAGTGCAGAAGGTGGTCTCACACTTGAAGAGTTGCAGCTGTACTAATCACCAAAGATTAGGAACAGGCCTGCCCTTAACAGGCCACAGCTGTGTCCAATAAGAAGAGTGCTACAAAAGAGTGGGTTAGCTGGTTGAGAAGAGATGTTGGAGTTTGTTGGCTGTACTGTGAGGAAGAAGGAGTCAGTGCTGCAAGGAGCTGCCCATGAGACATCACCAAGAAGGTATGGGAACTTTTGCAATATGATGACAACAGGAGGTGTCCCTGCCCATGGCTGCAAGGTCCCTTCCAACCCAAACCATTGTATGGTTCTGTGAAATGAAAGTGGTGGCTCTCCAGTTTGGCTAATCCATAAAGCAGGACTGAGTGAATGTGATGCCATGGGTGATACCTCCCTGCAGAAGGTAAGGGAAAACTGACATGCCTGTGGCCCTGTGGGCACCAGTTGCCTGCTGTGGATTGAGGGCTGCACTGTTCAAGAGTGAGCACTTCAGTGTTAAGAGCACTTGATTCTTCCTGGAACAGTGGTAAAGTGAAGTTGATTTAGGGTTAAAAAAATTAAATTTATCGGTCTACACCAGCGTTAGGAAGCAGTTTCTACTTTAAATGAGTTGTAGTTTTTATTTGGGGTTTTGATTTTGGGACTTGGATTTTTGGGGTTTTTTTCTGTTTTTTTAAAACCCTAAATTATAAGTTAACAGTTATCTTAACAGAGTTCAGGGTGAATTCTGAATCATTCAGACACACTGAAACAGAATTATTAAAAGATCTATTTTTCTGAAGGATGGTGTCTCTTAATTCTATGGATTGTTCAAGTGTGTATTTAAGGAGTAAAATTTCTTTTTTGTTGGGGGAAAGCCATCTGATTTCTCAGACTGTCTTTTCTGTGTGCTGTTTTCCCTAGAGCAATATATTATCTGGGAGAAGAATAGGGAAGTTTAGTAGCGTTGCTTCTTTTTTAATATATAAATTGCAGTGCTTTTTATATGCCCGCATGTTTTTGAAAGATGGAAAATGATCCAGCAGTTGTGGATTTCTAGAAAATAGTAACTAATTTGTTCTCATCCACAGGGAGAGGCTTTTAATCTTACTTGTTTTGTCAGTTGTTTTCAGGTTCTCTTTGTTCTGCAGTTTTGAATAAATTTATTTAAAGACAACCATAGGTGCTAGGCTCCTGTTTCAGCAATGCCCTTTGTTTGAAAATTTAGTCAGGTTTCTGAATTCCAAAATTCCAGAAATTAATATAAATTGAACAGCAGATATGTCACATGTCTCAGAGTCATCTTCATCAGTTTTGTTTACTTTCTAATCTTACTTGCTACAGTACTGCTGCTTGGTTTGCTGCAATTATAAATATCTCCAGGGCTGCTCAGTTTCAGAGTTACTTTATTTTTTGACATTGTAGCATAGGGGGCAGTCTTTCTTTTCAGTGATTGTTTTGGAACAGCATACAGCCTCTTCCTACTAGAATAAAGTTATTCAAAGGAATCATGACATTTGTTACATCAAAACTTAATTTACAACATAAAATAGTTAAAATCCGGTGTTTAAGTCTTATTAAAAAGACAGGGTGAGGTGAGGTTATAGGAAGCAGTGACATTGGTAAATGACTGACCAACAGTGCTGGAGCAAACCCAGAAACTTGTGAGCTCATCAGTGTTTCCTTAGGCTGCTCTCAGAAGTTCAGTGAAGGAGTTTCCTGTCCTGGCCACCTTTTGTCAGCAGAGGGCATCCGCTCTCTTTCCCGTGAAAATGTCATCCCTCATCTGCTTGTTTACGGAGCACTGGCTGGTTTTTTTCAGATGGGATGGAGGTGGACATAGCACCAGTAGTTGCTGGGCAGTTTGAAGATGCCGAAGTTGATCACTGAGGAGGACAGGTGCTGCTGTAAGTTCTTCTGACTTCTCACAGCAATGCTTTTCAGTCGTGCAGAGCCTTCCCTCTCTGGAATTTGTGTAGTGTATGTGATCCTACAGGAAGTGTCTCATGATGTCAGGATGATGGTGAAATAGAGGAAGGAAAAGGGAGCTATAGTTATCACAAATATAGAAAGATGTTTAATGATCTGTGCCAAAATGCCTATTGGCATAAACCATTACCCTGCAGAGGCAACCTGCATGGATGTGCCTGTCTGGAAGACACGTCAGCTTTTTAGTTGATTTAAGAATTGTCTGATCTCAAAGGCTCTTAGATGCTGATATATGAACACTGGAACACTTTCCATCCCTGGAAAGTTGCTGTCTTTAGTGTCTGTTGTTTTGCCCTTGGTGTGTAGGATTTCCCTGGCTGTTCCAGGGGGCAGGACACTTCATAGCACTCCAAATCCATCTCTTCCTTCATTATAAGCAGAGCAGGAACAGTTCCTGGTAAAGTTACTGAGCTAACTGGATGGGGTTGCTCTCAGAAGTGAACAGCTAAGAGACAACACCCTGCTCAGGTGGATGTGCCAGTGTGATCCCTTGTCTTCCATCACCTGTGCTTACTTTTCTCCTCCTAGCAGCTTTACAAGATGTGCCAGGGGTTCCTCACTGGTGCTGGGAGGGAGAGTTAGAGCAGCTTTTTCTGGGACTGTCTGCAGAGATGCACAGGCACAGTGGGGTTGTGATGCCATCCTTGCTTCAGCAGTACTCGGTCTGTGTGTGCTGCTCAAGTGGTGCTGTGTTGTCCCAGTTCTTCAGCCTATCTCAGAAGGGAGACTGACAGCTCCTACCTTATAGCCAGTGTCCAACTATCCCACTTGAAATGCTGGAGAGAGCAGCTGTGGAGCAGACAGCCAAAAGCTCAGGGGAGGAAGGAGGAAAAGGACACAAAAAGGAGTGTCACACACTGAAATAAAAATGGGCAAATAGTTGGTTAAGGATTACAGTGTGACAAAGAAGGAGGCTGCAGTCCCCAAGAAGGGCTGTTGTGGAGGGATGCTGCATACCTGCATTCTTCCTCTGTTGCTTGTTTTTCTCTGCTGCTGCAGTTCTGAGTCTCAGAGTAGTCTTGTGTTTTCTTACTGACCTCCACCTCTGCCACTGCTCCTGAATTGGTATTTATTGTCTGGGGTAAGAGCTCAAACTGCTGTAGTCACATTTTTACCCTGGGAAGGACTTTGCAGAACAGAGAGTTCTTTAAAAAAAAATAATTTAGATACTGGTTGTCCTGCCATTGGCTGGACAAACTGGTCCACCAGTTTGGTAAAGGACACACTTAAAAATCACAGAAAAGCCTTTAGCTATAGATCAGGTGCTTCTTAGTAAGTGAATGGAAATTTAGACTCTGATGACTCCATCTCCAAGTTTACTTTAGCCAATGGTTTATTAAAAAAAAAATCATGCTGTTGAAAAATTCAAATTTGACTGCTTTATCTATTATCCCGGTTAAAATTTGACTGGATTAAGGAGAGTTAGTAGCTAATAGCAGATCTCTAAGAAGCCTGAAAAGTGCTGGTGGAAGTGTTACAGACTGTTCTTCTAGAAAAGGACAAAATGCACCCAGTAAGAAAGTAGTGTTGTTTAATGGAATTATTATTCTGCCTTCCATGGTACAGCATGTGGCTGTGGGAGATGAATGCTGTGAGAGGTGACTGGAGAGGATTTCCTCCTGTGCTGCTTGTGTTGATCACAGCTGAGGGGCTGATCCCTGTCAGAGCAGATCAAGTGACCTGCACGTGCAGTGTCAGGTGCTGCAGTGACATCACTCCAGGTAGCAGTTTGGGATGGCCCTTTTTAGAGTAACCACCAGCCTGAGTGG
This sequence comes from Calcarius lapponicus, assembly GCA_039654755.1. Taxonomy (NCBI): domain Eukaryota; kingdom Metazoa; phylum Chordata; class Aves; order Passeriformes; family Fringillidae; genus Calcarius; species Calcarius lapponicus. The sequence goes on along the minus strand of CM077462.1, from coordinate 59,069,687 downwards.
ATGTAATCTAAGGAAGTTTAGGAACTGAAGGCAGAAAGTGGCAAAGACAGGTCTTGGAGGTCTGTGCTAATCACCCTGCTCAGAGGGTGGCTTGGCTCTGCACTCTGGATGTAGGGGGGTGGAGAGGGAGCATGCTGTGATCTGTGGGTACTCCATGGAGCAGCTTGGCCTTTCTAACCTCCTGAACTGCAAAATGATCTACAGGAATATCTTGTTGGTGACCCCTTAGAGAGCAGTGTGCTGCTCTGCCTCCCAAACAAAGCCCTTGTGTGATGCTCATGTTGCATGCCACCCAAATGAGATGTGACAGTCTCCTGCTGAAGCCCCTGGAAGACTTGCTGGCAGTTGGTGCAGGACATTTCCAGCGTTCCTGCAATAAGTGGTGTTTTGTATGTGGCATCACGAGGCTGCAGCAATTGTTCTGAAGCAACTGGTGTGTCTGCATGTGGGTGCAGCAGGGTCTGCCAGGGCACCCTGGTGCCTGCTGTGAGCACATGCTGTCCTTAGCTGACCTGAGTTAGAGCTGCTGCCAGAGGCAAAGATGCTTAGCCCTTCTGAAAATTCATGGGCTTGTAGTAAAGTGCTGTCCTCTGACTGCAACCAACAGATAGCTACTACTCTGTGCTGCTTAATAACCTTTTATTTTAATGCCAATTATGTAAACTTGGGTGTCTTGTGTCTTTCAGATTCCTCTTGTGGCACTTCCAGAATAAGCTGTAAAACCGAAGGCATTGCAGTGACTATCGGGAGTTAACCTTTCTTTTGATGACCTAAGTTTAGACATCTAGGTCTAAAAATGCTTGTAGAGGTGTTTAAAACAGGGTTTGACATTTGTGACCACTATGGGGTTATTTAAAAAAAAAACAACAAAATAAACAGAAACAATAAAACCTCTTGCATCTAACACTTGAATGGGGCTAATCAGGGGTCATTTCATAGAATCACAAAATGATTTGGGTTGGAACAGACCTTAAAGATCATCTGGTTCCAGCCCCATGGGCATGGATGCCATTGAGTACGTCAGGTTGTGCAGGACCCCATCCTAACCTGGCTGTGAACACTTCCAGGGATGGGGCAGCCACAGTCCTTCTGATGAAACTCTCTGGCCTTTTAAAGAAGCCTTTGTAGGTATTCTGGGACTTGAGAAATAAAACTGTAAGTAGAACAGAATTTTAGATGGTCCTAGAATTTTCCATATTTTTTTACCTGTCATTGACTCTGTGGAGTAGAAATGGGAATAGAAATGTTATGACTAAAAGGAAATAGGGTTGGCCAAGGATCAAAAGAAAAGCTAAATTAAAACCCCCTAAAGTAACTGCCTTTACCATTTCAGTGCTATCCCTTTCATTTCTCTGAGAGCTGAGCTTGGGTGGTAGAGGAGATGGAATAAAGTCTGTAAGGTCCGGACAAAGAGAACTGTTTTGCGTCTTTGTATTAAATGTTAACATTGTTAAATAAACTAAGATTTTTTGTATCTCGCAACCAGCTCACTGTTGCAGTTCTCCCTCTTTTACTTCAGCAAGCTGCTTGAGCCCTTGAGTTTCACAACTCTCTCCTGTAACAAAAAAAAAAATCTTCAGTGAAGCCAAAGCCATTTTCAGCGTTTATCTGGATGTGAGGATAAAAGGGCAGAGCATTTGCAGGGTATGCCTGTGACAGAGTTAGCCAGACACATCCCAAACTTAGGAACTAAGCTTCAGATTGCCAAGATGTTGGTCCTGCTGGAGCTTTTCCTGTTTTGTCTCTCTACAGGGTGGTGATTTTGCCATTAGAAAATACCAGCAAATTCAGGATGTTCCTCTCTTCCCCCAGTATTGAAATGAAACTCTGGACCAAACTTCCTCCATTTTCTTTTGCTTTGAAGTTGACCTGTGATGTTTTGAGGAGGGGGTGGTGGTGAGGTATTGCTGTGTTGGTATATGAGCAGTTTACTGGCCCTACACTCTGCTTACATGTTAGGGTGTGATTTGGTTCCAAGGTACATGCTAATTATACCCACTCTTTGTTGAATGTTCTTGAGGAATGCCAGTCAAATTAGGGATGTCTTAACAGTGTTGTGAACCACTCATGTAGCTGAATAAATGAGGTATTCGGCATGTTCTGCAACAAGACATCCTACAGGAATGTCTTTACCAGCCCCTTTGTATACATACAAACATATTCATGTGAGTGTGCGCGTATTGTTAGAGATTGAGAGTTAAAAAGGAGGATACAGAGTTGATATTTGCACTGCTATTTGGAGAATCTTGGCATGGTGAGATTTTGGGACAGGTAAAACTCTTACTGGCACCATAATTGAGGCAAAGGGCTCATTGAATTCTAAGTCACCATGCACTGTTGAAGTAGACTGGTGGGGATTTTTTAGTGTGTGAAAATCTGAGTTGGGATGTGGTGTGTTGTTTTCCATGTTAAATGGCAGCCTGTTACATACCCTGGCAGATGGCCAAATTTAACTCCAGGGCAGCTGGACTGTTCCCAGTTCCTCTCAGCACTCACTACATCCAGAAGGAGAATTTTGTGTTGTATTAATGTGGAGCTCCAGGAGCAGACATCTTGTAATGCTTCCAGTCAAATCAATGGAGCAAGATTAATTGAGGTGAGGTAGAAACAAACCTGGATGAATGCTGAAGGTAGCATTGAGAAGTATCTTGTGTGGATTGACAAGTTTTATTTTCAATAAAACTTTGTATTTAGGCTGTATATAAGTGTTCCGGACTTCATAGGCATTTGTTAGCTCAAATGTTTGCCTGCACTACCAAAACCAGTTAAATTCTTCAGTTCCTAACTTAGTATTATTTTTCATTATTTCTGCTACTTTTGTTTTTCTTTTGTTTTGCATTAATTTAGTCAATTTAAGGCTTGTCTAATTCCTAGTGATTAAAAAAAATATATATATATTCTAGTGCCTGTAAATATAGCAACTACTTGTTAATAACCCAGATTTGTAATTTCTTTTAAACTATATGTTGTGCCAAAATAAGGCAGACACGGAGAAGTCTGATTTGACCTCTTCACTTTATGGACTTTGCTTTTGCAGGCCATCAAAAATTATGCGGAAGTAGGGCCTCTAATCTAAAAAATTTTGGTTGCCTGTAGGTTTATATATCCATTTTTCTCTTTTCTATTTTTTTGCTCTTTGAGGTTTATTTTTGAGACCTTTATCCTGTGGGCTCCACGGCTTCAGAGGAACCATTCAGATTTTGAAAGACTTGTTTCCATAAGAAATGAGGTGAAAAAGTGGGGGGAAAAGTTACTAGGTATGGATCACTTTAAAAGGAGGTAAAAGAGATAAAAAGCAGTAAAGGAAGAAAAGGAAGGTAGAAACCCCCAAAAGGATCTGTTTTAGAAGCAGAACAAGTTATAAAAATATGTATTTTCTCAGAGGATCACGTCTTTTCAGGCTCAGTGTGCTGGTATATGGTCCTTACTAATGGAGAGTTTTAACAAGGACAATTTTCCTTTGGTAGATCTATTGACACTACGATTGAAGAGCTGCTGAATGATAACCCAGCAGTTCTAGTTCTCTTCAGCATATTAGCAGATTAATTGTTTTTATTATTAATAACTGAATACAGGGTCATGGATAGGACTCTTGTATGTAAAGCAGGTTCATACAGTTGATTTAATTTTTCAATATAATCTTACAGATACCTTGGAAAAAATAAAACAAGAAAAGATTTTATTGCAACAAGGAAGAAATTACATGGAAATACTTACTTCCCAAACTCTTGCAAAAAAGATAGCTGACAATAGTAGCTGTTAAAGACTTTCAGTTTTCTGTGAAAAACCCCCCATCTGATTCCCTTTCTCTTAAAATATGGTTTGTAAGGTGACTTGGATTATGAGGTGAGTGACATGATACTGAGATCATTGTAGAATTTGTTAACCATCTCTCCTTTCAAATGAAGTAACCATAAAAAAAAAAAACTGAATTTACTCTTAAATTTGAGAAATATATTTTGGCATGTTTAAAAATTAAGCTGCAGCCAGAAGAAGAAACCTTGTGCTAGAAACAGAGCTTCAGAGGGTAGTAACCAACAGTGGTGTTTGCCTCAGCTGAGGCTATAAAGGGCATGCTTGTGTATGTAGCTTTCCTGTAGTTTTTATCTCTGTTATTTATTCTCCTGCATTGCAGATTCATTTGTTTTTTTTTAAGAAGTTGGTAAGAGCTCCAGAAAATCAAGGACAAATTGAGTACTGCATGATTCATCCCTATATACTGTCTATGTGAAGAGGCAGAGTAATTGCTGATAAAAGTCGAGGGTTTTGCCTAAAATACCATTTAATGTGTGTGTCTACAGAATTTTATGGTATTTTATTACTGCTTTTTCCAACCAAGGTAAACATTCGACAGTCTCCAATGTGACAGAGCCTTCCTGGAAGGAAGTGAGGGGATACTTACCTGCACTCAGGTATTAAAATTATCATTATTAAAATCATATTAGTCATACAGGCTTTAATTTTGGTGTAGGGTGCGTCTAGAATAGAGCTGTGGAGACTCTTCTAGGGAGTAGTGTAGCCTTTCTTCCTCTCAGAGGTATATGGCAGGTAGGAATATGATGATGCCTGTATAAGAAATCTTAGCTCCCTTTTTGCAGGTGCCTTCAATGGGAAGAAATCAAATAAAATCAAACCTTGAAAGGATGGGGTATTTCTTGAAAATTAGTTTTGCATGCTAATAAAGGTCAGCAAATGGCACTTATGGCTAAAGTGACATATTTGTGTTTTAACAGTCCGTCACATTCATATGGCTTAACTGAAAATGGTGGCAGATATTCCCAAAATCCCAATACTCATTTACAAAATAATTATTTGAATACAAAGTAGTCAGTCAAATATTTCAAACATGAAATCTGAAATACAGCATAAAGATGGCACCTAAGTCTGTCAACAGTTCTCTGAAAGCTTTATGTCTGCAGATGTTGGAAATATTTTTTAATGTAGTGCTCCCAAATTTCAGGATTTGATGTCTCAAGATTTCCGAGGAAAGATTTCATCCCATATAAAAACCACAAGTATTGTACCTGAAATGAGAGGTTACAGAAAGGACCTTTATTTAAATGCATTTGAGAAGGACACAGTACTGGTATGGAAAATAAACATTGCATTCAAGTATTTGAGTCTCTAAAAAAATCCAGCAGTATACCTTTTGCAAAGGAAGCTTCAACAGCCATGCAAGTGCTCCCTGTGAGATAATAATCCTGTTTTTCCTAGTGCAGTTAATGCTTTGATCTGTGTAGGCCAAGCCAAAGGCAGAGAGTTTGTCTGGATGAATCCAACATGGGCACCTTCCTGTTCCTGGTCAGGGCTGCTTTCTTTGTGGCTGGATGTACAAATGACTGAACCAGCAGCTTAACCTCCATCCTCACCTGAGATTGTTAGCTGTGCCTGTTTTGTTAACCACAATGTTTTTAGGTGCTGCCAAGTGGGTATAAGATAGTGGGGTGTTTTTTTGAAGATCATTCTGATTTAGGGCTTATTCTGAACCTGAAAAAACATTAGAGATAGTATACAATTCTCATAAAGAGACTTCTATCTCAAGTTGAAAGGGACCCATAAGGCTCACTAAATCCAAAGGGTATCCAGATACAGTTTATTTACTGCAGTAAAAAAAATCAGATTATTCTTTCAGAGACAAAGAGAATCCTGCTTGAGGGTGTTGCCCACATATAAGTTTGAATTTATGAAACTTCCCACATCACAAAAAAAACCAAACTTATTAGAAGGGATTCTGTTTAGTCAAGTCTGCCACTCAGTGCAGGACTTTGCCTATGCTGGATGGGTCAGTGAGACTCTCTGGCTGAGTCCAAAGAACCTGCGTGCTGGAGACTGTAGCATTTCTGCAGGAAACTAATTTCAGTGTTGCTGCACCCTTCCTCCTGAATGTTTTCCTGGAGTCTAAGCTGAACTTCCCATGCTCCAGTTTGTGGCCTTGCTGTTGTTGCTAAAAGAACGGTTAATCTCTGTTACTCTTGTAACTACTCTTGAAATAATGCTTGACTGTGCTTAAAACACGCTTTCATCTTATTTTTGCAGCCTAAACCAGTCTGGTTCCCTCAGCCTTCCCCCTTAGATCAGGTACTCTAGGCCCTTCATTGTCTCAGTGGTCCTCCACTGCCTGGATCCTGTTTTTTGACACATTGCTCTTGAACCTGGGGACTCCACCCATGTTCCAGATGTCATCTCACAGGCATTGAGTAGAAGGAGGCAATAATCACACCAGCATGCTCTGCATGGTATTGGCCACCAGCCAGGTGTCAAACCATTGATTGTGACAGTTTGAGATCAGTGGTTTAGCCAATCTTTATTCCATCTAACAGTCTTTTTGTGTGAGCCCACTTTGAACCAAGAACGCTGTGGCAGGTGATCTCAAAAACCTTGCTGAAGTGAAGGTACACTACATCCCTGCTCCTTTGTCATTCCCAATGCCCTCATCACAGAAGGCTACCAAGCTGGTCAAGCATGGATCGCCCTCACTAAGTCTGTGCTGACTGTTCCTGTATTTATGTTTGTGTTGTCCACATGGTTGGAAATGGATTCCAAGACTAGATACTCCACCTTCTTTCTACTGGCTGAAGTGATACCAACTAGCTTGTAGCTCCCTGGCTTCCCTCTCTTCCTTCTTAAAAGCAGGCATAGTATTAGCACATTTCCCATTGGCAGGAACCTCCTCCAACTGCTGTAACTTCTCTTAAATTAAGGACAATTCCAACATTGGCCAACTCTACCTTCATTTCTTGCTGAATCCCACTAGAGTCAATGGATTCACAATCACATATGTTGTTCCCATTTATTGTTCCCTATTTATTGCTTCCTTTCCAAAAGCTTACTGATTTACACAGAGGTTTGGGACCAAATTTTGCTTGGGAAGACTGAGTGGTACCTTAGCCTTTTCCATGCCACCCCTCACTAGGTTGCCTCCCACATCCACCAATGGACTTGCATTTTCTCTGGACTTTTTTGTGATTAGTATATTTGTAACTCTGCATGTACTTTTTCTTACTTCCATTTGAGCTCTAACCTTCCTGGCTTGTTTCCAAGTGCCTGTGCAAAGTTCTTATACTCCTCTTTTGCTGCCTTTCCCAGTTTCAACTTCTTACATGTTCTTTGTTGTAGGAAAACTCTTTGTCTAGCCAGCAGGGAAAAACTTTTTGTACAAATTCCCAGTCTAACACTATGTGACAGATTCCTTCTGCACATCTAAATCTATTACTAAGCTCTCATCAGCTTTTTCTAAAAATCACCTTTTCCCATTTATAGCAGTTTCCAAGGGAATTACTACTGACTTAGCAATTCCCTTAATAAGCAGAATTTAGTTTTGAAGTCCAAAGTCTGAACAGCTCTGCTATTTACCGTCCAGTCTTCCTCTGCACCCTGAACTCCTGTGAGGACTACAACCCAAGTGGCCACATTCAGGACCTATTTTTCTCTGTAGGCAGGTCAAGTTCAGCATTACCACTCACTGGCCCTTTAGGATTTGAATTACACATAATTACTGATAGTTTCTAGGAACTTCATGGATTGCATCCACTCATTGCATAAGAGTTTTCGCTCTGTCAGACGATGTCTGTGGAGCTGAAAACCCCTATGAGGACCAGGGTTTGGGAACAGGAGTAGTTTATTTTCCAGTTGTTTGTTGAAAACCTCCTTTGCTTCCAAGTCCCTGAGATACTGAACACTTCACTAGACACAGACTTGGAATTCTTATTTCTTTGCTTAAGTGTTCTGAACTTGCTGGCAGCCTCAAAATAGCCTCTCCTCTGAGAAGAAAGGTCAAAGTCTCACCTGTTGCCTTCTCCCTTGCTTATCTCCTCCATTTACACCTACTGCTGACTGTTGTGGCACCAATTTTCTAAGGAATAGTATTAGTCTTTCTAGTAAAACTGATCTAAAGAAGGGGGCCTTCATTCTGGTTTTATAGTGTTAGAAATGTAACAGGAGGCTAGGCCAGGCTGGATGGCTTTGAGCATCTTGGTCCAGTGGAAGGTGCCCCTGCCCCTAGCAGGGGGGTTGGAACTGGATGGTCTTTAACATCCCTCACTCTACAATACAATTCATGATAGGCTAAGCTGGCACCTGTCCAGGAAAGAGCGTTTCATTTTATCGACCTCATGATTATCTTGTCACCAACTCTTCCATTCATAGCTGCCATCTCCCTGGTACTGAAAGAGCAGCATTAGCTCAGTCCCCATCATTACTGATGGTATAATCATGCCTGGACAACTAACGTGAATTCCTTTGGCAGTAAAACAGAGACAATCTTTGTTCCGCTGGTACTTACTGAGCCTGTCTTCACAGTGCAGAACTTAGGCCTGCCTGTGCTAAGTTATAAACACTTCCTGGCATCTATGTTTATTGCAGGAATCCAGAGTTTAATGCTGCTGGAGAATCACCTTCACCAGAACATTGGTGAAGCCATTTTGAAAAATGAGTAATTAACTACAGTTTCAAGATTAAATTCCTGAAAGACCATAAACCACCAGTAGATTTGTTTATCCTAAAAGAAAACCTGTATTTCATCCTTGTCGTGTGAAAGTGATAATCAATCTTCCTTTTCTTCCAAGTGTCCTTTCTAAGAACATTGTTTATGATGTGCTTCAGCCACATGAGGATTCAGTTGTATTCTGAACGCTGTCCATATCCTTGCCCTCATGGATTTTTGCCACAGCCATAAATGAGAATATATTGCACTATCCACTAGCAATTTTAAGTTTCATGATATGTTAGTCTAAAGTACTACTGTGAGATAGTTATTACAGCAAAACACAAAAAAAAAAACTTCTGAAAGAATTTCCCAAAGTAAGAACAAAGTAATTTAACCATCTGAGAGGCTGATGCTGGAAGAAGTAAGACATCAGATTAGCATAACATTGTGACTCTGCCAGTTTCTAGGAAGTCTGAAACAGCATTTCTGCTGACAAATGGATTCTGAAAGTAATTTTTACAACTGAATTTAAAATATCCCTTCCCTCATCATCTACTTTCATGATTCTGTTTAGAGGTTCTTTCTACAAGAATTTATCATCATAACAGGTCATTTTTCTAGATGTCTCATTATTTTGTCCAATCGTGAAAGAAAAAATTCTATTCCTATTTTCTTATTTTCAAAAGTTGTCAGAAAAAATTAATTTCATGTTAAAATTTGTAGATCTGCCCTCCTGTATTCATCAATTCAGTTTTCAAATAGAGCAATCTTCTCTATACTTGCAACCCAGACACTATATTTATTTTGAACTCTTGATTTTTAAGGTCTCTTAAATGTATCCATGAAACATCCTTATTCTGTAATGAGATATTTTTATCACAAATGGATTACTCAATCCTTCAGGTGATCCGCAGACCTGAGATCTATCACTAAATGTTGGCTACAGTAGTGACACTGTGCAAAAAGTGATGTGTCCCGAGTATTCACTTCTTTACAGCTGCTCAGTCTGGAGGAGTTCCTTTCCCTCATAAATCAAGAGACAGCATTCAATGTATTTTGTGTGTATATTCTAGATGTTAACTAATGACAAACCACTGTTTATGAATTTTCCTAGAAAGGTAACATTGCTCCCTAATCACATTTCTAAGTTCCTCAAGTCATGGGTCCATTTTAGTTAACAACTGTTGATTTTCTTATGCCAAAAATCCTGGAGGTTTGCTGCAAAGTTGTTCTGCAGGACACATCTTGGCATGTAAGTAGAACATGGGGTTTCAGAATGCCTCCTGTTTCCTTAAATCACTTGCCAAAATATTAAATCTCATATACTTACAACCTAGAAGATCTTTAAATGGTTATGAGGTTGAAATCAGTTAGTGAAAGCTGAAGCTGAGAAATATTATATGGTCTGTCAGACCGGAGCAATGCTGAACAGCTTTGCCTATGACATTTCATTAATTACTCACTGAAGAGTTACTCTGTTACTCAAGCTTACTCTATTGTTCAGTCACCCTGTTTAGAGATCTAATTCAACAAGTTTATATTAAAGTGAATTTTAGTTAGGTTTAAACTTCCGTCTTTGTTTTCGGCTGACTGAGGGTCAAGGCAAGTAGAACAAGCACAGACATGAATTCAAGAAAAGGAAGGTTTTGGTCATAACAGGATCCCTTTCCAGTGTTTCCTGTGTATATTTTACATCCTGTTCTGCCTTCATCACTCTTGTACCTTCTAATAGGATTAACAGTCATGAAAGAACTTGGGATTAGCAGACTGCTTCTTTATATACCCTAAGCAGAAAGCTCAAGATTTGTAGGTACCAACTGTAAACAAACAACAGCATGAAGTATCACATGGACCATTTTCATCTGCACACAGCTAGAAGTCAAAATCAATAGCTTCCAAATTAAAACCAGAATTTAAGTTAGGAAAAACCTAGTTGCTAACACTTCTTATTCTTAAACTAAGAGCAGATCGTGTCCAACAGTGACTAGGGGAAAAACACAGAATGAAAACTGCAAAGCTTAGACACTATGGGGATGAAATACTTGATATCAAAAAAGTGGTAATTGAGAAAGCATATTTAAGGCACTTGTCCCAATACCCGTGGGTAGGTTTTTTCTAAAATTTATCATCCCCATGTTTTTGTAAACTGTCACAAAACAAGTCAGACACTGTGTGGTAACCAGTATGTTTCTCTTCTTGAAGTTAATCAGGCTGATACTTACTTTCAGGTAAGGACCATATGATCTTTAAAGGTCCTTCCCAATCCAAATAATTCTATAATTCACTAAACAGTGCTGCAGGTACTCTACACAGAGCATTAAAAAGTGTTAAAAATACACAGCCTGCATTTGCAAAACGAAACCACAATTCTGAATGATTTCAAGACATAGATTATAATTTACTGTTTTCTGGATTTATTTAATGCAAAAGTCAAACACTCTCAAATAAAATACACTTACTTCTTGATTTATGAACCATGTACTAAATAACACTTTCTCAAACACGTAAAGTTTTAAGAACTTACCTAAGCACGGTGCTAGCCAATATACTAGTGAGTAACTCAAAAATTTGTCATAGAAACAATCTGCATGTAATGAAAATGCCAGTGCTGGGTTAAATATTGCTCCTGTGAGATTTCCACCTGCAATAAGATGTAAAGAGCATGAAATCAAACCATATTTTTAAATACTTGCTTTAAATTCAAATGCACCATACTACAAGAAATCTACACCCTGCAATAAAATGAATTAGCAGAAACAGTTTGAACAGGTAAAACTCTTCTGAAGTTATTCACCTGATGACTCAGTAAACAGTTTAACTGTTTTCTCAGAGGCTTTAAAACATACGAAGGGTAAGCTATAACTTCCTTTATCTCTTTCGAGCAAATATTCTTTAAAGAGATAGGTCTGGCTAATGCTGAATGTTTCTATTGATAAAACTAGAAGCTATTTCTGTATCATGATTTTGGAGGAGACAGAAATTACATAAGCCATTACATTATAGCCTCGTGTCACATGAAACCCATATGCAAGATAAAAGAAAAAACTGTCAAGTAGTGTTCTTGCTGAGCTGACCTCTGTACTTTCTTATAAGAATACTAATATTATAATATCTATGTACAGAATGCTAGGATTTTCACATATACAAACTGTGGGAAAACTACATGTTGTCCAAAGAAAACAGAAGCAAGTGCCACTCCACTGTCTTGTAGAAGGAAGCCAAGCATCTTTCCTTGCCTCTGATTTCAGATGTAAATGAAGTTGCCTAAACATTTTCTAAATAACAAGATCCAAACACGTTACACTGGGGAGTAAACTGTAATTACACTGCAGATGAACCTGGAGCTAAGTGTGTTTAATTCTGACATATGTTGTTCCTCTCATTGCAATGCTGTAGAAAAAGCATTACTCATAGCTAAATTACCTGTATTCCTGTACTGTTAGCTACTAACCACCCCCTACCTGTTTTATCTATTAACCTATTACCATAAACTATTCTATAATTGCGTCTGTATCATTCCTTACAGTTTGCTCTTGACTTCTCCCCAAATAAGCTTGTATGAGCTTTGAACTTCCCTTTGTACAAATACCCTGCTGCTGTAATCCTCATTTGCTATGACTGTGCAATCATTTATCCAAAGTTTTAGTAAGGTCTTTGTCATTCTCTTCTTCTGTATTTCTCTTTCCATATTCTCCTTATTATTTCTTTCACTCGTATTACAGTTAAGGAAAATTTTAATCTTTGTTTGCCTACTCAGTTTACTGTGGTTTTGCACTTGTTCTCAAGAACAACTCGGATTTACTGTGCAGTCTGTTTTTCTGCACACTGACATATTAGCAATGTCCACGGTTGCCAGGAAGCCCAGCTACAATAATTTACTTTGCTTTAATCTGTTTGTGACTCCACTGCTTCTGCTGTTATATCCATAAATGTACAATTGAAAGCAGAACTTCACTCTCAGGATGCAGTTGATGAACATTAAACATTAGACAGAGTTTTAACTGCTGTATTTCTTCAATATTCATTACTAATAACTACTGGAATATCAACCATAGGCCAGGGGCACCACTATAATCTTATTTAAAATTATTCATTTAGCACCTCAGTCTGTGTAACAGAAAAGACAAATTATTTTATGGCAGAAGAAGTATAATCTCTTTGATGGGGTGCATAAAAACTTAAAAAGGGGAAGTAATGCCACACAGTGCATGAGAAAGTATTTTTACCTTTTTGCTTTTATTAAAGGCCAAAATTGGGAAGAAACTCAGAATTAAAAATATGTATGTCATTTATACCTTGATATGTTAGGTTCAGAAAAATCTAACCGATTTCATATGATTCTGACCTAACTGTAATGCTGCCTGTAAATGAAAAAGCCCTCAAAAGGTGTATTTTTTAACACCTAAATAAGTACTTTCCCGAAGGAATTATACAAAAATATTCTTTACCATCTTGTATATGGTCTGCATTCTTAGCTAATGAATCATTATTAGGGGTAATATGTAAAGACAAAATGGGTTTTTTTTGTTTTTATTTAGTAGAAAACAGAGTGAAGCAGTATTGGAGCTTCTGTGTACAGTATATACTACTATAAAAATTTGGTTTGTGTAAGATCAAATGTAAAAAACAATAAAAATTTAAATATGAAAAAGTATAAGAAAAACTAAAGTAACAGCTTGTGATTTTGAAAATACTGTATAACCTGATGTTATTTGTTGGAGTAAGGTGCATGGCAGATCTATAAACAGTAAACTAAGAGGTGCAGAAGATTTCCTGAGAATGATCCAGACCAGCTAAATTATGCATCTGTCTGTCTTCTCAGCCTGCAGCTGAGAACCCACCTTGCTGGAGGCCACTATTTGTGACAGTTGATTTGTAAGTGACTCTCCCTACTGCGTGTAAGCAGCAGAGGCAGAAGAGACATGGCTGGGGCTATGCCATGACATCCACAGGATCTATGGGATATGTGCAGCAGGCATCGTCCATGGCCACTTACCAGGCTCCTCATTACCACCCCAGCCATGACAGGATCTCAATACCTGTATATTTTTATGGTAGACAAGCAGATTGTAGTTTTAAAGAAATGCAAAGAAATATGTCCAGCTAGCACAACGTGTTGCGCACATGATGCAAAAGAGGCTTATGGTTTCCTAGGAGTACGTGCAGATCGACTGCACCGGGGAGTCCCAACAAGCCCAAGTTTATGGCACAGAAGGGCACTTGGTTCACTCAGCCTTTGCGTGGCACACTTAGCCTTCTACTGCTAGGAAAATATAGGAACCTGGCCAATGACACTGGGAGTGAATTCTTTGTATGAATGAGCTAAAACAAAGGCAGAGTGACACGTACTATTTTATATGACTGTTCACTAAGCAGAAGAAGAATGTTAGGAATCAAGAATCCAGATTTCTATGCTTGTAGAAGAGGGAGGAGATTTGGCTACGCTTCCACCAAGCAACGCAGAAATATATTTAATGTCCTCAAATGCACTGACACCCTGCTTCTGCTTTTAGAAAGTAGTTCAAATTGCTAAGTTAATTTTCAAAATTCCCCAACGACTTTTATCTTTTAGGTATTAGCTAATCTCAGCTAAAGATAATGAGTAAAGATTTTTACATTACTACATCTAAAAATGTGAGTGTACACTGTTCTAGATGCTATTATGTTAAATAGCATTAATACAGCTAAGCCTTTAGGACAAGGCACCAATCTCATCCCAGATGTTTGCAGGTAAGAGAAGTGATCTCCCTCTCTCAAAGGGATTTGGTGATTCCCTAGATGACTTTTTCTGTTGGAAGCAGCAGCAGCAAGAGTTCTGTTATCATCTCTTTCACTTCTCCAAGCTACACAATCTCCTTGCCAGTAGGAAAAGGACTCCCAGAAGGGCAGTCCTCAAGTGACCTAACAACTCTTGTCACTTCGGTGGGGACAAGACAGAACATCAACAGTCAGAAGAAAGAAGTTCAGACTCCCCTCACTTCTCCCTTCCCATTGGCCCAGAGGGGATGCACAGGTGACAGCATCTCAGGTCTAGGAAGCACGAGGTGACAATCAGGTAGCGATAGGCTACCTATATGGGCACACATGGCATTACAGACAAGGGAGGCTCTAATAAAACAGGCATTTTTTTCCCTCTTTTTTTGCATTTTTTCCCTCTTTTTTTTTGCATTCGGTCTCATAAGGTATTATTTCTGTATGCATTCCCCAAATAACCATTCCCACTTTTGATTTAAGGAAGTAGTTAAATAAACTGCACTGATATGAATTATGCATTATTTAAATGCAGAGCTTCCATATTACCTACCAGTCTGTACCCTGCTGTTGCACAATCAGCACTTTCTCCTGATGCAGCCAGCGGTGCTCTCCCGATGTCACTTAGTAATCAGAGCACATAGTATGAAATCTCTCACGCTGTATAAATAGTTGGATTATGAAACAATCCTTCACTGAGATATTTTAACACTTAACTATATGTACTTGCAGACCTGACATCACTCTAACTACATAACTCATTTCATTCTTAACCCCATACCTGCCTGGAATGCAACCAGGCAAACTTTATATAAACACCAAATGAACTTTGCATACGTAGGACGACACAAAAAGAAATCATCAAGGAAAGTGTAATTTAAGAAAAACCATTTTGCATCTTAACACTTCTAAGAAAACGGGAAGAACGCCTTCTGTTACAACTTTATCGCAGAAACAGAAGAAAAAGAAGTTAAAAGACTGACCTGCATACACGAGCATGGTGATGAGAAGAGCAATTAAATGGACTCTGTACTTGGGATTAACGCTTTCGGCTTGCAGGACGGCCAGCTGGAAAACGACAGAAAAGAGCAGTTCTATGCAGAACGCCTGCATCTCTGTAGTCTGCATGGGGCTGCTGCAGCCCTGTGAGAGTGCTCCAAGATGGGGCTCTGCCATCTCCAGACTCCAGATAAAGTGCATGAACACTCTGGCGAGCACAGCAGCCACGAACTGAGCGGCGATCTTGAGTCCCCCCATCCTGAGCGAGGTCCCGCCGCCCCACATGGGCTGCAGGGTCCCGCAGGGATTGCATGTGCTGCCGGCGAGGCTCAGGCCGTGCAGGACGGTGAAGCCGTAGGTGAGGGTGAGGGCGGTGTGCGGCTTCGGCTCCACGTTGCCGAGCAGGCTGAGCTCGTTCGTGCAGGCGCAAATCTGGAAGGTGCTGAACATCTCCACAAGGAAAGCGAAGAGGAGCGGGCGGGAGCGCAGCCGGCGCCGGGCCAGCCTCCGGCACAGCCCCACGGTCACCACGACGCCGGACATCAGCAGCAGGGAGCTCCCCACCCCACCGACAGCCATGCCGGAGCTTCACAGGCCCGAGGGCTCGCCGAAGGTCCAGCCCCACCACCTGCGGGGAGAAAGAAAGCAGGAGAGGGAGGAAAAATGCCCCCGCTTTCCCCTGGAGGTAGGAACCAGCTTCTGCTGGCACCTGCCAGGAGCCTGACTCACCCTGCGCTCGGCGGAGCAAAGGGCAGGGGTGAGGGCAGGGGGATCCCGCTTCCTGCCAGGGCACGGCTTAGGACAGGGAAGCTCTCTCCCGGCGGTGGAAAAGAGCGGGGAGGGGAGCGGGGGCAAGGGGTTCTGCTGCCCCCTCAGCCCCTCCGCCGCGGAACGGGCTCCCCTGTCCCCTCAGCCTGCCGGAGGACAGGGAGCGGAGGGAGGGCCTGGGCTCCCGGCCGCGGGGGAACGGGAGGGGAGCCGATTTTCCCGGCGGGATCGGCGTTGCAGTGCGTCCGTGGCTGCGGAGCGGCTCCAGCCCCAGCGCGGAGCCGGGCACGGGCTCGGCCGCGCCGCCCCCTCCGGCGGGCGCTGCGCAGCGCGCATGCGGGCGGGGCGCGCGGGGCGCTGAGGGAGCGGCCGGGCGGGCCGGGGGAGCTCGGCGGGGCTGGGGCGGCCCCGACACCGGCCCCGGCTGTCCGCGGGGATCACATCCCTCGCCCCGCGGTTTGCAGCGAGCTCGAGAGAGAGAGATACTGGGTATTTATTTAGAGTTGCGCAAGCCTGCGTGCTCAGTGGTGATCAGCAAAAGGAGCACGCCAACTATCAGAACTTTTTTTACTATTTATACATTGTAGCACACACAGGAATTACAGAATCACAGAAACAATTAGGTTAGAAAAGACCTCTAACATGATATGAAGTCCAACCTGTGACCGAGCACCACTACGTAAATAAACCATGGCGCTGAGTGCCACATCCAGTCTTTCCTTAAGCACCTCCAGGAGCAGTGACTCCACCACCTCCTTCGGCAACCCATTCCAATGTCTAATTACCGCTTCTGTGAAGAAATTCTTCCTAATGTCAGCCCAAACTTCCCTTGACACAGCTAAAGCCTATGCCCTCTCATCCTCTCACTTGTTACCTGGAAGAAGAAACCGACCCCCACCTGGCTACAGCCTTCTTCCAGGGAGCTGTAGAGGGATAAGGTCCCCACTAAACTTCCTCTTCTCCACACTAAGCACCTCCAGCGCCTTCAGCCACTCCTCATAAGATTTGTTCACCGACCACAAGTTGCATAGTTCTCTTGTTAATTAGTACTCTGTCTTCTATTGATTGATGATTCTCTCACTTCTCATGCTGATTAGTCTGCATGCTCAGTGTTTATCTTTTTTGAGTCGGTGTGTTTCTTGGGTCGGGGGTGCGTGAGCTGATGGTCGGGATCTCACCCTGCCAGAATTACCTTTTACCTAGCTGGAGCTGATTCAGCACAGTTGCTGAGTTGTCTTTATTAGTTTCTTCCTTATCTTCCTTATCTTGTGAGTTCTGCTAAATGGCCTTGTGGCCTGTAAATTCTGTGTTTTGTCCATTATCAGCAGTACATCCTTCTTCCCAAGCTGCCCCTAGGTGTGAGGTCATGGAAACACGTTAAGCTCTAAACCTTTACAAGGCAATTCTACTGACAATTAATTTGTATTTCTAACACCCGGACATCACTTAGAACTTGTTGGCTGCTCTGTTTCATGGATAAAACCTCCTTTCTTGTTGATCAGGCTTGAAATATACAAAGATCAAACATTAAGGAACATCCTTTCTTAAGAAAATTTTTACATTTACCACATTTTGTAACGAGAGGGGTTTCTTTGCTGTGTTTTTGGGGACCTGGTGTTGCAAAATGCAGGTGCACAGATTGATTCAGCCTCTTCCTCCCACTCACTTGCTGGGAGAGGGTGTTTGACAGAGTGCCCGGAGGAAGCAGGTGCTGATTCCCAGGCTTCTCCAGTGGAAGCAATGCTAAAAATAGGCATCAGCCTCATTCTGCTGAATGTGGTAATGTTGGCATTCATAACAGGGCCCAAATGGCATCAGGACCGTCCTGGAAAAATAGGCATGGGCTCCTTTAGGATAATTCTTTGGGCCTGGTAACTGAGAAGGGTGAGCCCAGCATGAGATAACTGGAAAATCCTTCCTGTCCTGTTATGCTGGGGCTGTGTTTTCCTTCAGTGTCTCCCTGCAGTGCTATTTTACAGTATTTGGAATGGGTTGTACCTCTTGCCAGAGTGCTTTTCTTGTGGGAAAAGAGAAAAAAATGCCCAAGCTCTGAGCACATGAATAGTTCTGCCATGTGACATTGGTTATACTGATTTAGTTTTCACCCTAATAAAACAAAAATAAATGTATTTTGTGATGCTTCTTCCTACTTTTCCTCCTCTCTTTTACTGACTGGTGGTGTGTTTTTAGGAATGTCCAAATACTGATTTTATGAACTCAGAAACTGAAGCACTGCAAGCAGCAGTAACACTGTGCTGCTATTCAATGCACCTGCAAGGAGGGGCAAATGCTGAATGTTTTTCTAGAATTCCAGTATCCAGTACTTTTGCCACAAGGTGGCATCAATGACAGTGTATCAGACCTCGCGGGAATGACTTTTGCCCGATCAAGGTCCGCAAGGAGGCAATACACAAATCTATTGCTTCCAAGCAACAACAGCCAGCTTTTAGTTGAAGGTCAACCTACCAAAAAGATCAAAGTTGAAACACAGAATTGTTTCTCTAAGAGGGAGTGACATGACAAGCTCTTCCTCATTTCCAGAAATGTAGGACCATTGAGACATCTGGGCTTAAGAAGTCTGGTGATAAAAGAGTGTTTGGAAGGTGCATTTGGCTTTGAGAAATAGGGTTGTTTTTAACAGGAGAAGGGAAACACACTAGTTGAACAGTGATGATATAAAGAGAGGAAAGGAGAAAATGACAGAGCAGTTAGTATTTGGCTTTTACTGTTTGCACAAGATTAGATGTCAAAAAACCTGAGTGAGGCAAGGCAGGAGACACGACTGTGTTAAGTCATAAGTCTTAAAACACCTCAATGAAAACTATGCATTGAAACAACTGCTTTTCCCAGCAATGATGTTCTGTGGATGTGATCTGGAAGAAAAAAATCCTGGTCTCTTTCAGAGCCCTGGACCGTTACTTGTGTGGATGACTAGTAATGAATTTTTCATTTTAAAACGGACTAATAGGATGTTTGATTTAACAGCACAGTCCCGAGGTGGATTACTGGAGCGTGGATTGGAATCGATTGTATTTTTTAGTTATCCTTACGACTAGCTGTCAATGTTACTTCCTGGTGTACATATAACTGTATTTTTTGACCACTAGAGGGTAGTGCCATTCCAAACAATTGCTTTTGGTGTGCTCCTGTAGGAGCTTTATTTTGTATTTTGCCACAAGGAGATGAGAATAATAGCTCTCCTATGTATAAATTCAAGCCCTTAATTTTGTAATTTGTAAAAATGAGTGTTCAAGCCTGAAATGTCTCTTAAAATTCACTTTACAACATATAGTTTTTTGGTACTGAATTAGTTAGGCTCATCAGTTTCTTCTTCTTGGTGGCATTGGTGGCTCTCTCTCATTCCAGGTTGTCCTTGTGTATGCTCTCTCCTCCCTGAACAAGATTCCCTCATGCTCCTGCCTGCTCTATACCAGGACATATATAATTTCCCTTTTGTCTGATTTGTCCCATTTTCTTTTCTCCTAATTTCAGAATCCCTCCACATCCTTTTCTCCCATGTTCCCTTCCGTGTAAATCAGTCTTTGTATTTTCCTTCCTATTTGTTTGTATTCTTACTTTCCTTCTTTGCCCAAGCCCTTGTATTTCCTGCCTTTTCTGTATGCAGTTAACTGTTCTTAGCTGTGTGTATGGTTTTAGCCCCTTTCCTTCCTAAAATTCCCTAATCTACTTCCTTTTTCTATGGCAGGCTGGGTCATTCAAGGGTGTCAACATGCCAAGAATTCTTGGATGGGTTTTGTAGGGGTGAAATTGGGCATTACCATGCTGGAAAATGCTGGCAAACACTTCCATCCGCATTAATGTTAATGAATAATTGCAGAGGAGCTGAATCTGTAGTTCAGGTAACAATATACCAGGGAATCTGTGTGCCCTGTTTTCTCTCTTGTGGTTCAGCTGGTTTCCCCCAAAATTAGTCTGACATTTAAAGGTGCACTGGAAATACAGAAAGTAAAAGTAGTCATAGTGCCTCCAAACAGAAAATCCTTGTTGAAGCAGGCCCTGGCAAGCTCAGGCACAGCTTCAGCACAGCTTCCCTTAGCAAGCAGCTGTGGAGGTTTGGGACATTTCCCCTTTCTGGCTACATTTCACAGCAGTTGGATGCCTGAGGCAGGATTTGCACCAGAGGGCAGCTCTGGTGTGCAGAGAAAGTGCATGGGCAGTAGGGAAGAGACGGGGATCAGAACAGCAGGGGAATTGCTCAGTGCACAGGAGTCTGAGCTCTTAGACAATACACCTGGGAGCCTTTGATTTAAGGTAAGAAATGCCACTGCCTGTGAGGACTTTTGCCACAAGAACTTGGTGAGGGCATTGGCACAGATCAAAGTGGGGAAATTGTACAGACTCTTTAAAGCTCTGCCAATATCAGCAAATTAAACAGCACCAGGGATGTTCCTGAGCAATGAACTCAGCTGTTTCTACTGATTCTCATAATCCTTACATGGTTTTAGCCTGGGCCGATGAGCAGTATCCCAAAATATTCCAGGGTGTGGGTTAGGGGATACATTACAAATAGGCAGACTGTGCTTTCACAGACTTTTTGGGGCTTTCATAGACTGGACATTGGATGCCCTGTGCCAGCTGGCCTTAGGGGCAGAGACTGGTCCCAGACTTGTTTAATTTACTAATGTGAGTATAATCACATTGACTAGGCCTGGCCACTGGACTGAAAATCTGTTTTTGCAAAACCTGTTTGGTTTAGACACCAGGAACTAAGGGGCCTTGCTTCCATCTGTTCCCCTACTCTGCCCCCAAAGTTTACTACCTCATACAGAAGGGCCAGAAGGCTTGTTTGCTCTTCGGTCATGACTGGCCACTTGCACCTCTAGCACTGAGTTAGTAGACAACTGATATTTGTTTTCTAATCATGCTGTTTGCTTTGATGGGATGGACTTTTTTTTCCCCTGCAAGTGTAACAAGCAATGTTATTTTATGAGGTGAATCATGGACATAGGAAATCACTAAACTACCTGATGTTCATAATCTCAGAGGTAACAAGACATATACAAATTAATATAGATAAAATCACTACTTGGGAATGCCCTGACTCATATGCAGGACCTTGAACTTGGCTTTGTTGAACTTCATGAGGTTTGCAAGGACCCACTAAATCCACTCTAATCAAAAAAGAAAAAAAATTAAAAAGCTAAAGGCAGAGAAGAAGCTTCACATTTTTTAAAGGCTCTTGTTTTTCAAGGCCATTTCTCATTTTTTGTTTGTTTTTTCCAACCCCTCTTCCAGATTATGTAATACAAAATAATCCTTAGCTTTACCTTTCTTAAGTGTTGCTGTTAGCTACCATAGCCAGTTCATGATAGTGAAGTGACACTTGCTAACAAAGTTGCACAGTGTGCAGTCCTTCATTTTTTGTTCCCATCATATTGCTTTCCATCTGTTTGAAGCTTGTTCCAGAATCAGGCTGCTTGCCTTAAAACAAGGTCCTGTATTGAACAGGGAGGGCATCAAATGAATGCTTGTTGTCTCAATATGTCTGCTACACCCAACTTTCAAAAGAATTTTTAAGTTGCTTGTGAACATACTTTACTTGGTTATATGAGGTAACATAGAACCATATTCTAAGAGCTGTAATAAATGCTGAAAAGCCAGTAGAAGGCCCTGAGCTGAAATGACTAATTTTCAAGTATGTTTAGGACTACAATCTCCGAAAGAACCAGCTTAAATCTCTGCTTCTGTTTAATATGCATAGTGCCATAGATCAACAAAAAATATCATTGTTTTGTTTTCTTTTTACCTGTGTTTGTTTCCAGGAAAAAGAAATGTGTAAGTGCAAAACACAATGTTCTGCTGAACTTGTAAAGAAAGATCCATTACTGAATTGTGCTTGCTCTCACTAATACTTAACTTTCTCTCTATGAAGTACCATGAAAACCAACAAATAAATTACCACTGTGATTTAGAGTAGCTCCAATGAATATTTTTGTACCAATACAGTTTCTAGGGACTGTATTGTTTCATGTAGCACTAAAATATATTTAGTATGTCTTTGTGTTTTGCAAGGCTGGGTTAGAGGCTTGAAATCCAGCAGTCTTTTTAGCAACTGTCTTTACACTCTTTGGAAACTTTTCAACCTGGTTCACACTCAGTTTTGTCTTTCTCCTTCATGTATGTAGGTTGTGAGTGGCATTCACTGTACTGTATGAGCAGGAGGGCTTGTGCTAGTAGTGCTCCCTTTTGCACTTGTTACCAAAGCACCTTGAATTTGAGTTTGATTGTAGATAAACTCTGTATTCAAGTGTAAATCATCTCTCTGTATGATGTTGGTGCACACCTGCCAAGTGTCCTTCTTGAACCACTAATCAGACATCACATTCCCTTGACATGTATGAAAGCATTTATCAAAAACAGTGTTAGCAAGCATGCCAGAAGTTTCTTTGTGGGAAAGAAGTCAGCTGTTTTGTTCTCCCTCTCTAAGTTGTTACTGATAATGACTCATGTGTTGCTTACAGCCTTGAAAGTACAACAGCAGTAGTTCAGAAAGCAAAAGGGAGCTCTGCTTTTCTTTATGAACAGGTGATGAAAGATTTTGAGAGAAGGAGGCAGCCCATCTTAGAAGGATTTGAACCAGACAGCTGCAGTAGCAAGCTTGACCAAAGGTGAGTGGAGAAGCAGATACAAAGGGAATGATCACAACTTTTAGTTGGCTCTGATGTTGTCTGCCTCTGGTGCCAAAGGAAAGATTGTGGAACTGTGGAAAAGGAGCATGACTGATTTATGCCTATGTTTATGTCTGCACCTTCACCTTGAGCTGTACCATGTCCATGTCCATTGTGGTTTCCTCAGAGAGAGCATTTTGTTAGCTTGTCTTTGCTGGAATTGCTTTTGATAAGGTGTGTTTGTTCATTGTCTGTTCCTGATGCCATGAAGCTGAAGCAAAGAAGAACTTCCGTGTCAGACAGGAAGATCATTTTGAGTGAGTGACTAGTGAAGTTGTTGCTTCTAGTACTAGGAGACATCTCATGCCTGTTTATCATTGCATTCACGTAATTGCTTTGAGTTTAATAAGATTAAAGCTTTATTAACACAACTGGGTTTCTTTCAATTCACTCAAGCAGATACAGTATATTTTCTATGGGGGATTTTGTTTGCTTCTATTTTGTATTTCAATCCATGTATTTTTTTGCAGTGTAAGAAGAAGTGTTGAGTGGTATTCCTTCCATAAAGAAATCATAATTCATTTGTGAGAGATGAGGTCATCTGATAGCAAAGCATGCATGCTAGTCAAGAGATGTGCAGTCTAATCCTTATTGCATAACCGTGTGTTGTGGACTTGTTTTGAATCCAGCTGAGCCTGTCTGCAGCCTTCTACTTGTCAACTGTCACTGTCAACACTTGAGTGTATGGATCATCATTGCTGAGTGGCATGCAGTCACATCTCAGATGGGATCTCTATCCCTCATGTAATACAATTAATTAGAAACAACACTGATACGGGAATATTACATGAGCATTAAAAAGTGTGTTTCACAGCACTATTACAAGATGCAGTGAAACATTGCTCATTTTACTGGACAGTAAATCAACAGATTGTTAAATGCCTTGCCTGAGATGACAGGAAGGCTGTAGATTATGAGGAGCCTCTTGACTCCCAGGTTTTAACCTTGATCACAGAATCAAAGTATTGGCACCCTTGACAGATACTCCCTCCAGCACCAGTTTTAAGTAAACCCAAGAACTGTGACACCTGAAAGTGTAACGGAGTTCCTGTGTGTAGAGCACACAATCTGTGCTCAGGGGACTGGCTATGATTTTCTTGGGTTTTCTTTATCTTCAACTGCTCCTACTCAGATGTTCTGGGCCTAAAAATTGAGCAATGGGTTTGCTATTTGCTGTGGACATGCTGGGCCCAATCTGAGTCAACTGGAGCTTTAAAAATTTTCATGAGGGTGAGATGAGGGCACTGAGGATGAAGAGACCCTTTTTCCTCAGTAAGGTGTTAGACATCATACTTCAAGACAGATAATAAGATGTTACTTGAAGGATAACACTGAGACAGGTCTTAGAAACAAGTACTGTGTCAAGCCTGCTGCTTCTCAGTTATTCTACCTTTCTATGAGTTTTGACTTGTTGAAGGGTGCCACATTGAAGTCTCTCAAGCCTGAACTTCCATGTCACCTAGGGTCAGATTCATGCAATGCATAACCACAGACAACTGCTAATGTTCTGTAATGACACTGGTTTCCCGGAATTGAAGCTTTTGTTATAAACACCCATTTTCTCCCACCTTCTTTGATTTCTAGCCTGCAGGATTTCAAAAAACAATTCAATATGTGTCTGAAATGACTTTCCAGAATTCTTTGGGAAAAATAGTCCTGAGAACCATGAACAGATGCCTTTCTTTTTGGTGGATAATATTTCTGAACTTAACAAATGAAATTGTTTCATTTTAGTTACCATATTATTGAGGAATTGGACTGACGTGCCGTAACAATTTCCCAGTCCACCAAGGGGCCAAGTAACCATGAAAAATGACACTTTTAAAGTTTATAGAAAAAGTAACAACTGTGCTAACTGCTTAGATAACCACTTAGATCTAATAAAGAGAAATATTTTTATAGGCGTGTCAAGAGAACAGTGATACAATACAAGCAAAAACCTATAAAAGCAATAAATTAACAATATTTTCAGGGCTAATTTTCAGGCAAGAGAAAATTTGCTAATTAAATTTAACAATGACATAAAATTGGAAGACAAAATCAAAACAAAGAAGAACTGGAATAATGTAGGAAGCCTGCATAACCTTGAGGACTGGAGTAATAGAAGTCATAGGGTCATGTACTGGGGACTAAGGAAAAAAATCTGACAGAAGACAGGAGATTTGCAGAAAGAGTAGAAGTAAAACATCCGGATTCAGTTGCCAGCTACCAGTGTACTGTGGACCAGCTGTAAGATGTGCCTAGATAAAGGCAAATGAAATCTTGAAAGGTCTCTTGTTGCTGTTTCAGAATACATGGAAGAAGCTAAAGCTTCGCAGAGAGATGACCTGTTCAATGTAAAAAACAATATTGACACAAGAACAAATGGAAAGATGTGTGAAATGTGAAACAGGCAATCATTGCTAAGCCAGAAACCAAACACATTTATTTTCAGCTTTGATTCCCATGCTTCTAGTAGCAGAGAACACAAATTCATGATTCAAGGATTCCTTTCCAGTCATGTTATCAGTTATGTTCTGAGAATCACAGCTGAAAAATGTGCGGGCTCATTTACGGTCGATAATACTTCTCCTTGCTAAAATACAACAACCTCCAAGAAACCTGGGAAGTAATCTTAAAGAAAAGCCAAAATCAAGTTACCAATTACATCAGGGTTCATTAGGCTGTGCCAGAGCACCACTGACCCTGCATAGTTTGTCTAAACAATAAATATAAACAGGATGAGGAGTGTTAATTAAGCAGAGGATCAAACAGAAGATTTCAGTAATGCAATGTCTCTCCCAGTCTGCTCTCAGCAGAATCTTCAGCCCAATCTCTGAAAGGGGAAATTGGACCCAAATTGCACGGGGGAAAACTGACTTGCATGTAAGAGCAAAACTGAAACTGAAGGTCAGGAAAGTGAGAAAGACATATGTTTACTTTCAGAAGTAAATGTACCTTAAAAAGACAGAGCCTGAGCATTTATTAATGAGCTAGGGCTTAAAAGAAATCTTGGTTATGGAAGATTCTGCATCAGTGTTTGCAAACGTGCTCCCTCCAGACCAATTCCATAATCTCCAACTGGTAAACCACCAATAACAAGGATAATAAATGCTTAAGATTTCAAGACATAGACTTAAAATGAACCATGGTACTAGACTTGGTAATACTACATGGGAATTGAATCCTACTGATTCTAATGAAAAGGGAGTATGGAGAAAAAAAAAGGTAGCCTTTGTACACTAAAGGATGCAATGCATTTAAAACAAAACATATTCAAAACATAATAATTTGCTGCATGGATCCCATTGGGTGAAGCATTTAATAAGAATGTGTGAAAACCTAATTCCCTCAGTGTTTACAATCTGAGATAAATCTACTGAACTGATATTAAGAGTCAGTAGACCATAACTGCAAATTTCTTCAGAAATGTGACTGATATCTTACCAGGGTAATCACAGCTCATATGGAGACCACAAAGAAGCATAACTTGCAAAAAAATAATCTATTTCCTTTAATGACTTGTAATGGGGCCTCTGTTTGAGACTATTCAGTTTTAATTAACTCTAATGCTTTTCAGCCAGGGGTCTGTTTTGGGCTGACTCATCCCCACCTCCCCCTGAAATTTCAGCCAGGGATGTTTAGTTGTTTCCCAGTATGCAAAGAGAAGAATAAGTTGGTTTTTGCTGTTAAAATATCTTAGAAGCCCAGATGCTTTTGTGATGTAGAGTTTTTGTTATTTGTTAGAGTTTGGGTTGTTTCTTTTTTTTTTTTTTTTTTTAATTTGTTTGGCAAGAGGATGGGCTGTGTGTCAGGTCTGCACTTTTTGTGCCTGTGAAAATTGACCTAAATTTGGCCAAGTCAGGAGCCTTCAAAAAAGAATCTCACTTCTCATGTTCTGGGGAGTTGTGCTAAACTTCAACAGTAAAAAAAAAAACAGTGGGTGGGAGAATGACAGAGGCTGGATGAGATGATGGGAGAGAGGGGACATAAACAGGAAATTAGGACTGGCCTTATGAAGGTGTTGGATTGGCTGTGGGGGAGTAGAGAAAGATCTACCTAATGTAGATGTGTGTGGGGACAAATACATTGGACCAACAAAACAGAAATGACAGGATGTATGGGAAGTGAGAAACTGAGACTGAGCAAGAGATGTTCCCTATAGGACTGGAGAGATTAACTCCTCCATTTTCTAAGATATTATAAAAATAAGAAAGAAATGCTGAGGTTCTATCATGACGAAAATCATAGAAAATTATAGAATAAAGTAATATTTTTCTACTTTCTAATATTTTGTGTATTTCTCTTTAGTTTTGGCCAGCTTACAGTGAATAAGACTTTGGAACATGCAAGAAATTAGGGGGAAAAAAGGAATTGAGCTGCTGTTGCTTTAAAAGGTGGATTACTGACATATCTATGAGCTATCTAAATTATGGTTTTGTAAGTTTATTGTGGTAAGCTCTGTATTTCCAAAGAAGACTCAGCTTACTTAAGACACAGATTGCATAAACTTGGTGCCTAAAGACAAATGACATCAATCTCCTCTTGAGTGAGTGTTCTTTTTTGAACCAAATGAGGAAGCTGGGACCTGTGGAAAAACAGCACCAACTCAGGTAATTAAAATCCACCATAAGGAATATATTCAAAGGGCAATAATTAAGGTGGTGCAGCTGATGTTCACTTTGGCATTTTGCAGCCTTCAAATGCTTAGATTTGCAAATTTCAGGAGTGTTCTTTCAGCCTCCTTTTTGTGCATTAAATTAACATTGTGTATTGTTTGTATAGAGGTAGAGCCTGGAAGCCCTAGGCAAGGATTCCAAGGCTTTGCAGTCACAACACGGAATAGCTGTCAGAAGCCCAGATTTTTCAGTTACTTCTGTCTTGGACAACATTTGAAAAACTGAGATGTATGAGCTTTGGAGCTTGGAGCACAAATAGCAGTGTGTAGTCCCTGATTTGTCTACTTAGACTGTGTGCTTTTTCAAACTGGAGACATGTTCTCTTTGCACAATCTCTTCTGTCCTTTGTTACCACCGTAGAAGTCTAAATTCTGTGCTGATAAAGATGGTTAGTAATAATTTGTAATATAAAACGTTTTAAAATCCTTAAGCCTCACTGCTTAGGGCTCCCCAGCTGAATGTTGCAGGCTGAGTGCTGTTAACAAACAATAGAGATTGTAATTTTGTTTCGTTGTAAGTGCTTGTGGTTTTGAAGACATCCATTCTTCTTTTCCTTCCCACAGAGCTCAAAGTGACTTGGGCATGCAGGAGTGACTGTGAAAGTTTCTGGCTTCTATGCATTTCTTACAGTATTAGATAAGCTGCTTGGTTTTTTAGCATGTGAACCAGGTAGAATTGTCTTCCTTGAAAATGCTTCAGTGAGTGTCACTCCTTGCCTCAGGCAGGCAGGCAGTCTGTCAGGAACAGTCTGTCTGTCTTGTTCTTCATCCAGCAGTCCCCTCTGACTGAGTTGTGGGAATTGGGCTTTCTCAGGTCAGGGAACTTGTCTGAGGAGCTCACTCCCTGGGGATGCCAGCCATCGTTCTGCTCCAGCTTTCTTCGGGTCAATGCATTCTTTGGCAGCTGTGTCTCACCTTTCGTCTTTAAACTTATTTGGTGTATTTAATACGGGGAGGTTTTGTGATATGCTTTGCTTTCTGCAGCATCCTAGAATAAAGGATTTGGTGAAAAGAAAAAACAGATAACAGTAGGCTAAATATGTTGTGATTTGATTGCATGGAAGTCTGTAGACTTTCACTGGAAGGACTGTGGTCTAATGTGTGTGGCAAATGTGTGACAGGAGAATTTGGCTCAGATTGCAGGCATGTGGATGAACTGCAGGACTAAAACTTTCTATTCCAATTGGAATAATAAGAAAAGTCATCTCATGCGCTCAGACAGACTTCGTTTTCATCAGCTGCCTTCTTTTGATCTGCAGTAAGTACCAGCAATCACACTTTGTATGATTACTTTGTTAGACAAGGGAGAAGTGCTGGTGTAGATGTTCCTAATGACATCCCTCTCTGCCACAGAAGGTGACACCACAGCAAACAAAAATAGTGGGCATAGCTAACAAAACAGTTCCCTTGCAATCAAAGTGTAAATAACACTTTGACATTATGACTTCATTGCTATATAATGCTTTCTTTGGAATAGCATTGCAAGCAAAAAAGCAAATTACTTTAAAGAAAACCCAAATCTCTGTGGAGCAGAGGTCTCAAGTGTGCTATTTCTTCATTGGCCATCTTGCAGAGCAACCAGCAAACTGCAGCTTAGCCTGTAAGCCTCTCAGGAGAACTAATCTGGCCTTGATGGAAGCAGAGGCTTTACAACAAATCTGGAGAATTTAGAAAGAAATGGAGATCAGGTAAGAAGTAAAAGGAGTTAACCAAATAGACAGGATCACAGCAAGAGTACGTTCATTTTGTGAAATAACTGATTTTTGACAAGGAAAATGGGATCTCTTGGAACTTCAGTGAAGTAGTTAGTCTGTTGCCACAAAGATAACTGAGCTAAATAGGTGAAAGTGAGGATTAGGGCAAGAAGGGTGACATAAACAGGTGAGGTCAAAGTTTCCTACTTATTTGGGATTTTGCATGATTGCATCCTGTGGGCCCGTTAAACTGGTTGTTTTGTGCCATATTGTCTGAGTTAAACTAACAGGTCATGAAGGAAAGACTCATGGAAAATATGCAGGTAAACAGCAAAAGGGGCAAACCCCACTCTGGTTTTGCCAAGCTCTGTCTCTGGGTTGACAACTAGAAGCTGTCAGGGTGTTGTCACTGCATGTGTGTAGGCTGTGCACAGAGTTTTTTGGCTTATTTGGGTATATAAAATTGTCTGTGACTGTGTGCTTGACATGGTCTGCTGGTAAGTCCTAGGCAAGTGCAAATTCTGCTCTGTTACTGTCTGTAAACATACAAAACATCTTTTTCCTACTATTTTATAAAGTAGACCAAGACTTAATTAACTGGTTTTGGAAGTAGTTTGCAGAGTGGCCCTGAAAGGGAAATCTCTCATTCGTCACACCATGCAATGTAATAATTTCAGCTGCGTTTCTGCTCACCCTGAATACCTTCACATAATTGTGCTGTTAAAAAACCCAAACCAAAACAGACCTAGAAGGCTGAAGACGGGGAACACTTTGGAAGTAGAGAACATCCTATATAGGTTTTGAGGATTTGGGTTCCTTGTTGAGCTGATTTATTTTTAAAAAGCACTTAAGGTAATGCATTTCAGTTTATTTTCCTTTAGTAAGTAAGCCTTGTAACCTGCTGTTTTTGTGATCTCAGACATCACATTACCTTCCAGGGTTTGGGAAAGAAAACCACGAAAAGATATAGGCACTGGCCATCTCTGATTGGAATTTGTTTAATAATAGCAACCTGCTTACTTCTTTTTCATGTTTCAACACAAATCTTCAGTTCTAGATTTACTTATTAAGCCTGAGCTAAATTTCCATCTGCTGAAGGAAATTTAGCTCCTTTAGTAGGAAGGACCCACATACAATTCCTACCTAGGCTAACAAAAGCTGAAGTGGACTTACTAGTGGTTTGAATGGTTTGAATATAGTAGCATATAAGCTGAAAATAATTTTTTCAATAGCTCTAATTTGTATATGTACATGGTGCAGGACAAAACAGAGGCAATAAACTCTTGTTATCCTACTCCCTGGCATGACATAAATGACTATCAAGGATACTGAGCAGAGGAGGATTTGGCCCACTCAGCTTATTAGGTTGTTTTCCTGGGTGTATTTTCAGTGCCTGTTTGTTACAGAGATTAGTCATGTATCTGCAATGTTGGATGGTTTTCCTCCATTTCTGCAAGAGGATGTGCTGCTCCCAGTGGAAATAAATAAATAAGCACAGTAATTCCTGCTCTTTGCAGTACCAGTGGGTGGTTTGGATGTGTGTGTGTGTCATGCTGAAGCTGTGAGTTCAGGCTTGGCAAATTATTACCAGATCATTTAGGTTAGGAATTATTACTCATAACTAGTGTTATGGTGGTGCCTACAAGCCATGGCCTTGCCATTGTGGGTGCTGATAAAAACATCAGATGGAGGCTTTGATCTTGGTCTGTATAAGACGTGATCCTGGTAAGATTTTCACATATAGACATTTAATGGGATTTTAATGACTTATGGCCTAGGCTGGGTGCATGTTTTGTCTGCTTTGTTTTTAAAACTGAAATGCATCAGCCAAAGATTGTGGCATCCCTGGTGACTGTGCAGATTATACACAGGCTAAGAGCAGATAGCTGTTTCCTGTCGTTTTCTGTTCATGAAGAAAGACAACAGAATGAAAAATTAGGATGATTAATAAAACAAGCAGCATTTCCAGCATACCAATTGCTTCTTTGTGCTGAGCACGATGGCACCATCCTTATCTTAAATTTTATTATGGAGGCTGCAGTGCTATTCTTGTGGATTTTGTGTAGTTCTTCTTGCCGAAGGAAAGCATGGGAGAAAGCATCCCTGTGCTTGAGGGAGTTCCAGCCTGATGAATAGTATATGATATCTGGTGATACTTGGTACCCCATTGCTCCAGACACACCACTATGCCCTGCCCAAGGGCATTCAGTGAAGCTGGAGATGCTGCAGCTCCTGGAGAGAAACTTCTTTTATCCATTTGAACAAGAAAATGCAAGCACCATCCCACAGATATGATCTTTCTGCGAATATAACTTATTGAATTTGTTTATTCTGGTGGCATTCCCTGGCAGGAATATCTAAGGATCAAAATATTTTGAAGCATAATTTTATTGGAATTTAGGTGTATAAGTTCAAAAGCATTGTCCTTCAAAATTGCCAGCCCAAGTGATTTCCTTCTGGTTGGCGAAGTTTGTTGCTTTCTGAATTTTTCTTGGCAAGCAGTTCAGATCCTATATTGCTCTTAATTCTACCCATGATCCTGAGAGTAGGATCTGCATCCTTTATCTGCATCCACTGAGGATTGTGATCTGGAAGCTGTGCCCCAGGCACACCTGCCTCACAGGGGACAGCGCTGACCTGAACACACATCACAGCACTCACAGTCACGTCAGAAAACAAGTAAATAAATAACCACAGCATTGCAGTTAAGTAGTCAAGATAACTTGGACCAAGACTAGATGTCCCTTCTCCCTGGGGTGTCTTCTAACCTTTATGCTCTTTCTTTTTGGCAGAGTAATTTCTAAATAGTTTGTTGCACTGTGACAAAATTCCTGTAGCAATTTTTCTTGTGATTATTTTCTTGGACACTTCCATGCTTTTTCGCAATTCTACTTTAATCTTTGCTTCAGGCACTGCTAGGTACACTCTGGTGATTATTGCTGTGGCAGTTTAAGATGTGTCTGCTTGTTCTGCCCCTCTGGTGTGGGGTACTGCTTCACCTCACTGCTGTCAGAATGAGCAGGTGCTGAGGCTTCTGCCTGATGACAAAACCAAACCAGTAGATAGTTGATGAAGATGCATCTGAATTAAGACACTTGGTTTTGGAGAGAAGCAGGCAAAATGCAGGCACAGATTTCATTCTGCTGACTTTGGTGGAGGGATGAGGGCACCCTCAGCAAGTCTGCAGATGACACGAAGATGTGTGGTGCAGCTGATGCGCCTGGAGGATGGGATGGAATCCAGAGGGACCTGGACAAGCTCGAGAATTGGATCTGTGGGAGCTTCATGAGGTTAAAAAAGGCCAAGTGCAAGATTCTTCATGTGAATTGGGCAGCTTCTGGTACCAATACAGACTGGAGAATGAATGGATTGATTGCAGCCCAGAGAAAAAGACTTGGGAGTGCTGGTGGATGAGAGGCTGGACATGACCTGACAATACAGCTCAGCTGTGTTCTGGGTTGTAACCAAAGCAGTGCAGGCAGCAGGGTGAGGGAGGGGATTCTGCCCCTCTGCTCTAGTGAAACCCCACCTGGAGTATTGAATCTCTGGGGTCTTCAGCATGGAGAGGACATGGATCTGACTAGTGCTGCAAAAATTATCAGGAGGTTGTAGCACCTTTACTGTGGAGACAGGCTGAGAGAGTTGGGGTTGTTCATCCTGGAGAAGAGAAGGCTCTGGGAAGACCTTCCAGTCTCCTGGAGGGGCACCTTCCAGTGCCTAAAGGGGCTACAAGAGAGCTGGAGAGGGATTTTTGACAAGGGAAAATGGCCTTAATCTAAAAAAGGGTACATTTAGATTAGATACCAGAGAGAAATTCTTCCGTGTGAGGGTGGTGAGGCACCCATCACACATTGCCCAGGAAGCTGTGGCTGCCCCATCCCTGGAAGTGTTCAAAGCCAGGTTGGATGGGGCTTTGAGCAACTTGGTCTAGTAGAAGGTGTCCCTGCCCATGGTAGGGGGGCTGGAACAAGATGAACTTTAAGGTCATTTCCAAATCAAATCATTCTATGATTCTATGGGAGCTCCAGCCTGAGGTACCAGCTCACAGCTGCAGAATGGAAATGTCTTAAACTGATGCAGCTGTTGCTAAGTGACTGAGCCAAATATAGCATTTTAGTTTAGCATTTTAATTTAGCAAATTTCATGCATTAATATAGCATACAGGTGTTAATTTATTACTTTAGCTATAAATATGTTTATGTGGGTTTTTTTTCACTTTGCATTTGAGACTGTCTAATAATAACAAGAGGAAATCAATTGAAAATTAATTTGTTTGGTTTCACCATTTTTTCTTAGCTGATCCTGTGGGATGGTTTGCATCTTGCCTTCTGATTCCTTAATTGCAGTTTGCACTTGAGAAAACCATCTAATACTTGAATTGCAAGCTAGCCTCAGTTAGAAGCAAATGACATAAATATTTGGGAAACCAATCAGGAAGCATTCAAATCTTCCTTGGTGACATGCCTCCTTTAGTTGTACAGCCTGCTTCCTTCTGGATGGCAAACGTCAGCGTTAAGATTAGCCTGGCACTGTGAAAGTGCTTACTTGGCATTTCATCACCAGAGCGAGCACTGCTGGACTTGTGATGCTGCTCCTCTGCCAACGCCAAACGGGTTTAGGCACAGCAGCCCTCGCATGTTTGTGCTGAAACCTGGTCGGCTCTGAAACAGCGTGTTAAAACAAGAGCCAACAGTTTGATGCACAGCTGAGAACTCAGAGACTGATACAGATACCTTGCAACTGGATACCCATGAGAATTAAAGAGCTGAACTGAAAGAGATTAAGCAGCTCTTTGTACATTCTCCCCTGCGAAGCGTAAAGAACTGAGAGCTTCATTGTTTTGTAACCACTTGTAAACTAAGGGGGGGAAAGAATTATTTCAGCACTGGCTTCTTGAATACAGTTTTATGGAAAGTGCTATTCCCAGAAATCTAGCCACACAGGCAAAATAAGAAATCCTCAATACACAGATTTCACAACAGAGCATTGACCATTCTGAAGCTTAAATATTCCCAAATCTCGTTTCCCTTCAGCAAGTTGCCTTTCTGTTTCAAACACAGTCTGCATACATCAGCTGTTAACTCACTTTCTGCACTGTTTTTTGAAAATCATTTACCTTGGACTTCTAGACCCTTTTTCTCTAGACAGCTATTTGCAACTTCATCTCTGTGTGTGATTAAGGCCACTGTCACCAGAGAATCAGTTTCAGTATCACAGTTTCTCTGCAATGCAAAGCCTGTGGACAGAGGCTGCCAATTGCAAATGGCAATATTAAATGTTTCTTCCCTATAGTTCACCTGCCTGCTGAAGATTAGTTCTCTGTATGACTGCAGGCCCACGTCCCTTCTACAAGGTTTATATTTGCTGCAATTGGAAGCTTTCAGAGACAGCTTAAAGGATTGATTTCGTCTGAGAGCAGAAATGGGAAGTAGAAACTCTTGAATTCAAAAAGCATTATTGCAGCAGTTTTGCTGCAGAGCCTGAGGCTACGGATTGAGCTCTTTCCTAATTTTCCCCATCTGCAATACAGCTCCTAGGATGGTTTGGCGATTAATTTATGCTGATGAAGTTAATTATTTGGTGAGTATGTAATAATTTGATGAGAATCTCTGCACGTCCCGGAAAATGTGGTAAAAAGAAAGGCAAAATAGCCATCCCAAAATCTCTTAATTAACAAACTGAAACAAGATGGTGAGATTCAGCATAGAAACCTCATCAGAGATCTTATGGCAAATTACAGCCAGTGCAACTTGACATCCCTCTGATTGCAGAGGCAACTTGTCAGGAATATAAAGTTAGAGGCTGGTATGTTCCTGAAACCTCTGTTTTGTCCTGGCAGTTTTGCAAGGCCTATGTGGTATGCTGAGGCAGCCACTGAAAAAGCTCAGGGGGTTGTATGTTGTTATTTAGCAGTTCCTGCAGGTATATACAAGGAATCAATAGGAAAGGATTATGCAATAAAATAATTTATTAAACTTTCCTGTGTCCTGCAGAACAATCCATGACTCATCAGCAATTTGGACAGCACTGAGATGTACATCATATCAAAGGAATTCTGCAGGGCCAGCTCTCTTGGCAGGCTTGTTGTGATCTATATCTCTAGTGTAACTCTGGTTGTAGTGTGACCAACCAGTATGATTAAATTATCAGTATCATTGTCCTCAGCCAAATTGCCCCTGAGCTTGTATAGCTCCCTCTATTGGCTTAACTATCAAAGTCACTGCAAAATGGGTGTTCCATCTCTCCAGCTTTTTGATGAATTAATAACTTGAATTATCTTGCTCTATGGTATTTTGTCTGCTCCAGGTCATTTCAGATTATGTTGCTGAAGACCTTTACTTTGCACTTTAATAAAATTTTACTGCACTGATGTTTGAAGCTGCCATGAAATCTCAAATTCATGTTTTCCAAAACATTTGAAGTCAGCTACTCAGTAAACTTTCTGTTATGATCTACTTAGGTCCTCTTGGACACAGTGCAAATAGGTAGAATTAAAAGACAGAGGTTTCACATTTTCAAAGCTTGCTTGTGAAACATCTGAAATGCCCAGAGACACCATGTCTGTCAGGGCTCTGCAGTTTTTGGTCACTATTCATGTAACCCAGTGAGGCAGAAGAGAAGAGATAAGAGAAAGAACAGGGGAAGATTCCTCTCTGCAGTTTATTCTCCAGGGTTTTATTCAGTCCAGTTTTAAATGGCTCAAGCTACTGAAGTGATTCAAGCTATGACATTTTGGCAGGGTGTGAAACAAAATCTGGCAGAGGTGCTATGACTGAAGGGCTGGTTTTGTACTCTGAAATGTGTGTCAAATCTTTCACTGGCTCCAGTTAAAACAGAATCAGCTCTTCAGAGTCATTCAATTTGAATAAGCTCAGCAAAACCAGCAAAAGAATCTACTTTTGTGGTGCCATTACGCTGTTACAATCTCTCTCAGCCTCGCCCTCCTCTGTTTACAGTGTCCTCCCATGCAACTAAGACTTTCTGCATAGAAAAATGAGCTGCTTTTGTTAGGTTTTGAGTAATAAATAACCCTGGATTAGTAGTCTCTGTCTGATGTCTCATTCAGACTGTCTTTTGCATTACCTAGCTAAGTATCAAGCCCTGACACTGAAAGTGAAAACTCTCAAGAGGCATTATTTGAAAAGTCAATAAAGAGTGGAAAAGCTAATTGATTATAAAATTATCTTTATTGTTACTTTCCTTGTATGGTAGCCCAATAAACTTGAGGAGTCCCTAATAAAAGGTAAATTTAGTGCACTCTTCTTTTTCCAGACTTCTGGAGTTGTGTCCCTTTGATGTTATGCTTTCTTTTTTATTTCTCCCCACTTATAGGTAAAAGAAAAGAAAATAGCATAGTTCAGAATAATTTGGATTGATTTAAGTTTCAGTAGTCTTATTCTTGTTTTCTTACTGGTTCAGCAGGAGTTGTTGAGCCCAAGAAATGCGTAGATCTACTTCTACCGTGTTCTTCCACAGAGGAGAATTTTTCTCATCATAAACCACAATAAAATGAATGGAAAAGTGATTCTGAGTGTCTGTTACAAAACCATTGCAACTCTGTAAGCTGAATCCTGGAAGGAAAACTTGTCATAGACTTGTCTGTTGGGAAAGCTGTTGTAGGTAGCAAATTTATATTTTGAGCAGTATTGAGTTATTTTTTTTCTGATTTCTTTATATTAAGGACAGAAAATTAGAGTTATGGTTCTGAGACAGTGTAGAGAACCAGTTCACACCTGAGGCCAGGACAGTCACCAAAACAGTTCTAAGAGAGCTGTGCCACACAATTTCACAGGCCAGGTCCTTCTACTGGTGGCTGAGCAAGAGCCAGCAGCCATAGATTGTTCTGTGATTTCTGCAGGTATTTTGTCACTTGGGAGACAGGCTCTCATGTGCTTGAGATGTTTGCCTGCCTGCCATTACTATGCTACTTTCCACACTTCCATCATTGGCAGCAATTCCTTCATGCTCCAAAGGCCCAAGTGAATGAGCAGTATTTACAACCTCCCCCTTCCCTCCCCTCCCTCTCAGCAGTGCCCCTCTTGCTCTCCCTGGGTGCCTCGTTCTTTGTCTGCTGCTGCCTGTGTTTTGTAAAGCAGAGCTGCTGCCATGATTCTTTACTACAAAAGTGGTGAAGCACTGGAATGGGATGCCCAGAGAAGCAGTGGATGCCCCATCCTGTGGAAGTGTTTGAGGCCAGGTTGGATGGGGCTCTGAGCAACCTGGTCTAGTGGAAAGTATCCCTGCCCATGGCAGGGCAGTTGGGAGAAAATGGTCTTTAAGGTCCCTTCCCACCCTCACCATTTTAGGATAATTTCCAGTCAAGATGGGACATGGATCCCTAAAAGAGTGTGCAGACTGTATTCAAGTCCTTGCCTTAGGTTGGCTGGTGGGATCAGGGAGGAAAGGGACTTTCAAAGTGAGGTGAATGATTAAATAAAGCTGAGAGGTGGAAGGAAGGGGAAAGGAGAGGAAGTAGGAATGAGTAGATGTTTCTTATACAGGTGGACAAGAATAGGGGCAGGCAGGGATAGGTGTTTTTCAGACTGCAGGCAGAGGGAAGTTTGATGTAGGGAACCATAGCTATGACTGCTGTTGGGAGATTGAAAGACAAAATTCTGAACCAAATTCCTGGTTTTGGAGCACATCAGCACTGCTTTTAATATCTAAAAAAGCCTCTTCCGCTATGGCACTCATCTCCACAGATTGTTGCACAAAGTAGAATTTACAATACAAATGGTCAGTCTGTGGTGTGAATTCTTACAGCTCCAGTGACTGAACCAGTGTGTTTGAAGTTTATACCTTCACCCACAAAGAAGAGCTTACAGCATTTAAATATGTTTTTTACCTAAGATTACCAGTGCCTAATAATATTTTTCCAAAACCCAAACTATTAAGATCATTGAGAGAACATACAAAACCTAAGCCAAAGCCGTGATTCTGTACAGCTCCAAAGAAACTCACAGCACAGGGTAAAACTCCCCCCTTGCTTTTAAGCTTGAATTAGCAGCATGCCTCAAAACTCAGATATATGTGTTTAAATTCAGCTGCTAGCTAATGAATCAAAGACTGACCTCACTGTTAAGCCATTGCCCATCTGTATTTTATGACTTCCAGAGATACACAAGCCTTCCAGAATCAAACAGTCATTTGTGGCTTCCCTAGTATTCCCCGACTTGCTGACTGCTCACCAAAGCACTGAGTGCTCTTAGCTGTCTCTGTGCAATTTCCTGGCTAAAGGAGATCTGGAATGTAAAAGTGTATTCATCACCAGAGGTTTTGCAAGATTCCAGGACTTCAATGAAGCGGTAAGAGATTATTTAAAATTGGAATAGCATGAAGGTTCCTCTGAGTTTTCAACCAACTATAGGGTAACTTAACAAGTAAGTAACCCATAAGAAGAAGCAGAATTATTCAGGCTTTAAGCATCCAAACAAAACAAAACAAACCCAAACAAAAACAAACAAAAGCCACCCCCCACCAAGTTGTAATAACTGTTATAACTGTACCAAACAGATCCTGACCCTTTACTGTGAGCTTCTCAGTACAGAAATGGAGGACTAAGTGGCAAGTGGGAACGTGTACAGTATGATGCCTTAACCATTTATCTGGAGTGAAACAACTGCATAGAGTCAAATACTGAGAAATGTTTTTGCATAAGCTGGATTTTGGACTTCACTGCTAAGATCAAGAAGTGTAACCCAGAGCCAGCTTTGCTAAGATGGTAACCATGGTTCTTACTCCTGTATTTGAATTTATTCTAGGGCAGAGAAATCATAGCAAACCTTTCTACAGGATGGTAGGAGATGCATGTCCATGTTAAATATGCATCAGAGGTAATGTGCTATTTGTATACGTTTTGGAAATTATTTTAACTTCTGTTGTAATGGGTATTACATACTATCTAACATCAGGATATATAAGATAGGAACCAGATGCTACTCCGCGCTAGTCAGGTGTTCTGGCCCTTTTTTATTTTTTACTTTGCTTTTCTGGCACTAAAACTCCCTAAAATTTACTGAGGAAATGAAAGATTGTTGCTGTCATGCTTTTGTGTGTTTGTTTAGTAAAAACATTTGTGCATCATACATTTGTGTCCAGAAACACATTCCTCACTGCTTTAGTGTACTGCATTATCTGGAAAAATGAAAAGGAAATAGTTGTGATTTGAAAGTATTTTGCATACATTTTGCAGAGCTGTACAAACTTATATGATATGTAGGACTGTGATGAATCATAGTCTGTCTTCTTCTTCACTTCACACCACTATAACAACATTACTTTGCTGGATTGACTTCTGATTTACTGGGTGAGAAACTTCCCAGGCAGTAGTGTGCTGACCCACCATCACCTTCAGTTTTGCTTGCTGGTGCTTGCTGTTTCTTCATCTTCACAGTAAGATATTTAGCTGAGGAACCCTGTAATTTTGTATTTATAACTACAGGACTCCGTTTTTCTTTTTGTCTTTTTCCTTTCCCTGCTACTAAAATCTAGAGACCTGTAATTAGTTTTCAGGTTATTCATGAACTCTGTTTTCTTCCATGTAGGCTGAGTCCAATTTGTCGCTGTTTGCTTGAGCAGATTAAATGAGTGGACAGGTTATTGCAGGACTAAGTGGGCACATCCTAACAAGTTACTGTCCCTCAGCTAAGCTCCAGCTCCTGTGATTTCACATGCTCTTATGTTCCTCCTGCATTGTGTCAGCCAAGGTATTTGGGGATTTGATCTGGGTAAAAACACCTAGGAAAACTCCTAGGGGGACCAGTTCTTTGATCCCTTCCATTACATAGCTGCACAAATAGCTGTATTGGCACAGTGCAGGGAGTAGCTCAGGAACAGAGATGCACAGCAGAGTAAGAACTATTGATACTCTGCTGCTGACAAAGAAGAAATCATCAGGTTGTGCCCCCTGGCAGTGCACTGCTTGTTCTGCTGTGTGTCTGAAGGGGAGGAAAACACAGCTCTTATGTGATCACTGTGAAACTGATTGTTCAACTGAGTTGGTCTTTGAGGCTGGGGTCTGGTGCCAGGCTTCTTCCCACAGAACACAGGAGACCCTTTTGAGGTGTAAGAGATCCCCTTTTTCCTCCATATTGGAAAAGGGCCATCTGACTTGAACATGAGTGCAAGGCAAGATGGATCCTTTCTCTGAAAACCCCATAACACTTAGCTGTGAGTGCTTAGAAATGCAAATAAAACGATTTACATTTCACTCATTCCTTTCTGAAGTACCAAATTTGGGTTTGCAGGTAGCTTTCTATCCTGTTCTTATGCTGTTCATGGATGTCTTCCTCCTTTCATTTAGGAACTCCCTCTGAAATATCCAGCAATATTTTCAGACAAATGAGTCTTGAACTTTGGGTAAATTCAAAAATCTCTAAGTATTGTAATTCCTGGATATCTCATTAGGATTCCACAATACTACAGGTAGGAGAATAGCAAAATGTAAGGATTCTTAAAATTTTGGTGAGATTCCTTGGCAACAAATATACAAAGATTTATTCAAAAGAATTTCTGAACTGAGTTAATCTGTGTATTGATTGTCCCTCAGCTGTCTCTTCTCAAGGCTGAACATGCCCAGCTCCCTCAGCCTTTCCTCATAAGAGAGATGCTCCTGTCCCCTCATCTTATTTGTAGCTCTTTAGGCAAGTGCTTTGGGCAAACACTATAGTTACACAACCCACTCCAGGAGCTCCATGTTTCTCTTGGACTGAGGAGCCTGGCACTGGTCACAGCACTCCAGATGGACCTCTCCAGGGCTCAGTAGAGTGCAGCACACCAGTGTACATGGACCAGGCCTTAGGTCAACCACTGCAATTTCCTGACTTATCCGTTCTCCGTGTGGTTGAATGAATGTATTTGGTAAACCATCTTGTCAAACGGGCATGTTTATAGAGTATTTTGGGCTGTCCTCTTGTCTGGCTTCAAAATTTATTTTTTAAAATTGTCAACATGCATTCATGTTTCTGAAAAGGTTTTGTGATTTCAAGCATGGTACAAAAGGAAGTCACTCTTCAGCTCTCAGTTCAGGGCCAAAGGGTAACTCTTGGGGTTTAACTCCAGCTTTGATGGAGCCCCCTTTATGGATCCAGCATTTAAGCTGAGCTGCATGGCTTTTGCCTCAGTTCATTCCCTTCCCCCCAGAAGCAATCCTGTAAGCTCCCATGTATCTCTGGGATTCCTGACACAGTCTGATCCTGTCTTTGAAGTGATGGGACTGATACATATTACCCTGTACTGCATAAAAACCTTTGTTTTGTTGCAACCAGACTACGGGCAGAGGATGCTTGAGGGAGCTCGTGCAATCTGCCCGTGTGCGTGAATTTGAATCCAGTGTTAAATGTATCCAAGAGAGGGAGGTGCTTCCAAGTGTGCGATTCCACAGCAGGTTCAGCTGCTGAAATCAGCTCTGTGGCATTCCCACTCTCCCTATCAGTCCCAGACTCGAATTCTCGCTTCCTCCATTTGTTTACTTTTGCGATGTTAATTTTCTGCTGGTTTAGCTCCCGAACAAACTTATCACGGGAACTGATAAATGTTGGTATAAGGGGGAAGGGCGAGACTGGCAGCGCTGTCTTAATCTGTCGTGTGTAGGGCATGCTGTCTTGGTATAAAGCTTGTCTCCCTTTTGCCTGGAACTACCCACTTCACTCCAACATTTCCCCTTCGCACCTCTAGAGAGCACGTCCCAAGAACACCTCAGCACGCCCCGTGCTCTCTTTTCGAGAGCCCTGCGCTGTACGTGCAGTCAAACCCCTTCTCTTTTTCCCTCAGCTCAAGCGCTGAGCCGAAAACTCCTGTTAACTAGGGTGACAAGTTTCCAGCAAGCTGCGGATCACGGGGAGAGGGGACACCCGGATCCCGGCAATATAAGGTATAGACGCCTCGGCTTGTGCAACACAGCAGCAGGGCAGAGCCCATTTTATTCTTGCCTTTTTTGGACCTGCACGCACACAGACTTCAGCACAATGGAGCCGGCTCCGCGATAGCGCAGCGCGATACGAGCAGCGCACATAAAGTCATCGCAGCACACATAAGGTCATCGCAGCGCCGCTCGCCAAGGGTGCAATTGCCGGCGATCCACTCCCCGCGTAGCAGCTCCGCTGATGGCGTGATCGCCAAAGACTCCCACGTCCCAGGCAGGCCAGCGCCGCTCCCGCCTGCTGCCCGGCGGAGCCGCGGGGCTCCGGGAGCGCCGGCAGCCGCAGCACGGCCGAGCGCAGCCCGCGGCTCCCCGCGGCAGCGCACCACGCTCCGGGGTCCCGGGCTGCGGCGCCGCCGAGGTACCACCCCCTCCCGAAAAAACTTTCCACCGCGGGCCACTCGGGGCGATGCCGCGCCCCGGCCGCCGCCGAGCGGAGCGGGAAGGAACGGGAAGGACCGGCCCCCTGCCCCTGACCCCCTCCACGCTCCCCGCCCCGGCGGGCCCGGCTGCCCACCTTGGCGGCAGGGGGGCTGCGGGGCGGGCTCCCCGGAGCCAATGGCCCGGCAAGGCGGGCAGGGTGCGGGGGGCGGCGCCGGGCCGACAATAGGGGCGGTGTGGGCAGCGGGAAGGGCGGGGAGCCGCGGGAGAGCCGGGCAGCACCTTGCGGCGGGCGGAAGGTGAGTCCTGCCGCGCCGGGGAAGGGGATTGCCTCGCTTGTTTTGTAACCGGGAAGTTTGCGCAGGGCTTGAGCGGACGGGTGCGTTCTTCTTCAGCCTTTCTCTTCCTCCCTCCTTTCGAAATTTTCTTTTAGAAGAGGGTACGGACCCTGCCTTCCCCCTCCTGCCTCCCCGGCTCATTCATTTAACAAAGGGAGTTGTTCTCAGCCCCCGGGCTTTGCGAGCGGGGAGCCCTTCGGGGCCGCACGTTTGGGGTCCCGGCGCAAAGGCTGGCGTGGAATCGGAGCTCAGCCCGCAGTTTTTGCCAGGCACCCCGTCCTGGCTTCGGCTGGAGGGGCGGGCGCTTTGGGCAAACACAAAGAATTGAGGAGCTGGACCCATGCTGGGCGATGGGGTGATGAAGCCTCGGGCTTTGTGTGGCTGGTGAAGGAGGGATGGAAAGGTGGGAGCTTGTCTTTTAACCCCTCCGCCCGCGTGTGTGTACGAAACCGTGGCTTTTTTGCTAGTGAAGTACTTGAAAGCAAAGCTGAACTTTGGGATCCTGGCATAATTCACATTGGAGGGAACGTCAGGTGGTCTCTAATCCAGTCTCCTTCAAAGCAGGGACTTCTGCCTGGGGAGTGGGGAACAGCGGAGGGACATCGGAGATGGGTGGCACCTCTGGGTGCTCTTGAACGCACCTGGGAGCTCGATGGAGGAGGCAGCGCCAGCAGGACGAGACTTCAGAGGCAGTAGCGCTCCTGTCTTCTGCTGTGCATGGAAATGCCCCAGTCCGCAGTTCTCCCATGCCTGCAATCCCCTGGTCTTGCTGCTTTTGTTATCCAGAGGGCTTAAAATTCATGATTATTGGGAATAGCTGGCTGCTTCCGTATGTGTGTCACGGTGCATCTGCTCCTGCTGGGCGTTCCTTGATTCTTATTTCAACATTGCCTCCAGGAGTTTTTTTTCTTCAGGAGCGAGATTTATAAATAGGTGTCAAACC
Source organism: Calcarius lapponicus (assembly GCA_039654755.1). Classification (NCBI taxonomy): domain Eukaryota; kingdom Metazoa; phylum Chordata; class Aves; order Passeriformes; family Fringillidae; genus Calcarius; species Calcarius lapponicus. Next base: position 59,026,123 of record CM077462.1, on the reverse strand, counting down.
CTGGCTCTTGCTTGGGACTGGCTGTAAGGCGTGTACTTTCTGTGGTAATTATGTATGAGAGATGCATGTGCGTAAGAACAACCATAAAAGCTGTTCAGTCAGCCACGCTTTCCATTTTCAAAGTGAAAGCAGGTATTGTAGCCGGGGGAAATGGCTGTGTCGGGCACAGAGGGAAGAATGTTCGTTGAAGAATGTTTGTTTTCTTTGCTAGCAATTACTCTGCCCAGTGGCTTAGGGATGCCTTTCAGTGAACCTCCTCCCCCTTCTCCATACCTGGAGTTTCCCGGTGCTGCGCACATTACCTGGCCAAGCAGGGAGATCTTCCTGTCTGCTGCTCCTGTATCTCTTAGCGTGGGTGTGCTGGTCTTGCTCTCAGCTTTATAGGGTAAGGCTGGAAAAACTCCTCCTTGTGGAACAGTTTGCGTGTGTGTCCATTGGATGCTTGGAGACTGCTTTTCTCTGTGCATTTTTTTGTGGGTAAGTCAGAGAAATGAAGCTCATCTCTGCACAGGGAATAGAAGGTATGGTGGGAATTTGAATATGTCTAAATACTGATTCTCTTTAACTCGGGATTGCCTGTCTTGTGCCACAGAACAGAATTTGTGTGCAGCTGTACTGTGTAACAAAGCTGGAGTCTAAGACTGGACAATAAACCGCCAGGTGATTTTTTTAGTCTTTTTTGAGTCCTGCATCTTTAAATGGGATGATATAACTGCCATTCTTTGATTTGGAAATGAAAGCCAAAAATAAACTTGAAGAGGAAAATGCTCTTGTAGCATGAGAGCAAGAATGCTTTTACTGGTTTTTGAGGAATACTATGTGCTCTGGATGTTGCTCAGAAAAAAAAAGAATAGGGAAAAGTGAGGCTTTTAGTTCATGCTTTTCTGTGCATCATGGGGATATAGGAAGAAATATGTGACAAGTCCAATATAACTGCCACAAGTGAAAATATATTGCTTGTTTATTGTGTTTCTGGCTGCCTTGCTTGCACTGGATTGAAAACTGATGCTAGCTCTCTTTGCCTGAGAGGTCAAAGAACTGTTTCATTATCCTTTTCCAGGTCTCTGAAGGGAGACCTTTTCTCTCAGCTTTGATTCCAATGCATGAATTTCACCGGTTTGCTGACTAGTGTTTTGTCTTTTTATAAATGTGAGCTGCAGTATGGCTTCTTTTCTTCTTTTTCCCTTTTGTGCACCTGTCTTACTTCCTTGGTGTGGGAAGGTTTGTAATTTCAAAAGCTTGTTGCTATGGTCCAATTTCCTTATATGCTTAAGAATGTACAGAACAAACTAGAGCTGAAATAAACTTTTCTCAGTTGAAAAATACAGAAATGATCCAGAGCTCACCCTCAAAGTGTTCTGGTTTTACAGTTCATCCAGTCAACAGCAGATAACAGAAGCAAATAGACTTTGTAAAGGAACTGACTGGTCTTGGTGAGGATGTGCAAGATGCAGACTGAAACTAGACAACTAAAAATGAGCCATATTTCTTAAAAGCCTAGTCAGCCATTGGCCCTCTGACAGGTACAAGAATGCCTACTGTTGGCTTTTTACCTCTGTGGGAAGGAAGAATAATACTGTGTACCAGAATTGTACTGTGTCAGAGTGTTTTTCTATACTTGGCCATGAGCCGAACTAATTTTCTCAGCCTGATGTCTTGGCTTGTATAGGAATTGAGGACAATGTAAGCATGTTCTGCTTGATGTTGAGGGCTTGCTCTTGTGGAAAAAATAGTCCAGTGTGTGATTCTTCTTATGCACTTGCACAGCTGTCACCTGGGAGGAGCTGCTTTGAGCCCCTGTTCCCAGAGATGGGAATGGCCAGGTCCATTCCCCTTGGTAGCAGCAGAACTGGGACTGTCAGCCAGTGCTCACTGATGCAGCACAGAAATCAGTGATCAGTTTTCCCCATCTGTGGTTAAGGCACATGATGCTCTTTGGGAATGAATAGGTTAAAAGTACCTGATGCTGCTTGTACTAATCAGATTTTTATGCAAACTGAAGTTCAAGTTTGAGATTCCTGCCCTTGGGTGCAGTTATGCACAGCATGTGCGGATGCGATGTTGTGGCTGTGAGGGGTAATGCTCAGTGCTCCAGCAGTGATGACTGCTCCTGGCTTTGTGCAGGAAAGGGAGCTGACTTTTGTCCCATCTCACCTCAGGCACATCCTCAGAGCCATGGATGTCTTTTGGGTCCTTTAATGGTCTGTCTTCTTTTTGGCACATGACACTGGGGTGCACATCACAACTTCAGGGCCCGTCATGGGATCCATTTTATGAAAACATGGATGCTCCAAGCTCAAAACATAGTTGCTCTGAGCTGAACATGTCTCCCCAGGCTCCCAGTATGATCTGCAGAAAGAAAAAGGCCCTTTTAGGATGTGCCTTGTGTCACCCTCCTGTAGGTATTTTAAAAAGAGGTCAGAGAGTTGCACTCTAAAAATGCTGATTCCTCTGTCGTCTCCCTGATCTCCTCTGTCTCCCATAGGTTGTGTTGTATATTGGAGCAGCTGAGAGGAGTTTTACCTGCTCCTCTCACTTTGGGGATGCAGGCAGCATTGTTAACAAATCCATCAGCAAAAACACAGCTGTGGTGTGGCTTTCCCCCTTTCTCTTCATTTTAGCATTTTTTGGGGGGGAATGGGGGAAGAGGAAACAACAACAACAAAGAAAAGCCATCTGAGAAGTGGAATTCCAGGGGAATTTGAAGAAAAAGTCCAAGTGTTCAGTTCTGGTTTGTGTACTAATGCACTCTTTCAGGCTGGCAATCCAAGTGTTCTGGCTTCCACTTGTACCCTGTCAATCTCTTGTGTGTAGTCTGAGATGCGCGTTAAACAATAACTTCCCCTCCATGGTTTCTTTCCTTCTTGCAATCTGTACTCTTTGGACCTGCCATATAGCAAGTTTGTTTTACTCTTAAGCCGGTCTAACTGCCTTCAAGCCGTTCTATGTCTTACTTCCTGTCAAAAGTCAGAAGTGGTGCTGAATCAGGCAACCTTGTATCATCTTAGGTTTAAAGAAAGGAAGAGAAAAAGATGACTGGTGTAGAAAAAAAGTCCTAGCTTGTGAAAATTGGGCCAAATCATAAGATTGCAGAAGTAATAACCAAATGTACTTTCTGGAAAGAAAAATTTCCACCAAAGTAGCCCTTTGTGATCCAAATTACTGTGTGAGAGACAGTGGACAAAATACATTGTGATTACCTTGAAGCATATGACATCTAGCCGCAGCCAGTTCTTTGATCTCAGTGGGTCTTTAGCTGTGGGGCTGTGAGGAAGTCAAATGGGGAGTATGTACTGCAGGCAGGTGGGGCATAAAGACTTGTGTCATGCCTTTTTTTCTTTTTTTCTTCTTTTTCCATAAAGTCTGTCCACCTGTAATCTTAAAGGAAAATGGGGGAGGAAAATAATTGCTATTCAGATTGTAAGTGTTTTGGAAATGGAGAAGTCTTCCAAGTTTACCTTAAGGCTTTGTTTCCTGCCCTTGTGAGCTTGCTGCATGTAGTTACAGTGTCTGTCCATGGCTTACTGCTGATGGCATTTGATGTTTTTCCAGGTGGCAGCAGAGAGAAGGAAAATCAAGTACAAAAGGTTAGGAGACAGTTTGTCAGCCTGGCTTGCTAAGGTGACAGCACTGCTTTGAGTTACTTACTCTAAGCATCAACAGGGCTTTGAACTATCACCTTTCTTAATGACTGTCGTGGCACACCAGTATTTTAGATGATACTCCCCTTACAAGGCAAAGCCCATTTCTGAGGGCTGACGTTCTATTCATGAAGTAAGAGCTGGAGTGAGAAATATTTTTAATTGAACCAGTGGCTTGCATCATGTGGGGTTTTTTTTCCCTGTTTTGCATGTAGTGTAATGCAAAATACCTTGTCACTTATTTAGCATAAAGAAATCACCAGATAGATGATTATTCGCACCTATGTATTCCCAAAAGCCCATTCTCTGCTGATCCTAAAATAAGAGTGGCTTGGCCTCTTAACACAGTCTCTTCTGTGGAAAGAGTAGAGAAGTGATTCTTTTTGTAAAACTTGTATTTCATTTCCCCAGCTATCTGTAAGTAAACATTATGCAGTTTTGCCAACAAGTTCAACTTGAAGGCTTTGTGCCAGGATGATTCTATGATTTGCCTTTAGTAGGTATTTCAAGAATGTCTTATTTCAATCATGCTTTGAGAGGATAGAAGTCACAGCTGAATGTGGAATTCATGTGTTTCCAGAGTTCAGACCTGTTTGGGGTGAAGCAAAAGCTGATTTCTTTCAGCAGCAGAAGGGAGGGATATTCCAACCCCTCTTTCCCAGTTCTCTGCGCACTACTGAAGCTGTTGGATTCATTCAGCTCAAGACCCTGTGCTTACCTGTGTGAGCTGTTTGCGGCTGTTATGGAGCTCTCTAATGCCTGCACGTGTCAAGGTAGAGGAGGGAAAAAAATGAGGCCAGGCTTGCAATGTATCCTCTGCTTTTCTCACTCATTGAACTGGTCACCTGACCCTGAACTCCTGTGTCCCTTCACAAGAGAAGGTGGATTTGTCAGGTAACAGCTGCAAAGACCAGGGAGTGCACAGCACAAAGAGGGATTAGCAGCAAATGGACACATCAGGATTCGAAATGCAATATTGATTAGCTCATTAAAATTAATAAGACACTCAATTATCAAAGTCCTATTACATTTTGCAGTTCTCCTGGAAATAGAACAATTTATATGTCTTTATCCTTTCAGGAATACTTCACACAAGACAAATTTCAATGTCATTTTCCTCGGCAAACCACAGAATGTGTTAACTTTTAATCGAGCTCAAGTTTGTCAGTGTTTTATTTCGTAAAACATTGGTTTTGGTAGGGCAGTGTTTTTAATAGACTGGAAGATGCAGGCATAGTACTAAAAAGTTTCTTTTATTGAGAGTGATCTAAATTAGCGTATAATTGAGCTAATGTTGTTTTAGGTAGGATCAAAAACTAATATTGGGCAGATATTCACATACTGGCCAATTTTAGCAAATCAGACAAATCTGTTTCAACAGCACACAGAGGGGAAGACTCTTTGGTTCAAGCTCAGGGACTCAAGGAACAAGTATGTGAAAGGGCATGTTGTTCCTAAAAGGGAAGAGAGTGAAATTTTTCCCAATTCTTCAGAAATATGTATATTGCCTCCATAATACATAAATGCAACTTTTAAAGCTACAGATCTAATTGCTTTATGGAACCTTAAATGACTTAGAACTGGATTTGGAACGTATTCCTCTGCTTTACTAGGTATTGTGTGGGATTCTTTTTTTGTTTTACTGTCTTTTTTTTTTTTTTTTTCTAATGGCATCTTTAATAAAGGCTTTGCTTGAGAGGGTTTGAGCCACCTGACACAGGGCCAATCTTGCTGAAATGAGAAATTGCTTTGGAATACTCAGTTTCCATGCAGGAGAGAGGCTGGAGGAAGATAAAGACTAAGATCCTGGAATGATTGCTAGATGGATGGCACTTCTCATTGATGTGGTCATTTCTACTTCTTTTTTCTGCAAACATTTGATTGAATTTTTTTGCCACATTGCTCAGGAGAGCTAATTTTCCTGTTTAACCACAAAATGTTAATCGCAAGCTTATAGCTCACATCCCTGTTTTACCCTGCTGTTGTGCTCATCTTCAGTCCCACTTTGGAATAAATGTGTGTTCACTTCCAGTATTGCTTCTCTGGTCTCAAGATCACAGGTGATAACAAAAAAGCTTTGGGAGCTGAACTCAGAGAGACCCAGAAATGAAATGGTGATAACACCACATAGTCCTTTATCAAAACCATCCCCTTTCTGATAATCAAAGTAATTGGTAAGGTTCTTTGGTAAAATGTATGCAGTTGTGGGTGTGCGTTAAGGTGTTTGATGCTTTCTGTTAAGCTCCAAGATTCTGGAGATGTAAAAGTTATGCAAAAATGTGTCATATAAAAAAGACTTCTCCCACTCCTATCTGTAGAGAAAAATGACAGAATTTGATCCAAATGTTCCTTGAAGACTTAAATAGAGATTTAAGCACACAGAGCTTTGGGTGAGGAAGTGATGGTATCCACTACCTCTTAGCAGTGAGTTACTAGCCTTATAACTTAATTCTCCAAAATCACTGAAGTCTTCACTGAGTAGCCTTACAGAAAGCCAGAAAAGTTGTGAGGGAAGGAAGGAGAAGAAACTGCAGCACCAGCAACAAGTATTGTCTCACAATTATCTTGATCTAATATAAAAATCTGCATTTTAATTTCTGGCTCATTAAATTTCTTATTGTTACATCAGCCTGTATGTCTTGGTAATCAGGTGTCTGGGAAAAATTGCAGTCTTTTACATTTGTGTGTGCTGTAAATTCTTCTGTGCAATTTTGACTCCCTTGGTAGCAGAGAGAATGAGTAAAAAGGCTGTACGACATTCACAGCAATCAGCAGGAGTCTCATCCACTACCATGCCCCAGCCAAAAGACTCTGAAGAAGTGAGACTGGGAATACTTTTCCAGGCCTGCTTCAATTTCTTTGCATATATTCCTAAACCAGATATTAGAGAGTATGAATAAAATTAAACTGACACTTTATATGGAGCTGTAATCTCCAATGTCAGACTTGTGTCTCTTGCCATTTCTGGGAGCCTTGACAACAATACTGAACTTAACTTGCAGTGTGTATGGGGGAACTAACTTTTGTATTATTCTTCCTGTTTGGTTTCTTTTCTCTGCTTCCATTCCTTGATCATATCTCTTAAAGTATTGTTTTTAGTTTGTTGGTTTTCCTTTTTGCCTCTGTACAGAAACCTTGTTCATCTCCTGCCTATCTTTACTTTCCCCGGCCACTCCTAAGACTGATGGGAAACAGATTCCTCATACTTCTGTGATCCTGAAGATACTGGGCAAGCACAGATGAGCAGCAGGGAGGTGAAATATTTTGTCCTCCACCCCAGTACAAAGCATCTTCTTTGGGGCTTGGGAGGAGGATGAAGACTGGATAATGGAACTAACCCATTATCTTCTCCCATCAAGCAGGTAGTTTTGGTGACGAGATATCTGGAAATATTTAAATCTGTAGATTTCATTAGAAAGGCTGAGGAGGTAAGGGTAGGGCTAGGAATGACAAAAGCAGGACTTGATTCAAGAAGAGAAAGCAAACAACTCAAGATTCCTTCAGGGCTCTCCTGCAAGACAGAAAATAGGCAACAGTGTATTCCTCTGTGTCATCTGTCTTTACATGGAGGCAGACGGTCACAGGCGGTGTTTGGATTCCAGGTTCAATAAAGGCACTTCCTTCCCTTAGAGGAGGCAAAACAGTGTCACTTGTTAGAGCTCAAAATCCATCTCGAAATGCCTCAGTGACTTGTCATCAAGTGACTCACTGCACTGTCATAGTAGGGCTTCTGCCTTTCACATCTGAATTGTACTTGCTGAAACAGTGCCCTGCCAGCTCATATGAACAGTCCCTCCTCCCAAGCTTGTTTCCAATTGACTCACAATGAAGAGGGGATTTGGGGGTGTCAGGGCAGGAGAAGGCTGCAAGGGCAGATCAGAAATCTCACTACCTTGTAGACTTCAGAATGCCAGCTTTTCATTTGTTTTGTGTGCCCCTGAAACAAGTAATTGAGTTGCAAAAGAAAAACATTCAGAAGTGATGAACTGTAAAAAATTGTAAGAATTTAGTAATTTACTTTGTCCAACCAAAAATGTCTTTTCTTGCAGGCAAAGGCTTTGTTTAAAGTTATTTGCTACTTTAGAAAAATGCTAATGTTGAAATGCTTTCAGCTTGATTTCCCTTATCTCCTGCAGCTCATTAGATGATCATAGAGATAATTTTTTTATTAGTTTAATTCACATAATCAATTTTATTTCTAGGTGACCTTTGTGGTTTTTTAAGAGCCAATTCTTTCTAACACTAGGTACATCCTGCAGGAGCCCTTCCTGCCTTCTGATCCAATACTTATTCATCCTGGGACCTAGTCCAAATGCCACCAACAGTGTTTGTGTGGGCTTTTTTTTTGTTTGTTTCAAAAACATTGCATCACATGATGACATATGGCAGCATTAAATGTGTAAATGTGTAGTTTAGGATGTAATGGTCATGAAGATGAAAAGAATCTCACCTTAGCAGCAAGTGGCTTTCTGCTTTTTCCATCATACCTGCTTTAAATTTAGTATTACAGTGGATGCTTTGTGATTCTGATGTTGTTGCTTTTTGAATCCCACCCTGTTATTTTGGCTCAGTATTGAGGAGCAGTGACTTCAACAAGGTGATCTCATCCAATGTGTGGTGTAGCTGTGTTTGTTTTTGAAGGCTTGAGATCCTGTTCTATCTGCACTTCCTGTAGCTGTAGGTAAATAATCTGAAATCCAAGATGATGAGCATGCCTGATCTCTGTGCTCTCCTTTCTCATGAGTTCATGTGCTTCCCTTCTATGATGGGGCTCTTGTGAGTGTTTTTTCTTTTTAATGGGGTATGAATGGGGTGAGCAGGGAAAGGGTTCTCTGTAAACATAACTTGTGCTAGTTTCAGCAGAAAAACTCTCTCTGTGAGGGCTCTAAATTGCTGATGAATTACTTACAAATTTTGGAGGAGAGTGTGGTTGACTTAAGATTCTTCTCAACTAGCATATGAGAAGCTTGTGTTTTGGTTTTTTTCTCAAAACCAGTTTGCACTCCCCTCCTCCCCCAAACTATAAAGCAAGGATGTGGTCATTGGCAGCTGTTTTCTTTTTGATGTGGTCAACTCAAAATTAACATTAAAAGTATAATTCTGAACTTGCAATTTCTGGGAGACCGAGTGCATGATGAAAGGACAGGAGGGATCTCTCTCCACCTGCTGGGAGTGTGCTCTTTGCTTGAGTTCCTTAGGAGCTGAGATTGGAGGGTGAAGCTTGACACAGCTGAGCTCATTGTGGCACAGGGCCATCCAAAGGCAAGGGTGCTTTTCCCTTTCAGCACTTGGCTGTGAGCTGACCTGGCAGGAAACTTTGCAAAGCAGTATGAGTGACTGTAGCTGCGGTGTAGTGTTAAAGATCACGGAGCTGCCTGCAGGTCTGAGTGCTGGGAGTAAAGTCTGTGAGACACACAGTGAGATCTAGTGGCTCCTCAGAACTGACACTCAAGTAAGTGCCTTTTAATTCTGTCATTGTGATATCTGCTGTATACAGCTTTTTATCTTGCTTATTTTGTTCCTACATCCCTCTGTCCCCAAGCTGTCTGAACCTCTAGCACCTGCCCAGTCAGCTCCTGTGGGACCTGCTTATGCTGCAGAACTGAAAGTCCTTAGTGCAGAATGGATTTTATAGAATCATAGAATTGCTTGGCTTGAAATGACCTTAAAGATCATCTAGTTTCAACCCACCTGCCATAGGCAAGGAATCTTCTACTAGAGCAGGTTACTCAAAATTCCATCCAGCCTGGTCTTGAACACTTCCAGGGATGGGGCATCCGCAGCTTCTCTTGGCAACCTGTGCCAGTGACTCACCACTTTCATAGTAAAGAATTTCTTCCTAATATCAAACCTAAACCTGTCCTCCTTCAGCTTAAGCCCACCCTCAACCTTGCTCTGTCACTCCATGTCCTTGTAAAAAGTCCCTCTCTAACCTTCTTGTAGCCCCCTTTAGGTACTGGAAGGGGCTTTAAGGTGTCCCTGGACCCCTCTCTTCTCCAGGCTGAACAGCCCCAGCTTTCTCAGCCTTTTGATTTTGACTCTTCTCTAGCTAGTTCTCTGTCTTTAATAAATGTCTTTGTGAGAAAGACCCTGACAAAAAATCATGACTGGATCATATATTTCTCCCCATCCCATTGTTCTGTTGCTCTGAATCCTGCTTTGATTCCATATGGAGGAATAATTCTCGTAATCCCTTCCATGCTGTAGTGACTTCTGTGCTTTGCCAAGTGGGTTCGTTTGTCAGTGTAGCAGAGCACTTTTGGGATTTTCCCATCACCTATCTGGATAATGTCATGTGTCGTGTAAGTGTTGTATGTATTCTTGAGAAGCTTTTCAGAATTGAGAGAATGATTATAAGCTGGGCCCACACTTCTGGTGTTCACCTGGAGCTATATTTTTACTCTGAGACAGAATTAAGTGGCTAATGCTGCAGCCAGTCTCACAAAATTAAATAATCCTGCTGTTTTGCTGTTCCCCTTCTACCTTGCAGTCCTCCGCTTCATAGCCAAAGTGCTATAGTGTGGGAGTTGTACAAATGCTTGATGGCTGTTTCATGGAGGTGCTGTGATTCTTTGTCGCCTTCTACCTAAACACTGACAGTAAAGGCTCTCAGCATAAAACACAACTGTGCTGGAGAAATAATATGCTTAGTTCTGTCTTATAGGTGTAAAGGGCAAACAGGGAAGCAGTAGGCACAGGAGGAGTAGGAAAACACATTTCTGATACAGCATAATGTCATTTTATCTCTGAATACTCTGCAATATATACAGAAAGACTTCAGCAACATCTGTGCCTCAGAATTCATAGCCAAGACGAAAACAAAGCTTTCATCTAGCAGGAACTATGCAGCAGGTATTTGGTAAGATCTGCCTGGCATGAAAGAGCAAAAGCCAAAAGTTGTGGAGGGCTTCTTCTTTTTTTTTTCCCCCTTTTTCTTGTCTTTTCCCTCCCCCTTCTTTTCCTTTTCTTTTTTTTTTTCTTTTTCCTCTCACTGACCAGGAGGCATAACTCTCTCAGTAGCCTGTGTGTTTCAGTGGGAACATTCAGGGACTGTCTTAGCAGCACTTGAGAGCCTAACCTTGAGAACAAAAGTAGTGTTTCATGTGGTTACGTACTAAAAGATGTGGGTAGGCATCTAGTGGGAATCCAGAAAGCGCGTGGGCGCTTGATTCCCTCGGAAACGGTTGGGATTTGGCACCTAAGCTGGTAAAGTATTTTAAAAAAACTCTTAAATATCTTTCTGAAAATTGGGTCTGATGTTGCTAATCAGTGTGAAGATTGGGGGGATTTTTTTATTGTGATGTAATGGTGGCTTTGATCTTCGTTACTTTCTAGTAGATAAACAGAAGGAAGTTGAAGGAAAGCAACAGAAGTGACTTTGGGATTGGAGGGATTGACGCAAGAGGAAGATAAAAGCTATGTACTTATGTAGTTTTTATAAAATGAGTGGGAGGGCAGGACTGCTATGGGCTTCTGAAGGGTATAAATGCCAAGGAATGGAGGGTGTGGAAGAAAGAAACTGAGTCTCTACTCTGCAAGTGCTTGTGCAGGCAGGTAGCCTCACACACAGCCTCATTCAAAAGGAGAATTTTAATAGAACCTTGTGAGTGTCACAGGGACGTGCTGCTGAGGAATAGAAACCCTTTCTGTGGCAGCAAGGAAGGTACCTGCTTTAGTACTTCAGTCAGAGTAAACCACTAAAATCTGCAGTTGTTGGCACCTGAGATTGGTTGGCATCTATAAATGCCATCACATCACACAAAAGCTGCTTCCCATTTGTGCCAGCCTTCCCAGATAGGAGGAGCTTTAGGAAACTCCTCTCCCAAACTTGGATTGTTACTGCTTGGATCTCCACCCTGCCTTACAGCTGGCTGCCATGGTGACACAGTTTAATCTCACTGATCTCTTGTGGTATCTAAAACTTTCACCAGGAGGGAAAAACAGAGTGACAGCTGCTCCAGGGCACAGGTTGGTAGGAGGGGGACACCAGGTAGGTAAAACAGTCTGTCTTGGTACTGTTCTCCTGAGATGTTAGGACATCTCTTATTATATCCACTAGGACATAAATATTGCATTTATGTCTGAGGATATAATCTAATAAGACCTGGGCATCTTGGGGAGTGCTTGATGTCAAAGAAAGCTACCTAAAGATGATAAAGCATTATCAGAGAATATTGAGTCTTAACTGCTGGAGGTGCTGGGGATGTTCCTGTGTCAAGTGCACTTTTTGTAGCCAATAGATCCATAAACTAATTTGAGATAATTACTAAAGGAAAAATTAGACCAAATAGAGAAATGTTAATAAGTCACCAGAGCTGGATGGCATTCAAGAATCCTGAGGAGCTTGAATGTGAAACTGCAGAACTGCTGGCCAAGCTCTTTAATTTATCACCACAGACAGCCGCTGTGCCAGAGGACTGGGGAGCTGCCAGCGTGATTCCCAACTATAAAAAGGGCTCTAGAGGGGATCCTGGGAACAACACAACAAAGAGTCATGCTACCAGGAATGGAAAGGATCTCTGAATATGTAGAGAAATGTTAACTGTTAATGGGAAAGTTGGTGTGGCTTCTGAAAATGAAAATCCTGCTTCCCAATCCCATGAAGTTTTGTGGGGTGTCAATAAGGAAGGGTTAAAGTGGATATAAGATGTTTGGATTTCCAGAAAACTTCTGTCAACACCTTAAGCTCCCCTAAGTTTGGAAGAAAGGCTTTTTTATGGTTTGAAAGGCACATGGATAATAGGAAGTAAAACATTTGGGACAATTTCATATCTTATGATGGAGAGGGAAACATCACTGCAGCAGCAACCAAAAAGGCCACCATCCTCATTGGGAAAGTGATGAATGACACCATTTGGCTTTGGTATAAATGTTCAATGCGCCCATATCTTGTGGGTGATGTGCAGTTCTGGTCTCTACATCTCTTGCAGAGCACAGTGGCATTGCAGAAGGGCAATGAAATGGGCTGCCTTCCAAGAAGAAGCTAAAATAGTTGAGACTGTTCCATATGGGAAGAAAGGAAGGAACACAGGTTTAAATCACAAAGTCAGCAGGTAAAGCTTAATATGAGCCATTAGCTCTCATGCTTTTACAACCAGGGAACTTTTGATTAAACACGACGGGCTTTGATTTTAAAATAAGTGGAAGACCATAGTAGTGCAGTGGAGAATTGGTGACTGTAGCCTGAGAATAGGTAGAATTTGGTGACAGGCTTTCAGGCACTCACCTGTGTAGGGCAAATCCCACTTGCACTTTGCAAGACTCTTGTTTTTACAAGAATCTCTGCATGACCCTTCCTTTCCCCAGGGCTCTCCTGTGCAGTTTTTCATAGGAAGCAATTATCCAGGTGGCTGGCAAGTGTTCGACACTCCCTTGTGTGCACAATGAGTTTTTTTTTTTTTAATTATAAGTGATTTATTCCTCATAGAAGTAATTTTTTTTAATGCTGCCTTCAGCAGGGTGTGCATGTGAACTTTATTTTAATTAAGGGTGAGGAATCTGTTTTACATAACTATATCCCAGATTCTCATGAGAGAGTGCAAACAGCCCTGAGGGATTGATGAAAAGGACAATGAAATCGGGTTGCCTCACTGATGGGAGGCCTGATTCCAGTCTCTGAAATTTTCTGTACCTGTGGGACTTGCTCCAAGCTGGTTGACAGCCAGAGGAATTGAACCAATGCAGAGGCACTGCCTCCTTACAGCTTTATTTTGGGCCACTAATTTGTGGTTCTGGGCAGATACTGGGGTGGCTGTTGCAGCTCTGCCAGAGGTTGTTGTCCCTTTAGTGGGAGTGGCCAAATGGGATGTGAATCTGCTTCCAATCCTTTTCAGCCATGTCCTGTTACTGGCTCAGACAGCTTCTGCCATGTTGCCTGTTGCCAGGCTATTGTATTGCAACACTTGGTTTACCCATCTCCTTGGAACAGGGGTGCCTGTTATGATCAAAATGTGATCCCCACCAGCCAGCTGAGTTGCTAATTTACTAGTGGTACTAATGGGATTGGGTTAAGATGGTTCTCTGAATCTTTGAGAAAGAAAACAAATGGCGCTGGAAGTCACAAACAAATGCTCTTGGCTAAAATTTGTTCTGAGTTGTAAAACCTGGAAGGGACGGGGAGCAGATGAGTAAAACGTTTCTGTACCATTAAGGAGGGGAAATCCAGGGTGCGCACGTGGCCTTTTGTTTATTTATTTTCCTGTTAAGAAAAAAAATGTGATGAAGGTGTTAAAACTCAGCTGTTGCTGGAACTGTACTGGAATTGGGGCATACAAATAAAACAGGATCTCTTTCACTGTGTACAAAGAAAATATGAAAAACAAACCACAAACTCTGTAAAGACACTAATGAAGTTTGTGAGTCAAACCTGGCATGTTGTTAGCATCTACTGCTTGTTTGTGGTGACTGAAGCAAGCACCCCTTTCAGAAGGTCTCTCATACTGGAGGTAATCTTGCTCGTCTGTTATCAGAACCTCGGTGTGTTTGAAGAAGCTGAGCTGGTGACAGACTGCACAGCTGAGACCTTCAGTTTGATTCCTGCTGAATCTGGTGGTAGCTGGCAATTTTTTCTGATGCCAAAAGCCTAGAGAGATTTGGCATGATGCCACTGCATGAGGACAATGTTGGTTTTGTTCTATTTCTGCTTCTGCCCCAAGAGCTGGCTCTAAAGAGTGTCTAGAAATTGGCTTCTCTTACCAGAATCTTATATGAATCAAAGGAGGGGTTTGATGCTCAGCTCCTAATGTTTCATTGAAGTGGCAGTTCATGCCATTGATCTGAAAAGTGTTTAGAAGTTAAAATTGATGGGAATTAACTGGTGATGCTGGGGCTTTGGAGCCCCAGGTGGGCATCTGCCACCAGTCTCCTGGGGAAGGAGGAAACAGATGAGCAAGGAGGTGGGGCAAAGATAAACCTGTGGGAATAGATGTCCTTCAGCTGCTCAGCAGAGCAACATAAATGAGTGCATTTTAGAGAGAAAGGAATGTGATGGTCGTGTCACAGCTTGGATGGGCTTTGCTCTGGGGTGAGTTCATAGGCTGGAGCATGTGCTTTGAGTGGAGGTCAACAGATTCAGCCTGATGTGAGGTACCTGGGGAACAAGGTCAGTGTCACTCATGGCAGTCTGAGGGGATGTGCTGAGGGCTTTAAGCACCTCAGAGTGCAGAAGCTGTAGAGAAATGTCTGATGGTGAAATGTTTTTCCAGAGAAAGAGGCCTGACCATTTTCTTCGTCTTAACAGAACATGAGGAAATGGCCTCAAGATATGCCAGGGAAGGTTTAGATTAGATATTAGGATTTTTTTTTCCCACAACAATGTTATAAATCATTGGAACAGACTTCTTAAGGAAGTGGTGGAGTCACCATCCTTGGAAGTGTTCAGAACATGTGTGAATATGGCACGTGAGAACATGGTTTAATGGTGAGTGTGGTGCTGGTGCTAGGTTGATAGTTGGACTTGATGATTATAAAGGTTTTTTTCCAGCCTTAATGATTCTGATTCTGTGACATGAAAATTCCATTCCTGGCATAGGTGGTTGGAACAAGAACACTGTAAGCTGTGCCAGGAGCAGTGATGCAAATCTCTGCTTTATGCAACTTGTGCCCTATAGGGAGTAGGGTAAAGTGTTGTAATCACTTGGTAGTTTAAACCAGGAACAAATCTGTGAGGCTCATTCAGGTGGAAAGGCAAAAGAGAGTGAGCGGTGCCAATGTCTCTGATTGGGAAACTTGCACAGAAGATGGGTAAGGATGGCAGAGTGCTGCCAGTTCCTCCTGCTCTCTGAGCTGTTTCCATTCTGAGAGTGGTACCAGCTGCAGCAGCTTCTGCCTGGCAGCCTGTTCCAGCAGCAGATCCCTGCTCCGTGCCTTGCTCTGGAGTTACTTGCAAAATTAACAGAGGGTTGGAGGATTGCAAGTGCAGAACCAGAACAGGACAGAAACCTGGAAGGTATGTTTCTTCTCTGCTGTGAACCTGTGTGACCTTTTTCAACTCACTTCAGCTATGTCCTCAGTTTATAGAAGAGTAGTGGAGCTACTGTGCACTTTCAGGTATTCTGTGTAACCCAGCAGAAATTGTTCTTTCACCCACATTAGCAATGTTTTATCACCAAGTAGTGTTTTATGCATGAATGGTTTTCTGTGCAGTGCTTAAAATTTAGAAAAAGGTCCTGAAATTTTATGAGCCTCTTGTATAGGCAGAGCTGGCCAAGTGGGTGGGGGAAGGAGGAGTTGTATGCTTTTCTGGAGAAACTCTTGTGCATTTTCTCTTCCAAAATAATTGCAGGCTATTTATTTATATCAAACCTTCATTTTCATTGTACACTGTGAACCAGCAGATAGTGGGTTCTTTTGGAAAAATGTACAGATTAGAAGATGCTTCAATGCATAAGCCATAAGCAAGGACATAAGAACACCCTAAGGAATCATATGAAGTGTGATGCTTTCTGGGCCTGCTACACAGCTGCAAAGCAATGGATGAAGTCATATTTTGCCCACACAGCTCTCCTAAGCCTCAGTACTTTGAGTTTTACTTTGCTTGCTTTGGCTTCTGAGGCAGCTGGTGTCTGGAGCTGAGGCACTCCGGTGCTTTGCTCAGTGTCCCCAGAAGACCTGCAAACTTAGCCAAGCTTTTGGGCTTGAAAGAGATGAGCTGTGTAGCTTGAATTGCAACTGGGTGCCTCTGGTTCTGGGAGGCTGCAATGACTGCGACCTTTTGAGATCTTGTTCAAACTGTTTTTGTTGCACTCAGACAGGAATGTTATGTTCTTTGTTCCATCTCCTAAAAGGCAAACTTTTCTGTATAGGCCGCTTGTGGCTTTTAGAGTTTGATATATATGGGTCAGGGAGGAAGCAGGCATAGACCGTTGGATGTTTTCAAGCTGCTGAAAAAATCCTTCTGAATGCATGAAGTGGGTTTCAAGATTGCAGTTGGATTTTTGCAAATAACCTCTGTCTTGATTAGGAAAAGAAGTAAGTCCCCAAATGTGGATTGCTTCCAGTTTGTGTGCACACAAGTGAGTGGGCTGACTCTTCTCTGAGACAGACCTGTGTGGTAAAGGGTTACATCTTTTATTCTGAACCCATTTTCCTGGAAGGAGGCACACAACATCTCAGCTACCATTACTGAAATGTCATTTTTTTCCAGCCAAAATAAAAATATGCATTCAGTAGTTAAAATTGAGGTAAAAATTTGTATTGTGTCTTGGGAGGGCTCTTCTTGATGCCTGTACACCTTTAGGTACATGTTTTCACAGAATCACAGACTGGCTGAGGGAAGGGAACTCCAGAGGTCATCTGGCCCACCCTGCTATAATCAAGCAAGGCTATCCCCAGCCAGTTACCCATGACTGTGCCCAGACAGCATTTGAATATCTCCAAGGATGGAGACTCCACCTTTCTGGCCAGCCTGTCAGTGCTTGGTCACCTTCACAGTGAAAAAGTGTTTCCTGATGTTCAGAGGGGCCCTCTGTGTTTTAGTTTGTGCCCATGGCCTCTGGCCCTGGCACTGGGCATCACCGACAAGAGCCTGGTTCTGTCTGCTTTGCATCCTCCCTGCAGGTATTTATAGACATTGACGGGATCCCCCTGAGCCTGCACTTCTCTTGGCTGAGCACTCCCAGCTCTGTCAGCCTTTCATCATTGAAGAGATGCTCCCCTCAGCATCTTTGCAGCCCTTTGCTGGACTCTCTCTGGCCTGTGTGCCTCTTGTAGAGGAAAGCCCAGAACTGGACCCAGCACTCCAGGTGTGCCTTCACCAGTGCTGAGAGAGGGGAAGGATCCTCTGCCTTGAACCTGCTGGCAATACTTGGCCTAATACAGCCCAGGATGCCATTTGCCTTCTTGTCTGGAAGGACTCACTGCTGGCTCACGCTCAACTTGGTGACCTCTAGGACCCCTAGGTCCTTTTCTGCCCGAGTGTTTTCCATCTGGATGAACCCAGCATCTGTAGGTGTCTGTGGTTCTTCCTCCCTGAGTGCAAAACTGTGTTTCTTCTTGTTGAACTTCACGAGGTTCCTGTAGGCACACCTGTGGTTCCCTGGGTCTTCTGGAACATCAGGATTGACGTTTGCTTTCCTCCAGTCTGTGGGCTGTTCTGCCAGTTGCCATGATTGATCAAAAATTACTGAGCCTGGCCTTGCAATGGCATTCCTGGATACATCCTGTTAGGGCCTGTGTACTTATTTAGAGTCTCAATCTGTAGGTATGAACAGAAACTTCTAGACAACTTCTAGAGAAGGGCTAAGGCTTGGGAATCAAGCTGCTTTTTGGTCCTCCTTTCTTCTCTTCTTTCCCTCTCTCCATTGCCTGCTGATCTCAGTCATCAGCTACTGCTAGAGGCTCTTTGCTTGCTTGACAAGGCTATTGTGTGTTTAGCTTTAGATTTAAAGCCTTCAGATAATGTGGCTTTAAAGCCAGGACACCTCTTTTGCAAAGGTTCTTGTGCTGTGTGGGGCCACTTATGAGATGTGCCATGTACATACACAGTTTGGTGTCTCCTGTGCAGTGTTTGCTGTTTATTCCCGGCTGAGGAAGGGACTCTGCCACAAGGACTGGCTGTGCAACTTCAGCTCAAACTGCCTTAACTCACACTATTTACTTTGGAAATTACAGTTTCAATTGCTGCTGATAACCCAGCTGATTGTTATGTTTTACATTTAGCACAGTTTTTTTAGTTCTTTCCTTAATGACTTATGTAAATAATTTTAGAAGACTTAGCATTAATTTTGGAGAAGCTGGCGTATGGGGCTGCAAGACTAGCAGCAGGTGCTGTAAGTAATCACTCTTCTAAATTAAGCAACACTTTCTGAGGCAGTAGGTTAATTTCTGGGTAAGCAGCCTGCATACAGATTCTTGGAATCAGCTGGATCTTGACCCAGCAAGTGACTCAAGGCTTTGTGTAGGTTTAATTGCTTGAGTTATCTCACTGAAATCTTTCATTTTTAGAGGAAAATGGGGCTGTGCTTGAATGCCTGTTGAAACTGTGTTATCACGTTGAAATCTGTGTCACCTGGCTTTGTGCTTGTCTTTGTAGCTCAGTCTTTGCTGCTGGAGGTGTATTTGGAGCTAGGACAGTGTCGTGGCTTAACCAGGTCAAGCTGCGTGGAGCCAGGGTATCTATCATGGTTTGAGTGGGAAGGGACTTCAAAGTTGGTCTCGTTCCAACCCCCTTCCATGGTCAGGGAAACCTTTCACTAGATCAGGTTGTTCAAAACCCCATCCAACCTGGCCTTAAACACTCCCAGGAATGGGGCATCTACACCTCTCTGGGCAACCTGTGCCAGTGCCTCACCACTCTCACAGTAGAGTTTCTTCCTAATATCAAATCTAAACCTGCCTTCTGTCAGTTTGAAGCCTTTTCCTCTTGTCTTATCACTACATCCCTTGTAAACAGTTCCCCTCCACATTTCTTGTAGACAGTATTTGGGTACTGAAAGACTGCAGTGTTCATGAGTGGCTTATGCTGAAGTCTGTGCTACTGTGGGTTTCTCTCATTAGTACAAGAGCAAGCAAAGTAGTGCTTGAGAGCTTTGTGCTGTTTCTTTCTCCACATTTGTGCCTGTGAGAGGATTTCTGCAAAAGTATTTCCTCTGATATCTCTAGTGGAGCTCTCATGGCACCCCCAAGCAGTAACTGTTGATCGGATTGTGCTCAAGTGCTACCTGTCACTTTTGCATTGTCACAGCTCTGGCCAGCATTGTTCTTGCTCAGGAGTTGGAGATTGCCTGCAGAAGTGTGACCCACTTATTGTAAAACCACTCTTGAGTCTTTGAGGCTGATGGGGCCAGTGGTGTTTGTGACTTGAAAACTTAAATGATTTTTCATAGGTTCTGCAAAATTCTGAGGAAAGTGGTAAAATCTTACTGTTACTACATAGAGTATGATTTTGGAACAATTTGTCCAACTTGTGGAGTAGGAAGGGGCAGTTTTTACAAGCTCAAGCTTTCTTTAAAATCTTACCTTCCTGTGTGAAGATTGTGCCAAAAAGTTATGTGAAAGGTGGAATTTCTACTTAAATGGAATCCCCTGTAAAGTGGAATAGAGCAGGAAAATGCCCTTCTGTAAAGGTTCAAGAAAGGAGAGAAATTCAGATAGCTGAAGAGGAAGAATGGATTTTTATTGCCTGGGACTTGCCCTATCTTTGGCTTAGAGTTGGTGCTTCCTGTGCCGTTGGATGTTCAAGCTAATATCAAACCGGTGCTTTAAATCATGTACCTGCTGAAAAGGTCTGAAGCCACTTCTGCACTCTTTATCTTGATTTTTTTGCTATAGTCAGTCATCTTCAGACCAAAATGCTCTTAGGCTTGAAAGTCAGTGTTGGAATACAGCCCTTTCACATTTAAAAAAATTAATAATCCAAATGACAGACTCCTGAAGGTAGAACTCATTTCTTGTGAACAGTGTTACAGAATGCCATGGCTTTTGTAATTTTTGGAGAGGTCTGTAATCTCTTCTCACTTTTTAGATTAAAAATTTACTGGCTTCTTTGCTCTGAAATGTTGAAGAAGAGGAACAGTTTTACATGTGCAGAGTGTAACAGACAATATTGTACTTCTCTATAATGGAAACTAGATGTGTAAGCAACTCGATTTTTTGATAGCTTTGCTTGAAAACTTGGATTCTCATGTAGCTCTGAAGGCAAACAGTCCTCTTCAGGTGACATTCTGGTTCTGCAGGAATTGGGACTGACATATTTTTAAAAAGAAATGGTGAAGGGGAAGTCATACACACTGACTCTCTTTATGGATCTTCTAACAGTGGATGCTTTGTGGGTTTAACAGATGATCCAAATGCATATTGATGCTTTCAGATGATCTCAGGGTATTCTCGGGGTGCTGTGAGATGTGTGTAAGCTTGGAAAGGGGAGGTGCAATGGGCAAGAGCTGGATGGACAATGAGTTGGTGCTGGGAGCATAGAAACGTGCTGATCTTGGACAGGCTTTTCAAAAGGGGTCAGAATTTGAACTCTCTTAAATTCTTTGGGGTAGAAGGCAGGGAAATCTTCTTTACCCACATGAGTTAACTCTGCATGGGCCACAGGAATTGAAAGCATCAGGTAGATAAGTGACCAGATGTTCAACAGGTCTGGAGGGTTGGCTTTCTGAATGGACTGCTGAAAAGAAGGCAGAGGACCAAAATTCTCTGCTCCAGATTTGTAGATTTTGATAGGTAGTTTAAACAGGTAATTTAAGAATATTGCTTTGCACCTTTCTCAATGACTGCCCTAAACTCAGTCTATCCAAATATTTTTTCCAGGTGGCATGAAGAATTTGTTATGCTTTCTGTTATCAAAAGTAGAACTTGAAAGAGTCCTGCACCATACCAAAGATATGAATGCTGTATTAAGGAATTTGGACGTATTAAGGAATTTGTACATATTAATAAAAACAACATATTACTCTACCACTCTCTCCTCTGGAAATTAAACATGTCAAGCAAATTGCTGAAACAGTAGACGGAAACTTGGCAATTACGTTTGTGTGGCAATTTGATTCTGTTCTCCCAAAATACCTCTGGAGAGCATCCAACTGTAGCTCTGCTCTGATCCCAAGACTATCCTGCAGATGCCCTGAGCACACAGACATGTAAGCAGCAAGCTCTGACGGCCTGATTTGTGTAGTTGCTAGAAAGCTTCAAAATCTGCTTTGCTCTCAGAGGGCTTTCCATTTGGGAAAGGAACTGATACCATTCCAATTTTAACTCTAGAAGAGGAAGGGAAAATAGAAAAGCTTCAGAGAAGCAAGTTTTTGTCTAGCCTGTGGAGCCAGCTGGGTGTCTTGTTCTGTCTTGTCAGGCTGCCTTCTTGTTTGGGGCTGTGTCTGAGTGGTTGACAAGTGCATTAACTCTGTGAAAATAAACCCGCTTTTGGTGTGGCAAATGAACCCTGGTCTCCCGTGACCATCCCCTGCCACAGTTGTTTCAGCACTGCTTTACTGACCCATAAAAATGCACAATCTTCTCTCCTTGTCCTTTCCCACCCATAATTTGAAAAGCTTTCCTCTGTTTTTGCCTTAAAAACTACTTTTGAAATGAAAGTTCCCTTTTGTTTCATTGACTATAAAGTATGCATGATAATTACAGGATAATTTGTGTGTTAGGTGAGATACTGCAGTGTTTCTGGAGGACAAAACCCTGCTCCAAGCAGGAGCAGTTCAACTTCTCTCACTCAAACCCCAGGGGCCAGGGACGAGGAATTTCCTCAGGTTTGTACTCAGCAGTGACAATGGTATCTGTGTGGATACAATTTATTGCACTGTAAGTAATAGTTTAATGGCCTTGCTTGTGATAAGTGCTGTTTTGTGCTGGTTTGTGGTTTTCAATAGTATGGCAGAGAATTACTTAGGCCTTTTAATCTGCATTGTTCAAGAAGGCAGTATTTTAAAAATGTGATTATGATATCAGGGGTTTGTGAAGTGAAGGGTAGAGAGGCTTTTGCTGCTCCAAAGTTTTACTGTCTAGAGAATGTAAGTCATAAGCATGACAGCTATGGGATTTTTTTTTTCTATTTAATTTGGGCTTTTTTATTCTTTGAGTCAGGCTTTTTTCCTTCTTCTGCATTTGGATCCTCTTAAAAATAACTAGTTTCAGGGAAAAATGCAAGCATAGCAAATAACCTGTGGAAGTCTTCTGTTATTTGCTAACTAATTGCTGCTTTTAGAGTGGTACCTGTCTTGTTTCTTCAGCAGTGTGTCTACTTAGCTGTGCTCTTGCTCCAAAATAAGTCATGTTTCATTCTCTGAAAGCCCCACTGTCCTTGACTGTCTTTTAAACTTTTTTTTATTTTTATCATTTGTTTGGGTTATTTTCTGTTGGTTGCTGTCAGGGAGATGCTGTGGTAGCTAAAGAGGCTGTTTGTCTTCCCTGCTGTATCCCAGTTGCTGCATTGGTTATTCACAAGGATAGAGCCTGACATACACCACAGGTGTTGACCCTGTCTTGTGCAAAGCCCTGACGCCTCCAGGGATCCAAATAAAGGATCTTTTCAAGAATTAGATGCTACAGACCCTACGCTGTTGTCTGTAAAACCAGGGGCTTCAGTTAGGGCAGGACCCAGTTCCCCCATTCAGAGCAGCGGTACTGTACAAAGCCTTTGGCCCCTGGAATACCTGAGTTCCTCAGCTCCCTGCAGGATCAAGGCCAGGTTGGGTTGAATAGGGCTCATAGACATGTTTCCCTCAGGAGAAGCACTCAGCTCTGGCACATACTTACCTGGTCAATATTTGCTCAGTTAAGAGTGGGACAGGGATGGGAAAGTTCATCAGCCAGTGGTAAACTGGTTTCCTGAGCATCAATACCATTAGATTTGGGTTCAAAGGCACTGTGTGGGCAGAAACTGGCCTCTCAGCCCTCAGTGCCTCCTGGCTGTAAACCCATCCACCTTGTTCCAGGTCCTGTTGGGGACAGCAGTAGCTATTTTAAGGCAGTTTTGGAGGTATTGGGTGGGAAAATATAGGGATTTGGGTGCTGGAAAAAAGTTCTAGAAAAGCATCTGAAGGTGGGGTTGTTATTGCACAAGTTAAATGATACCCTGGATGCAACTGCTTTGTGGTTGGGGTTGTTTCAAAGTGTGGTTTATTTGGCATTGAATAGCTATCAGAGAGGTGTTTTTAGCCACTGTGCTTTTAAAATCAGCATGCTAAACCCCCTTGGAGTTGTGAGAATATGTGCATATGCGGAACTGGTGTTGGTTGAATTCAATTGTTACAAAACCCACCCTTGGAAACCTCATCTGGGATGGTGTTGGCATGTCCCTCACATTTTGCCAGTTTTCAGAAGCTGTCAGGTAGTACTGTGTGGGAAGTGTTACAGGGATAAATCCTGAAATCCTAATTTGGACTAAACTCCCCCTGTTTTCAGTGGGTGGCTTGCTGGCATTAAGGCCAAGTACCCCTCAGCTATTACAGATGACCTTTCTGTCCTTTAAAAATCAAGGAGACTGAGACTTGATGCCTCTGTCTTGTACTGGAGATCAAACTGCGGGATTGCAGCCCTTAAAGTTTGTACATGTGCTGAGATTTGTGAAGAAGAAGTTGGTTAACGAAAAACATTTCCAGTAACTGTTCTTTAGATTCTCAGTAGTGCTGGTGAAATGCCAGAGATCTGGAAACAGAAAAAAGCTGGTGATTTAGAGCAGCGCATGAAAAAGGCACTCATTCTGTAGAGGAAACACTGATGTTCTGAAAACTCTACTTTTCATAAATGGAGAATATATAACCCCATGTATTTTAAATGGAAAAATTTAAATTCTTTCAAGACACCAGCATAAATTTATTGAAATTGTTTGCTCAGATAACGGATTTGTATTTTTTAGGAGAGTGTTTCTATGAAATCCTTGCACCTTTTGTTAGTATATTGCTTTCCAGCAAAATGGAATTAAAATTGTATTTTAGAAGTCAAGAGTCTGAAAGTAGGTACCTGGAGTTCCTGACTATCACACAGTGATTGAGATCGTAAGTTGTTCTGGCTTTGTCCCTCTGTGCAAGAAAGAGGGAAGATGTGTTTGTGTTGGCAGCACTTAAGAAAATCAAACAATATTCAAACAGTAAGAAAAGAAAAAGGCCCAAATCCCTCCAGAAAATGTTGCTGTGCAAACCTTGACTGGCACAAAGTCTTCCCAGCTGAAGGGCTTCTTTCCTGCACCTCAGTGGAGCATCATCATTAAAGTCTGACTGAACCCAACTTGATGTCAGCCTCAAATGTTTTGTAAGGATACCCCAAGAATTTGCTTATTTGTGACTGAGGCTCTGAAGCCCACACTGTATTGTTTTCCTTGCCCATTTCCCCTTAGGTGGTCACTGCCTATTCATATTTCAAGCTCAGGAGGGCTCTTCTGTCCCATCACTGGGACTCCAAGGGGGAAGAAGCATTTTCAAGTCCTTCCATGCCCCCCCCTTTACCTCTGAATTCCCCCTCAGGATTGTGTACACAGCTCTCTTTTCCTTTTTTTCTTTTTCTGAGAATGTTTATTGTGCTAACTGAAGTTGCAGAAGCACCTGGAAGGACTTCATATCATGCTGTGTGCTCTCTAGCCACCTGAATTGCCTTTCCTTTAAAGTGACTGATAGGAGGAGGGCTGAGCAGATGAGTTCTTTGGCTTTCTCCCATTCTTGGGCCTCCAAGATCACAAATGAGGTCTCTGAGAACTGGGACAAGAGCTGGCATCTCCCAAGTACTGGAACTGTACTCCACACACTAAAATTCATAATGAGGGTGTTATGGTACTGATCCCAGCTCTTCTGCTGGCTTTCTGCTCAAGGTTGTCAGAACCACTTTTAATTTGTCTTCATCACTAAACTGGGGCCTTGGATGCTAAGGAATTAAAATGTGCTTCAGACAAGTAGTCTGAATGATGTTGTGTGTCTCTCTCCTTTAAAGCCTCCCTGTCAGTTTCTGTGGCTTGTAAGTGCAGAATTGTAGGTTGGCAGGAACTTCTGTGTGGATAGTCTAGTCCAATTCCCCACCTAATGTGGTGGCAGCTGAAACAGTCAGCTCAGTGGCATATCCAGTGGGGTTTTGAGCATGCCCAAGGATAGAAATTCCCATTATCTTCTTGAGCAACCTGTGGTTTTCTGAGTTCTGTGGTTTTGCGTCTATCTCCCCTCATCCCCACCCAGAAAAAAGTGTGGTTTTGTTGTGGGGTTTGTTCTTACATTTAAATGAAATTTCCTGTATTTCAGTTTGTGCCCACTGACTCTTGTCCTGTTGCTGGATACCACCGAGAGGAGCCTGGTTTCATCTTCTTTACATCTCCATCAGGTATTTATGCACATTGATAAGAACCCTCTGAACTTTTTCTTCTCCAGACTGAAGAGTCCCAGCTCCTTCAGCCTCTCCTTATATGCCAGATATTCTAGTCCCTTAATTGTCTTTGTGAACCTTGCTAGGCTCTCAGCAGTATTTCCACATCTCTGTTGTACTGGGGAGGGAAGGACTTGTCCCAGCACTGCAGATTTGTCTCACCAGCCCTGAGCAGAGGGGAAGGATCCCCTCCCTTGACCTACTGGAAGTTATTTTTCCTAATGCAGCCCACATGCTGTTGAACTTCTTTGCCACAAATGTGGTTTGGAGGCTCATGGTGAACTTGATGTCCCCCAGGAATCTCAGGCCTTTCTCTGCTTTTTCTGCTTCCTTTCTGCCTGCTGGCTTCCAGTCTGTGCTCCTGAGCAGCAGGGCTTTGCACTTTCCTTTGTTGAGCTGCAAAGGTTGGTGTTGGCCCATTTCTGCAGCCTGTCCACATCCCTCTGAGTGGCCTGCCTGGTCTGTTAGCCACCACTTCCAATACTGTATCATCTTCAGACTTCCCGAAAGTGAATTCTCTGCTGCCACCCACAATCTTTCCTTTATAAAGAATTCAGAGCCCTGGGTGAAGTATGTAATGAATCAAATCTCTGAACAGTTCTAGAAAGTACATTGCTGTTCACTTGGGAAAGTCAGACAGAGATGAGGCAGCTTCACTAGCACTAAGAGAACATTAAATGCTGTGCCTTGTAGTAAAGGACTTAATTATTGTTATTTAGGACTTTCATTCCTTGAATCTCTGATACTTCATGCAATACCAGCTCTTGCCCTTTGCTAGCACCATAGCAACCTGCTATAAATGTCACTATATAATGTGGCTTGTTGGCCAAAAGCTGGACAAGGAATGCTTTCTAGGGCAGGAAATCCATGAGGTCAGTAAAAAAGGTGCAGTAGAATGAGGGAGAAATCCTACTGTTATTTTATAGCATTGCAAAGTGATTTTTCTTTTTCTCTCCAAAACTGTGCCCTAGAGGAAATAGAGGCATCAATGCTTTATGTATATCCCCCTCCCCCAAAACCTACATCCTAGGCACCGTCTAAACCTCTGGGCTAACAGATGGTGTTGAGAGGGGGAGGGAGGGGGAGCAATTTGCATCTAAATAGCTGAAATAAGAAAGGGTCATGTCCCACGGACCAGCCCCACTCACCTGCTGTTTAAATCCCCCTGAGAAACAGGCAAATGCGCTTGGTTTTTTAATGTCTGCCTCAGCTGTACTTGCTCTCTGAAACTTCCTGCCCTAAAAAAACTTCAATCCTCTGCATCTTGCTGTAGGGATTCTGTTCTGCCTCCAAAAGGACAAACTTTTAAGGCTTTAGTTCTTTGAATGGATTTGACAGCTGTGTCACTTCTGTTCAGCCCTCCCATCAGAGTGACTGCTGCTGTTGGTTAGTGTAATTAGCACAAGCACTAATGATACAGAAAAGGTTCAGAGCAAATGTTACCTCTTCTGTCAGCTTGCTGCTCTCATGGCTGCCTGATTCCACCTTCAGAGGTGCTCTTGCCATATGGTCCTGTGGACTCATGTCGCAATATTCCGTGCTGGGTTTGTGTGTGTAGGTGGGATGGGCTTTGGCTCTGGTGACCTCCAGGCTGCAGCCCAATGGTGATCCTGATCCTGCAGGACTGCAGCAATGGTGTTGGATGGCTGTGCTTAATCCTGCAGGCGTGCAAAGCCAACTTGCTCTGGCTTCCTGACTGTGTTCTGTAAGAATTTCTCAGGTCTAAGAACTTGCTGCTTTGTAATGATTTTGTTTCAGAGTGTGAGGGTTGTTTTCCCACCTCTGTTAAACATTCATGGAGACTACTCTGGGTTTACCCCCCAGTCCTGGCAGCAAGAAGTGTGCTTTTGTCTCTTCAGGCAGAGTTTCTCAATGTTTAAGGCTGTGAAAAGCCTGTAATAAGGAAAACCTCCCCTGTTTTTCATAATCACGTTCCCATTCACCACCCAAAAACCATCCTACCCTATTTCCCAGTGATATTTGGAGAGGCAAGAGGGCTTTCCAATGAAATTTAGTCTTAGTACAAAACACCAAGATGAGCAAAACCTGGTTCTACCCCTCAGTTCCTTAGACTTCCACACTCAAATGCTAAAAATAAATAATGTGACAATAGTCCAGGTGGTTCAGGAACTTTATTACTGTTGTCTGTTGACAACATCTTCTCTACTTCCCAAGAAGGCAGAGGCATTGAAAGGTTGAGTTTGGCAGACTGGAAGGCTTTGCAGGATAAGGAGTGGTGAAGATGATGTCTGGGGACACACCAATGTCTTCTGTGTGTTGATCTGGTAGAATAAAATGTCTGCAAAGGAGGATTTCTATTTC
Source organism: Calcarius lapponicus (assembly GCA_039654755.1). NCBI lineage: Eukaryota > Metazoa > Chordata > Aves > Passeriformes > Fringillidae > Calcarius > Calcarius lapponicus. Next base: position 58,998,365 of record CM077462.1, on the reverse strand, counting down.
TGTCTATTTCTGGAATTGCAAGACCTTGAATCTCTTCTTTCTTCAGCACAAGCCTGGAGGGAATTGGTGAGGTTAACCTTTGCTAAGCTCCTGGGACTTCCCTCCCACAAGTGTCTTGGAAGAGGAAATGGCCTCAAGAAGCGTCTTTGTTTTTTATTTTATTTTCTCATTTAATTCCCAAGTATATTTTAGCATTGTGGGTAGTAGTGGTTAATGTCCATTAGGGCAACATGGATCTGGGCAACAGCCTTGTTTACATGCCTCTGGGGAATAAGTTTATTTATTTTATAATTTAATATAGATTCCAGTTAATAGAAACAAGATCTGGTGTATGAATGCTTACAGAAATAACTGGGCAATGCACAATACCAAATTATGTTATTTTAGAGCAGTCTGTGGTACTTTATAGCTTTCCACAACTGTTTTTCTTTTTAGTACTTTGTCACTTGAGGATAACTGTGTTTTATAAATGGTCACATCACATGATGCATACTCACTGTCTAGGAGTAAACAAAATAAGTGAGCTAACTTGGGATGGTGCAAGTCATATACACACATGCGCACATCAATTTGTGTGTATGTGTGTGATATACATGTTTATACACCCACACTCTCTTCTGCAGGACAGACCTCTGCCCTGCTCCTTCTGCCCCTTTCCCCAGTTCAGTGATGCAGGCAGGTGAGTGGCTCTGGCAGCTGTGCTGCTGGTCTTTGCCATGGATAAAATGCTTGTTATGCAGCAGGACCCCACAGACCATGTAAGAGCAGATCCAGAAATGAAAGATGCTATTGGAAGTATTTATTTTCTGTTTTTTTAAAAACAAGACCACATAAATTGTGCAGCTGCAGCAGAGGTGCATGTTACTTTTTGACAAAGGAGGCAAAAGGGGGAAATATGAGGAATTAGATGCCCTTTGAGGTGAGGTTTGCAGGTAGTGGGATGAAGACTGGGGAAACTGGATTTCACAGACTCCTAGAACGATTTGTGTTGGAAAGGACCCCAGTGATCATCCAGTTTCAGCCCCTTGCTGTGGGGACTGCCCTCCACCATGCCAGGCTGCTCAAAGCCCCATCCAACCTGGCCTTGAAGACTTCAAGGATGTGATATCCACAGCCTATTGGGCAGCCTGTTTCAGTGCCTCACTACCCTCACAGGAAATAATTTCTTCCTAGTATCTGATCTAAACCTGCCCTCTGTCTTACGGACATTCTCCCTTGTCCTGTAGCTCCATGCCCTGGTCCAAAGCCCCTCTCCAGCTCTATTGTAGCCCCTTCAGGTACTGGAAGGTGCTCTAAAAATCTCTTGGAGCCTTCCCTTCTCCAGGCTGAACAATCCTAGCTCTCTTAGCCTGTCTGCATAGCAGAGCTGTTCTGGCCCTTTGAGCATCTTTCTGGTCTCTTTTAGTTTTGCTGCAGCAGGTCCACGTCCCTCTAGCACTGAGGTCCCCAGAGTGGGATGCAGCACTCCAGGCAGGGTCTCTTCAGAGTGGAGCAGAAGTGGAGAATTGCCTTCTTCTACCTGCTGGTCACAGTGGCCTGAGATGTAGGCTGCTTTTATTTTAGCAGGTTTCTTTTTGTTTCTTTTCTAAGTGGCTTACCAAGTGGCTGACTGACACTGGAACATTTATTTCTGTGTCTTCCCAAGCTCTCTCACTGGAAGAGGAATTTGCTGTACAGAAAGGACCATTCTGGTAATCTACAGTGTTACTTCAATCACTTTCTCTGTGTGGAACTAAAATACTAAAGAAAAAGATGTGCTGGATTGGAGCCATGCCTAAAGCAATTCTTGGCATAATGGGATTATTTTACTGATTTTTAATTAAAATAGAGTTCTAACTAGATTGTTTTGAGCATACATACGGCTCTGGTTTGTTGTTATTGGTCTAACTGCCTCCTAAATTAAAGATACCAATATTCTAATCCACCTTCTCCCTTGGGATACTGGCATTAAAAGAGGATGTGGAATGCTATGTAAATGATTTACAGGCATGCAACATAGAAAATGGTCTTTAGAGGCATTAGCCAAAACTTAGGTCTTCCCTTTACCTGCTATGTCTTGACAGAGAGACTGATGAATTGTTATTTTTTGGTATGTATTTATTTCTATGTCCTGACAGGTCTTTTAAATGGTTAGAAATGTAGTCTGAGAAAAATGCCAATAATCTCAGCCTTTGAGGAAGAAGCAGTTAATGTATCTTCAGGGAAATACCCGGAGTCCAGATGCTCCATGGGGAAGAAAGGGTTGGGAGCCAGTGGACTGGGGTTGGAGACAATACATCATCTCAGCTCTAAGATGGAAGCTGTCTGCTGACAACACAAGATACTAAAATGACAGAATTATAGACTTATTTTCTTAGGACTACTTTTTGAGAGCCCATTTTAAAAAGTCATGATTTGAGATTTAACTACTTCTATTTAAGATATCTTGGTTAAATTTTGTCAGAAATAAAGCATTACCTTTTTGCAGATTTTTAATTATCTTTAATTGAAACACTTTGGAGAAGTTTCACCTGTGTGGGATGTAAATTCAAACCATGCTGTAAGTTTAAAAAATATATATTAGGCTCAAATCCAACTTCTTATTTCAAAGCTAAAATGGACCTTACAAAGTAGAAGGCCACAAGTTTAGATGTCTGTTTTATAACATTTTTAATAGAGTAGCAGAGACTGACAAAACTTTTGTCAATGTAGAATATTTAAGCTCCTCAGATAAAACTAGATGTACATTGAAGAGTGTTCACAGGAAAACAAGAGTTATTTCCAGCCTGAGGAGATTTTTCTTAAAAGCAGCCAAACGTGCGTACATTGGGAGGCTGTGAATCAGCACCTGCAAATACCAGCAGTACAGGAATAACCAGGAATGGAACAAAAAGGTGGATGGGGCCCTGAGCAACTTGATCTGCTGGGAGGAATTGCTGCACATGGGCTGGACTTAGCTGATTTTTAAGGGCCCTTCCAAACCAAGCCTTTTCTATGATTCTGTGAAAACTTGGGACCAAAAGAAACAGCTGGAAAGAGTGGAAGAAGCAACCTCATCCTTGCAAAGGAGACAGTTCACTTAAGCTCTGCTGTCGTCATGCTCTGTTGTGGATTGATTTGAAGGATCTCCTTTCCCCTCGCAAATGTATTTTACTTCACTGAATCCCTCTGCAATGAGTGCAAGAACAGGAAAGATGAAGTTAGTGTAGGCTGTGCCGCAATATGAGTATGAATTGTTAATAAAGAGGAAGGCAGCGCTTACCTTGAGACAAGTGTAAATGGCATAAAGTGAAGGGGGAAAATTGGTTTGGGAAGTGTATCCCTGTGCATTGCTCCTGGGTTTGCTCAGAGACCAACCCTGGGATTTCTTGAGAGCTGTGCAATAGCTGTTTCCAAATCTCACTGCCCTGTTCGTATGTTGAGGTTTTTTTTAGCAAACAGAGCTGTTACTGTAGAGGTGAAATTGTGGTGTGCTAGTTACAGAATGTAAAGTATCCTTTTATACTCTCTTGCCTTGGATAGGAGAGAGGGAGTGTGGTCAGGTAACCCAAAGTGGGTGCTGGGTTTGTGTGGCCAAAACACTGAGAGAGTTTTGGGTTGTGGGTAGGTTCCATATCTCTATAACAGCCTGCTGCAAATATTCTTGACTCTTGGTTGCTGAAATTAGGGGAGGATGATCAGAAAACTGTACCTGGACTTGCTGCATGCTGTGCTCTCCTAATGCTCGTGCCTTAGGAGCAAGTAGCTGTAGGACTTGAGCAAGGTGATTAAAGCTGTGGGAGGGAATACTGTACTGAACAAAATCCCTTAACTCATACAACTTCCTGGAGTGTCAGTCTTTGGTTGTTGTCTTCATTATGGAAATCAGTTGAGTTTTATCTACCCCTTAGCAAAGGTACAACATTGTCTGTAGAGTTTCTTGTCTGCCCAGTAGTGGCCATAAAAAGATTTTTATCCTTTTAACTACACAAAGGACAAACTATAACCTGACAAAGCAGTCTTGAGATGAATAAAACATACATACTGGCAATCCATCGTAATCCATCCATCAGTGAAATCCCAATTCTGCTGAATGTGCAGTTCATATTGTCGCTAATTGTATGATGTAAATGCTTGTCCACTGGGAATTGGATGGAAATTAGCAAGTCACTTGCTTCAGATGCTGACAGGGCTGTGAATGGGAGCTCAGTCAGACTCCTCTGGGTTGGGTTTTATGGCTGCAGTGTTGCTGCTTCTTGAGAAAAAATGAATTTTAAATAGGTAGCAGTGAAGATCCGTGCATCCTGCTGAAAGCTGCTTAGGTCACTGTAGCAAGGACAGAGGGTAAGAAGATCTGTGCCCCAGAAAAGCACAGATCTTTGCTCAAAGATGTTGAGGAAAACCTTGCCTGCCATATCTAGGCTTGCAATTAACTCCTACTCCTAATTACATAGTGCCTTAAAATGGGCCTGCCATTGTAATAAATGATGTTGTTATATTTCCTTTTGTTCAGTGGAGTAAAAATAGTTCACTTGGCTCATGGGCTTTATTTAACTGAGCGCTAATGCAGACTTGGTTGTAAAATATTGCGGAAACAGCAGTTCCTTTGTGCCAGTCCTATAGAGCTTTCTTTTCTCTACTGACATACAGAAAGTATGATTGGAATCTGAGTAAATGATGTGATAAAAGGCTTGATGGTGCTTCCTAAAAACAAACTGCTGCTCATTAAATTAAACGATGATGATTCTTAATGGACTAGTTAGTGCTCTGCAGTGCATTTGGTACAAGTAAGGAAGTCTAGGGATGTGAGACCTTGCCACTATGGCTCCTCCTGTATGTTCTAGAATCATCAAGCAGGTGGAATAGGGAGTTTTGCTAGATAGCATATAATTATAAACATAGAGGTGGTGTTCTTGCAGCTAAGAAGACCACTGTGACAGTTTAATTAGGGGAGAAACTGCAAGCCACCTTAGGCTTTTTCATTTTGCCTTATAAGTGAACTGCTCATAGAGCATTTCATGTATTGCACTTGAAGGAGTAATCATTGTAAACCTGAAGCAGATTTATGTGCAGTTCTCAAATTGCTTGTCTTCACTGATATTAAATTAGCTCTTGCAGCGCTGGGTATTTGATGGTGCTTGTCTCTAAATTCAGTTTGTCTACAAAAACCTCATATTTGATGCAGAGCTTATCCTGTCTTTGGAGAACTGTTCATTCCCCCCTCTTTTCCCAGCTTTGAAGAACCAAAACTTTTAACAAAGCAACATGAAACTGAACCAATCTTTGTGATTTTATTTAATTGAAATCTACTGCCAGTATGAAAATCCTGGCTAGCAATTAAGGGAATGTGACAGCTTTGCCAGTCATTACATAAATACTATGGAGCACTGGGCTTCCTACTGTCATTAGCTGCAATGAACACAATGGAGCTATACACGGGAGCAAGAACTACTCTGATGATAAATGTTTGCATTTCCAATTAGCACTGAACTGTTGTGGCATTTCCCCCTCAGTCTAATTGAGGGTCTTGGGTGGTTTCATTCACTAACAATAACTGGGTTGTCTTCTTGCTCTTTACTTTCCCAGCAGCAAAGGAGTTGAATGAGTTTTGCTCTTAAGAACATTGGTTTCCTCCTTGCAGGTCTCTGTGTCTCTTCACCTCAGAAAAAAAATTTAGCTTTTACAGGTTAATGTAAACTTTCATCTATTTATGTACTGTGGCTTTTTGCTAACCACTGCATTGCAGTGTCCTCTGTGCCTGTGGGATGTCATTGACTTGATCTGAAAATGTTCTCGTTTTCTTATATGTTTCTTACCCCCACCCCCATTGCTAAGTGACAGATCTCTGGATTTAAAAAGGTGCGAGTTTTGCAAATGCTAACATGTATTTAAAGCGTGAATACATTGTACCAGGAATTATTCCACATTAGAAGACAGCAGGGCTTAATTCTGAGCCCTGTGCTCCATGTCCATCTTCCTGCATTGGAAACTTTTGAATGGAATAATGATTAATGATTCGGCTGCTCTCAGTTGCTGTTGCTGCTAATGTGTAGTTAGGACTCTGAGCCAAGTAACTTAGGCAGGAGTAGTGGGGGTGGTTTTAACTGTGTGCATTAATATATTCTCTTTATGCTGCTTCTAGTCATTTCCTCTGGAGCACAGATTTCCTCCAGGAAACCTGCTTGTATGGGCTTTGGATATGCTTTGGATGGGCTTTTTTTATGGGCTTTGGATATAACATAAGAGGCCTTTATTTTCCCCACCCTGCTTAGCAAGCTCCGACTCCAGCGACTACTTTGACTTGTGTGGTTGAAGCCCTGCCCTCCTGTGAGCAAAAGCAGAAGCAGAGCCAAGGCTGCTCTGTGCTGTGCTGTGCTGGAAAAGGGAGCCTGTCCTGACATCTGCAACAGCCAACTTGCTTGTTCAGGCATGCAGGGGGAGGGGAGGCAGCACTTCTGGAGATGAGGAAATAAGGAGGATGATTTGTGGGCTGAGAACTTTTAAAAACGATACTCTTGGTTCTTGCTGTTGCAGCTTGGATTTTTTTTCTCCTTGATTATGGATGCAATTTTTTTTCTCTTGGGCTGTTTAAAAGCGCTGTTAGGAGTGGGTAAATGCTTGGTGAAAACGAGGAGGCTGCTGCCCAGGGATGGGATCAGGCAGCGCTGATCTCTGCAGTTCTCCGAGTACTGGAGCACACTTAAGGGGAGCTCATCACGTGTTCCAGGTACTTGGGCATAGCTGGCATTGATTGTGAAGTGGTTATTGTTTGACACAGCCATTTATTTGTGCAACAGCTGAAGCCAAGTCTAAACACGGCAATTTAAGCTGGCATTATCTCTCTGTGGTTTTGGATTCAAGCCTAATGTGGTGAAAAGGGCTTGACCTGCCGCAGTGCTTCTGAAACCTTCAGTGTGCCTGGGTTACTGTCACAGTGGTCATGCATGGGCCCACACTGTGGAAGCTGGTGAACATTGGGCCTTGATTCTTTCTAACAAAACAGAAAGAAGCTTCCTTAACTTGAATGAAAGGAGAACTCTGTTGCTAGGAATCGAGTGGTTATAATTAGTCTGTTCTTCTTTAGAAGCGTATCTGTGCAGTAGGATGGGTTAGCACGGATATCTGCCCAGGGAGAGATTTTGCGGCTCTCCTGCCCACTACAGGGATGTCCACATCCTCCTGCCGAATCTGGGCTAGGGAATCCCACCTTGCATTTAGCCCAAACTGCTGGGGTTGAATGAAAGGCTTTTTTTAAAAGGACCGTCCAGACTTTTGGCTTTTAAAATTCCAAGCCATGGGACTGTCCAGCTTTTCCTGTTGAGTTGTAAGTGGTCAGTCATCCTTTATGTCTGGCACTATGGAAATAATGCTGGCAGTGGAGCAAGACTGCAACTGGTAGTTGGCCATCTGCCATGAGAGTGTGTCCCTTCCCCCTCCTCACACCCACCCACCCACCCGTGCTGTAGCAGTGGATGCATTCTCTTCTACGTGTGTACTGCTGTTGAGAGATTATTCTTTCATTTAGTTTAGCAATTTCATCTGCATCTTTAGGTGTTGGCAGCACCTGCAGGGCTCTAACAGGTAAGTTCTAAAAAGACATCAGCAAACATTGCTGTTTTGTAATTATTTAATTGAACTTTATGCAAACTCGTTGTTTAGTCTGTTGGGGCTTTTGTGTTGTTTGTTTGTTGTTATTTTTGTTTTGTGTTTGTTGTAGTTTACATGTAAATGCAGGGTCTGAGCTGGTGCTTTGCTGGTCCTAGGCTTTTTTGGTTTAATTGGCACGTTTCGAAAGAGCTCAGATGTGCAGTAACTGGTTGGGGAGACAGCTCCATGCTAGAGTTTCTAAGGGTTTTTTTAATCACCTCTAAATGCAGTGATCGGTCTTTCCTCCCTCAGAGTGTGTGTGTTGCAGCTGCCTTTTTTGTGACAGCATGTGTTCCAGGTCCCATCTGCTGCTGGGGAAGGAGAAGACACCTCTTGCCTCTTTTTCAGGTGGAAGGCATGGGGTGCCTTTCCTTCAGCGTGAGACTGGTGTTTGAGACTTAGTCCCACGTAAAGTAATAAAAAACGAATGACTGTCTTTTCATCCTGTGTGGAAACCCAGCTGGTAAACTCTGATGTTACTTTTTCTGCTGGGATTTGCATGGAAGCGTGACACACAGGGAGGGAATCTGCTGCTTGCAATGTGTTTGAACAGAGCAGGGCACAGCCTGTGCTCTTTCTCACCAGGGCAGTGTGAGGGGGAAGGAGGTGATTTTAACTGTGTGTGCTCACAAGCAATTTCTAGCCATGGGGTGGAAGGATGCAGGGATACTGGTGCAGAGGTAAAACACTTGTTCTGATAAGGATCAGCTCGATTAAAGGTTAAGACTCTTTTTTTTGTTTTGTTTGTGAGCAAGACACCCTTTCCTCACCTGCCAACAACAGAATACTAGCGTCTTGGAAAAATGGGAGATTTCCTTCTGGTAGTAGGCAGAGAGGAAAGAGCAGTTGCTGAGCATCTTCCTCCTCCCTGTCTTGTTTAATATAGTTTGTTCTTCTGTAAGTTGTAGTGAATAACTTACAGTTACTCTCTTGCCAGACTGCATGAATTATAGATGTCTCTTTTATGAGTTTTCATGTTGACTCCTGCAATTAGTATGCATTGGACGTAGTTATCTGTATGGCATCTACTGCAGCGTAGGTTTCAGCCTTTCTGACTTTTTAATTGCTTTCTGTTTTAGCAATCAGTCATCTGTCTGTCTTGCTAAGGAATGCAAAGAGAACACAAGCAGCTTGATAGAAACCTAGAGTTCAGCATGGAGCAGCAGGTTTGAAATGATGGGCTTATATTAAGTGGAAGGAAAAATGACATACATAGAGGGTTTTGTTCTCTCTTTTTTTCTACTGTGTGTGTGCTACACTAGGGTCAGAATGTCCCACCTACTTTTGGGTCCCAGTCTGCGTGGTGAATGTCTCAGGAGGCTGTGCCTGTACTACAGTTTTTGCCTTTAGTTTAGGAATAAACTTCACCATTTCCAAGGCATGTAGATGTGGCACTTGAGAGTGCCATTTAGTGGTTAACACACCATGGTGCTGAGTTAATGCTCACACTTGGTGATCTTAGGGTCTTTTTCAACCTTAATGATTCCGTGATTGTCTTTTGTGTTATATCTTCTTAACAAAGATCAGCAGATCTGCATGGATGTTTGCATCTGTGAATATACCCTGAGCTCTTGGATGCCACTCTTGGCACCTGTGAGTGCTGTCTTCTGTTCAGTACTTCTGCTTGTTCTATCTTCTGTCCGTCTTTTTCTGTCTGCATAAGTGTTTTGTAGATGTAAAAGGAAAGTTTGTCAGGTTTGCTGTTGGACTGTGTTGAGTCTAGGGCAAAGATATGTAGCTAATGGGCTGCAAAAGTTGATGGGAAGGGATAGGGGTGCATTGAAGGCAACCATAACTTGACTACAGCAGTCACAGATTGCAGTATGTAATAAAACTTTTCATCATTACTGTGTGCTGAAACAACTCAAACTTTCAGTACTCTCAAAGGTCTGCAGAAACAATAGTCCTACATTACAGCTATGCCTTCCTAGTGGTGTCTACGGAGTTTGGTTTGAGTGCTGGTATTTTAATATATATAGTAGTTGAGAATAATTGTGTCTGCAGCTAAAACGTATTCCCTCATCTGACTCTGGTTGAAAAGTTCATGTGCTGTTTCATTGCTTCCACTGTTCACTTAATCACTCCGTGGAAACCTAAGATGGATTTCTCAGGGCAGAGTCGTGCTGGTGTGAAGAAGGAAATAACTCGGAGCAGCGGTGCTTTGCATTCCTGTTGGCATGGAATGGATTGTGCCGAGCTGAGTGACTCATTTCAGTGGCCTAGCGCTGATGTTCTGCTGGCTGGGGAAGCGATTGCCTGGTGCTCTGAATTGGGGCAGTGCCTGCATGAGGGGGTTTGTTTAAAGCCTGCTTACATGTGAATTGGTAGGAGATTATTTTAGGAAGAAGAGAATTTGCACGGCCAGCTGGGCTGCAGTGAGGGAGATGGCTCCCGCTGTAACCACTTGGCCTGGCTCTGGGCTCTCAGCTCTGCCTTGGGTGTATAATTCTGTCAGGACAGGGTTTCATCTGCCTACTTTGAAGCCACTAGAAGTTGAAAATATAATGATGTTGCATTTGACCTCTGTATTGCAGTGGGAGGTTTCACTTAAGCAGCTTTTTGGTTTTCCCTTTGAACATATAGTGGCACAAGGCCTTTGGGAACCCTCTAGTGCAGCTATTACAGGGGGTAACTTCTGTGGAATCAGTCTCTTAGTTTTGTGGATTAAGGGATTTCTCTTACCCCTCCCATCTCCAAACAGCTCATGTAACTCCAAACATAAGACTTTAATGAAGAGAACGGTCTGTGAATTTAAGTGATGGAGGGAAAATGAGAGGGTGTCCTATAGGCTTTGCCTACAGCAAAGGTGCAGTTATCAAATAGGTGTGAAACAATATTGCTTGTAAAACTATGTAACTTCTCAGCAGTTACTCGCTCTTTCAGGGAATAATGTTAGATAAACAAGAGCTTGTACTGCCAGTTTCTATCCCTGCGGTAAAACAGTAATTCCCTTGTGCTATCCTTTCTGACTGAGGGATTTTGAAAAACTTTCTTATACTGAAGAAACTGAGAGCAGATGTCCCTGGGGTTTTGCACTGGTGGAACTGAGAGGGAGGATGCTTGATATCCAGAGATTTTTCTTATACTATTTTTTTTGAGGTTTTTCTTTATGTGCTTTTTCTTTTCCCCAACACTAGGCCAGCCTCTGCCTGTAATCTGGGGCTTTTTTTAATTTTTCTTCTCACTTCTTTTTCTCCAGCCTGGAGCCACATACTGCTCTATTTCGATCTGATGTTGCATCCGTTCCCCAACTTAGTTAACTTTACTCTGTCCCCTGCTTAGTTTTATGCCTCTGCCAGCAGGTATACTGACCTCTCTGCTCAGTGGGAGAGGGACCCAGAAGTGAGTCAGTTTCCATCCCAGCCATGCCTGTAGCTCCAGGAAGTCGGGCTGTTGGGGGAAATCTTTGGATGCACCTTTATTCAACACCTCGTTGGGGGTAAATCAGGGTGTTAGAGAAGCAAATGCGGTGCCACTCCTGGGGAGGTCTGTTTGGCAGGCACAGGGCTGCTAACATTCCTTTTCCTTCTGCTTCTCTGTTTGCAATGTATTCCTAGCACCTTCCTGGCAATTTCCTTTATGTAGTTAACTAAGATCAAAGGAGAGAATGCATCTCTTATGGGACTGCTGCTTATGTTGTTCCAAATGGTTTAGTTGTGCCAGTTCAGTTCCAGCCACTGACACTGTGATGTGCAAAGCCCGTCAGGAAGGCCTCAGTATCTTCGTGTTTCACACGATACATGTGCAGCAGTGGCTGCCGAAATTATCACTTGGGTTTTAGCTTAGACTTTTTTCCACTGCTGAGGCAGGGAGAGTATTCGTTTGCATCAACCACTTCATGGCTGGCACTCCAGCTGTCACTCTGTTCTGTTCTGTTTTATACCCAAGAATGGCATGAGGCTGAAGTGTGAATGGTGGGACATGCACAGGGCACATGTGAGGACACGCCCAGACAAGTGCACAGATAATTTCCCCCCACCCCTCCCAAATGCCAAAGCTGTCCCACCATTAAAATCAATCTCCAAATGCTAGTCTGTCATTTAATATTCCTTTGCATAGCTGTATTGGAAGGAGAATGGGGCTAGGGTGAGACTTTGTAAAAAGTTCCCTGTGTGAGAAGATTTGCCCAAAGCCTTACAGGCTGTACTACACTGCCAACCCTCCCATTTAAGGGCAGCTGTGAAGAAACTGGGAATCAATCAAGTGGAAGCAAAGGTGGAGCTGCAGGCCAGCCATGGCCTGGCAGGCAACAGGGAAACTCTGCTCTTGGCAAAATCTGGCACATTGCTGCTGAGTGACTTCTGTGGGCAGTGTTTGCCTGCCTTAGCTCTCCACAGCAGCGAGAACAGTGTGCACTGGGTCCAAAGCTTGCCAGTAACACTGAGGATCAGTAGCTTGGCTAAAGAAGGCTTCAAAGGCTGGCTGGGTGCTGTGTGGACATAGGACTGTGGCATGGTGGTGAGATCTGTTCAGTGTGACTCAGTGTCATGCTGAGTCCAGCCTATGGAGAGTGGCTCCCTGGCGGTCAGCAGTGATCTCAGCTTTGTAACTAAACTTCTTACTTGCAGAGGGCAAACAGCTTCTGACTTTCTGTCATCCTGTAATTCTCCCTGAGTGAAACAACTTCCCTTACTGCCTGTGAAAGTGGTAAAGCTGTTGAATTGCTTTTTCCATCCAAACAGAAATTGTTCCCACTTTGCTCTTTATTCAGCAGTTAACTCCCAACTTACTTTTGAAAGAAAACAGAGTGCAGATGAATTCTAGTTTCCAGAAGGATCTTGCTGCAGCCGGGCTGTGCCTGGAGTAATGCTGATCTCATTTGGGTGGAACAAGTTAGTTGTTGCAGAATAATCTATTACCCTGTTCCCAAGCTTCCGTCTTTAAATCTGCACAGCAGGGATTATTTACTTATGGATTTAAGTGTGTGTTGGGGATCTGGTTTCGTTTGACCCTCCCAACAGAACAAAATGCAATCGACTTCCTGGCGGTTGGAGTTGCTCCTGGAGTGTGGAGTTACTGCAGGAAGGCCGGGGCTGGCTTGGCACAATCGAGGGCTGTGGCACTTCATCCGAGGGGGTACCACTCAGGGCTTTGCGGCCACCTCTGCCTCTGAACCTCCTCAGCAGCTCTTTAGCAAAGGAGGCTGAGTAGCTGCATCAAAACCCTGAGTACAAACTTCAGTCTTTGTGTTGTGCTGTGCTGGAGACTGATGCAACCCTTTTGACGTAGTTTTTAGGAGAATTAGCATGGATCTGAGAGGTATTACAAACTCAGCAACTTGTTGGCTCCTCTCAGGTATCCTTACTCTTCACTACACCATATTTACCTTCTCACCCTGCACTTCTGCCCCATGGTTTCATTGAGAATTTGTTGTCTCCTGAAACAGGCTTTTCTCAGTGATCAATAATGCAAATGCTCAAACATAGTCTTATTAACAGAAAGAAAAAAAGGGATCTTGAGTAGAATTTGTTGCGCTGACACAATTTTTTATGCTGGGGTTATGTTGCTATCATTATCCTTGGAAGAGTTCAAAAAGCCAATGGATGTGGCACTTGGGCATATGGTTAACAGTGTACACAGCAGTGCTGGGTTAATGGCTGAGCTGAGGTTGCAGGTCCATCTGCAAATACCTGCTTGTGATTTACTTGGTAGTGTGTGGTTCTAGTCCACAATGAATAAATAAATAAATAATTATGGCTTCTAACCTGTTTTCTTTCCCAATTTCCAGTAACGGCCTCCCCAGCTGAAGATGTCTAACAATGGAGTTGAAACAGAAGACAAACCACCTGCTCCTCCAATGAGAAATACCAGCACTATGATTGGTTCAGGAAGCAAAGATCCTGGGACTTTAAACCATGGCTCAAAACCTCTGCCTCCCAATCCAGAAGAAAAGAAGAGGAAGGATCGATTTTACCGATCTATTTTGCCAGGAGATAAAAGTACAGTATTTTATCTCTTCTAATAAATCTTCTGTTTTGGTTGTTTTAGGGTACATAAGGTACAGTCTATAGATATGTTGTTTCTAATGATTAATCCTGTAACATTTAATCCATCTCACTTTTTTTTTCACAGGATCATAGAATACTAGAATTATTTGGGTTGGAAAGGACCTTAAGGATCATCTTGTTCCAACTTACTTGTCATAGGCAGAGATAACTTCTGAGACCAGGTTCCTCAGAGCCTTATCCAGGCTGGCCTTGAACATTTCCAAGGGGCAGCCACAGCTTCTCTGAGCAACCTGTGCCTGTGCCTCACCACTCTCACAGGGAGGAATTTCTTCCTGATATCTGATTTAAACCTACCCTCTCTTGTTTTAATGCATTCACTCTTGTCTTACCACTCCATGCCCTTGTCAAAATCCCTTTGCAGGTCTCTTTTAGGCCTCCTTTCTTGTAGTTTTTTTTTAAATTTGGTTAGTTTTTTTTACATTTATTTTGCCTTTCCCATAAATTATGAGAACAGTGCCCCTGAAAACCTGGACTAGCTCTGGGACTAGCTCTGTTACTTCCCAGCCTGACTTGTCCATAATGGTCTTGAAAATCATAAGGTTTTGTGCCAATTACAAGCTGTCCAATAAAGCTGGCATTGGCAATTGGGGGCGAGCAGAGGGAGGTCTTTTGCTTGTTTTGTTGTTTTAAACAGCAAATAATTTGAGTTATACAAGACTAACATGCAATCTCCTACTAGACTTGTCATTTTTTGCCTCGTGGACGTTTACTCTGTTGTAATGTCTGGGTCAGGCATTGTCTACTTGCTTTTAAGAACATTCTGTCACTGAAAATTCTTGCATATTTCTTGTGAACGGAAGGAGTTTTCATGTTCAAAGGACTGTAACAGATGGAAAAAGAGATAGGAACTGTGAACTGTACATGAAATTCTAATTTTTAGGATAAGGATATTTTAAAAAAACCTCTCTCCTATGAATCTTTTGAAGTGATGCAAAAAAAAAAATTCTCCATCCCCTAATATGTGCTAGTTTCTTTTTATATCTGACCTATTTTTTTGGAGTTCCTCTTTGTAATACATCAGCTTTTTCTGTATTGCAATGGTTTCTAAGCACTGGGTAACCAAAGTCAAGACTAAATATCTTCAACTCCCTAGCCTTCAGGACTTCAGGAGGCAGGCTGCCTCCTAATTTTTATTAGTGAAAAGACTAATTGAAGTGATAGCTTTACTAATTTAAATAAGCAAGGTGGTGGATCATTTTCTACAAATTGAATGTGGCATCATTATTATTATCCTTATCTGATACTTTTGGCAACTTTGGATTGTTTTACAAATGTGGGGTTTTGAGCCTGCAATCCAGAAACCCGTGAACTCAATGTTAAAAGTCTGCTGGGTCTGGGTTAGAACTTGCCATTATGAGTATGAATCCTAAAAAGCTGCAGGATTTTTGTGTTGACTTACTTAAGGGAGAGGAGTTTTTAAATCTCCACGATGAACTGTTCCAGAGATCAAAGAAATCACCTGAAACTTGCCAAGGAGTAAAAGAAGTAGAACCTGAAATGCTAGTTTGAGTTGGATTATGAAGGAGAAAAATGAAGGTTTGGGGAAAATCAGCAGACAGACTGCAACTGATCCAAAGCTGCCCATGTTTACTGAAGATTGGCCAACATGGCAGATGCTTCAAGACATGAGAGATTTTTGTTTAGCCAAGCCCAGCAGAGCCTTCTGTTGCAATGCATCTGCCCAAACGAGAATGGTTGCTTCTGTCCTCTAATTCCTGTTGAGCAAAAAATTCCTTTAACACTGTCACCTTCACTTCAAATTGGTTGATTTCCATCTTATGAAAACTTCTTCTAGTCTCATGATGACAGCTAAATTCCTAGTGTGTCATGCTGCTTAAATGTAGGGAAATTCTTCAGTGTACATAACACTTCCATTTGTGCCTGAAATAATTTGGGTGTTATTTTTTAGTTTTTACTTTTTTAAAAGAGAAGTTTTGTTATTTTTTAAAAAGGGAACTTGTTTTCCATTCTGTTAGAGGAAAGTAATTTTGAGCAAATCTGTGCTACCCCTGTACATGAGCAGAAGTGTTGTGTAAAGGACATGTGGGGCATAAATCCAGGGCCTCATGCATGTTTGCACACTTGCATTGAACTATACCCCTTGCTAGGCTGTTCTGAAGGTTTCATGCTCCATCTGCAGAATGTAGGATGTAGTTTGTAGTCCTCATTTTCCCTGACCAAGCCTAAACCACAAATCTGGCATTTAAAAAACCTGTTGGCTTTATACTGGGTGAGTCCTGCCCAATAGGATGCAGAACTTGTGTGACTTGTTGCTCTCAGCTGGACTTGTGAATATTTTGAATTTTCCTGGTCTCGGGGGACTTGTCAATGCCTAACTGAGGGTGTCAGTCTGGCTTGAATGGGGAGCATTTATCTCCTTTTAACTTTGGTGAGCTTAGCTGCAGCTTCAAACAGAGGCAAGGATTTACCCACAAGGTGACAGTGTGCAGCAACCAGGAGCCCTTTTCATGGTGACTGGGAGCACTTTACTCCATGTTAGCAGTGGTGAAGACCTTTCTTACCTCAGTGTGCTTCAGGACGGCCTCACTGCATGGTCAGACATCATGCTTCACAGTGGCAGCTCAAGTTGCCAGAACACTGTAAGAAAACTTTATGAGAGGTTCTTGTAACAGCATTGAACATGGAATGAGAAGGTGATGAGGTGTTTGTGGGAATAAAGCCTTTGGTGGTGGTAGGTAGGTCTTCTTAAATATATGATATTATTTCTCTTTTGTATTTTTTTTTATTAAAATTCTTCAAGTCTGTTTAGCTCTTTGCAAAGATAATGCAATTGCTTTAAAGGGACTTCAGTGTTCCGCAAGACTGGGAGTGCCTTTCTCTTTAGTTCTTTTTCCATTATACCACCTGGTTACAAAGGCAATTGTATTATTAATGGTTTAATAATGTTTAGGCTTCCAGATCTGTCAGATCTGCCTGAATGTGGAAATAAGAAAAAAAAAAAAAACCACCTAAGACTTCTGGTTAACAACCTAATGCCCTTAAGCTTTGTTTAGGAATATATTCAACTCTGTGGTGGCAGCTGTCCTGGACCATGTGTGGGTGTTCATTGTCTGTGCAGAACTCTTGCATAATGGTGCTGGTAGAGGTGTCCTCTTCCTCCTCACCTCAGAAATGGGCTTCTAGGCTGAGATGGCACCTCAGTCTTTGGCTTGGAAGAGTGCACTGATCCTGTGGGCAGACCTATGGAATATGGTGGCTCTGATGGCACTCCCTGCACCTCTTTGCCTCTCGCTTTCCACCCGGCGCTAGTGTGTGCAGCAGCCTCTGTGCTGCAGATGCTCGCCATCTGCTAACCAGCAGCTGCTCCTGTCTTCTCCTCACTCCCTTCTCAGGGATGGCTCCTCCAACATTGCTCTTTTCCCCTTGGCAACTCTGTTGCTCTGTGACTCAGCTTCCCTCATTCCCTTTGTTTTAAAGAGGGATCAAAAACAATCTGTTCCATCTTCGTGTCCCAAATGGAGCATCTGATCCTTTTTGTTCTCCAGAATTACTCTGTACAACTGTAGATTTGTGATGATATAGAGAGCAGTGCCAGAGCTGGCACTGAAGGAAATGGGATTCAGTCCTTTGGGGCCAGCCCTGAGCCTCTCTCTACACAACCAACCACAGCAGTGTCTTTTAAAGAATTGCTACACTGAGTGTTAGTTGTGCAGGCATCTCAAATACCTGGCGTTTGGCATTCATGTTGCCAAAAGTGTGCTGGGGAATGTCAGCCACAAAACAAATTCTGTTTGGCTTTGGATAAAAAAGGGGAGCAGCTGGGAAATGTGAGTGGTTTGCTCACCTTCTCCTGGCTCTGCTGATTTTATAACTGCAAGCAGCAGCCAAGCTGACTAGAATGTGGTTCTTCCTTAAACTAATCTCAATTTCTTGAATACAATAAATGCTAAAAGGAAGGTGGAGTCTTTAATACATAATGAATATGGATGAACTTAATCCAATGCATAATGATAATCTTGTTTGAAGACCTCTGTTTAAAATTTGCAGGGTGCATCTGCTTTGATGTATTTCCTTCCCTGTTTCTTGGTGACTTCTTCTCTTCACCTGCCAGATTCTGCTATCTTGCTCATGTCTTCAAAGCTGGTTATTAAAACTCTCTTTAGTTCATTTTGTGAGCAGAAAAATAGAAGTGCTTTTGCTCATAAGATTTTATAGCAGTATCCCACATTGTATTTAGGTTTCTTCACAAACTTTTGAGGAAATAGGATGAAGGAAGCAATTTCTAAGCAGTATTTGTAGTTATTTTTTTCCTTGGCTTTAGTATGAGAGGCAAGTGTATATTTAAAAGCACGTAATATTGTTTTGTTGTTTTTTTTTTAAAGTTGCTTAAAACAACAAATAAAAATATGTGTTCAAAAGTGACTGTCTTCCACTTACTGCCACTGTAGAGCTTTTGACTCTGACCTGTGTTTGAGTGAATCTTTTAGGTAAATAGCTCTCATGCTGTTGAGTCTAGATGTACTAGTTGATACTTTACATACTGAAAGTATCAGTTCCCTTCTTTTATGCTTGTCCTGTATTACAGGACTTTTATTTCTGTTGTCCACTCACTGTGGCTGCTCTTAAGTATGGAAAGAAAGTTTTTAAACTTGCTGTTTGTCTGCTTCAGATCGAAATCCTCTGACTAGCAAAAATGGGAGGGGGGGTATTGTGTAGTTGAATTAGAACCTATTGGGGAGATTTTAATTCTTGATGCATGTATGGATTTTTTTTTTTTAAATTGATGCTGGTTTTGTCTCTTGCAGCCAATAAGAAGAAAGAGAAAGAGCGGCCGGAGATCTCCCTCCCCTCAGACTTTGAACACACGATTCATGTGGGGTTTGATGCAGTCACGGGAGAATTCACAGTAAGTGAAGCTGGAGGAAAAGAGAACTGTGTGGTTTAGCTTATTGCTAGGAGGAGCCAGGGCCCATTAATCTTTTATATATTAATGCTGGAAGGGCTATTACCATCATCTAGTTTGATCTCATTTGAAACACATCTGCAGAGGTTACCCACTAATTCATGCTGAGAGACTGTCAAATTTGGCACATCCCAGGAGCTCAGGCTGCCAGCAAACTTTTCCTTTCCTGGTTTTTTGGCTGCTGTGATCAGCTAAATGTGGTATATCTCTCTTTCCTTCCCTTCTCTTCCCCTCCCTTCCCCCTCTAGAGCTGAAAGAAGTCTATAGTATAGTCTGTGTCCCCCAAGTGGGACTCAGAATTTTCCTTTGGGAGGCACACAGCTGTGTACAGCTACTTAGGACAGAACACGTATGTGCTGCCCTAAGGCTAAATGTCAGATGCTTTTATGTGTGGTGGGGTTTTTTTTTTGTTTATTGACATGCAAAATACTGTAAAGACAGAGTTGTATTTCGTCATCATCATTATATTTTCACTCTTATTTTGGTTATGAGATAGTATCTCCTAGCAGCAGAAGTTGTTTGTGAACAAGATGTTTCTACCTGTCTGTAATAATGCTGCTTTTTTCAGGGACTTTATTCCCCTATCCTGAGTCATGTGCTCATGTGTGTTTTGCATGGCAGCCTCTAGACTTGTACAGATGGGGTAACCTGGGCTAGTGGGGCATTACCGGAGGGGTGTACCCAGCCTTCCTTTTGAACAGGGAGATAACTTCATTGCTCATGGATCCCTGTCTCTGCCTCTTTGTCCATACAAACTGTTATCCCTGCTGTTGAGAAAAGGCACAAGTCTGGCTGTTCCCCAGGTGTGTTTATTTTCTGGCTGAAATCATGTCCCTTTAATAAAATTCTGACCTTCAGATATGAAGTTAACACCTCTGCTTTCCCAGCTCTGGTTACAGAGGGCACCACACTGCTGTTACCAAAGAACCCCAGGGCTACCAGAAGACCCAAATGAGTGTTGCATGTCCATTGTGCTGGAGGCTATGCAGTGCATGTTACTTCTGTAGTCTTTCTTGGGTATATATCAGTATGTGAATACCTGTGCATAAAGGATTTTGTGTTTTGTTTTGGTTTTTTTCTTGAGGCTTTTCCCGAACTGCAGCAATTGGTTCTTCTCCTTTCTGGTTTTTGAATTTTGGTCTGCAAAGGACCTGGGAGTCACCCAGAGACCCAAGAGCAGAGTGACATTTACATGCCCAAGTGTGAACTGCAACACAGGCAGCGGCTAGGGAGGCACACATTCACCACCTCTTTTTCTTTCCTCTCCTCTTCTGTCCTCTTTTCTCCCTATTTCCCTCACAATACTGTGTTGACTCCAAAAGCTGGGGCAGAACTGTGGCAGTGGGCTTATGTTTTGTGCACATTAGACCAGCTGTGTGTTTCCAAGGTGCCTTTTCCCACAGGGAATGCCGGAGCAGTGGGCACGTCTGCTGCAGACTTCCAACATCACCAAGTCAGAGCAAAAGAAGAACCCCCAGGCAGTGCTGGATGTGTTGGAGTTTTACAACTCCAAGAAGATCTCCAACAGCCAGAAGTACATGAGCTTCACAGGTACATGGTGATGGTCTCATGTGGCTGCTTTTTCCAGCTCTCTGTGGTCAGGGCATGTGGGGCTTCTTTTGTTTATTCAGCAAGTAGGTCTCTCTTTTCAAGGATAATGTGAATGAGATTCTCTGGCTGCTCAAGCACCCTTCTTCCTTTAAAATGCTCTTCTATTAATCTGGATGCCTAGCATAGCTGCCAAAGAGGTGGTCAGTCAAGGCTGGCTCCCAAACACATACTGCTCCCATGTGCCATGGCTGAGGAATGGGCCTCAGCTGCCTGGGTGCTTGAAAATTGCTGGCTGGGTTCCTCTAAAAGTCGAAGCTGGTTCCTCTAATAGTCGAAGCTGCCAAGGTTTTGTGCCTCTTTCTATGGGTTATCTGCCCTCTGAAGGACATCTGCAATCACCACTCCTTTTCCTTTCAACTGCAACTCCTTCCCTTTCTAAATATTAACCCCTACTTTGGTTCTTTTAGGGGAATAGAACCACGTCACCAGATCTGGTACTAATTAGGAAGGCTCCAAGCAGGGATAAAAGCACAAATATTCCCCATATGTGCCTGGATAGTCAAATGGGAAGCCCATCAGTTGACTTGTGGGGTCCTCTGTGCTATTCCAGGAAGTTTAGGTGGCTGAGACTGAGCATTTTGCAGTCAAGAGTCAGCTGCAGTGCCTCTGCTGGGGGCTTAGTCCATTGATAATATTTTGTGTACCTGGATTGAGGACAATATTCATTCAGGTTTTGCTCTGGGCAACTCCACCCTCCTGCTGCAGGGATTTGTGACCCCTGCATTTGTCTGCATTTATTTACCCTGTGTTCCTATATCTTCCAGGGTTCAGCTGGTTCTGGGAAGCTGGAGTTAGGGAGCTAAGTTTGGGAGCAGCCTTTTTCCCTGCCTTTTCTAAAGAGAGCTTGTCCATTGCTCTTCTCCCCACTGCTGCATTTATAACTCATTTATAATGGCATTATTATCTGTCTTTCAGATAAATCAGCCGAGGATTATAATTCATCTAATACATTGGTAAGCCTCACATTCTATCTCGAGTTTGGGGACTAAAAAACTTGCAAAAACTAGTTAATTACATGTAAACTTGTAGTTTGCTTAGTGTTTTAAAATATGAACTATGTATATTTGTATACTGAGTACATGTTTATAAAAACAGACGTGCTCCTTTCACTTTTTTTTCAAGTGGTGGGGAATAAAGCAGGTGGAAGTAGGTTTTATAGTGAATTAGAGAATGGAAATTAGTGAATTAATTAGTAGAAATAGGTCTGTTTTCATATAAGTTGGTCTTTTTCTACACCTAGAATTTGATAACCACTCTGCTGTCAGGTTTTATTCCTCTATAAACTGTTTTATAACAAAGATTATTTACTAACCTGTGAGGTCTGATTTACTAAAGCTAATGTTGATTAACCAGACTAATCTCCAGCAGAACAGGAAATAAAAGGTTCTCCTCCTCTCTGCTTGACCTTTACTCAGTCCTTGCCAGGGCAGGCACCACTCCTATTTGCTTTATTAGAGGACATGATAAATTTTTGTGTTTGCCTGTGAGATAGAAGAAACAAAACTTTCCATTTAAGATGGTTCATAAAACCCCACAATTCCCTCAGCTCTTGTTTTCTTATGGCCATGTCATTACCTAGAATTGGCTTGTTTTTTTCCCTTCTAAAGGCAGTTTATTCATCTGATCATTCAGGACTCTGGAAAAAGAAAAGGAAAATGTTTCTGCCGTTGTTCATTATTACACATTGTATGTCAGTCCTCAGGAGTTTCAATATCTGAGGTTGGATTTTTAAGTAAACACTGATAAAAGCAATAGTTACCAGTCTGTTGAGATACCCAATGCCCTCTCTCAGGCCAACCTTTAATTTTGGGGATATTCAGGAAATTCCCAGTACATAGTTTCTCCTTGTTGTTTTTGACAAGCTAGATTTTTGTGTTATGTCAAGTGCATTTTGACAATTATTTGTCAGGATGATGGTGACTTCAAGTATTTTAGGCTCAGTGAAATACTGTGTTGCTTTCCCCCTCTTTCTGAGGATTTTAATACTTTCCCCCTCACCACTCTTAGGGAGGTGATGATGCACAAACAGAACTGGTCTAGTGGGTTGAGGACCTTACCAAGTTTATTCTGAAATGTTTGTAGGGTAAGGGATGCAATGAACTTCTAATCCAGTTTCATGTGGACAAATTAAAAAATGACTTTCATTCCTAATCACAGTATTGCAGAAAATTCCAGATAATTTTTTAACCACTTGAAAAAAACTGTTTTTAAACAAATAACTGTTCCTATTTTCCCATAATTTTTTTATGCTGGGAAGTAATTTAAAAAGATATTTGAAAATATTTTGCCAGATTCTGCTTCCAAAAATCTCACATTAGTTATTTAGTTCTCAATCACCATACCAGAGGTGATGTTAACTTGACCTCCTAATTTTTGGCGAAACCATTTGTTTGATGTGAATTCTAGCATTTAAAGTCTGAAATCTTCATAAGAGACAGTATAAATATACAGGGGTGGATATTTCCAAATTTGGGTGTCCCAAAACTTGCTGGCCAGCTGTGTGGGTGTTGGGAAAGCAGTGAGAGAGCCCAGGTCTCCTCAGGTCCTTGGGCAGAGGATTGCTGTCACTCAGGCAGATGAGGAGCTCTGCCTGAACAGTCGTGTCAGGCAGTGTTGGACTGCACATCCATTTCCCATGAAGACCCAGGAATTTGGGTTTTGAATTTTTCAGACACTGTAATTCACCAGCCTGTTCTGATTATTGTTTTTCTGCACTTGCTTCAGTGCAATCTCTGTTAGGAGCTTAATCCAGTGTTTGTGATTTTGTTTATAACGTGTGACTGGGTTCTGATTTTTGCTATGTGTGCAACTCCATGCAGAATGTGAAGGCTGTCTCTGAGACCCCTGCCGTGCCCTCAGTGTCTGAAGATGAGGATGATGAAGATGATGCAGCTCCACCCCCTGTGATAGCTCCACGACCTGAACATACCAAATCTGTGAGCAGAAGTTCTTTGTTCAGCCTGCACTGCTGCAATCACAGTCAGGCCTTGACTGTGACTCTTTGTCCCTCTGCATGGCTTGATCCTGAGCCCTTCTTTGGAGCAGGAGGGAGGCAGTGGGAGCCATTCCTTCTGGCAGAGTACCTCAGTGTTGTCGCCTGCCTAGTTGTGGGGGACACCAGTCCTTGATTAGTGATGTTAGTTGCTAACAAAGCAGCTATAGAAATGCATCCCTGACAACAGCAGTTACAGGATGAATGGAAGTGTTTGAATCTTCACCTGACTTGTGTGTTTTTCCCAACAAAATTAGATATACACCCGCTCTGTGATAGACCCTCTTCCTCCGCCTACCAGAGATGTGGCCACCTCTCCTATTTCTTCTCCCTCGGAAAACAGCACAACAGCACCCGACATGCTGGTCAGGAACACAGAGAAGCAGAAGAAAAAGCCAAAAATGTCAGATGAAGAGATACTGGAAAAATTAAGTATGTCCTTGTTCTTTAAAAAAGTTAAATTCCAGGTCTCACAGAGTTGGTTTCTCAGAATGTCAATAAGCTGAAATGTTTCCCTGTTTTGGGATCCCTTACTGAAGACATGGACCCACAGACATAACACAAAATTGGGGGAAGATATAAGGGGTGAGCTTGAATTTAGGCTGAGCCCCTGTGATACTGGCTGAAGTCCCCAGGGAGCTACAGATCCTCAGGCTCTGCAAAACAAGCCCTGAATAAATAACATCTATTTAACTATGAAGTCTGATATCATTCCACATCTTGTTCTGCAGCTCTGAAGCATGAATTATTATATTGCAATGTTAGACATAAGGTGTCTAAAAGATGGAGAGAAAATTAATGCATCCCCAACTTTGCCTTCCACAGTATCATGGTGTAAAGTGGCTTGGTTATTTTTAAGTGCTTTAACATTTTGTGGGTAGCCAAATTGGTGGGTTTTTTCTGAGAAAAATTCATCAAGTCTCTCAGATGTGTCCTCCTGTCTTTAACAGTTCCTACCTTCAGTGCAAGTGCTCCTCTGCTGCCTGGTGGTTTTGGGTTATGCTGTGGCATATCCAACAGCTGAACCAGCTCTTTGATGCAATTGATTGCTATCCTCAGCCTCGGCCAGGTTTTATTAGAGTAGAACATTTCTAATTCTTTGAACTACTAATCCTGTATTAATTACATCCATGCCTTGCTTGTCAGTTGACTTAAATTGTGTTAGCACCTCTGTGATAAGGCTGGCCTCTTTGGTTTGAGGGTATATTTGTCAATATTTTAGGAATAAGAGTCTAGAAGTTAGATGAAGACTTAATCTGAGGATACAACTTTAAAATTTTTTTAAATATTAAAATGGAATCTGAGTAACTAATTTCTCCAAATAAAGCCTAAATTGACTTGATGGCTTATTAATTGGGACTGATTGCTGTTGGAAAACTCACCCCATTGTTTCAAAACATCAGCTTCACTAACTCAGTTAGTAGGATTTTTGTACCATTAAGGATTCAAGACATTTTTGTGACCAGGCAGCAGCAGGGGCGAGCAGCAACTGTGGCAGGAAAAAAAGGTGCTGTTCTAATAAAAATACACCCACTTCAGTCATGCAGAGAAGTGCAAGTGCTACTTTTGGGAGTGTTGGGAAGCAGATGTACCTTCTGACACCTTGCTTGCTCCAGGTGTCAGCTTCTATATGTGGGCTAGTCAGAAAAATGTTAGGAAGTTTTAATCTTTAGTCTTAATCTAAGTAAAAATGTCTTTCCACTGAGAGCAATGGAGCTGTAGTTGTGCAGACAAGCAGCCTTTGGACATTTTAGTTTGATGTGTAACTAAAATGATTAAAGTCATAAAGCAAAAATATATTTACACGTACAAAAGATGTGCTAAATGCATGCAAAGGTTAAAAGGAAGCTGCTCAATCCCTACCTCTCAGCAGAAACGCAGCATTGGTGCAAGCATTAATGAATCCTCACCTGACTCTTTGGAAGGTAGGAAATACAGCATTAAACTGGGCAAAACTGGCAACTGCCACTTGTCACCACAGCATTTTGTCCAGCCCTTGCCTTGGGGAACCATTTGCAGTCTGAGCTTGTAGCCTGTGTTAAGCTTTGAGGGAAAATTTCTGAATATTTGTCCAGAAATACCAGTCCTCAGGGCAGACAGCATTGCTTCTGTAATTGTAGAGTGGGTTTTGTAAAGCCAGATTTCTCTTCCTGCCCTCCTCTTCAAACATGGGTGATATTCTCTACTTCTACCTCTGTCGGTCCTAAACCCTCTGGATTTGGCTGCTCTCCAGTGGTGTCTGGAAATAGCCTGCTCCTGCTCTGCTTGCTACTGGATTTCTTGGCTTAATGGCCACGGGCAGTTTCTTTGCCAGTATTGATCTGTTCAGGCTCAGCCCCAGACCCTGTGAGAGCAGCACCATATGTCGGCAGCTTCAGGGACTTGCCAACACCAGCTTGGATGCTGCTCTGCATCCCTTGATGCTTTTAGCCCCCCATGTGCTGTTAGAGAGGAGACTGGCTCCCAGATGAGCTCTAGTAATGGCTCTGGTTCCTTCACCCTAAAAAGGGTGTCATTCCTGCCTGCTGTAGGGGAGTTAGTTGTATCAGTTAAAGTTTGCAGCCACTTGCAGCCCTGTGCTGTGGAACACCAGGCAAGGTGCTTTTCCCTTTGAGGAAGGCAGTGAGACTTTTGGTTTTGGGAGAGTGAGCTGAGGTGGTCTCAGGTGCTCTCCAAAACCAGAGGGATGCTGGTAACTGCTGCTAAAACCTGTGCTGACTGTCAGACTCCTGGAAGAGCAGCTCAGCATTGCCCAGGACAGGAAAGGGACGTTTGGCTCTGGAGGGTGTCTCTACCTTCTCTCCTGAGTCTTGCAGCCCAGTCACTGGGTCAGTAAATGGTTGTGGTTGTACTGGTATGAAAACATCATACCAAAAAATACTTTTTTTTCTGCTACAAATAGTCATGCTGTAGGGAAATCTTTGACTAGTTTTATAACAGACTGTTGCCTCCAAGATGATTGAGAGCCCAGCCTCCAAATTCAGAGACATTGCAGTGCAGGGGCATCTTAGATCATCCAGGGTGTTGAAGCTGAGAGTGACTTTAAGTAGCAGGTTTCCAACAAATAATTGTTTTTCCATGTGTCAGGCCTGTCTATCCCCATCCTGCACCTAGTAATGACTGCCAGTGAAGGTTAAATGTTCTTAATGTGTGTGTCCCATCATTTCTAAGGGAAGTTCCTGGTACAGGGGAATGCTGCAGCTGGGATGTGTGTAAATAACTGATGACTTCCTTGGTGTCTATGTGCTTCTGGATTTCTGATGAGACCTTGAAGAAAATGCTCTTGTTTTTTGCTTTTTATAGGAAGTATCGTGAGTGTGGGCGATCCAAAAAAGAAGTACACGAATTTTGAGAAGATTGGACAGGGGTCAGTATATGCTTCTTCTCTGTCCTAAACCTTTCACTTCCTTATGCTAAGAAGAATTCACTGAAACAGACTAAATTAGCTTGCTGGAAAGGCTGTTGGGGATACTTTGGAAAGTTTATTTTGTTTGGTTGTTTATTTGCTTTCTTCTTGTTTCTGATTGTTTTGCTGGGTTCCACATCACTCCATATCTTCTCCTGTTCCCAGCAAAGTCACAGGGACTGGGTTTTTGTGGAATTGTGTTGTAATAATGCATAATTTCTAAGAAATTATGCCATTAGATGATCAGGTTGACAAATACAGCTACAAGCAGGGAAAGAACTGCAAGACCATCTTCAATTTACAGATTTGCTTCTGAATCAGTTCTCCTCAAGGCATGTGCTGTGCCCCTCTAAGCAAGGTAGGGGAAAAGTAGAGGTTGTAGGAGAGACTGTACTGAGGCAAAACACAGATCTGCAGTCAGATCAGATCCACGTGCTGAGGCTCAAACTCCTGTTTTCCTCGCTACAATGCCCCATTTGTTTACTTCAGCTGATCCTGTTGTTGTTATCATGTTGGACATTGTGCAAGCCAGGGTCGTGTGGTCATGCCAGTTGAAATGGAATAAACTCACAGTCTTACAATTTGCTGGTTTAACAGCAAGAGTTTGGATGACCATAGTGTTCCTTATTAGGAACTTTTCTTCCCATAAATCCTCTGGCTTCTGCCTCAACAACAGCCTTGTCTCAGAAATATTTCAGATGATGTTTACCACTGGAATTATTGCAGGTAAAGGAATGGGATTGAGAGCACTTCAGAGAGACAAGTGAGAAGGGACATGTGTTAAGCTCTCACTTTTACTTTGAGACATTAATAAATAATTTCTTTTTCTTTTCTCTGTTTTGTTTAGAGCCTCAGGTACAGTGTACACAGCAATAGATGTAGCTACAGGACAGGAGGTAAGTGCTGCCAGAGTACCACAGCAGTGGATTTTGGATTGTGTCCCAAAAGTTCAAGTTGATGCTACAAAATAATGACTGTCTTTCAGGGATTCATGGCATCTTATTTTTAATGAGGTCTTTATTTACTTACTAATGAGACATGGTTGAGTGGTCTGAGCAGAGAACTGGAAAAAATGACTTCACAAGTTTTGATTACTGAATCATTTCATATTTATAAAGATTCCTTCTGTGACTGCAAAGGCTAGAAGCAAATGTTTAGACTGGGCAGATCCTCAGTAAAAGTTTCTCTCTTCTTCCCCAAGATTGCTCCCTGTCTCCATACAAACTCTTTTATTTGCCCTCTGCTCCTTTGCTTCCTACACTTACAGGACTTAACTTGCATAAAAATAGTTCCTGTCCCACCCTTTGCCCACTTACTTTCTGTCCTTGAATTGTGAAACAAGGAATGCCTGTCTTTTCTTTTTCCCCCTCACAAATATTAAAAAGTGCCATACTTATTGCCTGCATCATAAACTAGTAGTGATGGATACGCAGCATCTGTGGAAACCTTTACTTCTACAGGGAAGAATTTTTAAAAGATGAAAGTTTGTGTTACTCCAGATATATTTATGGAAGTCTGCAACAATGTGTGTCTACTTTGCATTTGTACAATGTAAGAGTTATTCACTAGTAAATTTCATAATTGTGCTTTTTGCTGAAATTCCTTTGCCTCCTTTTTCAGTTCCTGTAGAATTAATATACTTTAATTGCAGCCTTTAAGGAGGGCTTCTTATATTTATTTTGAAGCAATGAGAAATTTTATAGGAGGGGGAAGTTCTTTGATGGTTTTCTGCTTTCTTTCTGGACCCCTTGGGTGACTCCCTTGTGAAAATTTGAACTCTTGCATTACAACAGACTTTTAAATCATTCCCATTACACTAGTGTGATTGGGCCCTGAATTTTTAAATCTGCATTTGGGATCACTGTAGCTTTGTCATGCTGTTGCTTGTTCCTTTCTGTGAAGTGCGCTGAACTCAGATCAGTGCAGGGAAACACTGGGAATTTCTTTATCTGCATAAAATGCCTTCTCTTTC
The DNA here is from genome assembly GCA_039654755.1 of Calcarius lapponicus. Taxonomy (NCBI): domain Eukaryota; kingdom Metazoa; phylum Chordata; class Aves; order Passeriformes; family Fringillidae; genus Calcarius; species Calcarius lapponicus. Next base: position 58,969,847 of record CM077462.1, on the reverse strand, counting down.
TTCTTCGTCTTTCATTCTCCTCTCTGGTCTTGTACAAAGAGCAGCCTGGGGTTTTTGTTTTTGTCTTCTTAAAGTACAGCCCTCATGAGTACTGTGGAAAAGCAGCATGTCTGTCTTCTCTTGCCTTCTCATGTGTTGGGATTTTTCTATAGTCTTCCCTGCTACACTATCAAAATGCTAATTGAATCCATCTATATTGGTACTCTGTGGCTTGTTTTTTTTTTAATCCTTGCTTTTGTGAGTTACTGTAGTTGCTGGCTCCAGTCCATTCACTCAGGTCTCTTTCTCTGCATGTAGCAGTTTTGTAAAGCAGTTTTGTAGTTTCACTTCATTCGCTTTGCCTAAATATTGTACCAAAGGCAGTTGAGTTGTAACCTCTATGAGTTATCTCTGCCTCCAGCTGTGCTGAGCAGGTTTACTGATTTGAAAGAGCCTCTAAGGGCCAGGGGCTCTCATGAAGTACTGGAAGTGTGGAAACTTGAATACAGGAGTTATAAACATGTTGTAACTCTTCCTTCCTGCTCTTTGCCTACATACATGCAGAACAGGCATCCTAAAACAGGAAGAAAGTTACTAAACCAAAGGGTTGCAGCTGACAAATCCATCCCTGTTGCCCTTCAGGCATGACTGGACATAATGCTGGCTCCAATTCATTTATTTTCAGCCTTTTATCTAAACATCGGTGCTTGTTGTGACAAAAGAAATAGAGTTACTACCTTGAAGTACTAAGCATGGTTGTGTTACTTACCCACCCTACTTTAGATTTCTAGAAGCTGAAATTTACATGGGAGCAGGGAAAAAACACCAAAAAATTCTCAGAAACATCCAATTAAAAATAAAATTAATAAGAATCCTTTCAGAACAAAAGGTTTTTGACATACCAGTCCATGCCAGAGCAAGGGGATCTCTTCTTTGTTATCAAGAAACTGCAGGTGGAGGTGGCTATCCAGCTGTGACGTTAAGGTCCAGTATGAAAATGACAATTCCCCTTGTTCTTTTTTTCATTAAGTATCACCCAGCATATGTGGAAATGGACTGGCTGCAGGAACCTGCAGAGTTATGGAATGGTAATTCAGTAGCTGATGATGAAAAAGTGACCTCATGATCAAAAGGTGTTTTTCCTCCCTCATGTGGATGTGGGACTAAATCGACTGGTACTGGCAGGTTTCTGGGGACTCCTGCAATAATGCTTTATTTGATCTCTTTTCACTGCAGGTTGCAATCAAACAGATGAATTTGCAGCAGCAGCCCAAAAAAGAACTGATTATTAATGAGATCCTTGTGATGAGGGAAAACAAAAACTCCAACATTGTCAACTACTTGGACAGGTATGTCAGTATTGCAGGGCTCACAAAGGGACACTGGAAAACACTTTCTTGTCAATGTCTTAAGGGTTCCTGGCTCAGCTTAATGCAAGTGTAGGACAGCCTTGCACTGCTTAAAGCATTGTGGGAGTGTGGGTGGCCTGGCAGTCTCTCCAGAATGAGAAGAAACGGAAATCTGAACCAGTGTTAATGGGATGCCTAGGCTCTCTTCAGAGATGCTGGCAACTAAGGTCCTGTCAGGACTCCATTTTTCATCTTTCCTTTGCCTAATTTGACACAACAAACTTCCTGCTTATTTCCTTCTTGTCATTAAAGGAGAAGTAGAAATAGTTTGCAATGCATTATTTCTATTTGCTTTCCTCCTCTTCTCCACTGAGCAATGCTGGTGTTCTGCTGCCAGAGGAGCAGACTGCTTGCAGGGTTAGATGCAGTGCTGTCCCTGTGACTGTCCACTGGGGTTTGTGCGCAGTAGCCTGGTAGAAGTGAGGATGAAGGACATGTGACACATAACATGAGGTCTGGGGAGACCTCAGCACAGCTTTGCAGTGCTTTAGGAGACTTTTAAGAAGAGGGAGAGTGACTTATAAGGCAGATAGTGATAGAACAAGAGGGAACAGTTTTCGTACAAAAGAAGGTAGATTTAGGTTAGGTATAATGAAGAAATTCTTCCCTGTGAGGGTGGTGAGGCACTGGCACAGGCTGCCCAGAGAAGATAGAGCTGCCCTGGCAGTGTTGAAGGCCAGGTTGGATAGGGCTTTGAGGTGTAATGGAATGTGTCCCTGCCCATGGTTTGGAGCTAGGTGGCCTTTAAGGTCCCTTTGAACCCAAAGCATTCTATCATTCCATGATGCTGAAAGCCCAGCAGGCAAAAAGCATTTCATGGTGGCTTGAATTCACCGTCAACATCACAGTGTTGCATTGTGTCAAGCCTGTGTCACTCACTTGTTAAAACTTTAGCTAGCTCCATTTGAGCTGCAGCAAGATTTTCAATCTGCTGCACTCAACATCAATGTAGCAGTCCTGATGAACCACAGGTTTGCCTTATTGTAAGGGTAAAGACTGCTTGGATAAGGTGGGCTGCAGACTTTAATTTCAGCAGCTTGGGTTTTTTGGGAGATACAAAAAAGAGATGTGACCTAGAATCTCTGGAAATTTGAGAGAGCATTTGCACACTTTTTTGCTCTCTGTGTATATCAAGATCTAATCAGCTGTTTCTTTATAGGTTTCTTTTGCAGGCATTTAATGTCTTAGCCAAAAGAGGTGGTACTTACAAACTGCAGCAGTTGATTTACTGAATTTTTGTGGTGCTGTGTCCCATACATAGCTGTAAAGAGCTATTTTGTTGAGGAGACAGAAAGTCTGCTCCTGAAATTATTATGACAGAGGGGTGTGTGTGTAGGGATCTGATGCTGGGCACACACCCTCTTCCTAGAGAGAGGAGAAGAATGTCACCAGTGTAAAATGAAACAAGTGGTTAAGAATTGCAGCTGGGCTAGAACTGTTATTTTCCTCCAGTTCATTAGAGGCTTTGTTTTGACAAAACTGTGAGAGACAGGCTCTTCCCATTAAAGAGCACTTCCCTTGCCTAGCCAGTGCATCCCAGCTGCAGAATAGCTCCATGTCCTGCTGTCTTGTTCAAACTTTCAGCAACAAAAGTTGCTGCTTTTCTCCTCCACTTTCACTAATCTTTTTCAGAGGGATTAGCTCTTGTTTGAGTGCTGCACATGGAGAGAACAGCAACTGGAATGAACATGGGGGTCCTTGTGCCTATTATGCCACTTCAGCTCTGCAGCTGCAGGATTCTGTTGCTGGGGAGCTGTGTCCCTCTTGCCCAGCCTAAATGTGTCTGTAATTCCCAAGTGCTGAATTAAGCTGATATTTGGATGCCACTTGCTGGCTTCTGCCTCCTGCTGAAGGAGGTGGAGGAAGGATGCACTGGTCACTGTGGGGCCTGGTTTCTGCTTTGTGGTTTTGTTACAGTGTCTGCCCTTCTGAGTCCCTAATGGGAGATGCAAGGTAGTTATTGGCATAAACCAGCTCTCTCAGCTCCTGCCCTTATGCAAGGGTTTCCTGTGCTTTGTCCTCTGTTAACTGCCTGGCCTACTTGCTTGTGGTTAAGCAGCTTTTCTGCTGCAGCCATAGTGGCCAGTGTTGCACAAAGGTGTGCTGTGATATTTAGGATAGTGACATGGCCTAGTTCACTGTACCTAGGAGCTGGATTTAGAAGCATCTGGCTCTGAAGACAGTGACATTAGTCTTTCATACAGACAAACAGCCACTTGTGCTGAGTTACCTGCTGGAAGTGCCAGTTCCTTTCTGCTGCATGAAAGAGGCCCTCAGAGCCCTGCTTCTAAACTCAGCCATCTAAACACAGGCATCAGATGCCCAATGCTAGGCAAAGCAAACTCCTGCCCTTTGGTTTTGTTCTGAACAACTCCTTAACTTAATAAACCCCCAAATAAGTGGTAGCCTTGTTTACCCTAACCCCAAACTGTAGTAAGGATGGATGGTCAATTAATAAAGCTGAAGATGTGAGACAGTCATGCTCCAAGAACACACTGGTTTCTTTCCAGGCTACATTCATGTTTGCATGTTGGAGGCATGTTACCAGTGCAAAATTCTGTCATGAATGAACTTGCACTTCTGGGCAGCTCCAAATTCCATCAATTTCACCAATAAAGAATGTGTATTTGTGATAGAGAGGGCTTGGTGAACAGCTTCCTAAGGTTAAGTGGAGGCTGAGGAACACTTTACAGGATCAGACATTGCCTGCTCTTGCGGATGAATGAAGAGAAAGCTGTAGACCATCTCCTCCTTCCTCACAGGTTTTTCGTCAGGTTTTTCTTACAGCTAGCTTGTTCTGGAAGGTGACTGTGAGCGACAATATGTGACACCATGCTGTGCCTGATGTCACATCACAGCAGCATGTAGGTGTATGGACTTCCTGATGGTGTCTCTAGAACTGCTGAGAGAGTGGGTTTGAGTCATGCCTGCAGTGGGCAGCTCAGTGACTAAGACTGGCAGGAGAGTGGAAAGATCCCTGAGACAGTACCACCCTGGAATGACATTCCTTTGGTGGCAGCTGGCAGGGAGCCACTGTTAAGTTCCCCTCCCTGTGTGTTATGTCAAATCTATCAGTTATTGAGTTGCCAGGATCTTGGCACGTGTTTGTGGCTGCTCATGGCTCAGCGTTGGTTTCACAGTGTGGTTCTTGGCTCACTCTGTCTGTTTTGGCTGCAGAGAGATACCAGCTTGCTCTCAGCATGTGGAACCCGAGATTGTCATGCAAAGAGCCCATTCTGCCCTCATTCTTACAGTCAAGTGCATTTGGGCTGCAGAGAGTGCTACTGGCAGAGAAGGGAAACCTTGTGATGTCCATGGTGGGTGATGTGCTGAGAGGGTGCTGATAAAATCTGTGGAGAGCCTGATTTGGCAGAAGTGAAGAAGTAGCTGTGGCATAGGGGCAGGAAGGAAGAGTGTGGATGAAGTTAGGCTTTCAGAGCCCAACAGAAAGTAAATGACCCACAGAGTTAGCAGAATGCTTCTGAAAGCAGTCTTGCTGCTCCTCTCTCACTCAGAAGGGCTGCTCTGCAGGTGGTACTACCATTGCTGGGTCTGTAATGCTGGGAAAACAAAATGCCAGTGCATCAGCTTCTGTTCCGTAGTAGAGTTTGTGCTGCAGGAGCACAGCCCCCTGCCCTTGGGCTTTGTATCCTGGAAGAATCTGCAGATGGCACCTTCCTATATAGTCCTCAGCATCAGCAAGCCAAGACACCAGCTTTGTCTCTGGAATTGAAAGCTGTCCATAACTGTAACACTACTGTCACCAGGTGAAGCTCAGACCATTATTACTATTTAGGGGGATTTTTTTCATCAGCTTAGTGTTGTCAGTGTGTCCTTTGTGGGTAGATACCCCACCTTGCTCGCTCCTGTGATGTCTCACTCATCTCTGTCTACTTTCCATGCCAAGCTTAATGGCTTCTTTCTCCTTTACTGTTGCTTTCTATCTAGTTGTTCCCTAGTACCTATCCCAGCTTTTGCATTTGGCTCCTGCCAAATCCATTCCTCAGTAGGATCAGTATTTTATAGCAAAGTAAATGAGTCCTTGATGAACTCTTAATGCCAGATAAAGCTTTTAATTAGATTCTCTGTCCTCTCACTTTTGACTCATTTGTCCACTCACTTGAAAAATGAGAAGATAGACTGAAAAGGTCATTTTCATACTGATGATTCCTTCCTTCAGGAATGTGCCATCCTGATGTATTTATTTGTCATGGAAGTTTGTGTTGATGGGTCCAAAAAGGGGCAGAAGTTGGTGGGGTTTTTTATTTGTTGTTTTTTTTCTGTGTTTTCTTTTTTGTTTGTTTGTTTGGTTGGGTTTTTTTTAAATTCTTTTTTGTTTGTTTTTAATGAGTTATTGCTGAAGTCTTCATCTCCTGTCTTCCACTTTTAAACATGGATGCACACACACTCAGCAGAGAGGAATATCCCAAGTGACTGAGAAAAGCCACTCTCATCTCAACTGTCTCCTATCCATCTTCCTGTGGACCTTTCTTAGAAAAGACCTACCTTTTGGGGGTTTCTTTTTTATTTTAAGTTTTTAGAACTGCTGTTTTGTCCAATAAGATGTAGCCTTTTGCCTTTATGAATGGTTCTGAAATTTTCAGACCAAACCACAAACTAGTTTGATAACGTGAAAAAGATTGAGGTGATTTTCAAATGCACAATGCTTAAAAAAGAAGTGCTCTGTCATGATTGATTGTGGGTAAGCATCTTTTGTGTCACCCAAACTGCCCCTGGGCTGAGACAAAGCATTTAGTTGCTTAGGACAGCAGGATGCCAGGAGTAATGAAACAGCCCCCAGCCACCTCTTCCAGTGCAAGAGCCGCTGTTGTGTGCCAAATATCAGAGTTGCATGCTTGGACCCCATCCTTGAGTAGGAGCTCTTTGCCTTCTCTCCCAGCAGCAGGAGCAGTGGTAAAGTCTGGTCTGCATCCTTTCCATGGCAGCAATATTCAGCCTTGCTTTTATGGTCAGGAAACTTGTAGCCAGCTCTCCCACTACATCTGTCCTCAACATTCTGCACTCACCCTTCTCTTTGGTCATTCAGGTTGTGATTGGATGCTCCCATGCACAGAAAGTACCAGGAGTATGTGGTTCCCCAATACCATTAATAGCAGCTCTTGTTTTTATTGCACTTTTAAGGGAGCTTTACAACCCTGTGCATTCTGATTTTAAAATCTAGCTTGGTCTCTTCAGTTACCTTGTAGGAGAAGAGCTCTGGGTGGTGATGGAGTACTTGGCAGGAGGCTCCCTGACCGATGTTGTGACGGAGACCTGCATGGACGAGGGACAAATCGCTGCTGTGTGCCGGGAGGTGAGGCAGCACTCGGAGGGAGCCCTGGCTGGGAATGGGACATGGACTTCCCACAACCTCTCACTGACTCCATGGAAATGCTTCCAACTTCTGTAACGTGGCAGTCGTTCTTTTAGAGGGTGGATTTCACCTGTGAGGATGCAGCATACAATGCTAATGCAAGCCTCGTGTTTCACCCCAGAGGCAGGAACTAGAGTGGGAAATGGGGGTGGAATCCTCTTGGTTTTGCCTGTTCTTCAAGTCTTTTGGGACTAACTTGTCCTCCTAGTACCTGCTGATCACAGTGTGACATCTCTCTGTGGCCCTGCACATACTGAATATATGAAAGGTCCTAACACTTACTACCAAAAATGCACAGTCTGTTTGAGTCCTTTAGCTGGTTAATTGTGACTGGTGAATCATTTCATGCACAGTAAGAATATCTCAATTATTTTTCAGTGTCTCCAAGCCCTGGAATTCCTCCATTCAAACCAAGTTATTCACAGGGACATCAAGAGCGACAACATCTTGCTGGGAATGGATGGCTCTGTCAAACTAAGTATGCGGGGAACATTACTGCTGATGATTTATCAGCCCGTGCCAGTTATCTGCTCTGGGCCAGGCATTTTAGGGAGATGGGTGTGTGAGGTGCTTGATGCTGTCATGACAAACAGGCTGTGGAAATGCTACTGTAGATATTTCTGTGGCATTTGTTTTAATGGAGATTGGCAAACACAAATCCTTGTGAACTGATACCAGACTTGAAGTGAGGCTTAGGCTTCACTTAGCTTTGGGCCATCTGTTTATGTGAACTAAAAGAACAGTATTTTACTGCTACTCCAGTCCAGAAAGCTGGGTTGGAAGGTGTAAGGCTAGAAGTCTTTATTTATGAGCAACCTCTTCAGTCTGGAAAATACTGCAGGTACTCAAGGGGCAGGGGAAGTGGAGGGAGAATTTAAAACTGTGTAACTAGCAATCATTTAATCTTACAATGCCAACCCAGACTGGAGCCTAAATGTTGTTTCCTCCTTGTGGTATTGCTAGTAATGAAAATCCTGAGACTGTTCTGTCTTTCAGGTGCTATGGTAGCTCTGTGCTTGTCATTGTCCATGCAGAGATAACCCTGGAAGCCAGTGAATTATTATCTTTCACCTAGAGCTTTAACAGAATGGTGCTCCCTTTTTCTTCCTCTCAGTTCTGTTGGCTAGCACCCAACAGGCATAAATAAATCTATTTTTGTCGGCAGCGACAGCAGATATGACTCAAAATTCACAGAGTACAGATATGCTGAGTAAGGTGGGGTTTTTTGCACATAATAGCTTTTTAAACTGAAGCTGAACTTTGATAGAGCCAGGTCTCAGGAGCATTAGCAGTGAATAACTGATAGGAGCCAAAGTGCTCTATTCTTATGGAATAATTTCTTTGAGCACAGTGTGCTGGTGCCAGGCTGTAGCTTAAAGTTAGAGAAATCCCTGTGGATATGATGCAGTAACCTTCTGGATCTGAGCTGCTTGTTGGCTCTGCTGGAAATTTGCCCTGTTTATGAACCATATGTCCTTTCCTGGTATTTACCCTTGATGAAAACTCAGCTAGGAATCAGTTTAATTTTCATAATTCTTCCTAAAATTAGACCTGTGATGCCATAGGGGGTCAGGATGGGCAGAGCATCTTGCTGTGTTGATTCTGCTGGGCTCACAAGAACAGATTTAGTTTTCTTTTGGTGAGCCAAATGCAAATAAAACATAGGGTGCAGCAGTCTTTGTATGAAGGCCCTCCATCTTTCTCTCTGTTCAAAGAAAATAATCAATATAAATTTAGGTACTTTAAATTTATTCTGAACACTCTTTGCTCTATAAAATAAAGGCTGCTTGAGGGATATGTTTACAGGGGAAGTAATACCCATGGACTGAAAATATCACCAGACAGTGCAGCCTGTGGTCTGGGGGGTGTATCTAGATCAGTCTTGCATTAATTCCTGTTTTCACATACCCAGGAAGGGACTTTAGACCATATATTACATTGTGTGTAACATCTGTGTAATGCTGCAACACAGGTGAGTGTCTTAACTTCTGGGTGTGGTTATTGTCTGATCCCCATCTTTCACACAGACAAGTCAGCAGGTCTAGAATCCTCATGGCCTCAGAGAGCCAGGTTTAGAAACTTAGCTCTAAACACCATCTGTGTTAGCCACAAAACCACTCCTCCTGTCACAGCCGCAGCAGCAGCACACCAGATAGTGCAGCAGGGTGAAGTGTACTGTGGCTCTGGTGTCAGTAAGGGTTGTTTTTGGAGAAGTTTCTGATTCCTGTGTCTTTTCCCTCCACCCTATTTTAATTTTGCAGCTGACTTTGGCTTCTGTGCCCAGATCACTCCTGAGCAGAGCAAGCGCAGCACCATGGTGGGCACGCCGTACTGGATGGCCCCGGAAGTGGTGACACGGAAAGCTTACGGGCCCAAGGTGGATATCTGGTCTTTGGGGATCATGGCCATCGAGATGATCGAAGGAGAGCCCCCCTACCTCAATGAGAACCCTCTGAGAGTAAGAGAGTGCTTTTCTCCTCAGGTCCTCACTAAGCTGCTGGTGTGGCTGAGCTGATGTGAATCCTCCGGTGTGGTTTCATCACCTCCAGCCCTGTCTAACTCAAATGATCCTGTGACCTCCTTACATGTCATAGTGAAAAGACTGAGATAGTCTTAATAAAAAGCCATGGTTTGCTCTGGGTAGCAGAGGTGTGGGTTCTTCTATAAGTTAGATCATGCACACTCATAATTTCCCACTTTCTGGGATGCTAATAGAGGCAGAAGTTCTACCTTAAGGCAACAATGCAGTCATGTCTTGAAACTTTCTACCCTGGGAATGAGAGACTTCTCCTCTGAGAAACCTGGTGTCGTGGAAGGTTCCCTGCCCATGGCAAGGGTATTGGAACTTGGTGGTCTTTAAGGTCCCTTTCAACCAAAAGCATTCTGTGTTTCTGTGATTCTGTTCAATTCTGTTCTGGTAGAAGCTTTTTCCTATGGGCAAATTGTTCCTCCCTGTATGCTCCAAGTAAAATTCAAAGTGTAATAAGCCTGTAGACAGGGCTTAAGCCTCCTGGTGTCTTTCCTTTGTTTAATTATTAACAAAAGGAGATATGCTGTCAGCATGTAGGGACATTACTGCTCTTAATATAAGCTGGGTTTATGGCTTTTTCCCTGGTTACACAGGTTGGAGGGATCTAGAAAAATTCTGTTTAACTTTTTTCCCCATCTCTTGCATTGGAGGGGATTTTTGGGACAGAAGTGTAGCATCCAAGAAGACTATAAGGAATAAAACAGTGCTGAATTAAAGTAACAATACTTTGGCTTAATTTAACTCAATTTATGCCAATTCCCTCTGCTCCCATGGGATTGAGTGTTGAGTGATGTGCTCAAAAAGCCTGTATATTAACAAGTCTCTGACAGATTTCTGTTTCTTTTGAAAATTAATCCAGGAAATTTCTCACATGGAATCCTGAAATGGGTGAATTTTGAATCTCTTGATTCTCGGAGGAGGATGTATGTGAATGCTTTATCCCCAAGCAGTAGCAAAACTGCTTTTTTCCTGCAGGAAAGATGCCCAAGGGTCTGCTGGGCATCCTTTGTGAGGAGCCAGCTGCATCTTTATAGTGTTGTTGTTTTAGGCCTTGTGCACTCAGGTAGAGTACCAATAGAAAAAAATCTATTTAGTCAGGGTTACCTTCCCATGAGGATATAGTCATTACAGGAGTAATGATAGAGTCGTGCCAGTTAACTTCCCTATGTAAACAGGGTCTGGAATGTTGGTTTTGTCCTTGTAATCTCTTGAGACGGCTGCAGGATCCCAACCCAGATTACAAGGGTAAAACAATAAAGGATTGGATCTCATCCACAAAAAAACAGGGCTGGCAGCTATTCTGTTTGCTGAAATGTAGGCATTGATTAGTGACCCTGATAAGGTGGGGCTTTTTCCTCCCTATTGAACTGTGGGGAGGGAGAGGAGAAATGGGTGTCTCTAATCCAGAGATGGAATCTAATCTTCATAACCTCCTGTTTCCTGGGTGCTTGTTTTTGTCTCAGGCCCTGTATCTCATTGCTACTAACGGGACTCCAGAACTGCAGAATCCCGAAAAGCTTTCGCCCATATTCAGAGACTTCTTAAATCGCTGTCTTGAAATGGACGTGGAAAAGAGGGGTTCTGCAAAAGAGCTGCTACAGGTAGGTGATGGGGAACAAGACTGGAACAATATAATCACACAATCCTGAGTGAGGCCAGGCTTAGGGGGGAGATCTTGTTTGAGGTCTTAAATACTGCATCAGCTGAAAGCACAAAGGTAAGGTAACCTCTCAGGGGAAAAAAGCAACTGAAAACCACAGCCCTCTAAGAAAAATCTATGATAAAGTGATAAGAGACTGCTCCCTTTCCAGTACTGGCTACTGCACAGCTGTGCAGCGTGTTCTGTGTCCAAAAAATAATAGCTGTGTCCCAGGCCTGCCAGATGCTGAGTCCCCCGATTCCCATGGTTTCTTCATGTGGCTGGCCATGACATCTGTGTGTGTTGTCTTGTCATGCTTGCTCCAATTTGGACAGCAAGAAGGCTTCTAACTACCAGGTATTCTGGCTGTCTCCTTTTGGGAGGAGAGATCACTAAGGTCATTGAAGTGCTCATGGTTTCATTTAACTGGAGCAGTTCACTTTTACCACATTTTGCCTGATATTACTCCTTAGAGAGATGATGGAACAAAGCTTGTGAGATATCTTAATTATAGAATGGCTTGGATTGGAAAGGACATTAAAGATCCTCTGATTCCACTTCCCCAGCCATGGGCAGGAACACTTTACACTGCTCAAAGCCTCACCCAACCTGGTCTTGAACAGTTCCAGGGATGGGGTATCCACAGCTTCTCTGGGCAACCTGTGCCAGTGCTTCACCACCCTATAATCAGATATTTCACTGAAAACCTGGTATCTTAGTCTGAACTCACAGTGAAAGTTGAGGACCAAGCTGCCAGGATTTTTTACCAGCATGGATGAGAAGAGTGTTTTGTGCATTCTTTCTGTAAAATTTGCCATGAGAGTAGAGTAGGTAAGTCTTTATAGAATAGATCTGTGATCAGGAACACTCAGACCTTAAGTATCAGACTGTTTCCATTTTGTTTTCATTTCTCTCCACTAATTTGTGTAATGGGCTCAGACTTGGATATGTTGCAGCCTTCTGTAACTATAATGAAGCATAAATGTCTGACAATATGGTAGTAGCTGAAAGGTCATTTTTTCTTATAGACTTTTCAGTCCTGAAATACCAGAAAGAATTTATGTTCTGTTCCTCAGAACAGGAGAACATTCTGGCTGTAACACTCCAGCCTGTTATTAACTACCTTGTGGCCTCTGAATTTTTACTTTTTATTTTTTTCCATCTCTGAAGCATGTTGCCTTGGATGATTGATCCCTTCTGATGCTCAGAAGCCTTGCGGATTATTGTTGCTTTTTGTTTTCAGAACGGCTTGTGGACTTGCCCTTCACTCTCACCTGAGAGCTGTTTTGATAATCAATATTGTTTTATTTAAAGAAGAGCACCTATATAGGAGACTGAATGGTGCTGTGTGCAAGCTCTGTGCCACTCTCCCAAATTTCAGCTGCTTTGCAAATTTCTGATATCTGGTAGAAGGCCAGGGCAATGCTTTCTCCAGACCTGTGAAAATGGGGAACAGGGAAATGAGAGGTGATTCCTGCATGGAGCCCTGTCCTTTGTGTCTGAAACACATGGGTTGATTTTAGTACACCTTCTTTCACACTGGATTTCACTATAGATTTTGCAACTTTATAATTCCCCAGGGGAATTTACTGAGTTTTGCTTATCTTGAACATATGGAAACATTGAATAATTTTGCATGTGTTGGATGCAAATCTTTTCATCACTTTAGACAATCCCCAAAATTTTGTTATAGAATCCAAAGCTTCTGGAGTCATGTATTCAGAGACTAGAGTAGGTTCTTAGATTTCATATGGGTTTAGGTGAAAATGCTTAGAATAGCCACTTCTGGGGCATGTTCTGAAAAATCTAACCATTTTTCCTTTTGTTTTGTCCTAGCACCAGTTCTTGAAAATTGCAAAGCCTCTATCCAGTCTCACTCCTCTGATTATTGCAGCTAAAGAGGCAGCCAAGAACAACCATTAGAGTGGTGAAGTCAACACAGTCATCATGTCAAGACTTGTAGATGTTCATTTCGGAGACTGAATTACTTGCCCTTCTCCCCTTCTGCTCCTTCTTCACAGGGGTGTTGTTAAAACTTTGACTTGCCCTGGAGGGTGGCAGAGGCATTGCTCACTGTATGTGGAAGGGCACACAACAGGACATGGCTGATCTTACATGGTGAACTGTCCCTCCATCCTCGTGATGGGGACAAGAGGGGAAGAACATTTTGTATGGGTGAGAAGATCTTTCTGAGAGTGTCTGAACCTGACCTACACGTAGTGAAGCCAGTTTGTTTTCATATTTCTTATGGTGTTTATTTTTAAAAATAATGTGGAGCCTTACGCCGTGTTTATCTTAATAAATTAAATCTTCTGCTGGCTGCACTTTGCCTGCTTCTGCCAAGCTGCTGTTACACCATGGAGGCTGCTCTGTGCTGTGGATGACTCGAGGAGGGAAGGAAGCAGGCAGCAGCACTGTGAACAGCTGTCAGCTGAGAGGGGAATGAGGGGGTGAAGGTGCATCCCTCCTGCAGCACTGCTGGATGCTTTGAGGAAGCTTGGACAAAGCCTCTGTGTGCTTCCTGCAGCCATTGAAGAACTCAATTCATGGATGATCTCTTTGCCAAATGGTGTGAACTGCCCCCTGCTCACCCCTTCCCCTTTAGTGGCAACTCTACTAGTTAAACAAATCTCAAATAATTTTTGTTGTTCTAGGAAATAAATCGCAGGAAGAAAATGACAAAGAGCTCTTTTAGGGTTATTTTATCAGTGCTGTGAGGCTTTTTAGAGATGCTGCCCTGTGTGATTAACAAACAGAGCAGTTACTATTGTAATGAGAAGATTTGCCCGCAAAATATGTTGAAAATTCTTGTTTCTTAGAGCAAGTCCAATGGAAAACACACTGATAATGGATGCTGCTTTCTCTGTGGAGATGTGGGGACACAGATTTTTTGAAATGGTTTCTTTATGCTACTGATTCCTTGGGTTGCCCATAGTCTGTAACAAACAACAGGAAACCTGGAACTACTAGAAGAGGGACTGGTTGTAAACACTGGGCTGATGTTGAACTGTATACTGATTTTTTTAATAAAGTGACTGCTGCGTTTCTTAACTTGGGGATAGAGGAGAACTGGAGAATTCACTGTCACTAGACAAGTCTGTCATTGCTCGTATGGTCACCAGGTACTTGGATGTGTTGGATGAAGTAATTTAACCTTGTTTTTTACCTCTTCTTCTGCAGTCCTGGGATAGCAAGCGGCTCCCAAGGGCCACTTTACACATAGTGAAAATGATACAAAAAATGTGTATTGTAACTGTGGGAGCTGCTTTCTCCGTATTGCTTTGGTCATATATGGGGTGAGTTTAAACCTATTCTGAAGTAACCTCTCATCGTTCTGTTGGACAGAAATTCATTACTTCGTGCTGAGACCTGCTGCTGGCTCCGCCCTTTCCTCCCTGGACCTGGGCTTTAATTAAATATATTTTTCTGATTTGGCCTCACAGTCCATGACAGCTATTGCACTAGCTGTACTGGGTGTAGGTACTTTGTGAGTTCTTTTGCTTCTGAGGGACCTTCTATCCTTTGTGCTCCAGGGCAGTCACTGCTTGGCAGAAGGCTGAGGGGTGAAGTCTGTTCCCCCAGTTTGCAGCCTCTCTTTATATTTCATCTCCCAGTATTGTTAAGTTTCCTCTCACAAAGCTTGTATCCAAGGATGAATTCCTTGGGCAAAACAGTAGAGCTGCCAACCTGGAAAGGGATATGATCTGTGGATGAGCTCATCTGCTTGGAGCTTCGATGGAGATTGTGGAATGAAAGGCCAGTATGCTTGAATAATTCCCTTTGAAAAGGACTTCATACTCCCTCTGGAAGACTCAGGATGGCATATGTGGGAGGAATAGAATTAGTGGCTAGATCTCTCTTGATCTAAAATCTCATTTGACTGGCAGATTTGGCAATTGACTGTCTTTCAGAAAGCACAGGGTTGAATTTGATCCACGGTGTGTTTAATGTCTCCGACTTCTCTTTGATTCCCTTCCCCACTCCCTTCTCTGCATCTCATTGAGATGAGAACCTTAATGCAGATGTGCCCTATCTGTGAGCATGCGCGGGAGTTTATTTTCTTCCAGCAAGATTTCTGCTAAACTTCCCCAAACAAGATAGAAAAGGTTGTTTTTCTATGTTTTTAAGTCGCTCTTCTGGATCCTCTATTGCATAATGGAAAGGGATCAGCAGTGACTGTTTATCCCTCGTTTTACAATGTGCTTCTGTCTCGTCGACTTCCACATGGACTCGGTGATGCCTGGTTTCTGTTGGCTGCCTGAGAGGGATGTTGCCAAAGGTCTTTCTTTCTGCTGGGAAAAGCTGCAAGACTGTGCCTGTGCTTGTGTGTCATCTTGTCCAGGCTGTTTTGTCCCCACTCATGTTGGGTGAGTGGGAAAAGAAGGCGATTGCTACAGTGTGCCTAGACCTAGTTTCTAGTTTTCAGACACATCGTGTTTTTATGCTCTCAGAAAGTCTTTTAAAATCTTTTTAAAAAATTGTAATTAGCCTAATCTTAAGAGAATGGGTTTATTTTGTTCTAGTTGTTCTGAAATGCATCCTTTCCTCCTTCCTTTCACGTGTGAGTTGCCCAGCACCAGCACCTCTGCTAGCTTTTAAAGAGCCCTTCCTGTCTGCAGCATGCTCCTGTCTACAGAGGGCTCCTAAATAGTGACTTTCTGACTTTAAATTTAATCTCCAGGGCTTATTTTCTGAGAATATCTTGTCCCTGCTGTTACTTGAAAGTGACTACAACTTGGCAGCTTCTTTGGTGCCTTTTTTCCCCCCTAACTTTCTCTTATTCTAGAGTTGAAACCATTTTTAATCACAGCTCTTAATTATTAATTTGCCTGCTACTATTAAAGTTCTCTCTTCCATATTAGAACATGAAATATTCAGTTGTTTTGACTGTCCCTCCAGAAAGCTGATTTCCTTTTTGGGGGATCTCAAGCAATCTTATACCAGAAATAATTTCATATCCTACAGACTTGGTGGAGGGAAAGGATAAAACTCATCTTCTTTTCTCAAACATGGAGAGTTGTCTTATTTGAGTATCTATTGGTATCTTCAATAAGACTTTTCCTATGTTTCAAGAATGGGCATTGATTCTTTGTATTACTTTAGCTGTTAGGGTTTTTTAAAGGTTTTTAAAACAAACAATTTGACTTGTGCCCAGGAGTTTGTGTGTGAGAGGGGTATGGAGACCATGTGGAAGAAGGCAGGTTATTTGCACAGCACTCTCAGGCACATGGTGTGATTCTTGGAGTTGTCCTGCTCAGGGGCCAGGAGTTGGACTCAGTGATCCTTGTGGATCCCTTCTAAATCAGGATATTCTGTGAGGCTGAGAATGAAGAGCCAGGACAGGGGTGGAGGGCACAGCAGAACCAGCTAGTTGCAGCAGCAGTAGCACACCTTTAGCCATCCCTGAAATGTCTTCATTGAATGGATGTGTTTTTAAGGAGCATAAAACTGACTGATTTGTTGCCACAGGCACTTCTCTAGGCAGGCATTATGCTCCTACCAAACTGCCTTCCTCTTTTAAACAAAAGGGGTGCAGGGATTTCTCCAGCAAAGGAGGCTCCTTGAGAAAGGAGGTTTCCATGGAGACACTTACTTGACTTGAACAATCTGGCAAAGGCTTGAGAAGAGGTTTGGTGGGTAGACACCACATCGACACCACTGTTTTGCAAAGCAGCTGGAGTTGCTGCAGTGTTTTGTTGCCAACTTGATGCCCCTTTTCAGGAGGTTGGTTTTGAAAAAGTGCTGAGAATGTTGCCTGGTCAGGATTGTGAGCAGTATAAAAGTCTGCCTCAGCTTAGCTTAGCTGAGATGTCTGTTAGTATCCTGATCCATCTGTCTCAAAACGCTGCAGGTCGGTGTAAGTAGGGCGCGTTTGCAGCAGAGGACTGTGCAAGAAAGGATTGCAATGGTCTGTAGTAGGTGCTTGCTTTCTTAGAACGAACCCACTCTTCTTGGCTGACAGCAAAATTGCTTCTGACCAGTTTCTAAGAATAATACTTGTTTGAAGCCCACTCCTAATTAAGAGCATGGTCCATTTGTCTGGTGAATGACAACATCTTCAGTGTTAAAATTGCTTAAGGTGAACTGATTATCTGCTTGTCTTTCCCCCATAACACACTAAGACTTTTTAATGGCTTCTTATTTCAGCTGTAATAGAGAGCCTGTAAATGTATTTTGGGGTCATAAGCCCAAGTGGACGGAGCATATGTGTAATGAATGCTGTAGGATCTCATAGTTTGTTGCTAAAGACAACTCACTGTGGCAAAGGTGGGACCTTACAGAAGCAGCTGCCAGCTTTGACAGGGAATGGCCAACAGCAACAAAACTGCAATGCAGATGGGAGCTGGACAGAAGCTTGCTGCCCAAATGGAGCCTACAGTGAGTGGTGGGAAAGAGACAGAGTTGGTCCACAGGGCGGGATGAAGCAAAGGTTAAAACTCCAATTACACAGTCGCTGAGGAAATTCAGGGAGTGCTGCCGCAGACTGCTGCATCTCAAGGCTGCAGCGTCTCTGAAGGAGGAGAGCAGAAAGGAGCCTGAGAAGGGAAAAGGTGCTGAAAGTGGAGAGTGGAGTAGCAATATGGCTCTGAGTCACAGCTTGTGCTTAAGAGCTGGAGCTAATCCAGGAGGTTCACAAAAAATGACAAAATTCAGCTGAAAAGGAAAAGTGGAGCTAGAACGGAGGAGATGGCCTTGATGTGCCAGGAACTGAAGAGAGAGGCCAGATTTCCTGAAAGTGTGAAACAGCAGAAACAAATTTAACACCGGCTTCTGTGGATGACAAGTAGCTTGTTCCCTCCCGCATTGCAGCATCAGTGTCTTGTCTTTTTGAGATCAGCTCTGCTTTGGGATCATGTCAGCAGCCACCAAACTTTGGCCTCGTGTTTGTAAAGAAGGCTTTTTGCTCTGCACCTACTGACTTCTGACTGCAGCTCTCTGCTGTTGGTAGATGTCTTTGTGTCGTGTCCCACCTGGAAACACGGAGGCTGTTGCAGTTTTAAAGTCTGCTGGGTAATGTACTTCTCCCCATGCTGCCTTGGCATAACTCCTGTACTGTACTGCTGGGTTTGTTTAATGTGCCAGGTCAGCTCAGCCATTTTAAAAATAAAAATTGAAACCTTATATAAAACCTTGATTAATTATTTGGTTCTGCTTGACTTGCTGTTTCAATGATCCTTGCAGTGATAGTAGAAATGAACGGGGGTGCTTGAAGGAGGGGTTGTGTTTCTCTGACCTATTTTAGATTAATCAGGTCTTATTTGATTGAGCAAAGTGACTACACTAAAAGCTGTTGCAGCAAGTGTGGCTTTCACCACTTACTTTGTTTGGACACAGTTAATATCCTGGCAGCAGGATCTAGACCAGAGCTCAAAGGAGAAGAGAAGGAAGCTTGGATGTTTGTTTTCTCTGCAGGTGAAGTTTGGTATCTGAGACTTCTTGTATGGAGGAGGAAATCAGGGGTGGGTTTGGGATGGGTATGTGCACCCACCTTCCCAGCATCCCTTTTTCTTTTAGGGATGGTATGGTAAGACTGACGAGAAGAACAGAAGTTCATCATATTGCCTGGGTATCATCTGACCTGGATGTCTTACTCTGAAGTCTGAGAAGCCCAGCCTGGTGCTGAGAGGTTTCTGAGGTCAGCATCTGTGGAATGTGGGGGTGAGGAGCAGTGAGAAGCTGTGGCATGCTCCTATGAGTCAGCTGAGTGCGGAGCCAGGTTTTAGAGAAGTCGCTGGGAGACAAGGGAACACCTTGAATGGGGGGACTTGACCAACTAGAATAAGGAAATCAATGTGACTCCATAAAATCCCCTTTGCCTAGAACAGATGCTGGAGCTGAATAATGCTTTCCATCCATTGCTTTTCCAGGTCTTTTTCAGGAAAGCCAGAGGAGATACCCATCAAGTTGTGTTTTACAAAGATGGGGCCCTATTGTTTGAGCAAGAGGAATGTTGCATCTCTACTGGCAGGGATTTGGGGTGATTGTCTTTGCCATGATGTCGTAGCATCCCATGATGGATGTCCTTGTCCCATTAGAGAAAAGAAATCTGACTGGCCCAACGCCACCTCCCCTTCATAGAATCATAGCATGGCTTGGGTTGGAATGACCTAAAAGATCCTTTACTTCCACCCCCCCCTGCCATGGGCAGGGACGCCTTCCTCTAAACCCAGGTTAATCAAAGCCCCATCCAGCCTGGCCTAGAACACTTCCAGGGATGGGGCATCCACAGCTTCACTGGACAATCTGTGCCAGTGTCTCACCACCCTCACAGCGAAGAATTTCTTCCTAATATCCAATCTAAAAACTTCTCTCTTTTATTTTGAAGCCATTTCCCATTGCTCTGTCATTCCATGCCCTTGACCAAAGTCCCTGTCCAACTCTCTTAGAGCCCCCTTTAGGTACCAGAAGGTGCTCTAAGGTCTCCACAGAGTCTTCTAACTAGCTATCACTATTCATGATTTCTGGGGAGAACTTTCTGTCATGGAGGCTTCTTCTCTTGAGA